>OZ004705.1:183937889-184639599 GCA_963924515.1 Vespertilio murinus | reverse complement strand
GGTCTTTCCGGTTTCTGAGACCTGATGGATGAGACCTAATCAATCGATCAGCCTCTGCATTCCTGGGGTCCAGGCATGTAAGTTCAAGGCCAGGTTAAAAGTCTCTTTGTTCTTGCCTGGTCGATGGAAAGCATAACAAAATCTTAGCTAGAACATAAGGGTAAATATATACAATTAATTAGTCGATCACACACTCTGTTAGTAAAAGGGAAGCAAAGGAAAAAGAAAAAAATCATATTTTTAGATTACCTTTGCATCCCTATCATTTTCCTCACCTTTTACATCTGCAATGACTTTTTGTTCCTCGTACTTTGAGCAAAGTATACACTTTGGCTGAATATTTTCTCCAGCATGACCTCTTTGAGTAGAAGTTTAAGGACCTTTAGAGAATAGTTGGCCACATTCAGGATGTAGTGGACATCAGTCAGGATTTCTATGGTAGAAATGGTGAGAGTAACTTACTCTGTTGAGACAATCAAATAGACTGAATCTTCCTTATATATTTGTTAGTGCATTATGATGTTTGGCATGAAATGCAATTAAGCATGCTATCATATTTTTTTTTCTAATTGTCACACTGAATATGTTTTCTTGCAGAAAATATAAATGTTGTGGCTTTAACCCTATTTTGATATGTTAGTATCATTTTATTTAAAGAGCAATATTTTAATAAGAATTATGTTTACTTATAACTATTTTTGTCAGTACCACATACCAACTTCAAAACATTTTCTTTTTCTTTTCAATGACAAGTTTATTAAACCTTTTAGGACTTTTTAAAAAATACAACAACAGCCCTGTTATGAAATAGTACTTCAAAGTGAAGTCAAGAAGAAATTTTTTTTTAAAAAAAGTTTGTTTTATTTTACCTTGTGAAGAAAAGACATGAGAGGACTATGGCTCTTTTTAAGTAAATGCAATCACTAAACACATATAATGTGATAATTAATTCATTAGAATATTCCCACTGTGTGGGTAAATGAAACACTATTTTTCAACTTTGCCTTTTCCTATTTGTTTACTAAAAACAAATTAAACTTAATTGCAGTTTTCCTTTTGTCGCTATTGTGATTTCTTATGAAGCAATTTTCGGCAAGGAGAATCACTTGTGTTTATGAGAATTAAGTGGTGGAACAATCTTGAAATTCAAAAGAAACAGATATTACATGCTGTGTGATGTCTCTTGATCTTTTTTTCTTTTTGAATAATACTGAGCAGTTTTAAATTTTTTTGTTTTTTAGAAAATATTTTTATAGTATTTCAACTTGAAGTGAGCTTTTTTTTTCATGTACTAATAATGTGTTTAGTAAACATTAAGTGGCAGGCAGTATTCTAAACATTTGGGATATAGTCTATATAATAAAAGCCTAGGGTGGCGTCACACCCTCGCACGACATCATCACAAGATGGCCACCACAAGATGGCCACCCCAAGATGACCACCTTCATGTCATCACAAGATGGCTGCCACAAGATGGCCAGCAGGGGAGGGCAGTTGTAGATGATCAGGCCAGAAGGGGAGGGCAGTTGGGTGTGACTAGGCTGGCAGGGGAGAGCAGTTGGCGTGACCAGGCCTGCAGAGGAGCAGTTAGGGGGCAATCAGCCTGGCAGGCAGAGGCAGTTAGGGACAATCAGGCAGGCATTCAGGCGAGTGGTTGAGAGCCAGCAGTCCCTGATTGTAGGAAGGATGTCTGAGATTGGAGAGGGTACAGGCCGGGCTGAGGGTCACCTTCTCCCCTGTATGAATTTTGTGCACCAGGCCTCTAGTCTGTGAATAAAACATCAAAGATTCTTGACCTCTTTGAGCTCTCTTTCCAGCAGGGAGGACATTTGATAAAAAATAAATATAAGAAATAAGTGAATTATATTTTGTTAGATGAGAAGCACTATGGAAAAGGAAGCAGAGGAGACTAGGAAGATTGGGTCTATTAGGGGAATGGTGGAGTTGAATAAATCCCATTTGAAAGGTGATTTGGGGCAAAAGCCTAATAGAGAAAGGAAGTTGGTTTGTAGGTATGGTGGGGAGAGGAAACTACTAGAGTTTCTGAGGTAGAAGTGTACCTGGCGGGATGGAGGATGGAAATGGGGCCAGGAGGCAGGACCCGAGTGATAGAAGTAACTATCGGAAAGGGAGTTCAAAGCAGTGGAGTCATCTTATAGAAAGGTTTAAAAGGATCAGCCTGGGTTCTGTGCTGAGAATGAAGTTTATGTGGCCAGAGGATGAAGTAGAAAGAACAGTTGGGAGACTATTGAAGTAAAAACAGATGAGAAATGATGGTGGTACAGACCTAGGGTACAGACCCTAGGTTTTGTATGGTAGGATTCTGGATATCCATTAAAGGCAAAGCCCTGAAAACTTTTAAAAAAGGTATTCAATTTCTCTGCATAGAATATAAATCATTTATATCACAGATTCAATCATTGCTTTGTAATATTTCTAGATGAAATGTACTACTGTTCCTTATAAAAAAAGTGCTAGAAGTCTATCTGTCTTATACTCACCCACAAAACATCAGTTTTGTTTTGTTTTGTTTTGTTTTTAGTGGGAGTGATAGATGCTTGGAGATACTACATTTCCCAGATTGTTTATGGATTAGTTTTTAAAGATGAGCTAGGCTTGCCCACTGTGTATCATTTCTTAGTACTTTGAACATAAACACATCTACTAATTACAGAAATACTGTAATTCATGCCATTTTTTAATTTTAAAATTTATTTTCAAAATAAAAACCATAGATGAGAAAGATGATATTCATATACATATATCATATATATTCCATCTTTTAAAATGGACATCCCTAAACTAATAACAACTTTTTCTTTTCTTACCAACTTATTGAAAATGAAAAGACTGACCTTTTGACATGTTCACAGGTGTATCTTATATTTTCCCCCCTTTTTTCTAAGTGCTGGGTCTGGTCAGAAATTGAAAAACAAATCAAGCATCAGCAACCTACTTAACATTGTTGTCAGAATCATTCAACTTCACATAAAGCTGCTCACTAGATCTTTGACTCCCCATTAAAAGAAGGTATTCATGTTTTCTTTTTTCAGTCTTTTACCCTAACCTCTATTTTAGCAGCTTATTTTCTTTCAAAACAAAAACAAAAATATGTCATAACTAGTTTATTGCCCTCTATGGACATAAGGACATGTTGAAATTTCTTAAGTTGAAAGAAGTGATGTGATAATGGAAAAGACGGAGATGGAAATAATACAACTGAATACAAGTGTGTGTACCATCATGGTAAAATCCGGTCATCTTCTTAGATAGAAATCTTATTGTCTTGACCATCTTTTAATCTTTTACATCAGTTTGAGTTTGGCAACCTGTCTTACTGACAGTTGAAAAATATGTGTTGAAAGTTTCATTTCCCCCCCTTCAATTTGAGTACTGATTAGCTCATTTCTTCTGGCATAGCCTGCATTTTCTTTATTGGAATTTAGGCAGCTATCTCAGTTCTTCATGAACAACATGGTCTTAAAATGATAACAAAAATGGAGAAAAAAAAAGATCTCATAATAAATATCCTCAACCCTCAATTTGATTCCATGTACTTAGGGGTTTTATGTTTTATTTAGATCAATTTCAGTTGCTAAACACCACACACAAATTTCTCTGACCAGCCCAACCTTTCCTCTGATTATGAGGCTTTCTATCTATTTGCCTACAATTAATGAATACCAAACTGAACTCCCAGTATGTCCTTGTTCCTACAATGTCACTCTTTCCAAACTCCATAAAAATCCTCTTTATCTTAATTGATAGCATATAATTCTTTCAGTTGCTATGGCCCCAAGCTTGGATTCATCCTTGACTCTTGTTTTTCTCCCTTTTCCCACATTCAGTCATCAGGAAACAGTATTTGCAGTAATTTTAAAGTATACCATCTAACTCCTTCTCTTTCTGAACCAGCACATATGAATTATATGCTTTCAATAGTCTTCTAAATGGTTTACAACTTTTTGCCTTGCTTCTTTACCATTCATTCCCATTACAGCAACTGAGTCATCCATTTGAAACACAATTTTTATGTCACTTCTATGCTGAAAATCTGCATTTGTTCCCATTTCAATCGGATTAAAGTGGCCTATAAGTCTCTATATAACCTGGCCTTTCTTTACAGAAAAATTGGATTCAAGCTCCACCAGCTGAACAGGCCCCAGTAAATACACCTGGATCTCAGATGAATATACTGAGTTAGGAGTTAGTAAAAATCAGAGGTGTCTTCACAAAGCTATAATCAAGATGCTACTTAACTCAGTTCCTGTTTAGATTAATATGATAGTTACCCCATTTGACTCTATCTGCTAAGCAGAGACAATAAAAAACCTCTGTGGAGAAAGTCAATATTATCTGGAGCCACAGCTTTGCACAAGATTTTTGCTATTTCATTAACATTAGGCATGTTATGAGATAGAATCATATAATCAGAAATGAGACAAAAAAAAAGCAGATTCACAGGTGATCTAGTCATCAGAGTTAGCAGGTAAGAACATTAACATAACAATAGTTAATATGTTACAGAAAATAGAGGGAACGGGTGAAAATAAGAAAAGTTAGAGAATGTTACTATAAACTTAGAAATTAAATGACAGTCAACAAAATTCTATCAAATTGGATAAAACAGTACATTAGAAAGACCATACACCGTGACCAAGTAGGATTTATCCCAGGAATGCAAGGATGGTATGATATCAGCGAATCAATAAATGTGACACATCACATAAACAAATTGAGAAATAAAAATCAACTAGTCATATCAATTGATGTAGATAAAGCATTTGATAAAATCCAACACCCTTTCTTGATAAAAACTCTCAGCAAGGTTGGAATAGAAGGATTATACCTCAACATAATAAAAATCATATATGATAAACCCACAGCCAACATCATACTCAATGGGCAAAAACTAAAACCATTTCCCCTTAGAACAGGAACAAGACAGGGTTGCCCACCCTTATCACTCTGTTCAACATAGTACTGGAAGTTTTAGCCATTGCCATTAGATAAGAAGAAGAAATAAAAGACATCCAAGTTGGAAAACAAGACGTAAAACTGTCCTTATTTGCAGATGGCATGATATTGTACATAGAAAAACCTAAAGATGCCATCAAAAAATTATTAGACTTAATAAATGAATTTGGCAATGTAGCAGGATACAAAATTAACATCAAGAAATCTATGGCATTTCTATACACCAATAGTGAACTTATAGAAAGAGAGACTAAAAAGGTAATCCCATTTACCATCGCACCAAAAAAAATTTAAGATACCTAGGAATAAACTTAACTAAGGAGGTGAAAGATCTATACACAGAAAACTACAGGACACTGAAAAAAGGGATAGAGGAAGACATAAACAGATGGAAGAACATACCATGCTCATGGATTGGCAGAATCAACATCATTAAAATGTCCATACTACCCGAAGCAATCTATAGATTCAATGCTTTCCCCATCAAAATACCAATAGCATATTTCAAAGACCTAAAAATAACTCTCCAAAGATTCATCTGGAATAAAAAAGACCCAAAATAGCCACAACAATCCTGAGAAAGAAGAAGAAAGTTGGAGGGATCTCAATACCAGATATCAAGCTGTATTACAAAGCCTCTGTTCTCAAAACAGCCTGGTACTGCACAAGAACAGATATATAGACCAATGGAATATAATAGAGAACCCAGATATCAACCCAAACCACTATGCTCAATTAATATTTGACAAAGGAGGCATGAACATACAATGGAGTCAAGACAGTCTCTTAAAAAATGGTATTGGGGAAATCATGTGAAAAAATGAAACTAGACCACCAACTTACACAAAAATAAACTCAAAGTGGATACATGACTTAAACATAAGATGAGAAACCATTAAAATACTAGAGGAATCCATAGGCAGAGAAATCTCAGACATATGCCGAAGAAATTTCTTTACCGATACTGCCCCTAGGACAATGGAAAGTAAAGGAAAAATAAACAAATGGGACAGCATCAAAATAAAAAGTTTCTGTAAAAGAAACCACCAACAAAACAACAAGAAAGCCCACTGTACGGGAGAACATATTTGCAAATGTAATCACTGTTAAAGGTTTAATCTCCACATTTACAGGGAACTCATACTATTTAATAAAAAGAAGATAAACGATCCAATAAAAAAAGGGCAACAAAACTTTTTGAAAGAAGTCAGAAGGAGGGCCAAGAGACATATGAAAACATGCTCAAAGTCACTAATTACCCGAGAGATGCAAATCAAAACAACAATGTGGTGCCATCTCACACCTGTCAGAATGGCTATCATCAACAATTCAACAAACAAGTATTGGTGAGAATGCAGAAAAAAAGGAACTCTCCTGCACTGCTGATGGAAATGCAGACTGGTGCAGCCACTGTGGAGAATAGTATGGCGTTCCTCAATAAACTAAAAATGGAACTCCCATTTGACTCAGCAATTCCACTTCTAGGAATATATACCAAGAAACTAGAAACACCAATCAGAAAGGATATACGCACCCCTATGTTCATGGCAGCACAATTTACAATAGCTAAGATTTGGAAACAGCCAAAATGCCCATCAGCAGATGAATGGATTAGAAAACTATGGTACATCTACACAATGGAATACCATGCTGCTATAAAAAAGAAGGTATTCTTACCATTTGCAGCAGCATGGATGGATCTGGAGAGCATTATGTTAAGTGGAATAAGCCAGGCAATGAAGGGAAAATACCACTTGGTCTCACTCATTTATGGAAAATAAAGAACGTTATAACCTGATGAACAAAAAGATAGATACAGAGGCAGTAAAGCATCAAACAGACTGTCAGATTACGGTGGGAAGACTGGGGAGTGTTGGGGAGGAGGGGAAAGAGGTCAACCAAAGGACCTGTATGCATGCACATAAGCATAACCAATGGATCAAGACACTGGGGGAGGGGTGGGATGAGGGCATGCTACAGAGGGTAGGGAAGGCTAGAGGAAGGTCAATGAGGGGAAAAAAAGATATATGTATTACTATATGTAATACTTTAAACAATAAAATAAACAAATAAATATCAGTAAAAAAATTAAGTGACCTAAGCTTTAAATAAAAAAGAAAACAAGAAAACAATCATGTAGCCACTCTACAATATGTGTTGAATAAGTGCACACATTTACCTGAAAAGAACTATTTGTGCATTTTAATCTATTTGCAATGAATGTAACCTAATTAAAAGACCCTAGAAATAAAAAGAAGATATCGGTAAGAGTGTTTTATATATGGATCTTTTATAAGTTCTCTTTTAGTTCCGCCTGCAATAGCAATAAAGTTCTAAAATTATGCAAACTTTTAAGATTTAGATTAGCCTTTCAAAATGTACTTTTCGTAAACACGAGAGGGTATAAAACAAAAATGGGTGTAATTAAAGAGATTGTGCTGAAATGCTTAATTGCTCAAAATCACACGCACTTTAACAGTAAAAGAAACAAGTGACAATTATAGTTTTCTCATTTATGACCTCAGTTCATACCTGCAGAGAGGTGACTATTTTAACAATATAAATTCAAACTCACCGGCTGTTTGTATGTATTAAGCATATGTTGCAGTCTCAAGCTCCATTAATTGTAGAGCATATTTTGTGAGACTCAATAACAATATAACACATAAAGGATGGCTTAAAATAGTTAATTTAAATTAAATATCTTGCTAATTTATACTAGCCATTTAATATAAAATCACTATATCTTAGGTTTTAATTTATAAATAACATTTAAAGCAAATACTTTCATCCCTGGTTATATTTATTTTCATCTCAATTAAACAATAAAGCTGTTTGTAAGCTGCTTAATATACTGAGCTTATGCTTTTTATTAGTTTGGTGAACCCATTTAGATTTAAAGAAAACCTCTCACCAGTTATCCATTCTTAATATATCTTATTAAATTAGTGCTGAAAAATTGTGTCTGTAAAGCATTGAGCTTGTTTTCTCTAGTTGAGCTCCTGTTCAACAGGCATCTTCCAGTATGACACAATAAAGACATAATTTAAAAATTTGAAACTGCCGAAACCAGTTTGGCTCAGTGGATAGAGCTTCCATCTGAAGACTGAAAGGTCCCAGGTTCCATCCCAATTAAGGGCATGTACCTTGGTTGGGGGCACATCCCCAGTAGGGGGCGTGCAAGAGGCAGCTGATCTATGACTCTCATTGATGTTTCTAACTCTCTCCCTCTCTGTAAAAAAAAAAAAATCAATTACCGTATTTGCCAGCGTATAAGATGATTTTTTGGCCCTGAAAAATACGTATTTGCCGGCGTATAAGAGACTGGGCGTATAAGACGACCCCCTAACATTTCCACTAAAAAAAATACAGAGTTTGTTATATACTCGCCGTATAAGACTACCCCCCACTTGGAGGCATATTTTTCAGGGCCAAAAAGTCATCTTATATATTAAAAGTGAATGTGGGTTCTTTGACCCTTCTTTATGGTTTTAAACTGATTTAAAAAATTATTGTAAAATAGTCTCTGGCAGAGAAATACTTAAATATGAATCGACTGAGTTATTGTTAGCTTGATGCTTCTTGACAAACTCAAAGGTATCAGTACAGTTCTACCAGTGTTTAAGTAGATTTTGTCTTCTTTTATCATCTTTAGGGTTTGGAACATACTGTTAGAATGTTTAATCTAGGATGAAAAATGTCAGAGTTCTTTCCCTAATGTCTAATTTTGATGAACTCAGCCAACCATTCTGGTTTGCATTTCCATACTGTGGTTTCACTAATTTTATAAGTTCAGACAGCGCTATAACTGGGAGGATAATTTTAGGGGACAGCACATGGTGATGGTGCACATGCCTTTTCTGGCAGTAGAGATAAGTAGATGAATAGAGACGTGCTGTTATGCAGCTGGGATCTGACAGTTCCCACTCAAAGCACCTCCTTCTTGGGGGAAGCTTTAGGAGCTTCATCAGAAACAATCTGATCAGATCAAAATGACTCATCCTCTTTCATTCGAATACTTACCATGTAAATCCTTTCATGTTCCTCAATTGAATGTCTGAGCTTTGAAAGGTATGCTTATTGTTTGTTATGTCTTAGACTTTCTTTTTATCTATATAATAAAGAGCCAGGGTCAGTTACTACTGAAGGCTTGACCAGATGGGAAGTTAGTGCTGGGTTGCCATAGCGACTCAGCACTTACTTCTTAGGGGGCAGCGGATCAGTCCCTGGAGAGAGGCCTGCGGGGGGTGGGGAGGAGAGAGAGAGAGAGAGAGAGAGAGAGAGAGAGAGAGAGAGAGAGAGAGAGAGAGAGACTGTCCATAGCTTCTGTGGCAGCAGTTAATCAGAACTTGCCTCTCTTTCTCTCCAGCCCTGACCAACAGCCAGGTCTCCATTTCTCTCCAGGCCTCCACCAGGGCTGCTGATCAGCCCCGCCTTTCTGATCAGGCCCTGTTGATAGGAGGAGATGCTGACTGGCATAGAAATTGACCAATCGGAACCAAAACTGGGTGAATGTAAGGAGCGGATGGCTGCCTAAGAGAAGGAGCATTTGAGCTGACTGGCATATAAACTGGCCAATCAGAACCAAATTGGCTGGCAGAGGAGGTCAGTTGGGGGGAAAATCAGGATGGCAGAGGAGGGCAGTTGGGGGGAGATCAGGCCAGCAAGAGAGGGCAGTTAGGGGTGAACAGGCAGGCAGGCAGAGAGGTTAAGGACATCAGGCTGGCAAGCAGAGGCATTAGGAGTGATCAGGCAGGCAGGCAAGCAGAGGGTTATGGGCAATCAGACAGGCAAGCAGGTGAGTGGTTAGGAGCCAGTGGTCTTAGATTGTGAGAGGGGTGTCTGACCACTGGTTTAAGCCCATAGGGATCAGGCCTAAACTCGTGATCGGACATCCCTGGAGGGGTTCCCGATTGGAGTGGGTGCAGGCTGGGCTGAGGGAACCCCTTCTCTGTGCATGAATTTCATGCACTGGGCCTCTAGTATATTTATAATAAAAGCATAATATGCTAATTAGGCTGGATGACCTTCCAGATGATACCAGGGCTGCAAATTTTGTGCTTCAGGCCTCTAGTTATGTATATAAACTCTTATCAAGATTAAATTCTTATAGTAGATAGGAATTCATTTATCCCTTGATTGCCTACTACTGTGCCACACACTGTGTAGGTCAGGGGTGGGCAAACTTTTTGACTCGAGGGTCACATGGGTTCTTAAACTGGACCGGAGGGCCGGAACAAAAGCAACCTGACCATGTTGGCACTCTCATCTTGGGCTGCTGGTGAAGGAGCGTAGGGGAGAGAACGAGAACTCTCCACTCTTTCGGCTCCATGGTCTGGATAGAACAGTTGAATGGGCCAGATCCAGTCTAAGGGCCGTAGTTTGCCCACGGCTGGTCTAGGTCATGTGCACAGTCAATGAACAAAGTCTTTACTCTTATGAAATTTATAATCTTGTTGGAACTTACAGTTTTATAGTCTGGTTGCTAAAAATTACATGAGTATACATTTATCACACATATATACATGTTTCTATTCATATATCTATGTATGTGTGTGTTGGTGGTAGGCGCTAATAGAAAATTATGCAAGCAAGGGGATTGAAAATTTCACAGGAGTGCTATTTTAACTCCCTGATGAAGGAACACTTCAGTAGAGATATACACTAAGAGATGGAGTAAGCCCCAGTGATATCTGAGGAAAGAACATTTCAGGCCAAGGGAGGAACTCGGTTCACATGTTTGTGGAATTAGAAATAAGTGGTGTGGCTGGAGCACTGTGACAGAAGAGTGACAGGAGACAAGGTCTGAGACATTGTGAGGAGCCGGGGTATGTAGAGCTTGTGGGCCTTAAGAAGGACTTTGGAATTTATTCTTTATAAAATGGGAATATACTGAAGAGTTTTGAGTTTAGATAGGGCATAATTTGGCTTGTGCTAATAAATGCTATATATATGTGATATAAAGAATAGGCATGTAGTGGAACTCACATAAACATAGGCAGACTCATTGGGAAACTATGAAAGTAGTACAGGAAAGGTGATGATCTTTGCACTGATGAGGGATTGCAGAGGAATCAGATTCACAATATGCTTCAAAGGTAGAACCTATAGGCTTTGCTGATATTTTCTATATTGAATGTGAGAGGCAGAAAAGCTAAGATGACTTCCTCATTTTGGCCTGAGAACCTGAAATAATAGACATCACCATCTCATTGAGAGGGAAAAATGATATCAGGTGAGTAGTGATTCCCAAAGTCTTCCCTACTCATGAAATAATTCTCAATGAATATAAGTAAAAACTCCACCACAAGAATTGATTCAGGACTTCTTTATGTTACTTCACGGGCATTTTTTACTCTTGCTAATGAAAGCTTAGGCTGGCAGCAGAGATAAAAATGATTGGTGGAGCTATTCGGGAAATATTCACAAAGGCTAGAACTATTTTGCTTGACAGGCAGAAACAATGACTACTAAAGTGGCCTTGGGGACTGGGAGTGGCCTAAAAATATCCTAGTTTAAAAGTATATCAATCTTTCCACAGATCCTCTGACTTCATTATCTTTTTGCTGCTGCCAGACAGAGAGGAGCTCCCTGTTGCCCTTAGTTGGGTTTTAAATTAGTACTAAGTGTTTAAGTCCTGAAGTTCAATTCAATTCAAATTTATTGATTTTTTTTAGTTTACTTTTTTTAAATTTTCAATTATAGTTTACATTCCATATTGTTCTGTATTAGTTTTAGGCATACAACATAGTGGTTAGACAATCATATACTTTACAAAGTGATTCCTCTGATGATTCAAATACCCACTGGGCCCCTTCCATGTGCATTACAGTATTATTGTGTATCCTTCCTATGCTGCAATTTACATCCCTGGGGCTATTTTTGTTTTTTGTTTGTTTGTTTTTAAATATATTTTATTGATTTTCCACAGAGAGGAAGAGAGAGGGCTAGAGAGTTAGAAACATCGATGAGAGAGAATCATCGACCAGCTGCCTCCTGCACACGCCCTACTGGGGATGTGCCCGCAACCAAGGTACATGCCCTTGATCGGAATCGAACTCGGGACCTTACAGTCTGCAGACCAACGCTCTATCTACTGAGCCAAACCGGTTTTGGCTCCCTGGGACTATTTTGTAACTACCAGTTTGTACTTCTTAATCCCTTCACCATTTCCACACAGCCCCCCAATCACCCTCTCCTCTGGCAACCATTAGTCTGTTCTCTGTATCTATGAGTCTGTTTCTGTTTTATTTGTTTGTTCATTTTGTTTTTCAGATTTCACATGAAAGTGCAATCATGGTGTGGTATTTGTCTTTCTCAGTCTGATTTATTCCACTTAAATAATAGCCTCGAGGTCTATCCTTGCTGTTGCAAAGGATAAGATTTTAATTTCTATTATAGCTGAGTAGTATATAATTGTGCATATATACCACAGCTTTTTAATCTCCCCATCAGCTTGATGGGCACTTGGGTCATTTCCATAGCTTGACTACTGTAAATAATGCTGCAATGAACACAGGAATGCATATATTCTTTTGAATTGATATTTTGCGTTTCTTTGGCCACATATGCATTAAGTGCAGTCACTGGGTCATAAGGCAATTTGGTGTTTTATTTGTTGTGTGTCTTTGTTTTTGAGAAAACTCCACATTGTTTTCCATAGTGGTTGCACCAATCCTGCATTCTCATCAACTGTGAACTAAGGTGCCATTTGTTTGTTTGTTTTTTCACATCCTTGCCAACACTTGTTGTTAGTTGATTTTTTTTATGGTAGTCACTGAGAGGTGTGAATTGGTATCTCACTGTGGTTTTGATTTGTATTTCTCTGATGATTGGTGAGGTTGAGCAACTTTTCATATGCTTATTGGCTATCTGTATATTCTCTTTAGAGAAGTGTCTATTCAGATATTTTGCACACCTTTAAATTTGATTGTTTGATTTCCTAGTGTTGAATTCAGTTCTTTATAAATTTTGGATATTAACCCCTTATTGACTGTATCATTGGTGAATATATTGTTCCATTCAATACGCTGTCTTTTCATTTGTTGATGGTTTCCCCTGATATACAAAAGCATTTTATTTTTTATGTAGTCCCATTTGTTTATTTTTTCTTGCCTGAGGAGATATTTTAGAAAAAATATTACTAAGAGAAATGTCAGAGATTTTACTGCCTATCTTTTCTTTTAGGAGTTTTATGGTTTCAGGTATTACATTTGAGTTTTTAATGCATTTTGATTTATTCTTGTATATGGTATAATACGGTGGTTTAATTCTATTTTTTTACATGTATCTGACCAATTTTCCCAACATTTATTGAGTAGACTGTCTTTACCCTGATGTATGTTCTTGCTTCTTTTGTCATAGATTAATTGGTCATATAGTTGCTGGTTTATTTCTGTATTCTCTACTCAGTTCCATTGATCCATGTGTCTGTTTTTATGCCAGTTGATTACTGTAGCATTGTAATATAGTTTGATATTAGGTAGTGTGATACCTACCACATTGTGCTTCTATTTCAAGATTTCAGTCACTGTTTGTGTCCTATGTTTTCTTAATAGAAATGTTATATATTTGGGTTTAAATATTATGTTTATAATTTACTTTGAGCTAAATTTTGTATACTGTAAAGCAAGGGTTATGTTTATGTTTTCCATATTTATATCCAGTTGTTCCAGCACCATTTATTGAAAATACTATCTTTATCCCATTAAATTACCTTGTCAAATTTGTTACAAATCAATTAACCACACATGAGTAGGTCTCACTCAGTACTCTGTTTTTGTCCCTTTGATCCATACTTGATTTTTATTTCAATGACAAATTACCTTGATTTCAGTAGTTGTAATTAAGTTTTAAAATTAATGCATGTTCTTCAACTTCCAGCATCATTTATTTTCCTAGAATTTGGATACACTTAACTGTAGCAATACAATGCTCAGTACTATTTAAGCCTCACTTTACATTCTTAAACTACACCAGCATTTGCAAATGTGAATTGATATTCTAGTAAAACTGAAAAACTAAAAAAAAAATTAATATATTTTTTATTGACTTTAGAGAGGAAGGGAGAAAGAGAGAGGGCTAGAAACATCAATGGCGAGAGAGAATTGTTGACTGGCTGCCTCCTGCATGCCTTTTACTGGGGATCGAGCCCACAACCCAGGCATGTGCCTCGACTGGGAATCGAACTGTGACCTCCTGGTTTATAGGTTGGCGCTCAAACACTGAGCAACACCAGCTGGGCTGGAAAATTAAAATTTAACATACCAACAAATTTATTCAATATTGATATAACTACAAAATTTTATATGTAACATGTGAACTTTTATATAACAGAATTTGGCTTTTAGAAACTAGCTTACACATTAACCAAGTTACTCTTTGCTTATCTGTCCTAAACTATTTAATTTATACCAGCAGACCAACCCCCTCCTCGCATAGCTTTTACCATGTGTAAACAGATTATTTCTCCCTAGACAAAGTCGGGGGAAAACACAAAATTTTCCAACCAGAAAAAAAGTTATCAAGTTTATCTAATTCTAAAGTATCAACAGATATAAGACTAGAAATAGGACCTGGGCAACTCTGAAGTCCTTTATCTTAGTAATATAACAGAAACTTACAGTGTTGACTAAAAGAACTCATAGGTTCCTTATTAAACGTAATTTTAATGGGTCTCAGATTCTGTGACAGATTTTTGGTCAAGTTGTTTCCATGAAAAAGTACTGATTTTAAAATAATAATTTAAAAACTGCGCACCACACACACACACACACACACACACACACACACACACGAACCAAATGGTCCACAAAATATTTTCTTTTCCTTTTGAAGTTTTTATGATGCATTGTAATCCTTAACCAGTCTTTTACTATTAAACTTAACTGGCCAATTGAGACCAGTTCTGAGACCATTCTTCCACCACTGGTTAAGACTGGGGTGGCAGTAATTGGAGATAATATTCACTTAGACTTCTGATCTTTCTGGGCAGACTTGGTGACTTTGCCAGCTCCAGCTGCCTTCTTGTCTGTGCTTTGATGACACCCACAGCAACTGTCCGTCTCATGTCATGAACAGCAAAATGGCCCAGAGAGGGGGTAGTCAGAGAAGCTCTCAACACACATGGGCTTGCCAGGAACCATATCGAGAATGGCAGCATCACCAGATTTCAAAAACTTAGGGCCATCTTCCAGCTTTTCCCCAGAATGATTATCAATCTTCTCCTTCAGCTCAGCAAATTTGCAAGCGGTATGAGTTGTGTGATAATCCAACACAGGTGCATATCCAGCACTGATCTGGCCTGAATGGCTCAGGATAATCACCTGAGCTGTGAATCCAGCTGCTTCCACTGGTGGGTCATTTTTGCTGTCACCAGCCACATTGCCACAGCAAACATCTTTGACAGACATGTTCTTTACATTGGAGCCCATATTGTCTCCAGGAAGAGCTTTACTCAAAGATTCATGGTGCATTTCAACAGACTTTACTTCGGTTGTTATGTTGAGTGGAGCACAGGTGACCACCATGCTGGATTTGAGAACACCAGTGTGCACTCTGCCCACAGGGACAGTACCAATACCACCAGTTTTGTAGATATCCTGGAGGGGCAGACTCGGGTGTCTGTCAGTTGGATGAGTTGGTATAGTAAGATGCAAACCATAGCTTCAAGCAGCACGATTCCATCTTTATAGATGACTTTCCATCCCTTGAACCATAGCATATTAGCACTTGGCTCCAGCATGTTGTTACTATTCTAAACAGAATTATACTTTAGAATCTTATAATGCTATGCCCTTTAATTGTCTTTCTTTTCTTGTATTTGAATATGTATGATGTGATGATAATGTAGGAATATAAGCTTATGCATATTCATTTTCAATGTCATTAACCCATACAATTTATTCTTTTTATTTAAAAATGCAATTTAATCCTACTTTGATAAAGTGTATATTATTGTGACTTTAGTTATTTAGTAGTGTTTAGATTTGATGGACAAGAATATATTAATCTGAAGAAATTACTACTTATTAAAACAATTTTATTTTCCCCATGCTATATTGTAGATAAATGGATGAACTTGTATATCTACGTTTTTAGTAAGAAAACCTGTACAAATTCAAGGTAGTATTAATAACTTTAAACTTATAAATGTGAAATATATAATTTAGTGGTTTAAGATGAATATTTGACCTAATAATTGAGAATGGCCCTTCTGAGTCCCCCTGTCACTGAGGAGAAAGCATGAGATGATATTGAGAACTTGATTTGATTCAATCTTACAGCAATAAAGACTGAGTTACTTATGTAGGTTATTGAAATGAACTAAGTAAATAAAACTAAATTCCAATAAAAGTATGAACTTTTGAAATGGAATATAATATTATATAGAGATCTAAAAATACATATATGGAAGCTACAGTTAAAATTAAATTTTTAGAAAGAAATATAACTATTGAAAATCTTATGTAAATGCAAGAGACATGTGACAAAGGATAAATTGTTCTTTTGACTCTAGAAGGATTTGTTGAACTGTGATAATTTATGAATTTATTAAAATCTGCAAATACTTATTGAATATCTGCAGTATAACACATTGCTCTTTGTTCTTGCATAGAGTTCTATAAGACCTTCTCTACCTTCAGTGAAATCACATGTTCATAAAGATCAAATTAACTTGAAACAATGTTAAAAGTGATGATAAAGCTAATATAGCACATATGCTTTTAATGAATAGATATGTGAACTATAAATTACAACATTAATAATAATGCTAATATTATGAAATATGCTAGTATAATATCAATGTTTAAAACTTTAAAACTACTGCTTTATTATATTCACATATTTTATATCAAGCAAGCAATGTATCAAGACTAATGACAGGAAAATGTCATGAAGATCACCAAAGTTTCAATCAATGAGAAAACAGAACCATAGTTTGTCCCTCTGAATTTGCTTTATTTAAACATGAGAAAACAAGTAATTTACCTAGTTAAGGGTTTGGAAAGTAAAAGTTCTTGGGTAGCAATAGAGATTATGAAGGGGTGGGGGAGACTGAAGAGTGTCAAGCGAAGCCCTATTCTAAATTCATGGCTCCCGTGTACCTCAGGAGTTCAAACCACAACTGTTACTTCACACCCAGGCTACCTACATTGGCCCTTTGCCTTTATTGTGCCTTAAGCATTCACTTCCTCATTTTTTACCCTCATATCATCTCATACTTCCTCCAGTGAAAACGGGACTTGGGAGTGCCATTCCAGAACATTTGAGAACACAGAGCATTATGCCCCCTGGTTCTCCACTGCACACCTTCATGGTGCCTGTAAGAAACTGACAGATCCTCCATGATAAATTCTAATTGAGGATTATGTGCAGCAAAGATAAAATTTACAGATTACACATCTCTATATATAAAAGCCTAATGTGCAAATGGTCCCCGCGGGAGTTCGACTGGAAGTCCAATTGCTTGCTATGACGCATGATGACCACCATGGGGTGGTGCGGAATGAGGGAAGGCCCAGGCCAGCAGCTGGAACCCAGGGAAGGGAGACCCTGACCAGCAACCGGAAGACCCCAATTGGCCCTGATCACCAGCCAGGCCTACGGACCCTACCCATGTATGAATTTTATGCCTTGGGCCTCTAGTTTAATATAAGTTCTTATTATCAGTAGGTTTGTATTTTATTCATTCATAAGCATTAGCAGAAAAAAACAAGTATCCCACTGTTCTAGATTATGGAGTCACTGCCGGTCTGATACTTAAATTATTTATTCCTTGAGAAAGTTTAACTTACTCTCCTATTTAAATGAGTCTCTGAAGGAACTTTACTCTCACCTTCTCCCTCCCAAACTTCAGTATTATTGTTCCAATCTTCTGGGACAAATATTGTGACCCTTGTCAGTGTCTTTTTGGTGATGATAGAACGCATTCCCGCCCCAGTAATCTTGAATACCCTTGTATCAAACTACAAAATCTTTCCTGATGCCTTTGAAACAAAATATATATATATATATATATATATATATATATATATATATATATATATATATGAACTAACAAACATTTAAGCCTCTAGCTTCCTGGAATTATACCTCTCACTGATTTCTAAGTCAACTCACATATGTATTCTTCTTGTGAGCAGCATGGTAAAGGCACAATGCTGGTGCCATGTAAAAATTCTCCCACTTTCAAACTTTAGGAAAATAATATGAATGGGAATTAACCATAAAGGAATAGTAAAACTGATTTTTATGGAATGAATTTTTATTTCTTGAGCCACATTTTCCAAAGCAAGCCCCAGAATATGGTGTGAGATGATTCATAAAACACAAAGGGTTTTATGGCTTAATAAATTCAGTGTAATAAATATAAACTATATCTCATGTTTTACATTCAATACCTTTTAACATAATACTCTCTCTCATATGTCCTATTGAAGAAATCTGCTTGACATAATATTTCCCAAGTTTATTTTGAAATGCATTACTGAGGAGCTCAAGGTCTGCAGTCAGATCATATCCTGACTCTGGCATACTTTAGCTATGTGACCTTGGAGCAATTATATAATCTACTGTTTCTAAATTCCATAATCTGCAAAGTAGGAATAATAGTAACAATAACTGCCCCATAGTTTTCTTCTGAGGGTTGAATAAATTAATGTATATCAAGTGCTTTGAATAGTACTTATAAGTACTCAAAAATTATGTGTGATTTAAATTGACTTTGATATCCTTTTTTTACATGTAGCATCTACTTTATATATATTATTGAGTTCAAAGAGGAAGGGAGAGGGAAATGGAAACATCAATAATGAGAAAGAATCATAGGTTTGCTGCCTCCTGTATGCCCGCCCACCACTAGTGATTGAGCCCATAACCCAGGCATGTGCCCTGACCAGGAATTGAACCCTGACTTCCTGGTTCATAGGTCAATGCTCAACTACTGAGCCACGCCGCTGGGCTACAAGTAATGCCTATTAATAGCTTGTTATTAGTAATGTACTTATTACTACTAATTCTGAAATGCTGGCTATGCATTAGCTGTTGTTTTAGTCAGTTTGAGCTGCTATAACAAAATACCACAGACTGAATGGCTTAAAAAACAAATATTTATTTCTAACAGTTATGGATGCTAGGAAGTCCAAGATCAAGGTGCTGGCAGACCCTGTGTCTGGTGAAAATCCACTTTCTGGCTTTTATATGACTGTATTTTTCTTGTATCTTCACATGTGGGGAACAGAGACCAAGTGAGCAAGATTCCATATATTTTTTTAGAAGGGCACTAATCACATTCATAAGGGCATCACTTTCATGACCTAATTACTGTACAAAGGCTCCACCACCTAATATAATCACATCAGAAGTTAGAATTTCAACATGGATTTTAGGGGAGGGTACACAAACATCCAGTCAATAACAGCTATACTGCCAATTCTTATTCTAAAGATAAACAAGCATACATAGATTAAATAATTTCATTCAATTAGCCAATATTTACATAACAAGATGGAAATATCAAGACATATTTTGTAGGTAGAAGGCACACAGCATTGAAACCTTGGTCTGTCTGTCTGATTTCAAGGCATTGTCAGCAATGGATGGGCTTAACAGTCTTCTTGCATTTATTTAAGATACTTGAGACATTAAACATGACCATTAGCTACCAAAATCTTAATTGCAGAAGGCAAATCTATTATGTTTGGGAACTTGGCACATATCAGAGTACTTACTGTCTATGGACAGATTTCCGTGGCTGATTGCATCAGGATAAATGCCTGCCCCGAGGATGGATGGTCAGCTGCCTGATGAGTTCTTTCAATAGGGTTAATGGTGATAAAACAAACAATTCTGAACTTCCTCTTAGGGCATCTGAATATCAGACATACTGAGAAGGAATCTTCAACCTCATGACTTCAGTATGAGGAATCAGAACATTGCTCACTCACCATAAGGTTAAGTCGCAGGCTCAACACACTCCTGGTAGAACAAAAAGAGTCAGGTGTATCTGATTTTTACTAGAACTACTACTATATTCTCGTTTCTATGAAGTCTGATTTGTTGCTGTTCATATTTTTCTTTCTGCCACGCATCCTTTTGGAGCAGGGAAATTTTGACTAGCTAAGATGGTGTGATGATGATAACACTTTCTCTGATCCTACTTACCACAAATATCAGTATTCATATATGTAAAGTATCTATTTTCTAATTAGAGAAGAAGGAGAGAATTTTAATTAAGGGTAGGAATTTTTTGAAAGAAAGAAGATAGAGAAAAAAGCTTCTTTAATTTTGAGCTCATTACTATTTAACAGGGAGTTAACTCAGTGAAAGGGGTTATAAAGACAAATAAATTCCTCCATCCTATTGAAAGAACCGTGTGGTATCCAAGGCAGGAAATTATGACCAAATTTGATGGAACTACTTGTGTAGGTGCCATGGGTCTGGGGGCCGATGCTCACAGAAGTTGTTAGTAAAGAGGTTATTTTCCCCCAGATCTGCATTCAACGCAACATCCTTCTAGTCTTTATTTATTTATTTTTTAATATATTTTATTGATATTTTACAGAGAGGAAGGGAGAGGGATAGAGAGCTAGAAACATCAATGAGAGAGAAACATCGACTAGCTGCCTCTTGCACACCCCCTACCAGGGATGTGCCCGCAACCAAGGTACATGCCCTTGACCGGAATCGAACCCAGGACCTTTCAGTCCACAGACCAATGCTCTACCACTGAGCCAAACAGGTTTTAGCCCTTTTAGTCTTTAGAAGTCAGTTCTAAAGCTTGGGGCATTGGATTATAATGCTAGAAGCAGTGGCTCTTTTCCAAGGCCTTTTGTGGTCGCAGGTATGGATATCATAAGCCCAGAGGAGAACTGAAGATGAATATAAACATGACATACTGACTCCCGTTGACAGGCTGCTTCCTAAGCATAATGGAACTTTCTTTGAACACTTCCAAAAAACAGTTAAAAATCTAGAGAACAAGAGGAGGAGAGCTTTCTTCTGATTAGGCAGAAAGAACCGAGGATGATGATTAAATAACTTTCCATTTTAAAAAATAAGTCTGTTAAGTCTTGGGAATACTAGTTATAATTAAAATAAATCCCTATCAACTGAGATAATATCAGCATATCCTAAAAGATTACTTCCAACCTGAAAGAGCTTAACTAACATAATTATATGGTACATTGCCTATAAGAAGTGACTACAGGCAGCAGAATTGAGAGTATTTTTCTACTAAATTAAAATGGGCATTGAAAAGACTGAGAGTTAGTCATTGATTGATTGCCATTCAAACCAGAAAGGACGGCAATCAAAGAAATAAAAAGCAAAGAATCACTTGGTAGAAATCCTCATAGAAATAAACATTTGAATTTGTACAATTTAACAAATTAACAGCTGCTATAAAAATATATGTTCTTCTTTCTACCTACCCTTTTGTTTTGAAAACAACAACACTGTAGACTCACTAGAAGTTGCATAAATGAGGGTCCATGTATCCATCATCCCGCTTCTGTCAGTGGTGACATCTTACACAGTCCAGTATCCAGACCAGCATGTTTATACTGGCAAATAAACATAACTAAACTAGTTCCTCAAATACCACAAACCACTCAAGTTCACCAAAGATTAAGTAGATAATTTGAATGCTTCTGTACATGTTAGAAAAAATGATCTGTAATGTAAAAGCTTCTGGAAAACAAATTTCCAGATGATTTTACTGAAGAATTCTACCAAGTACTGAAAGAAGAATAGCGGTTCTACACAATCTTCTATAGAAACAGAAGAGAACAGTTCCCAACACTTCTTATTGAAGCTAGCACTGCTCTAATACCAAAGGAGAAGAAGATGTACAAAAAAGCAAACACTTTCTATGAACATAGACACAAAAGTTCTCAACGTATTGACAAATGGAATCAGCAATATACTTAGGAATTATATGCAATAATCAGTTGGATTTTACTCCAGCTGTGCAAGTCTAGTTCAACACTCAAAAATTCATCAATGTATCTGCATGCTAAAAACTATAAAACCATGTTGAAAGAAATAAAGATCTTCATAGATTGGAAAACAATGTAATAAACATTTTGATTCTCTACAAATTGACTTATAAACTAAATACCATTCCCATCAAATTGTCAACAAGATTTTTTTTATAGACATAGGCAAATATATCTTAAAATATCTTAAAATAAGAATGGAAAGACAATGTAACTAGAACAGACCAAGCAGTTTGGGAAAAGAAAAATAAGACTAGAGGAATTGCATTACCTAATTTTAATACACTGAAATATATATATATATATATATATATATATATTTATATACATATATATATTATATTACAAATATAAGGGTGGGCAAAAGTATATTTACAATTGTTTCTATGGAAAATAATACAATAGTCAATAACTAATAAAATAAGAATAGCTGTTTTGTGTACTCACTTTTGCCAACCGCTAGGTATATTTTAATACACTGTAAAAATATACATATACTTTCTGTGTCTCAACCTAACATCTTAATCTTTCTAGATTTTAAATATATAAAAATACAATTATAATGATGAATGTGTTTCATGTTCTGTCTACTAATTTTAACATCTGATCCAGTTCTGGGTCAGTTACGATTGATTGCTTTTCCTCCTCACATAATTTCCTGGTTCTTTGGGTGCTTGTTGAATGTTTTAAATCGAATGACAGGAAACATAAATGTTACTTGGAAATATGAGTATTACTTGGCTATATACTTCTGTATTTTTAGAAAAAACTCGTGCTTTTTATTCTCAAGCCAGTTAAGATACTTGGAAACAGTTTAATCTGTTCTGGTCTTGTTTTTTTTTAATTTGTTTATCAAGACAAGAGCAGCATTTAATCTAGGGTTGATTTTTCTCCGTTACTGAGTTACTGAGTCAAAACCCTCCTGAGTACTCTTACACAGTGCACTTTGAGGTGTGCCAGCCTGGCTGTTGGGAGCAGGTGACACTTCTGGTCCTGGCTGAGCATCAAGTACTGGTCCCTCTAATTATCAGACGTTTTTGTTTTCCTGGCCCTTGGCTGTCTCCTCACATTCATACACCAGTGAGTCCTTGTTAGGATACTAGAGGCAAACCCTCCGCAGTTCTCTGGGGTTCACTCTCTGTGAAGTTACCTTCTCATGGATATTTTTCCCTTTGTCTCTTATGTCATCTTTATGGATTTTCATCTCTGTTTCTCCTCCACCCAGGGAGGGTGCCAGTCTCCTTCTGTGTAACCCCTCCCTGCACAGAAGCTAGGAAATTGGTTCAAGGCAGCAAGCTGGGGCAGTAGAATTTATTATCTTCCCTCTCTCAGGAATCACTGCCTGATATATTGCAATATTGTTTCATACATTTTTGTTTGCTGTTATAGGTTAAGTAGAAGGGTGAAGTCTAGCCTGTTACTTCTTGTTCAGATGGGAAAGTCAGCACCACCATCCTATTTTTTACCTAAACATTTTTTTAAACAAATATCTTGTTTATTGATTTCAGAAAGTAAGGGGGAGAGAGAGAGAGAGATAAAAAACATCAATGATGAGAGAGAATCATTGATAAGCTGCCCTGACCTGTCATCAAACTGCAACTTCCCAGTTTATAAGTCTGTGCTCAACCGCTGGGCCACGCCAGCAGGGCTACCTGAACATTTTTAATGTTTTTTTACATCCACTCCCTTCCTCTATTTTCAATCTCTTCTAGAAAATTCCTTTAGGTGCAACCAAAGTAATTTTTAAAAATTTGTAGTTGAGCAAGAACTCTGCTAAAAAATTCTTCATGGATTCTTATAACATGAAGAATAAGCTCTAATAAAAACTTTATAGTATTTAGAGGTCTTCCATCCAAATCTGGCCTTATTCCCTCCAATCCAATACCTTCCAAGTCTTTCTTTTATACCCTGTCCTCCAACCACTTAACTTGGAGCTCTTCAAAAGTGTGAGACAGCCTTGCATCGTGAGATGATGACACATTTTTGTCCCCTTCTCCTAGCTACCCCTTATTCTTTGCTTCTTCAGTTAAAGTATATTTTCTCTAGATTTGACTCAGTACTAAGGACATAACAGGCACTAATATTTCCTATAGCATTTTATTATTTGGGGTTGTTTTGGGGAGGATGGAGTTGAAAACAGAGAGCGATCCTCGGTATTTTTGACATTTTAATTTTAACATTAAATGAATCCGGAATAAAATTAAGTTACTATGGCTTATATTCTAAGTGTTTTTTATTTCTACTGAATAGTTCTGAGTATAGTTATTTTCAAAAACTCAGGTTTGCATTGGGGTTTATCCACCTTCTTTCTCATCACTCCTACTGAGTCATCTGGCCTTTCTCCAGGGCTTTTTGTTTAGTTCCAGAATTCACCCAATTCAAGGTTGGCATAACTATTTAATTTTATTTCAGGAAAGGTCCTTCTACTCCTTTTCCGGGCCAGCTGGCACCTTCTTCAAATCTTTTCCAGTATTCCTGGCCTATCTAATGTTCCAGGTTCCTCTTCTCTTGGCTTCTTCTCAGAACACTCCAGATTCTCTAATGAGGCAGAGGCTATTTGTCCTGACTGGTGGCGGGCAGAATTCCTAGTCTTCTTACAAATCACCAAGCAGAAATTATTTAACAAGAAAAAAGAGATGGCACTTACAACTTAAAAAAAAATCAAAGGATCAAAATAAAGCACGGATATTTCGTTTCTACACTTTAGATAAGAAGCATATTCTTATAAAACTGTAATGTTAATTATTGACATACAAAACTATACTCTAAAAATGTTTCAAAGGTATTATTTTTTATTTATGTGATTTTAAAGTATGCATACAATGATGTTTATGTTTTTTTTGAAAAATGATTATTTTTCTTTGCGTTTAACAGCTGAATATGATCTGGATTCATATTTGAATCAAATATCAATTTATTATGAAATATTGGTAAATGTTGCTATTTGCAAAGCACTGGGCTTAATTTTGGGGACATATAAAGGGATCAACAATTGATCAACATGGTCTCTGCCTTATGTACTTAGGTGTGAACTGATCACCAGAAGGTAAGTTATTGGTACAGAGCTGAACTACAAAATTTTTGAACATCTGTAATACCTAGCTATGTTATGTACCTACTAGGGGCCCAGTGCACAAAATTTGTGCAGGAGTAGGCCTTCCTTCTCCCTGCTTCAAGAGCCAGCTTCCCTCTGGCACCCAGGACCTGGGCTTCCCTCACAGCTCCGGCTTCATCCAGAAGGACATCCTGCCTAATTAGCACATTTCCATTTTATTATTATAGATCATATAATTTCTTACTTTTAAGAAACTGATATATTAATGAAAATTTGTCTTTGTTCATATACTTTTGTTTGTTTGTATTCCAGGGTACAGTTTGAATTGATATTTATCATTGTTTTATATACCATCATCCCTGACTCTTGCATAATTTATTTGTTTGTTTTTTATTTTTGTTTTCAAGCAATAATATAACATACCAGTTCACCTAGCACCAGCTTACAAACCAGAACATTGAATGATTTGGTCTCTGCCATCACTAACCCCTACTTAATTCTTATTACTTTCTAGTCACTATTATCTTGGATCATATGTGGATATTTTCTTGTTATTAAAAATATGTCTTGTCCTAACCGGCTTGGCTCAGTGGATAGAGCATTGGCCTGCGAACTGAAAGGTCCCAGGTTCGATTCTGGTCAAGGGCATGTACCTTGATTATGGGCACATCCCCAATAGGAGGTGTGCAGGAGGCAGCTGATGGATGTTTCTCTCTCATCGATGTTTCTAAGTCTCTATCCCTCTCCCTTCCTCTCTGTAAAAAAATCAATAAAATACATTTTTTAAAATATGTTTTAATCATCACTAAGTATCCTAGCAAGAAGCTTTAATTATTTAAATTTTATAGAATTACATTATATAATATTTTAACTTTTGCACTTTTCCCATTTAAATTGTTTCCATTCATTGGTGTTGTAATATTTATTCATTCATTATTTGACATTGATGCATTGTGTGAATATACAATTTAGTCATCAATTTGTTGTCAGTATACTTTTGATTGTTTATAAGATTTGCTGTTACAAACATTACTGATATAAATATTCTGCATATATTTCTGGTTACCTTTGCAATAGATATCCTTTGGTATAAAATTATCCGAGTTAACCACAAGTTTTCTAAAAGTAATCAGGAAAAATAGAAATGTTTTAGATTGAATTTTATTATTTTAAGAAGTAATGTATATCAGACAAATTCTATTTCCTGTGATGTGTATGTGTATAGAAATGTAATATTGATACTTCCTTTTGAAATTTATTTTTATCTGAAATATCACATTTGCTTTCCACGGATTAAACTTATCCTGCAAATATTTTGCTGTTTTTAACTTATTTTATTTTCAAAGCTACACACTGTTCTCTTTTTCCTATTTTTTTTTTTAAGTTAAACACTATGTTGTGTCTCACTCGATATCAGTTGATGTGAACACAACATCCATTTCTACACAGGACAAAGACATCTCTTGTTCAGCTAAAATAGTAAGGCAAGTGTAGTGACTAGATTTGATAAACTGAGAAAAAGGAGGAATCATTGCCCAAATACCATTTTTCATGTGATAAAGCATAGAGGGTTGAACAAGCAATTTGGCGTAAATGAATTCATTGCTATCTGGTCAATGGTGATATCATTTTCCATGGCCTGTCTTATAAACTTAATTTGAGATTATCTTTTTGTTCTAACCTTTGTATTCAAATCATTTATCTTGTATCTTCTTTCACAAAATAAAACTCACTAAATTTATTTTTCATGACCAGGTAGGACATTTCTGGTGTTTCCTGCAAGTATTGAACAGATGATTCAGCGTTGCTTCCTCTAGGGCTAGCTTTCGGCTCTGAAATTTTTAAGGTTGCATTTGTAACATTTCTTTACCACAAGGGTGCACTAAGCAGCCCATTAACACAAGAATCGGTTATTTAATTTTCTATAACTGCTTTATCCAGAGCAGCAAAAAGTTTCTGTTGGAATCACATGAAGATGTACATACTCAAAGAACTTTTCCTACATTGTTGGAGATACTGGGCATAGGAGCAAAAAATGAATTCACCTCACAATTAAATGCACCAGAAAATAATTTATTTATAAGAATTAATTATTTTTTAAAATCTGTTTCATAGATTGTTTTATGAGTGAAAATGAATTTAGTCAGGCATTTTTTAAATTCTTTGATACTTAATAGTTTTTCTCTCTAAAAATAATTTTTTAAATTATATTTTAGTGATTCTGCCGAAACCGGTTTGGCTCAGTGGTAGAGCATCGGTCTGCAGACTGAAGGGTCCCAGGTTCGATTCTGGTCAAGGGCATGTACATTGGTTGCGGGCACATCCCCGGTAGGGGGTGTGCAAGAGGCAGCTGGTCGATGTTTCTCTCTCATCCGTGTTTCTAGCTCTCTATCTCTCCCCCTTCCTCTCTGTAAAATATCAATAAGATATATATATATATATATATATATATATATATATATATATATATATTCTTTTCAGAAAGGAAGAGTGAGGGACAGAGTCAGAAACATCAATGAGAGAGAAACATCAATCAGCCACCTCCTGCACCATCCACCCTGGGGATGTGCCCTCAACCAAGGCACATGCCCCTGACTGGAATCGAACCCAGGACCCTCCAGTCTGCAGGCCAACGCTCCATCCACTGAGCCAAACCAGTCTTGGCTAAAAATAATTTTTAATTATTTGGGAGAAATAGTGATTGGATTTTAGCATATATTCTAATTGTGAACTGCAAAACTTCAATATATTATGTTAGCATTGTTGTTTGATTTTTTCTTATTTAAACTTAATAAAATTGTATATTGGGTTTTTATGAGCCTTATATTAGCCAAGGGACACTTTACTTACAACACATACCAGACTGAACTATTGGAATTGAGATTTGTTTTGTTTCTCAAAATAAACAAACAATTAAAAAAATTATACCAATTGCCCTAGCTGATTTTGCTCAATGGATTGAGGGTCAGCCTGCAGACTGAAGGGTCCAGCGAGGTGGACTCTGGTCAAGGGCACATGCCCAGGTCGGGGGCTGGATTCCCAGCAGGGTGCATACATGAGGTGGCCAATCAATGATTTTCTCTCATCATTGGTGTTTCTATCTCCCTCTTCCTTCCTCTCTGGAAAAAAAAATACACCAATAATAGCGCCCTATACCTAATTATGCCAATATATTAAAAACACACCTCATTGACATAAAGTGGCATTTTGCTCTTAGATAAATCTTTACAATTGTTGACATATAGATCTGCTACATCCTTTATTCTCCAGTGAGCATTAATTAGCTGCCTATGGTATGTCAGGCATTGTGAAAGAGCTTGGGGAATAATCATGGTTAATAACAGTAGCAGATACAAAGACTCCTTTGTATGGTAAAGATGGAATATAGAAGGGAGTGTAGGGAGTCAAAGCTGTTTTCAATATTCATTGGAGAGTTTTCATTAGTAACAAACAGAATGATTGATTTGAAAGGCATGCTATCTTATTGCATAATTTTAGGTTGTGCAGTAAAGAGGCACTAGGCTGGAATGGGAAAGTTCTGGGTTTTAGTCTCAGATCAATGAATAATACTTTGAAAAAAAGTAAAAACATTCTGCTTCCTCATTTGTTAAATACAAAAGTTAAATGACTTTTGAATTTGTAAAAAATTTAACACGCTATGATTCTACTTATGTGACTGCATAGTTAAGAGATTTTTTTTCCTATTAAAATGCAAAACAAAAACAAAAATAACAACAAAAACCCTGGATTGCAAGCAACATTTGTAGTAATATATTGTGGGCTTTGTATTTTGAACATAAAGACATTATTCATTTTTACAGTTTAGTTAAGCAGTAGGCATCCTTCCAATGTGATAGGTACAAAACGACCCTTTACATACAAAACAAGCCTTTGAATATCACAACATTCCAGTCCACTGCTATTCATCACTGCAAACTTCTTGATAGGCTAATTGGCTTGATGGCAAAAAATAAGGAATATCATTCCAAGAAATTGTATTTCATATTAAAGGTTTAATATTGTGGGATTTTATCAAGGACTTTCTTATTTCCTGTCACCTGTCATCATCTGTAATTTATAATAAAAATGTTTATTAAAAAAAGTCAAACACTAAAACAGAGAGAATGATATAGTAAATTCCCATGTATTCATCATATTGTAAATAATGATCAATCCATGAGCAGTCTTCCTATCCACTCATGATCATTTGAAGGAAATCCCAATATTGCATCATATCATCTATATAACTCGAGAAAAACCTTAATGGTATTATATAGAGTTTACATTACATTTATTAATTAACTTAGGGAGTACTAATGTCTTTATGGCACTGAGTCTTCCTGTCCAAGCTTACTTTTGTTTCTTGAATGATTTCAATTTATAAGGTTTTGTGTATTTCTTTTTTTAACTTTTAAAATATATTTTATTGATTTTTTTACAGAGAGGAAGGGAAAAGGATAGAGAGTTAGAAACATCAATGAGAGAGAAACATCCATCAGCTGCCTTCTGCACACCCCCTACTGGGGATGTGCCCACAACCAAGGTACATGCCCTTGACCAGAATCAAACCTGGGATCTTTCAGTCTTCAGGCCGATGCTCTATCCACTGAGCCTAACCAGTTTCAGCTTGTGTGTTTCTTGATTTCTTGATACTTCTTGATGTCTATATGTATGTGCATATGGGTAAGTATATTAATATACTGAGTGGCCAGATTATTATGATCTCTGAATGCATAATAATCTGGCCACTCAGTGTATATCCTATATAATAAAAGACTAATATTCAAATTGTCCACTCGACCAGGAGTTCAACCAGCTGGCAGGCCTGCCAACTACCCATATCCCCTCCCCCTGGCCAGGCTGGCGAGACCCCACCCATGCATGAATTAATTCATGTACTGGGTCCATAACACACACACACACACACACACACACACACACACGCACACACACACATATACACAGACACAAATTACATCTATGTGTAATTTGTTAATCTAAGTATGCACATTTGCTATAAATGGGATCAGCCAGTTCTTATTTGTTTTATCCTCTTATCTAGACATGACCTTGTAAATTTTCTCCTTAGCCCAAAAGATATAGGTATTATATAAAGGTTTTCCTGATCTGGAACTTAAAATTAATCCCACTTTCTTTCTTTTTTTAAAATATATTTTATTGATATTTTACAGAGAGGAAGGGAGAGAGATGGAGAGCTAGAAACATTGATGAGAGAGAAACATCGACCAGCTGCCTCTTGCACACCCCCTACTGGGGATGTGCCCTCAACATGCCCTTGACTGGAATCGAACCCTGGACCTTTCAGTCCGCAGGCCGACGCTCTATCCACTGAGCCAAACCGGTTTCGGCAATCCCACTTTCTTATGCTATTTTATCTTTAATACTAGAGGCCCGGTACACAAAATTTGTGCACTGTAGGGGGTTGTCCCTCAGCCTGGCCTGCACCCTCTTCAATCTGGGACTTCTCAAGGAATGTCCAACTGTTGGTTTAGGGAACGAGTGTAAACCAGCAGTAGGACATCCCTCTCACAATCCAGGACTGCTAGCTCCCAACTTATTGTCTGCCTGCCTATCTGATTGCCCCTAACCACTTTTGCCTGCCAGCCTAATCACCTCCTATAACTGCTCCCCTGCTGGCCTGATTGGTGCCTAACTGCTCCCTTGCCAGTCCAATTGCTCCCTACTGTCCTCCCTGCTGCCCATCTTGTGACAATGTGGGGGCAGCCATCTTGTGATGAAGCGAGGGCAAGACACCACCTAGGCTTTTATTAATATAGATGATTTGTATTTTTTGATAATATGTTTATTTTTATTTTCTTTGCTTCAGTATTTGCCATTGAAATGCATTGAAGTGTGTGTTTGTGTGTTTTAATTGTTGCTGGTTGGGGAATCAATGCTATACTGTTTTTATAAAATGAATTTAGATAGTTTTTCCCCCTATCATATGAAATAGTTGCAATAGAATCATTTCATGTTTTAAAGAACTGGTAGAATACCTTATTTAGTTTGTTGTTTGTTTTTATTTAGTTAGTTTTTAATTGGTGCCAACTGAACTTGAACCATTTCTCTTTTATATTTGACAAATGATATGTTTAAGCTTTCTAATAGGGTCAATTTTGCGAAGTTGCACTTTTGGGCAAGAATTATTCTTCTCACCTAGAAGAAATATGTTAGCTCAGAATTGTGCACATTAATCACATTATTTTTTTTAACATCCCCAGTTTTCACAATATTTCCTCTCTTATCTATGTGTCAGTTATTTTTCTTTTTTCTTTGGTTATTTCAGCTAGTGTTGTGGCCCTAGCTCTTTCACTTCTCACTCTTACACCCCCCCATATTGACCTTCTTATAGGTTATCCTACATGCCATACTGTGTTTCCATCTGTGGCTTTGTACATATTGTACCTGCAATATTCATTAACTACCCTACCCCTTATTTGATTGAGTTACTATTTTTTTTCATCTTTCACATCCCAGTTTAAAGTTTTAGCTTCCTTTAGAAAGCCTCACTGGCTTGGCCTATGTGGCTCAGTGGTTGAGATGGATCCAAGAACCACAATTTGATTCCTGGCATATGCCCAAGTTGCAGGCTCAATCCCTAATAGGAAGCATGAAGGAGGCAGCCGATCAATGATTCTCATCATTGATGTTTTTATCTCTCTTTCCCTCTTCATCTCTGAAATCAATGAAAATGTATTTTTTTTAAAAAAAAAGAAAGCATCACTGAGCCCTGAACTCCTAAAGCATTGCCCTGATCATGTGCTCTTATTGTACATTTTCTAATTAAGAGTTAACACTATAAAGTAATTGCTTCTATCGCTTCTTTCCTCTTTAAAAGATTATAAATGATTTGAGAAAGGACTTTTTTTCTTTTTTGGGGGGAGAAGGGGGTCTGGCCTATGGTATCTCCTGAGTAAATAATTATTGAATGAATCAATAAATAAATGACAACATGGGACCAAGATAGCTTTGAACCCAGGTAGCATGCTCAAAGAAAGCTTTATGAATATGACAGTGACACTGATTATTTTCCTCTTCCAAAAGAACTCTGTGCCACGTTTCCTGGTTGGCCTGCATTCTGTTTTGAGACCCACAGTTACCGTTCACTTCCTCTAACGTTTCAAAAAAAAATCATGGAATCATATTACAAAAAAATCTTCTATAAACATTTGTGAAATTCACCTTCCTTCTGGCACAGCACTGATGGACTTCTGCCTAGGACCTAACGAAAGCCAGGCCCTTCCAGCCTTATGATTTTATCTTAAATGAAAATAAAATGCATTCTATTGACTGATATGCTAACATAGGAGGCAAATTTCCCGGGCTCCTTTCCCAGATCAACCTCGGGCATTTTTATATAAAAAGCGCGGCCCAGCTTCTTCCATTTAGAGTGGGAGACAATTACTTTCCCCATAATTGCTTAATACGGTTGTTGAGAGGATTGGCCTCATGCACTATTTCCTTCTCTTTTTATTATTGACACTAATAACAAATCAGGACTGTCTTTGAGTGAAGAAGAATAAGCATAGCCAAACCTGGCTGGTGGAAAGGGTAGGTCACAGCAAGTGGGTAAAAGAGAGGACAAAAGTAATTCCACTTCTGTCATGTCACCAAGTGCTGTATGGATTTTCAAGGTAAAGAAGTGAAGTTGCTTTAATGTAAAAACAAAAATTGAAAAAAATGCGTGGTGGAGACAACTGTAGTTCATTAACAAGTGAAAGTTATTTGCCACAGTTTTACTCGTAAAAGTTACAAATGAAACCTTGACTGTAAATTATGAGTTCAAATAACCAGTCACCAAGTTTAATCGTTAGAACATTTGAGCCAAAACAGCTGCATTTTGACTGGGGGTGGGAGGCTGGGGGTGGCACAAGATGGCTTTCATACTAAATCTTTGGTAGTCTGGTTAAAATACAGGAACAACTTGGAAAAGCTGGCACACAAGGAGGGAATTATATTTGAGAAGGACATGCATGCTCATTCATGAGACTGAATAGTTAGAAGGGGTGTCAGATAGAAGTGCTTATTTTTGATTAAAGATTTATGTCATAATTATATATTGAAATTGAAATAGCACGCATTTCAATATAAGGTGACTAGAGAAAATGCAAAGTAACATCAGTCACATTGCCCCAGAAAAATAATGTCCTAAAAATCTCTATTTTTGTCATAGTGCCTTTGCCCCCCACCTGTGGGAAAGAAAGGTGATGAGCAGAACCTGCTATCACTCCCCACAGAAGATTAGGACTCAGCAGCTCAAAGTGACAGATCAAGTTCCAGAAAGTTAGCCGAGACAAAATTGGATAAATAAAAGCTGTTTGTTCTTTCAAAACTTAAGAGCATGTAAACTAAGAAGCAAAATTTTATAAAGCCTAAAATCCCCAACCATAGAGGAGAGGTAAACAGAAGTAGTTGATTTAGAGTAAAAAAATAAATAAAACAAAGAGTATAAAGAATGAACACATAATACGATTACTGATGTTCTTTGTTCTCTCTGGGTCATTTCTTAGCTTTCAGGGATGAAAGACTGATGTGTTAGGAAGTAAGCAAAATAACAGCAGTAAGTGAAAAACTAGTATTGCCACCAATAACAAAACAAAACAAAACAAAACAAAACAAAACAAAAAAAACCCCAATTAAGTTGATATGATTATATATAAAGAAAAATACTTGAGAAGGAAGACAGAATTAAATAAATATAAATTAAGAAGTCACTTAGCAAAAGATTTAGGATTTTATATAATTAATGAAGTATTTATACAGGGAATGTATTCTTAGAAGAAAAATACTCAACTATTAGTGTTGGGTTTTAGGAACGGTGTATTATTGAAATTTGGAAAATAACAAGAGCTGGTTTTTGAAAAGATGCTGTCATAATAATAAAAACCTTTAGATATATGAAAAAGTCAATTTATTGAACATTGACTGATGATACTAATACTGCCCTTGGGTGTCAAATAACAAAGTATGTTCCATGCACTATGCTAGGCACTAGAGATTCTCAGGTGATGTTTTCATACCTCCTATTAAGTTGCTTATAATATAGTGAGAAAGAGACATGGAAACCAAAAAGTATGTGTGCATGGTACAAACACACTTTTTTTTTTGTATGGAAAAGAAAAAAGAGAAAAGAGAGAGGGGAAGACAAAGAGAAACCTCGATGTGAGATAAATACATCGATTGGTTGACTCCTGCATGCACCCTGACCATAACCCAGGCCAGGGAGGAGCCTGTAACCAAGGTACATGCCCTTGATCCGGAATCGAGTCTTGGGCCATTTGGTCCAGAGGTTGACATTCTATGCATGAGCCAACCAGCTAGGGCCAAACTACTCTTGCCTTTAGATCAGTAGCACTCCTTAGGCCTTAATGATTGTATGTGTTGATGTAACTATTGCATCGCGGATAGATTGCAAGCTCATTGACCATCATACCTTTATGTGTTTTGATATCCCTCACAGTGCTAAATCCAAATCTAAGCACATGACAGATACTTGCTAAATGCTGTGTGCTTGCTGACAAGAGAGGCCATGTGTGGGTGGAGGAAGGATTCTTGAATCTCTGGACAGTACCAACACTTGCACCTTTCCTAACAAGGAGTAGCTATCTGATTATTCAGTGTTTAGAGGTGCCTCTTCTTCTTCCCTTTCTTATCAGGCATCTTTATAATCTCTTTTCTGTCATTCTATGTTTTCCTTCTACCATCAAAGACTTGCTTGCCTTTGCATCCATGGTATCTTTATTGTTATAAAACAACATGAAGTAAGCATGGAAAGAATTTGTTGCATATCACTGAATAAGAGGTGTTGCTCATCACGAGGTAATGTGATATGGCAAACCCCTGATCACTGGAATGTTCTGGGTATATTAGTGAACACAACAAAAATGGAACAGTTACACCATGCACAAATGACTGGGCAAATTTATTCTCAGAATTGGTGAAGCAGTAACCATAAATAGCTGTTTATATTTTCCTCTGGGATATATAAATGTAGCAAGTAACTGTAGACCTATCTCTCATGTCTGGGCTAGTCAACTGGTTATCAAATATCTAAATATTTTTTGCTGTTACATAAATACAAGATGGAATAGTGCTTGGCTGAGCTTTTCTTTTTATGCTCTATAAAGGTAGAAAAAATAAGCAAGAACATTGGAACATTAATTTACTATATCAATGTTGCACAAAAAATATCTACAATAAATGGGACCATTGATATAAAATTGTTATTCCTCTCAATATTCTCATTACAGAGCTTTCTAACACATATTTTTCTATTATTCTAAATAGCAAATATGAATTATGTGCACAATGAATTGACGATTAACTGAATTATGGTAGTTTTTTTCTAATGAGTAACTTAGAATATTAGAAAAGGCCAGGTGGTGTATTTCCTGCATGTGTTCTTCAAAGAGCTGTGTTTTTACTTTTATAGCCTACAACAAAGGTTACTCCCAGAGTGGTGACAGAGAAGGGAAGACAGTCATTTTTCTCTAAGAATCTCTCTGGTTGTTATTCTCAAGAGAAGTTGCCTAAAGGGCCTCTCCTCCAGTTATAAGCTTTCTGAAAGATAAAAATCAAACAACAAACCAAAACAAAAACACAGTCTCCTGAAAGCCATTGGGAGTTGTGAGCAAATGAAGCCATTCCCGTGGGCTTGCCACAGTTTCAGGTCTAATGCCTCAGCTGTGTCCCTCTGTACCTTTAGACTCTTCTTATTTCCAAGTTGAATGTGTTAGAAATTGTTCATACTAGCCAGACTACTTGCAAATCCTTGTTGAGATCAGTTTAAGAGTGACCGGTATGCAGACACATGCTCTCTAAATGTCAACTTAAGTTGATTAAATAAAGCAAAGCGAGGCAGAACTCTAAAAGGAAAAGATTCAGGGTGGTAGACATACACTGAGTGGCCAGATTATTATGATGTTTGAATGGTGAGTGTTTTATAATGGCAAAGAGGATGAAGTGAGGTTTACGTGGAGACTTTGTGTTGTGCACGTGCACATGCTTTGCAATGTTAATAGTTCACTCTTCAATTAATTATCGACTATTCCCTTTTTAAAAAATATATATTGTTATTGATTTAAGAGAAGAAGGGAGAAGGAAAGTGGGAGAGGGAGAGAGAAACATTAATGATGAGAGAGGATCATTGATCGGCTGCCTCCTGCATGCCTCACCATAGGAATGGAGCCCAAAACCTGGGCATGTGCTCTCACAGGGAATCGAAGGTGACCTCCAGGTTTTTAGGTCAACAATCAACCACTGAGCCAAGCCAGCCAGGCTGATGCTTTTTTTTTTTTTTTTAAACAAACACATCACCTTTCTTATGGCTGACTTCCTGTTTGTGGATCTATTTTTAAAAGTCAGAAAAGAGCCTTTTTGAAAGGAGGACCACATTCCCTAAGAAACAAGACAGGTACTTGTAATTCATTGCTAGACTATGGGGAATACATTCCAAGACCCCAATGGATGCCTGAAACCTTGATTAGTACTGAACCCTATATATACTATCTTTTTTTTCTGTACATACACACATACCTATGATGAAGTTTAATTTATACATTAGGCACAGTAAGAGATAAACACCAATAACTAATAAAATAGAACAATTAACATTATGCTCACCTGCCTGCCTGCCTGATTGCCCTTAAACACTTCTGCCTGCCATCCTGACCAAAGCCTAACTGCTCCCCTGCTGGCCTGATCTCGCCCCCAACTGCTCTCCCCTGCTGGCCTGATCTCACCCCCAACTGCTCCCCTTTGTCAGCCTGATCTTGCCTCCAACATTATGTGAATGTGGTTTCTTTTTTTTTTTTCAGTAAACCGTTAGAAATTTCTTTTCCTACTTCACAATTTCACTGCTAGAATCATACCTTAGCATATCATTTTACTATTATTAAGTCAAGAACCCTCACCTTTTTTCCACTTAAAGGAAAGACTTTATGTTTTCCAGTTGGTATATGTGAATTGCCATCATCACTATCTTGCACTTTGGGGTGAGGTGTGGCAAAGAGATGTTCATTATACCTTCTCCAGGAGCTTCATTGTCAACTAAACTACTAACTTAAGGGCTTTTGGCAATTTTTCATCTTTAAACATCTATTTATTAAGGGAATTCTGAAATCAATGAAATGATCAAGGATAAATCATGTTAAAACCGTGTGCCCAGTTTTAACAACTACCAATATTCTGTTACTCTTATTTCATCAATTCCCCCCCCCTCATTTGAATCCTGAAGGCAAATTCAAGGTGACGTGTTACTTTTCATCCATAATAAATTCAGTATATATCTCTACTAGATGAGAATTTTAAAACTTAAACACGATGTCATAGTTATACTTAGGAAAATAAATTTAATATAACCTGGTTGAAGTTAATTTTTCTCTTACTGTTCCCAAACGCATTTTAAAGTTGAACGATTTGAATTGAGATGTTAGCATCGCATTTGGCTGAATGTCTCCTAAGTTTAGAAATGTCTGTTATATATCATATATTTTTTGAAGTTACTGGGGCATATGTCCTGTAAAATTTCCCACACTCTTTCTTGACTGATAACTTCATGGTTATTGTATAATATCTCTCCATAACAGAGTGCTTGCAGGGGGAAGGGGTCCTTGATTTACATAATTCAGGAAGTCTGTTAACATGGACTGGGCAAAAAAGACATCTCTGTATTCCCTAACACTAACAGAAATTTAGCATTTCCTTCATGGTAAATATAAGCAACAAATTACAAAAGTATTGCGACAACTATACAGATTTTTATTTTTAATAGTCACAAATAAAAGTCTTTATGTTTATATCATACTAGAGGCCCGATGCACAAAATCTGTGCAAGGGGCTTTGCCCTTGCAGCTGCGGCAACTTGCCTCAGGCCTCACAGCCCCAGCTTCGTCTGGAAGGTTGTCCAGAAGGACATCCGAAAGATTGTTCAGCTGTCTGGTCTAATTAGCATATTATGCTTTTGTTATTATAGATTGTAACTACAAAGAACTTGAAATATTTTTTTCATCATTACTTTAACATTTTACTGTGGTTAATAGGTAATCTACTAGACTCCAAGTAATCACAGTCTTCTTGTCCACTGGATGGACAATTAAGGGACACACCTGGGCCTCCCAATACTCAGATGCACTGACTTTATGTGGTCTAGACAGGCCACGTGAGAATTCTCAACTCTCAGTCTGTTATGTAAAGACTAGAAGCCCAGTGCACAAATTTGTGCACAGCGAGGTTTCTTGGCCTGGCAGGCAATTGGGAATAATCAGGCTGGCTGGCTGGGGGATGGGACCATGGGAGATTGGTTGTGGGAGTGTACTGACCACATAGTGGTCAGTGTGCATTATAGCAATTGGTCATTCAGTAGCTTAGGCTTCCTATATAATAAAGAGGTAATATGCAAATTTACCGTCACTTCAACACACAAGATGCCTGCTCCATATGGTTAAAGATGGTCTCCCCATGTGTACACAAGATGGCTGCCACAAGATGGCTGGCAGGGGAAGGTAGTTGGGAGTGACCAGGCCTGAAAGCAAGGGCAGTTGGGGGTAATCAGGCCTGCAGGGGAGGGCAGTTGGGGGCGACCAGGCCTGCAGGGGAGGGCAGTTGGGGGAAAACAGGCCTACAGGGGAGGGCAGTTGGGGGCAACCAGGCCTGCAGGGGAGAGCAGTTGGGGGAAACCAGGCCTGGAGGGGAGGGCAGTTGGGGGAAACCAGGCCTGGAGGGGAGGGCAGTTGGGGGAAACCAGGCCTGGAGGGGAGGGCAGTTGGGGGAAACCAGGCCTGCAGGGGAGGGCAGTTGGCAGGGACCAGGCCTGAAGGGGAGGGCAGTTGGAGGCAAGATCAGGCTGACTGGGAGAACAGTTGGGGATGAGATCAGGCCAGCAGGGGAGCAGTTAAGCGTTGATCAGGCTGGCAGGGGAATAATTAGGAGATGATCAGGCTGGCAGACAGAAGTGTTTAAGGGCAATCAGGCAGGCAGGTGAGTGGTTGGGAGTCAGCAGTCCTGGATTGTGAGAGGGATGTCCCAGACTGGAGAGGGTGCAGGCTGGGCTGAGGGATACACCCACCTGTGCACAAATTTTGTGCACCAGGCCTCTAGTTTATAAATACAGATGCAGCCGTCTTGTAATACAAGGCTATCACTGCAGATCAAGCAAGTTTAAAACATCCTACTATTGAGAGAAATACAGTATTTGCCATTTAATTTAGTTTATTATGACTATAAGCAGATGTGTAGTGCATTACTTATTGGTTCTAAATTCTTTTGTTTCAATTTTGTACTACCCTTTAGGTAGTAGAAACACTGTCTATATTATGAATTAAAAACATTCACATATTAGTAGTGCAACGATTTCAGAGTCTGTTTATATATGTGAACTAATTCTTAAAAGTGTGTTGAAGTGGATTCTTATGTATTTCTTTTTGCAAGTCTATATCAGATAAAAATAAGTGCTCTAATCTCTGTAGATTGTAGATGAAGAAAATAATGAACAGTGAAAAAATTCTGTTAGAAATAATGATTCTTTACTATTTTATTTTAAGGTTAATTAAAGTTCTTAAGTGGTTGAGGATCATTCATCAAATTATAGGTGACAAAAAGCATTAAGAACTCACTTTGTGTTTAAGTTTTTAAGTAATTATGCGATGAGTAATATTGGATGAACTAAGACTACTGTTAATGTCTCATAAGTGCTACTAATGGTACACTGTATTAAGTGTGACATATTAACTTGTATGTTTTTTGAAAGAGCACCCTAAATGTTTTAAATGTTACTTACAATTAGATTTTAAATAGTTTTAACTTACTAATATATTACTAATATTTAAGTACTATAATATTAATAAGTTCCTATTTGCAATACTGAAAGATTTAGGATTCAAATAATAATTACTGAAATACTTTTCATTTTAATAAATATCAACTGTTAATACAATGATATTTGGAGGGGATAATTCAATTTGTTTCTGAGATTGTGCACTCTCTCCCTACATACTTTTCCAAAGGTGTTATTTTAATGTTGCAATAGTCAGGTTTGTAGTGATGTACAATAGTGTTTCTCTAACTGTAGCTGGCATCAGATTCATCTCAAGAGCTTTAACACAGATTGAAGGTCCTCACAATTTCTGATTCAGTAAACTAGGAGTTTAATTCAAGAATGTGCTTTCCTAGGAAGTTCTTAGCTGATGTTGATGCTGATGGCTCTTTAATCCTTTAAGAACCACTACTGTAAAACAAAAATGCATTCAATCTTCAGTTCAACCGATCCATAAAAATTTGAGTACCTACTATGTGTCCTGATCTGGGGGGGAAAAAAGGTAGAGAAGTCACATTGTCTACTGGATGAAATTATTCTGAATGTGTGTCTAACTTTATTTTATATCACAAACTCATCTACAGTGTTTAGCTTCTATCTGCAATCTCATGTTTCTACATCAATTTTACCACACTCAAAATTTTTCTATAGGAAATAAATTAGAATTTTATTTATCAATTAAGACAATTAGGCTTAACAATATATTAGTTTGCTAAGAATGCTTTTATAAAATATTAGAAATTGGATGATTTAAACAATAGAAATATATTTCTCACAGTTTTGTAGGATGGAAGTCCAAGATCAAGGTGCTGGTAGTGTTGATTTCTGGTGAGAACCCTCTTACCCTCTTGGGTTTTGATGGCTGTCTTCTTACTGTGTCCTCAGGTGGCCTTTGTTTCGTGCCTGTCTATTCTTGGTGTCTTTCTTTTCTTATGCACAAAACATATTGAAGTAAGGCCTTCTTACTCACCAGCCTCATTTTAACTAAATCACCTCTTTGAAGGCCCTATCACCAAATATAGTCACATGAATCAGGGCTCATGCATATCACCTCATTTTACCTTATCTCTTTAAAGGCCTATCCAAATTAGTTACATTCTAAGGTATTGGGATTTGGGCTTTCAACATAAATTTTGGGTGAACACATTTCACCTCATACTCAATTGTGAAAACAACTTTATCTTTGAGAATACAACTTTAAAATTGTTTCCCCTGAAATTGTAACTAAAACCAATCTTCCTTCTTCCCTCCCTCCCTCTTTCCCTCCCTCCCTTCCTCTTTCCTTTCTTCTTTCCTTCCTTCCTTCCTTCCTTCCTTCCTTCCTCCCTTCCTTCCTTCCTTCCTTCCTTTCTTTTTTTTTTTTTTTGTATAATCAGTCCCTCTATATCCATATATTTAGGGACTGCAAGATTTTCAGGACTATAGTAGAAGCAAAGCTAATAAAGGGAGCTTACTTTGCTTTTAAATTTAAAGGTTATTTCCCAAAGTTTATTTGTAAATTTGTCTATTTGAAAATTGTGACACATAGTCCTATAGAAACAATATTTTGGTTGAGGGTCAGTTTCCTAGAAGAATTCAAAAATTTAACTTAGTTTATATTGAGATTGAACAACTTTGTAATACAAATGTAAACTAATCTAATTCTAATTCAGATTTTCTAAGTATAATTCAAATAGTCTTTTAAAAAATAATTTATGTATATTTTTATTTATTTTTAAATTGAACTTATTGGGATGACATTGGTTCCCAAAGCCATACAAGTTTCAAGTGTGCAACTCAACAAAACATCATCTGCACACTGCATCATGCTCCCATCCCCCCAAGCAAAGTCTCTTTCTGTTCCTATTTCCCCGCTTTGTCTACTTCCCCCTTCCTCTCCCCACTTTCTCTCTGGCTGTCATAACACTGTTGTCTGTGTATTTGCATTATATGTTGTTTTTGCTTAATCCCTTTACTTTATCCAGTCCCCACCCTCCTACCCTCTTACAGCTGTCATCAGATATTCTTGATATAGTAGTAAAATGAGTCTTTAATCATAGCAACACACATTTTATTCTTTGATCATTAACAAAAACTTCCACCCATTCATTCAACAAACATTTTATTGGACACTGGCTTTGTGTTCAGGGTACAGTCTCAGAGCTTAAGACAGCACTGAGTATATAGGACAAATGTGTGACAGAGAGGTTATAGGCTAGGGGAGGATTGGGAAGTGAATGTATAACAGAGGAAGGAAAGGAAGCTATGTACCACAATACCTGGGAGAACAACCTAGGTGAGCAAGTGGTCCTGTCAGGAAACAACCCCAAATGATTTAAAGGAAAGTTCCTCTATAAAAGAACTACTTAGGGAGGTGTGGACAAGTTTGAGCAAAGAAACAAGGTATATTGAGATTGCCAGAGCCTAGACATTCAAATTTTAAATCTGAAAGTTCCACGGAAGGGAATCCTGGTATTGGACCCCAATGAGAAATGAATTCATGAAGAAAGGGACATACAGTAGGAGAATTGAGAGCAGAGGAAAGGGAAATTGATATGTTTTGTTCTCACGACTTCCTTACTTTGGGTGACATCCCTGTCAGTAGCTTTCTCTCCCCATCCCCAAACCCATACCTTTCCTTTGCTCTCAATTCTCTGGTGATACCTTCCTTTGCCCCAATCCTACACGAGGCCAGACAATGAGGGAACTTGAAGAATGTGGCCCACCGGCATTAGCAGAGAAGAAGGAGAGGAGAAAGGATGAGTTTGGGGGAGGGAGGGTCATCTGAGGGATAAGAGCATGTAACCCACAGAGCGGCTGCAGTGGGACTGAGATTATAGTTAGACGAGCACTTGGGCATGCTTTTTACAGATAAGAATATTTGTATGGCACGCACTGTTGTCACGAAATAAAGTTCATATTTTGCCTCTGAAATGAGATAATGAAGACTAAGTAACGTGCAAAAACTCAGAGCCATAAAGAATAATAAACAGTCATGAGCTTAGTAATGCACCACAAGTGGAAGCACAGACAGAAAGATCACCGGGGGTTGAAAATTTACATTTTATCAAAAAATCAGTATTGAGCAACTGACCGATTTATTTAATGATGTCCTAATTATTTTTTCCCCTCAGCTTGTGCTCAGTAATTCCATGGCTGATGCAAGATACCTTTCCAATCTGTGCGGTTGCTATGCCCTACTGGAATCTATTTCTTTGAGAAGATTTTGACAGGAAGGTCTTGGCAGTATTCCCAGGGTGACAAAGTCTTTCTATCTTTGGAAAGAGTTGTACAATTTCAGAAACTGCTAAGGTAGCTGGGTGGTACTTGGATTCAATATAATTGGATAGTATTTTTAGGGCATTGTGTGAGCATGAAATATATTAAGAGGTAGGGTAAGTGAATCCTTGCAAATGGTAGAAAATCACCAGATATTTATGTACACAAAACAGTTAATGATATAAGTAGTATTATGAAATATTTTATATCATTTATCAAAATAATTGGTATAATTATAAATAAGAAATCTAACATCTGATCAATTTACCCCATCTATGTATAGTTTCTTGGCTTTTAAAAATGCAATATATTAGGATTGATGAGAAAATTCATCTTTTAAAAAGATTTTAAAACCGTATCAACTCAGAAAAAAATTTCTAACTTCAACCTATATGAAAATATAAACTCAGTAACTCATTATTTCCTTTGAGTATCATTTACACAAAATATACATCACTACTGAAAATAATTAGCTGGCATACTTGCAAGATTTAATTCTGTTCACTGTTTATCCTCTGTCTCCCATATATTTGCATTAATTTTAAAATTTTTATTTTACTAAACTTAAGATTGGAAAAGATATTACACGCTGTGGAGAATCACACAGTGATGAAGCCTACAGGCTAGAAGTTGTAGTGTATAGATTTGAGCCTCAGCTCTCTGCTAGTTTTTACTTTGACCAAATTATTGAGGTTCTATACCGCAGTTTCTTTCTCTATAAAATGAGGAATAATGACAATACCAGCCTGCAAAAATTATTATGAAGAATACATGAAACTGAATTGTTAATTAGTAACCAATTAAAATCTTAACATATTATTCTTATTAGTAGGAGTACATATAGCTCATATTATAGACATTTAAAATACCTAAATAATGACAATATTGAGGTTTGTAGAATTTAATATTATGAATCACAATATAATATACAACATTCTTATACTTTTGAATATGGCACGGTTATATAATTCAGGGTATGATATTCCTAAGAATAATAGTAAATTGGGTATTTTAAAGAATTACAATTTCTCTTTTTAAATCATTGGTCTCTTAAAATAATTCATTATTGATGACTTTTGACAAATAAGCTTTTAATATTAAGCAGTCCATTTCTTTATTGCAACACATAATAGCTTAGTAATTTGGGTGAGATTTTGGAGAAATAATATCCCTAAATGTTTGGAGTTGTGTCTAGTAAAATTCTAAGATATTCTAACTTCTCCATCTGTTTTATCTTTCATTAGTGAAGCAGGTGGTATACTTAATCTTAAGGTAAAGCAAAAATCATGTGGCTTTCGACAACTCTGATATGAGTTTAAAATTAAGTATTATCATTTCCATTTATGGAAATATTTCAAAAATTAAAGATTAAATAATTAGAGTAACTAATAAATATATCATAAAAATGGCAGAAGGTTAAGGCTATTTTTACTTAATACCATATTTTAAAATTAGAAGCTTCAGAGAAAGAAATGTCTAGAGATCAGAACTCCATATCTATAGCCAATATGCCTTGGCTTGTCTACTACACTATACTATATTTTTTTATGTTGCAGATAACAAAAGCAATCTGAGTGAAAGTGGCTTAACCATTAAAGAGAACTTATTGGATTTCATAAATACATAAATACATAAATATGGAAGCATGATTAGTTCATTTTGATTCAGCAGCTTAATCATCTTTAAAAACCCAAATTTTCATAATTCCTTCCATGGTCAAGATCATTTTAGAGATTTTTCTCATACTGTCCAAACAGCTGCAGCAATTCCAGTCTTGATAACCACATATCATCCAGAATTAAGAATGTTTCTTTCTCGGAGTTCTAAGCAATAGTCTTAAAATTTACTTATTGAAAATCAATTTCTGGATGGATAAGCAAAGGTCATATCCATGTGAACAATCACAATGCTAAAGTATAGAAATGTGCAGATAGGCTTAGGTCAACTGGATGCTACTCTCTCAAACTTAACTTTCCCCAAAGACATAGGCTGCAGGGTGGGATTATAGATACCCAAACTGAAATTAAATTCATGCCATTGAAAGGAGGAAGCAGCCAGTAGATGCTGACTGGGTGACCAACAAATCCTCTGCAGGCACTTTTATCAAAGTCAGCAAAAGAATCTCAAAATCCTGGAAACGAATCCTGGGCGTTTGTAAATATAACTGTACAACCTAAATTATAAATATAAATAAATAACAGCGCTCCTAAAGACCATATAGCCAGATATTACAGTAATTGCTGGACTTTTTCCTCAAATAATGCCTCTATTCCCAAAAGTTTTATCTATTTTCCTCTACAGATTTTATTGAAGTTTATGGGTCTAAAATCCAAGAGTTATAAATGACTATGGCTATGTATATTGCATAATAACATGTCACAAACAAAAACATTATCTATTGTAAGAAATGAACATTTGTTTTAAAAACATACCTCTTCCTAACTTAGCTCTTTTAAAATTTCATGTTATTATTTATTTATTTATATATTTGTTTTTATTGAATTTATGAGGGTGACATTGGTTAATAAAATTGGTAATTTAGTTCTTAATAGTGTCTTATCTTGTGGTTTCATCTTGTTTAGTTCAGACACCTTTTTATCTGGAAGCATAAAAATAGTGCATTCTTAGAGCTGGTTGAATGCTGACAGATTTAAGAATGCTAGAGTATAGTATATATAACAGTTGTAGATGGTTTTATCTTTCTCATTTCTGTGATTCTATCAATAACCACACTTTCTTATTGCAAAGACACTCTAGAACTGACAACTGTGTCTGAAGAAAGAAAGAAGACTTAATGTTTCTTTTCTCTCTATTGGTTTTAGCAAATCACTGTGGATGAGCTGAGGCCCAACTCCAGTTAGAATGAGCTTGAGAAAACCAGGCCAGTATTTCAATATAAGCTCAGGATTGTTTGTGTTAAAAGTTGGCAGATAGTTTAAGTTATTTAGGGACTGAAAAGGCAATTCTGTGTGCAGCTCAAATGCATAGATATAAGAATTTGTTCCAAACTACTTAAGGTCTTAGAGTCAAAATTTATCATTTTTGTATACATTTTTATTCACATGTAACAACTATACAGAGCAAATAAACACGAATTTATATATGATTTTTTGGAGAAAAAATATTAGAAAAATCAGGAATATAGTAAACATTATGTAGCTTACATAAGAATTCCAGGAAGGGCACCTCTATGATGTACATATTTTTAGGCCAAACCACACTTAAAAAAAAAAAAAAAGATTAGGTTCCACTGGACTAGGGTGGGGGCTTAATTCAATGACCGGTGACCTTGTCAGGCAGAGCAGGAAAGGATCCTCCCCTCCAGGCATCAGAGTGTAGCCCTGGAAAAACAATTTCCCTCAAAAGATTATGGTTCCAGTATTTCTTAAAATCCTCCGGAAGAGCATGCTCTGCCAACAACTCGATCGTCAAGGCACTGTATCCTATATGTTAAAGGAGTGACTACTTGGGCATTCATTACTTTATTTCCATGAAGTAGAGAGGACACAGCGGTGTCCGGTTGCAGTAGGAACATGGAAAGGTGCAGAGAGAAACCTATGGATTCCTTTTATAAAGGACTTCATGAGCTGAGGGGGGCTTCAGCAATGTCACTTCACTGATCTGGTTTAAAATGTGACACACAGAGAGGTGCATTCCACTTGCTTATTTTTTATGAGCAGCACGGCATGAGGGAGAAATAGTGAAGACTAGAGGAAATCCATATCATTTTGTTCTCTAGCGAGTTTGTAATTTTGTAAGCAACGGAAGCTACCCTTCTCCTGAAATTATATTCTCATGGAAGGCACAGAGAGGAGGAACAGTGCGAGGGGCCACATTCAGAGGACCTAGGTAGATAGAAAAGTTCAGGCAAATGTTGAGCTAAATCAGAGAATTGTCCGTGAACATCTGTGACTTGAATATCAGGGTGTGGGGAACTTGGTATGGGGTGCTGAATATTTTTCAGACAGAAGGAATCATAATCCAGTGATAGCTGAAGTATTATTGCTAACAAAAAATATTGTATAGTGGTAAGCGTTGCAGACAATAGCTCATTTATTAGCTGTGATCTTAAAAAAAATGAAACAAATGAAAAGCAATGACCAAAAAAAGGTGATTGATAATTAAGAATGCTATTCCACATATGCTTTGTGTTTTAAGAGTCGTTTCCCTTACGGATTTTCTCTTTCTAGAATGACCTCAATTGCATTGCCTCCCATTTCTAGTTCAAAGCCAAATTCACCTTGGCTGGTAGCTTTTCTGGTGAATGTTCTTGGTGTTTTGCCTACATCCCCTTTGTTTTGCTATTTATTGCCTTGCCCGATGGCCTGATTTGCAAGGGTCTATGGCAACCCTTGGGCTTTGAACCCATTTTGTCATCCTGCTGCTGAATCTACTTCACAAAATAAGAGTTGGGATGAAGAGATGAGGCTCAGAGATACTTGGTGATTGACATCACTCTGGCTGCAGGTCTTGTTTACTAAGTATCACATTAATACCGTGCAGTGCGGGTATGTTTTTCTGGAATAATTTTGAGGCATGTGTTTTGCTTTGTTTCCTGGAGTCTTTTCCCCTCTAGAGTAATATCTTAACAATGTACCCTTTAAGTGCTATTTTTCTTTCCCTTAAAAACTCTTTCATATGGTTTTCCATAGTACTTTATACATGTTCTATGTTTCTTAGATTTTTGTCATAGAACATTTATTAGTTTTTGTCTGTTCTGCCACCTCTTCAGGGCTGTGAGATGCTCAAATCAAGCCATACCTCATTTATCTTTGTATTTTCATGATCTTGGACTGGATTTCACCCATGATGGCCTTTCAATAAATTCTTGGCTACTGAAACAAACAGATTATCTTTTGTGTCATCAAATTGTTTAGTCCCTCTTTTTAGTCTACTGGCTGCTCTAGGATCTCTGAGTATTTGACCTTGCTGCTATCTTAAGTTCCCTTCAGAGAATGGAATCTTGTCCCTTGAAACCCAAACTTACAGCTTTGACACCATTTTTTTTTCTGATTCTGCTTTCTTGGCTGTTTTTTTCTTTAAAAAAACAAAAAAGAAAGAATGAATGAAGGAAGGAGGAAGAGGAGGAGGGAGTGACTGAGAAAATGAAAGAAAATGAGACAGAAGGAACAAAAGGACAGAGGAGGAGGAATTGAAATGGGAAAGGAAGAATGTTGACAGTTCATATGTCCTTCCACTTTTCAATAAACTTGAAGAGGAAATTAACTACTGAATTAAAGGGGTGAGAAAATGCAGGCTTGAATGAGTAGAAAGGAGTCTTGGAAAACCTGATGAGAATAGTGTAGATAGATGATCAGTGATGAATCAATGTATTGGCATTCCTTTAATCCATGAACAATGAGAGCACTTATTTTGTTCTATGCCCCATACTAAGCAGGATTGAGGCCATTATATCTGACAAATAATACAAATCTATTACCTTATATTTGCCTTTCCATTCTAATTATTTTTTACTAAGCTACCTTAAAATGCATATAAACAATGCTATTAACCTAAAATATAAAAATACTCATAAGCAAAGAAAAATCATGTGAAATAAATTACTTAATCCTTGAAAATAGGCATTTCTCCATAACATAGCTGCTATCAATGTCAGAATTTATTTTGCTATTTTATTGTCCAGTGAAGAGAAAAGTAACCTCTGGCAATATCACTTTCTTTATTATCTTTGCCAGTGCTATCCAGAAAGCAGGATATTGAGTCATTGTCCCAAAGCAGAAAAATGCCCGCCGAGGTCTACACAGAGGTTTACAATATATTCTGAAGTAGAATTTTATAACTGGAATCTTCTGACCCAATTTTACAATCCTAAGAGATTTTAAGCCTATGGCAAAAGTCTTAATCTAAAGAGTCAGGTTTTAAGTTCGGCCACAATTTTACATTCACCTAAAAATTCTTGACTTTCTTATATAGAAATTTAAATGGCAAGTATTCATGATGCTTGCATATGTGGCTTCCCTTGGATTGGATATCACATGCATGTAGCCAACACTTGATTTGGAACTATGAGATAATGATGCCATATATATACAGATTCATATATATATATATATATATATATATATATATATATATATATATATGTTTGGGGTAGGGCAGAGATAATTGTAATAGCAACAATCACCTTCCAGGGGCAGCAGTAGCAGCAGTCCTGACAGTGACATCCAGAATGATTAGCAGTGCTTCCTGTGGCGTTCATTCAGCAGTAGCAACAGAAGCCTAAGGAGTTGCAAGTTTGTTGAGTATAATTTGGCTTCTGCTCTGGTTGTGTGGTCTCTGAGTCTGGTTGGTCAGCCCCCCTTGGAATTTCTTTCAAAACATTATTTTATTTGGACTCAGCCAGTGTTTCTTTCAGTGAAGATCTGGGACTAATGTAAAATTAGGACCAGGAATGTTTGCAACCAACAAGCCGAAAGGAAAATGGAGGTCTGAGGAGAGCAGGTAAATATGAGAATGTTGAGAAGTCTGGGATTGTTAACTGGCCTAAAGGCATAAAATTCTTGCAAAAATTAAAGACTAGATCTTTGGTAGCCAATGGCATGTGGTACCTGAGCCATTAATTAAATTACCTCCTGAGGTCATTAACTGTAAAATAACAATTCAAAGCAAGGCTGTGGGGGACCAGTGGCTGGTTTCAGTGGCATAAGGAGGGCAATTCAATGCGAATGAGAGGTTTTGTTCTTTTTCTAAATGCATGGGCATCTTAAAAAAAAAAAAGAATGCTTTGCTCAAATTCCAATTTTTGGTTTAAGGCACAGGCTGTATATGAGATAGACAATATCTATGCTCACATTTTTTTAAAACTATCTTTTGCTGCACAGAGCTAGGATGCTGAAAGTCTAATATAAATTTGAGTCTGTGCATTGCTAAATTATGTTGGGTGAATTTATTGCTTCACTGACCTTCCTAGATGAAAACTAGAGTACTTATTAGCAAATAAGTACCCATGATTTAAATTGAGATCAATGACAAATTCAGAGAAGCCTGTATTTCCAGGGCTTCCTGAACCTCCTTTGCCTCCAGAAAGTTGCTGCTGGTCCCTTTGGGTGAGATTGCCCATCTTGCTTGGCTCACCTAAGAGAGTTACTTGGAGGAAGCCATTCCTAGCCATTCCTATAGTTTTCTCATCTCCAAACCAATAGGAAGATAGATTACAGCATGCTTTAGGGGCACAATTACAAACTCAAACATGGTAAAGTACATGCACATTGCTTATACACACACACATACACACACACACACACACACACACACACACACACACACATGAGTTGCAAGAACTTACAAATTTATATGAGTAAAAATCTGATAAATATATGTAGGATTGTTTTTTGAGGGACTATATCTGGGGTGGCCTTTGGACAAAATCTGCTCAACTTACTATTTATCACAAAATTTTATTGGAAAACAACTCTGCTCAATTGATTACAATTATTTATGACTGCTTGATCATTACCATGGCAAAGTTTAATTGTTATGAAACAGATTGTCTGTCCCACATGCAAAGCCAAAAGTATTTACTATCAGATGTTTACAGAAGTCTCCTGCCTGCAGTCTAGGTCAGGGAGGAAGAAATGAAGTTTTGAATCAGTTTAAACTTACTGATTTGATTTGAGCATACCAGCCATTCCAGAGCCCATGTGCTATTTGAGCTGGTGAAAGTGACTGAAATTTCTTACTTTTACTTTGTATTAGACTCAGTATTGCCACTACATTAATTAAGGTGCAATCCCTTAGTAGAATATAGAAGAAAAAAATTTCAATATAGAAGTTAGACATTTTGGAGTGGATTTAATGTATATGAAGCATCGATTTCCCTTCTTAATTTGTCACATCCTTCACTCCTTAATTGATAGAAGCCAATAGGAATATTTCATTTTCAGTGGTAAAATAGGGGTGGTTACCATAAAAGCATTAGGTCTATCTTGGAAATTATATGGTCACACACAGAGGTGTTTTGGTGTTATTATTATTGTTTTGCAATGGCTAATTGACCATAGAATTTCTAGCATTTAAAGGAATAGATTATCCTTTAAGGCCCTACTTTATTAATACTATACACCAAAAACTATGGGTATGGAGAACAGAGGCCTGACTTGAACTCTAAGACCTCAGTCTTTTCCCAGGTCCTCAGCCCCTGGATTAAATAAAGGTGGCTTGACCCCAGAAAGAAAGACCTCTCAGAAAAAGCACAAATACACAGTGTACCTTTAATCAGGATAAAGGTACCATGTGAAAAGATAAATTCCCTTATGAATTATCAGGAATGATTGGACAGTAGCCTGAAAGAGCACTGGTTTCAAGGGAATAAGCATGATGATGAGCCGCTGGTTAAGAGCTAAGACTTAAGGAGGTTAGGTGATAAACAGAATTCTCACCCATGAGAGGCTCCCATAAGGCCCAGATGAGCCCATCTGTATTCATTAGGATTAAATATGCCTACCAGCAATAGAAAATCCAACTAGTGTGGTTTAAATAAGTGAGAACTCTTGTTGCATCTATACCAAGAGGTGTGGGAGTAAGCAGCTGCCAATGAGTTCAATTGCTCTGCAGTGTCAGAGCTATGTTCTGTTTCTCTCTGCCATTCCTTCGTGTTAAATGATGGTCATTACAATTCCTGTCTCTACATTCGTGTTCAAGATAGGGTCAAGGTAAGGAAAAAGGGCTAAATCTGCTGCCTATTTCTCCTTTTACAAAGCAATAACTTTAAAAAAAATATTTTTATTGATTTTTTTTTTTTTTTACAGAGAGGAAGGGAGAGAAATAGAGAGTAAAGAATATCAATGAGAGATAAACATCGATCAGCTGCCTCTTACATGCCCCCTAATGGGGATGTACCCACAACCAAGGTACATGCCCTTGACCAGAATCGAACCTGGGACTCTTCAGTCTGCAGGCTGATGTTCTATCCACTGAACCAAACTGGCTAGGATACAAAGCAATACTTTTATAAGAAATAACATCAATCTGACACATTCTACTAAGATATCATTGCTAGGATTTTGTCATGTGTGTCCACCCTGATAATAAGGAAGTATAGAAAACAAGGCAGGTTTATCATAATACATTCACTTGGGCTGGGCACATTGCTCTCCTGAATTAAAGTGAGAATATTAGCAAGGATGGAATGGGGAATGATCGTTGTCAATAAGGTCTGCCAGATCATCTCAGGTTTATTCTACCAGATCTTGAGTGTGTGATATATTTATATATATATACTTGAGTGTGTGATGCATATACCAGATCTTGAGTGTGTGATGCATATACTGCTAAATGCATATATTTAGAACTAGCAACAGATTCTAGTTACTCATCTGAACCACGAATATTGGATACTATGACAGGGCCAAATGAAAGAGGAGGGCAGCTTCTTTCCTGGCAAGAACACCAAGAAGCTCACCAGCCACTGTGCTTCCTTTTTAATGTTGGAGGTATAAGATGCAATGTCTATCCAATGACCTTTCAATGTCCTTGAATTTTCTGGTATGTCCCAAATGACTCCTGCCGGGAGCCATAAAGACAGAGTTCAGTCTCATTTCCTGGTCAGCCCTACTTCCTGATTGAGCAATAGCATAGAAAGCCCGTGCGTGCCAAAGGCCAGAAGAACCTCCCACATCAGAATAACCAATCAGCTAAGAACAGATACCCAGTCCCCAACCAATCACCCCTTGGCAACTACTTATCCTACCCCTCCCCTCCTGAATGCTTATAAACCGCAACGCTTCAATAAAGATCTTGAGGCTTGATCAGAACCCTGTCTTGCCTCCGTTCTTCGCGCCCCTTGTTTGTTTCATTCTCTTAGGTGGTTCCTGCATGCCCTCATTGTTGACCAGCAGGCCGGGGCAGACTCCTAAATTTAACTGATACAGTAGGCTACTAAATTTTCATAGTTTATTCCCCCTCTTCTGAAGCTTATTTGTCATACCCAGGTTTCTGATGTAGCTGTAGCTTATTTTCTTTGTGGCCCTTTGGCACGATGCCAGCAATAGAGAGGGGAACATTTTGCTGTTCTGTGGAACGTCCAGATGCTCCAGATCCCCTCGAGCTATATTGTAATAGACTGTATGTGAGGGAATTAATATAGATGAGGGGCATGCTTGTAAATGTATATGCCAAGAATTAGACCAGTGTCCTTAACTAAATACTCTTTAAATCTGAAAACCGAATGAGTCATGACACTGTGTGTGTGTGTGTGTGTGTAAAGACAATTCCAATAAGAAAACAGATTCATTTTTAACAATTAATTTATAAATTATTTTTGTGAAATTTTTAACAAATTTGAGAGAAATGAAATAAAATGAATGTCAAGTTTGATTATAAAATTTAAAATTTAATAATAGGTAAATACCTTAAAATTTAGAGCAAAATAAGTATTTATTTTTTTCATCCAAAGCTTGATATTTTACAACAGCATCCTTATTCTACCATTTTCTAGGAATGTGAACTGGATAACTGTCTTGAATGCCTTCGTCTTTAATTTCCTAAATTATATAATAGAGATAAGTGTATATACTTAGTGGTTATAAAAAATATGTGTAAGACATTTAAAAGATTTAGGAGAGTGACTGGAAGCTAGTAAGCTCACAATATAAATTTGTAATAATTGTTATTGCCTATATTGAAATCATCAACTCTATAACTACTTGTTTTACCACTGAAAATGTGAGTAAATAATTTATAAGACCACAAAAAGAAGTAATGAAGAAAAATTAGGACATCTAGGATACTTTAAAGTCAAAACACAAAAAGGAAAACAGATGGGCAATATCCAGAAAGAAAATTTTGCTCAGTATTTCCCATCTGTTACTCTTTGCCTGCACGCTTTGCAGTAATATAAAATTTCAACCAGCCAAGCAATATAATATCCAATCTCATTTAATTTGTATCTGCACCTCATTGGCTGCTGGCAAGGGAATGGTTAGATTCAGATTTGATGATAAAACCCCATGGTCCTTATGTTTATCTCATGACAAGCAAAGTTGTACAAAAGATTGAAATTAGTGGGAAGCAATTATTCTTATTAATAAATTCCAGACATATTTGGCAGTGTTTCTCCTGCAACAGAAGTACAACTCAAATAAGGTGGTAGAGATGGTGTTTAAAAGTGTTTTTTTTTCAGTTGAAAGCATTGAGCTCTTTGTAGTAGGCCATAATCTTCTTTGCCTAAGAAAGTGTTAAGATCAGTGTTTCCATTTAAAAATGACATAGTTTCCTAAAAACACCATCATTCTTCATTCTCATAATTCAAAATATTCTTGTTCACAGTAAAAAGAAATAGAAGCTTCTTTGATTCAGGAATCAGAGAATAATGCATTTTTCTCCTAGTGGGAAAAAGTGGGTATTATTTTGTTTTCTTTTAATAAATGGTCATTCACATAAATTCAGATCAGATAGCAAAGGGTCGTTTTTCAAAAAAGGCAAGTTTCTGTATTTAGTATGAAATTACCAGTTTCTACAGAAAAAAACAAAACACAATGGTATGGGATTCAGTCTAGAGATTACTAAATGAGATGATCATTTTTCTGTTTTAGTCAATTCAAACACTTAGAAATAATTATTAAAAAGTGTTTTCTTTCTTACTTTTTTTTTAAAAACTTACTTTTAATCTGAGGAGGAAAGTAGACCAAAGGCTTTTATTCTCCTTTTTCTTGGGATTCCTGATTATCTGTAGGGATAAGTATTCTCTGATGCAATCAGCAGCAACTTCAACCTCTCAAGACCATGGTCTGCAAACGAGCCACATGCGGCTCTTTGGCCCTTTGAGTGTGGCTCTTCCACAAAATACCATGGTCTGGGCAAGTCTATTTTGAAGAAGTGGTATTAGAAGAAGTTTAAAAAATTTGGCTCTCAAAAGAAATTTCAATCTGTTGATATTTGGCTCTGTTGACTAATGAGTTTGCCGACCACTGAGACTCAAGATATTATTACATCAGTGTTGATATTATACCTACATTATGTATCATTAGAAGAACCAGGTCTACGAGTCCCCCAATTGGGCTGCCAGTTGCCAGTGCTCCCCTCCACATCCCACATGGTTCAGAGTTCAGGTTTGGAGGAGGCAGCACAAATGAAAGAGACTAGACAAGAAAATATTAATATGGGAATTGGGGGCCAGGTGGAAGCCCAAGAGAGGACTATGCCTTGCTCTGGCCTAGCCATCCCTTTTATTTAGGTCTGGGGTACACCCATAGCCCTTAGGCAGGCAATTCCAATAATAGCTCAATGATAAGCCCATCAGCAAGGATTTACATAAGACTAAAAGGTGGAAGTTTCTTCAGCTCCCTTTGTCTCAACTAAACCATGGGTGTATGGCTCTGACCCTTGCCAGAGCCTCAAGGTTGATCAGCCTTCCGGACTCCTTGTCCACCTCCTTCTGCTAGTGAAGAAAATGGACAGCTTCCAACACAGGCCCACATATTGAATTCTCTAGAATATCGCTAGTCCTTGTGACAGAGTCGGGGGAAAGCAAGGTGAAGCACACAGAATGACAAATATCAAATACTGCATTTCTTGTTTTACTGGCTGCAGTAAGTCACAGGGCAACCCTAAGTTCAATACAGTGGGGAGGTAATTCGCCCACTGGTAGGGCCTGCATCTGAAATGTGCTAGGAGTGAAGATTTTTAGTTGTATTAAGTTGTTTATTTCTCTAGTGTGGGAACAGGGAGGAAATATCAAATAAAGTAAAGAAGTTAAAGTTGAGGCTTTTCCTGAGTATCACCTCTATCCATGCCCCAGATTAGTCCAGTTAGAGTGTTCTGAGATGTGTGTTCTGGTAAGAACAGCGTGTTTGAATTATGTAAGGGCATTTTGCTCACTAACTGAAAATTAAGAGAGTCTGTCTAATTATTTTTCCCCACTATCTCTTTTGATGTAAGGGTTCTTTCAGTTGAAAAGTTCCGTGGTACTACACGAGTTACATAATGAATCTACAAGTACTTTGTCATTCTTTATATATTCCCTTTTATAATTTTTGCCTTCGTGTAGATCACAGCAACATTTTGATCTATTAAATTATGATATGATAATATGATAGAAAGCAAAATAGATTGGTGGAATATTTGGGTTCTATAGAGCATTATTTGACATGTAATATAAATTTCAACCCTGGTTTTCTCCTTCAGAAGAGTGCTGATTGGGGAACATTCTATATTCTTAAAACTCTAACTCAAGGTTAATGATGCATTTTATGTTTCATATAAGGGCTTTAAGTTTATCTACTGTAGAAATTATGTAAAATAATCTGAAAGGAACAAATTTTCTTTAAAGTGGTAGAAACTGTCTTATCGTACGCTTTATAATTTATATTAATAACTGCAAATTAATTGTTCTTTGAAATTTTGTTATCTCTTCTGTGGTAGACTGACCCTGAAGGCTTTTAAATGTCCAGTTTTTCGTCTTCTCGTCTTCTCTGTGTAAGAAGGGGGTGGGGGTGGACCTCCATTATAGTTATATTAGTGTGATGTTTGATTTATATTTTAAGGATTTAAAACAGTGTGAGAATAATTATTTGTGTGATTTAAAATAGAAGTGAAAGCATTTACTGTTATGAGTGATTTATAGTTTAAATGTGAGTTGTATTTCTGATCTTATTCTGATTTTATTTTAAGTAAAATAAATTATTTGAAGTGTGTTTTAGGCTTAGTATAAGTAACTCCATTTAATGTGATTTGAATCCATTTTGTAAAACTTGAGTTTTAAGAGTGGCTTTGAGTCCCTAACTGTGTGAACGCCCTGACATGTGCTTATCTGGAAAGTTGTAACTGTGTGGACGCCCTAACAAGTGTTTATCTGGAAAGTTGGAAAGCGAGGCAAAAAGTACCTGGAGAGCACCCGATAACACACACTGAAGACCCATTCATTGGTTGCACCCAGAAGGAACGAGGGACTGCCCAGAATTGGCCATAAAAGAAGGGACCTAGAGGCACTGGTCAGAGACCACGAAGGGGCCCTCCACTTAAAGTGCTTTCTCCACTCCCTTCTCCATGTTCGAAATATTGTGTGAAGCTCTGCCCCAGTGAGCTGTCACTCTGCCTGTGAGCCAAACCTCTGAGGCCTCATTCCTGACCCAGATGATGCTGCGGCGTGTTCCTGTCCAGTGTGTGTCTGTCAGCGCGGATCTCCAGGTGACCTGCCTAGGCTTCTGGAAACCACCAGGACCAGGGGTGGGCAAACTTTTTGACTTGAGGGCCACAGTGGGTTCTTAAACTGGACCGGAGGGCCGGAACAAAAGCAACCTGACCATGCTGGCACTCTCATCTTGGGCTGCTGGTGAAGGAGCGGAGGGGAGAGCAAGAGAACCCTCCACTCTTTTGGCTCCGCCAGCCGGATAGATCAGCCGAAAGGTCTGGATCTGGCCCGCAGGCGGTAGTTTGCCCACGGCTGCACCAGGACTCTGGTAAATAAACCTTGGGATTCATGCATTCTAACTCTTGTTTCTGTGTTTAGTTTATGCTCGGTCAATTTTAATTAAGTACTGTGGGCAAGCCGTATAAGTCCAGTTCTCTGGCCGAGGGACCCCAGTCACCTGTGCATACGTTCCCACCTGAGGGTGAGTTGGACCAGCCTCCCTCCTTTCTCTTGTCTTCTTGTTCCCATTGAGGGACATGGGTTAACACTCCTGCCTCTCTCTCTTCTCCATGGGAGGAGGAGTGGATTACCTGGGTGATAATTTGGGGAGGATGAAGTGGGTGTATGAAGCTAAGGTTTTTTCTATTTTAGGTATTTGCCTGTTGCTCGGTTCTCCACCCCATAAGTAAGTTTTAATCGAATGGGCTCTGTGAGGATGCTTCCACTTGTAGTTCCCCCAAGTTGACTGTGATTAGGGGATAAAGATTTAACTCTGGGGTTGGGAACTAGGAGATTCCCATGGATACACCATTATGTAGTAACTAGAGGCCCAAGGCACAAAATTCATGCAGAAGTAGGCCTTCCTTCCCCCGGCTGCCAGCTTCTCTCTGGAACCCGGGACCTGGGCTTCCTGCACAGTCCCAGCTTCATCCAGAAGGCCATCCAGAAGGACATCTCGAAGGATGTCCAGTCTAATTAGCATATTGCACTTTTATTGTTATAGTTAGGTGACATTCTCCAACAGTACCATCAGATAAGCCAGTCTTCATTTAATGTTGTTGATAGCTTCTTGAAACAAGATATAACAAATCAAATTTTACCACAGGATAAGCATATAAACAAAGTTCCTATGGCATCTCATCAATGTTATAATGAAATGACATTGGACAAAATGACATTATTTGAGGAACTGCTGTGTCTCTTCTACCTGACTTCTTTATCTATCTTTGAATGATTCTGAACTGAGACAGGGAAAATAATGCTCTTGCTGAACCAGTTTGGTTCAGTGGATAGAGCGTCAGCCTGCAGACTGAAAGGTCCCAGCTTCGATTCTGGTCAAGGGCATGTACCTTGGTTGCGGGCACATCCCCAGTAGGGGTTGTGTAAGAGGCAACTGATCGATGATTCTCTCTCATTGATGTTTCTAATTCTCTGTCCCTCTCTCTTCCTCTCTGTAAAAAATCAATGAAATATATTTTTAAATGAAAAAAAGAAAAGAAAAGAATGCTCTTCTTCCAACTCTAGCCATATCTCTCTCTCACCCTCCCACATCCAAAACACCCCTTGCTAATTGCCACTGATTAATCACCCTGTACCACCTTGTTATTCTATCCTACTTTTCTGTTTTCCTCATCAGATTGAAAGAAATGATCTGACCCCGACCTGCCTCTCACCACTTTGCCTACTTCCTCCTCTTTCTGTCACTGTCTTCAAGTGTGCATTGGCCTTAGTTTGTACACTCCCCAGATCTGTGCACATGCCCTGCTTTCTAACCAGAATAGTGGCTCATTCTGTCCCGTAGGCCTGGAGCCAGCCGGGTTACGTCTTTGACAGCTGCTTCTGCTTAAGACTGGAGTTTCCACTGTATCTGCTGCTCCTGATCCCTCTTTAATGTTTGGGTGCAACCTCCCTCTTGCCTCCTGTTTTGAGGTTCCACGTTACTACCAACCTTCAAGATATGGGCACAGCTCTTCATTTTACTAAGCACCCCCACATGTGTACCTTGGAAATGGCAAACATTGACTAAAAGAGATGGGAATGAATGGATAAGTTCTTTTTTCCTTTTTCTTCCTTTTGGAGGCAGAGTAGCTTCCTGTGATCTCCCTGAAACTATCTTGCATGTTTTTTGCCAAGAAGCTGTGTCCAGCTCAAAAACACTCTGCAATCCTTTTCCAAGAAGGTGTGTCCAGCTCAAAAACACTCTGCCCCTGCTTTACTCCATTTTCCCAGTGTTCCTGTTTCCCTGGGATTGGATTTCCCAATAAAATGTTAGCAAAAACATGTGTCCTTCAGAGTCTGTATTTTTAGAGACATTAAGAATAAGACAAATCTCACTTTATTTCTTATTTTAAATTTTTATTGTTGAAAGTTTTACATATGTCCCTTTTCCCCCATTGACCTCTTCTAGCCCGCCACCCACACCCCACCCCAAATCTCCCCCCCCCCATTGTCTATGTCCATGGGTTATGCATATATGCATGCAGGTTCTTTGGTTGATCTCTTCTCTTCCATCTTCCCTCTCCAATCAAATCTCATTTTAAATGTCACATTTTCACAGAAGCTTACCCCAGGCACTCACTTCCAGCCCTAACCCTGTATCTCCTTGTGCACTGCATTTATTATTGCATCTATTATCTAACATATCATTTATTAGTAATTATGGTTATTATTTTTATCTTTTATCCTTCCCCAGAATAAAAGTTTGAAACCTATAGAGAAACAAATCTGCTTGTTTCGTTGACAGTTATATCTTCAGCATTCAGAACAATGTTGAGCACCTAGTAGTAGGTCCTCAATAATATCAGCCTAATAAATAAAAGACTGAATGTGCTAATTTATGGTGAAATGCGGACATTAGTTTGTATGCTTTTACTTGTTTCTAGGCTAGCTATGTCTTATTATTATTTCTTCTAGGCCTATTCCTCAATAGGGAAATCTATTTTCTTGACTCTAGTTTGTTCACCGGATGATTGACATGCATGCCTTCAAAAGAACTAGAAATAACCAACTGAACGACTCCCATGGCTATTGCCTCAAGTATCTAACTCAGACCTGGCGGTCATCCTGTATTTCCTATCTCAGTTATTAATACTGCCAGACTGCCAGTTGCTCTAACCTGAAACTTTAGAGTAATCCTTAAATCCTCATATCCGGTTGGTTAGCAAGTCTCATTAATTCACTCTCTCAAGGATCTCCAAAATATTTTCTCTCCTCTGTATGACCCTGCATTCACTGGAGTCCTGTGCTCTGTCATATCTCAGCTTACGTGTCACCTCCTCAGACAGAGTTTCCTGACACCCTATTTATAGAGCCTTCACCTTGCAATTGCTGTTATATCACCTTGTTCGTCCCCTTCATAAGTGTTATGACCATTTCTAATGACTCACTTAACATTTTATGACTTTATTATTTGTTTCTCCACTGGAATGTAAGTGCTATGAAGCAGGACTTCGTCTACTTTGTTTTTTTTATAGTAGCCACAGTGCCTAGTTTCTAGCTCGTAGCAGGCGCTCTATCATGAGCTGAGTGAATAAATGACACGATACTCTTTTACTAGGTTCATTTGATTCTACTTTCCTTACTCGTCTTTTCCAGTCAACCCTTTATGGTGATAGTATTGTTATAAAAAACAGAGAACTGATTATATTACTGCTCATTTAAAAACTTTCAGTGTCTTAAGTATAAAATTACATCAATTCCCTCAATCAAAAATAATGGAGAACTAATTTTAATAAACTTTAAATGAGTTTTTGAGTAGCATTGAATGTACAATACTAGGTCAAAAATCTTAAATTTTATATTTGGTCTTAAATTCTGCATGGGAAAAAAACAATTCTCTTTAGAGACAGAGTTTAAAAAAATCCGTAAATTTTTCTACATTATATTTATTATTCATAGATTATTTTAATTCATTTTTCCTATATTTTAAATTTTATATTTCTGCTTTCAATATTTCTTTTGTTTTATTTTACATTCTAATTTTTAATTTTTATACATTTTAAAATACTAACAGTTAAAAACTACTTTTTTTCTAGGTAGAATTATAGAAATTTCACTTAAAATAATTGCATTTTGTGTTTAGCCTGTGGGGTTGATCTCTCTTATGTCATTTACTCTTCTAAAGATTCTATGTTTTTGTGTGAAAGTACTTAGGGACTTACATTTTAATATATTTTCCTCACTAAATAAAAAATAATTTAAAAATGACACATAATTGATGTTAAAAAATATGTATTGACCATGTAAATCGTTTTTTAACAGATTTCTATATTATATGTACTGTATAATACAGTGGAAGTTTTTTAAAACTAGCACATTTTTATAAAGTTTAATAATATAATGTAATTATTTTTTCATAAGGTAAGATATAAAATAATGCTTCAAAGTTTTTGCTCTTTTTACAATTAGCCAGTTTTTTAAAATTACATACATTTTTTATATAAAGACAAGGCACTCTTTTTGAGGGGATTTTCTACACTTGTAAATAAAATTTTTAATCTTCTATCCTTTAATAATATTTTTAAATAAAAATTTTGCATGTTTATTGCCAAACTAAAATTTTGTGATTAATTACTTATAGGATGTATTTTATTAAATATGTCTCTTTGTTATTAAGTGGTGCTATGACATTATCATTATTAATAATGTCAATAATAACATAATCTGACATAATTTTATAGGTTTGTAAAAAATATTAATTGGATTAACAAAATTGTTTTATTTCTTTTTTCGTTTTTAAAAATGTTTTTATTAATATTTTTAAAATTTTATTTTTATTGATTATGGTATCACATAATTGTCCTTATCCCCCCATTCCCATCCTAAACCTCTCCCCACATATTCCCTCACCCGCCTGTTGTCCATGGCCACAGGCTAGGCCCATGTGCATGCACACAAGTCCTTTGGTTGATCTCTTCCCCTTACCCAACCCTCCCCTACTTTCCCTCTGAGGTTTGAGAGTCTGATCGCTGCTTCTCTTTCTCTGGGTCTGTTTTTGTTCTCCAGTCTATGTTGTTCATTATTTCCTCTAGATGTGGGAGATCATGTGATCCAAGAAATACCCTTCTAAGAATCTAAACTGCGACAAACCTTAATGGTTATGCTGAGAGGCAAATGAATTAGTCTGTAGTGAGTTTCAGGTAGTAGGGTTTCTTGTTTTATTGATGGTTTCTTTTGCTGTGAAAAAGCTTTTTATTTATTTTTATTTTTTTAAATAAATTTTATTGATTTTTTACAGAGAGGAAGGGAGAAGGACAGAGAGTTAGAAACATCGATGAGAGAGAATCATTGATCAGCTGCCTCCTGCACACTCCCTACTGAGGATGTGCCCGCAACCAAGGCACACGCCCTTGACCGGAATCGAACCTGGGACCCTCAGTCCACAGGCCGACGCTCCATCCACTGAGCCAAACTGGTTTTGGCAAAGCTTTTTATTTTGATGTAGTCCCATTTGTTTATTTTCTCTTTATCTTCCATGGCCCTAGGAACATTATCAGTGAAGAAGTTCTTTTGGCATGTGTCTGAGATTTTCTTGCCTGTGGATTGCTCTAGTATTTTTATGGTTTCCTGTCTTATGTTTAAGTCCTGTATCCACTTTGAGTTTATTTTTGTGTATGGTGTAAGTTGGAGGTCTTAGTTTCATTTTTTTTGCATGTATCTGTCCAATTTTCCCAATACCATTTTTTGAAGAGACTGTCTTGACTCCATTGTATGCTCGTGCCTCCTTTGTCAAATATTAATTGAGCATAGTCGTTTGGGTTGATATCTGGATTCTCTATTCTATTCCATTGGTCTGTATGTCTGTTCTTGTGCCAGTACCAGGCTGTTTTGACAACAGTGGCTTTGTAATACAGCTTGAAATCTGGTATTGAGATCCCTCCTACTTTATTCCTCTTTCTCAGGATTGCTGTGGCTATTTGGGGTCTTTTTTTTTTTTTTATTCCAGATGAATCTTTGGAGAGTTCTTTCCTGTTCTTGATCTCATATTTCCTGAAAGTAACACTTGTGAGGACTTATTAAAATATAAAATATAATTGAAAAATTATTTTAAACACTAATCCATTTCAAAGGTGACATTATTAATGTGAAGAATAATAGAATATTTTCAGCCTATGATTCTCAAAACTGCTCTAGCTTATTACAGCTCTTAAGTCATTAAGATAAATTATCACTATATCTGTATCTAGTGTTTTTTATTATTATTTAAAGTGTATAACTTTGAGACTTTTACTCCCAGCCATGAAGAACTAATTGGCACTGTTTCTTTTTATATAAACTATTAGAACACTGCAAAAACATATGAAAATCTGTTTTAAGATATTAGATAATAGTACAAAATTGTATGCCTTGTAAAAAAGAGAAACACATTAGATTATCCCAGAAATTTAACCAACTTTCTGCCTGGAAACAGCTTATAAACTCAGTGCAAAGAGAAAAATCCCAAGCAGAATATAGCAATTCTTGTTAGCTGCAGTGGTGGAGATGGGTTTGGGAGGCAACTTCAATTTATGCAGCATGCTACAGGAGGAGGGTAGTTATGATGGACAAACTCCAGGAATCTATGTGGGGGGGGGGTCCCCTTGAAGCTTTATGAAACCATTTAAAAAAATGAGGAAGTTGAAGTTGAATGAAAGGACTGGGAGATATGTCATTTCCAACCATGTGCAGTGAAAATATATTATTGTTGTTATTATTATTATTATTATTATTATTCCTGGAAGAGTCATTAATTATGTAAGTCATTCTTAATAGGAGAATTAAACTGGACCCAGAGTAAAGGCTACTCTAGTTATACCCTAACAGAGCTTAAAAACTGGCACTGAAAGGATCATGCTAATCCAAAAAACATGATCATAATCTTTTTAAAAAATATATATTTTATTGATTTTTTACAGAGAGGAAGAGAGAGGGATTGAGAGTTAGAAACATCGATGAGAGAGAATCATCGATCAGCTGCCTCTTGCACACCCCCTACTGGGGATGTGCCCGCAACCACAGTACATGCCCCTGACTGGAATCGAACCCGGGACCCTTCAGTCCGCAGGCCGACGCTCTATCCACTGAGCCAAACCAGTTTTGGCATGATCATTATTCTGGAAAGGAGGATAACAGAGTCTAGACACTCAACACATAGAATTTATAATATTTAATACTCAGTAAATGATTGCTAGATACAAGAGGGAGTAGAAAAATGTGACCACTATTCAGAATAAAATACGTCAATAGAAACAGAACCAGAGATGACAAAATGTTTGAATAAGCAGGTAAGAACTTCAAAAACATTTAACTATTTTAAAAGAGTTATGGTTAAATTTGAATATAAAAAGAGAAAAGGAAACCATAAAAATTAAAAGGAATAGAATTTCTAGACTGAGAAAATGAAATATAAAAAGTTTACTGAATGGGCCTGAAGACAGATTAGACCCTACGGAAGGAAAGATACATACACATAGTGCTCTACAGACTAAATGTTTATGCTGCTCACCCCATCCCCAAATGCATATGTTGAAACCTGGTCCCTAAGGCAATGGTACTTGGAGGTGGGACCTTTGGGGGTGCTTTGGGCAAACCCCTCATGAGTGGGATCAGTGCCCTTACAAAACTGACCTGGGAGAGCTTGTGCCTTTCCATCATGCGAGGACACAGTGAGAGAAAGGCAATCTATGCTTGAGGAAGTGAATTCCCAGCGGCCATTGAATCTGCCATTACCTGAATTTAGCCTCCAGAACTGTGATAAATAAGCTTTTATTGTTTACCTGTGCATGAATTTGTGCATCAGTGGGGTCCCTTGGCTTCTCCTGCGGGATCTAGTGGAAACTGACTCTCCAACATTCCCCGAGGGGTCCTGAATTGCCAGAGAGCACAGGCTGGGCAGAAGAACCCCACCGGAGTTGGGAAAGGACACAGGAGGTTGGCCAGCCAGGGAGGGACTGTGAGAGGGCTCCAGGGCATGTCCAGCCCATCTTGATCAGCCAGATCCCAGCAGCAAGCTAACCTACCAGTTGGAGTGTCTGCCCCCTGGTGGTCAGTGCATGCCATAGCAAGCAGTTGAGTGGCCTTAGCATATCATTAGCATATTATGTTTTGAATGGTTGAACTGATGACTGGACAACCAGATTCTTAGCATATTAGACTTTTATTAGATAGGACTAGAGGCCCGGTGCATGAAATTCATGTACAAGGGGCGTGTCCCTCAGCCCAGCCTGCACCCTCTCAAATCTGGAACCCTCTTACATACCTCTCACAATCCAGGACTGCTGGTTCCCAACTGCTCGCCTTCCTGCCTTCCTGATTGCCCTAACCACTTCTGCCTGCCAGCCTGATCACCCCCTAACCACTCCCCTGCCAGCCTGATTGATGCCTAACTGTTCCCCTGCCAGCCTGATCACTCCTAACTGCCCTCCCCTGCAGGCCTGGCCACCCCCAACTACTCTTTCCTACAGGCCCGGTCGCCCCCAACTTCTCTCCTCTGCCAGCCTGATCATCCCTAACTGCCCTCCCCTTCAGGCTTGATTACTCCCAACTGCCTTCCCTTGCAGGTCTGGTCACTCCCAAATGCCCTCCCCTGCTGGCCATCTTGTGGCAGACATCTTGTGTCCACATGGGGGCAGCCATTTTTGACCACATGGGGGCAGCCATGTAGTGTGTTGGAGTGATGGTCAATATGCATATTACTCTTATTAGATAGAATTAGCCTTCTAGTTTATGGTAATTTGTTGTAGCAGCCCAAATGAACTAATGAACATACATACATCAATGGAAACTAAATAGACTAAAGCACAGAGAGAAAAATAAACAGAATAAATAAAAAATGAACAGAATAAGAACTGATCGTAGCCCTATACATGGAGGGCTAGGAGAGACTAGAGAAAAAGGCAGACAACTCCGTTTTGGTAGATGGCGGATTTAATAAGCAAGGACGCTTACCTAACAGGCTTGTCATGTGTGGCCACAGGACAAGTACATCTCTGTACCTGCCCATACAGAGGATCTTAAGTTTGTATCAATGCCTTCACTGGGATCTGTCACAAATACTGTGCAGATGATTTCAACAACACACTGTTCTCTCAAGGCTGTGTCCCGGAAGCAGCTTCTAGTCCGGGAAGGACTAGGGAGAGCGGGGGGAGGGGTCTGGCTCACAGGTCAACCTGCAGTCAGGTCCTCTCCATGACCTCATCCAACAGCTGTCGAGGAACTGAGGACTGAAGCCCCAAGCTGAGAATATGCACTGTATAAAGTATATTTCACAAAGGACTTTTCCTTATAATAGATACATTTAGATGTTCCCACTTACAACAAATAAACAAATAGGAAACGAGCAAAACATATGAGCACATAGTTCACAAACCAAGTAATAGACTGCCCAATAAGCCTATGAAAACATTTTCAGCATCTTTGGACAAATGCAAATGACAATACCAGTGAGATACCATTATGCAAGTTGCTAAAATTAAATCATGCTCGGTGTTGGTAAAAATGTGAAGCATCTGGAATTCTCATATTACTGAGGGAATTTAAAATGATAGCCATATTGAAAAACAGTTCCTGATAATTATATATCCACCAAATAACCCAATATCATTCTTAGGAACTGAGGGCTATACGTATATGTCCACACACACTGTATTCAAATACTCATAATAGCTTTATTCTTAATAGCTCAAAACTGGAACAATACGAATGTACTTCACTAGGTAAATGTATAAACAAATTGTGATATATCCACACTATTCAGCAGTGAAAAGGAATAAGCTACTGATATAAAGCAACAACAACTTGGCTATACCTTCAAAGCATTGAGCTGGGGGGTGAAAGAAACCAGACACAAAAATTATTATTTTATTATTCCACTTATATGAAATGTATGAATAGCTAAAATAATCTGCAGTGACAGAAATCAGAACAGTAGTTGCCTGTTTTAAGGGGTTGAGTTTGAGGGAATGACTACAAAGAAACTTTGGAAGAATGATAGAAATAGATTTTTTTTTATTGATTTATTGAGGGAGAGAGAAATAGAAACATCAATGATGAGAGAGAATCATTGATCAGCTGCTTCCTGCACACCCCCTACTAGGGATTGAGCCTGCAACCCGGCATGTAACCTTGACCAGAATCAAACCTGGGACCTTTCATTCTGAAGCCGAGGCTCTCTAGCCACTGAGCCAAACGGGCTAGTGATAGATTATCTATTAATTGGGGTTAGTTGTCAAATGGAAGTTTACATTTTTTTAAAGGCCTCAAATGGGTGTATTTGTTTCGTGTCTATTGTGCCTCCTTTAGATTTATATGAAAAATAGAGTTTTGATAATACTTATTCTGTATCTTTTGGTTAAATAATTTTGTGGTTTTCCCCTGTGTTGAACCTGATAAGTAGAGTTGACAGTAGAGATTAAAGTCTTAGTCTTGAACCCTGGGCCAGATTTTTGTTTGGCAATTTCCACAATAAAGGGGAAAAATGATTATAAATATTCCTAGTACTAGCATTAACAGAACTAAGGAACATGAATACTATTGAGGTATATTTAATCACTTCAACAGCATCTTGCCAATGGTTCTCAATCAATCCCATAATGAATTTCCTTTCAATAAAATAAAGGAGGTATTTTAGATAATTACCTAACTTCAATACAATATTTTTAAAAATCAATATGATGTATCCAGTATAAATAAAAAAGGAAATAAATCACCTATACAAACCAATTTGTATTTCAATATGTAAATACTTGTGCAACATGAACTTAGTAGGTGAAATGCAATAGAAGCCCGAACCTATCCCCAGAGTCACCATTCATGTGACAGATGGGGTATTTATTAATTGTGTTCTGGAGACAATGCCATGGGCAGAGTTGTTATTAGTGATGTGATTTTCTGAAATGGTAAACAAAACTAGGTAATGTTAAAAAACAAGTACTAGTATATTATTTCCTCAATGTATATAGTAGGTGCATCCTAGGAAGTAAAATCCATGCAAAAATGTTTATGTGCAAAATAGACTTAAATTAGGTTTGATGAAATATAATGCATTTTTATTTTATTTATTTATAACATATTTTATTGATTTTTTACAGAGAGGAAGAGAGAGGGATAGAGAGTTAGAAACATTGATGAGAGAGAATCATCGACCAGCTGCCTCCTGTACACCCCCCACTGGGGATGTGCCCGCAACCAATGTACATGCCCTTGACCAGAATCGAACTTGGGACCTTTCAGTCCGCAGGCCAATGCTCTATCCATTGAGCCAAACCGGTTTCGGCTATAATGCATTTATATATATATATATATATATATATATATATATATATATATATATGAATGCCCAGTGGCCCATTCAGAAGTTCCCACAGGACAATTTATGGTGTGGAATCGCCCCACCCATCCGTGACACAACTAGCACCCTGACCTCACAGTACGCTGATGCCAGCGGTCCTGTCAATCACGGAGTAAAACGAAAAGACAGCCTGTACGTCTCATAAAAACCCAGTAAGGCGCACTTTCAAACCCTCTGTGAATCACAGACACAGCAAACAAACGACCACACAACTAGGCAGGAGTGTCACCTGCGCCTGGAGGGGCAAAAGCTACTTGCAAAAATTACATTGACTAAGAATTGGAAGAGATCATTTTTTTTTTTTTTTTTTAGTCTGAAAGGAAACACGTGGACAGGTGTTTTTATTTTCTTTAAATGACTGGTGATTGAGCTGAACGCCTGAATTTTAACCTGTACCTTGGTCATGAGAACTTTAGTGGAGCCAGGGACTCTATTGTGTCCCTGCTTAGATGCGCGGCCAGCATTCTGCAAAGCGGCAGCCCCCTGGCCTGATTTGCAGGGACCCAGGGACCCCCTCCTGCCCTCAGGGAAGATGCCATCCGTTATGCCAGGCCTTTCCCCGGAGCCACATGCGCCAGGCCTGGGTCAGGTTCCCAGCTGTGCAGACTTTGCCCAGAGCACACTTCCCAGGCGCAGGACTGCACAGATAGATCGCGAAGTTCTTCCACCACATCAGTGCCTTTCCTTACCCCAGAAGTTCAGCCCGCAGAGCCCGCCAGGAAGAATCCCTTCTCAGAGGGCAATCCCACTGCTTAAGGAAAGCCCTTCGCTCCGGGACCCTTTAAGGGCCTGCGCCGGCCCCTCCGCGGGCGCAGGGGGAGGTGGGGAGTGTCCTCTCTCCCCCACCCTCCGGGGGCCGGGCCCAGCCAGAGGGGCCGTCTCCTCCTCCCCAGCAGCTGCAGCTCCCTGGCTCACACCCGGGACGGGGGACCGAGCAGCAGGGACTCCTCTGGTCGGAGACGTGGGTCCGTCTGGCCGCCGCGATGCGGGGAGCCGCCGGGGTCCTTGTGGCGCTGCTGCTCTGCGGGGGCCTCGGGGGCCTCGGCCGGGCGCAGCGGCGCCAGCGGCTGCCGCAGGCGCCCCAGCAGAGAGGTACAGTCGAGGCACGGGCTGGGGGCTGGGACTGGGGGGTTTCCATCCTTTGTAGGGTCGGGCCAAGGCTCCTCGCTGGTCCCGGACGGTTGCTGGCCTGGGACCGCTTTCTCCCTCTGCCCCCGGGAGCGCGCTCTGGGGCGAGAGGGGCCAAGTTTGGAGCAAGTTCACTTTCCGCTATCTCCCGGAGTTGGGGAGAGGGGCTCGCCTGCCTCCCCCGCCAGGGACAGGACGTGCCTTACATTGTTCCTTCGTTTCTGAGGGAACTTGCCAGCACTAGACATCCTGCAGATCGAGTCCCCAAATCTCCCCAAGAGGCAAACTTTTAGCCAATTGACAGAGTTTCTTCAGATCAGACTCAATCGCTGCGGAGAAACGTGTCTCAAGCAGTGAGTGGCTCATCTTGGAACTTGGTGGAAGGCAGCTGATTATATATATAATTATATAGACTTTGTAACTATTTGAAAAGGGCTTGTAAAGTAGTGAAAATCTATGGATTTTTTTCTTTCATGGCAATGGACTCTCCAGCCTCATCTTTCCTTTGCCCACATCCTCACATAGTGGAGTTTCTCCTTGCTTAAAATGCAGGCGAGACTGCTGTGTCACCCTATTTTAATTAAGACCACAAGGGCCAGACATACGCTTCGGGGGACTTTGGAAAAAACAGTTGTATTTTAATGCAACGCAAGCCGTTCTCTTCAGAGAGCCTTGATGTTTATATGCATTTATCATTTCTGAAACTCTGGGGAGACTTTGAAGAGTTACTTTAGGAGCATGAATTTTAAAGGAAGCACAGGATGCAGTGACTTTAAAAGATGATTTATGGTACATTATTTCAGCAAACCTTTCTGTAAGTTGGAAACTATGCATCAAAGAAAAATAATTAAGAAAAATTTAAGGTTTGTTCTCAGATGTCAAAATATTTACCCAGATGTGCAAAAGCTGGAGGTTAGCAGCTTTGGACAATGTTGATGAGGCTGAACCTACCAAATGTTTGAAATGTCCTGTTTCCGCTTTGAGGTAATTGTAATAAAGATATATCTAATAGTTCTGGTAGTTTTTCCTCTGATAATATAATAGTATTTCTAGCAGTACTACTTTATTGAAAAGGGAATAAAAATTACCCCATGCCCCTTGCTACAATAATAACTCCTTGATTAAAATGCCGAGAATAAAAATGACCTAAGTTCACTATATGATTTTTTTTCCTTCTATTTTTGCATTTCCTTCTCTGAGAGGTAAAATGAGGTCAGTGTGGCTTAATTAATAGAATGCACAAGACAGTGATTTTGAGAATATCTCTGGCAACGATTTTTAACATGTGACTTTTCGGTATTATCTTGCTCAGTTATATGATATATTTTAATAGCACACAATACTTAATACTGTTAGGCAGCTGGGCGTGGAGAGAGGCCAGGAGAACCACTCGCTCTGTTTCCTACAGTGGGGCAGAAGCTCAAAGCATGCAGGGCAGGGACCAAGTGGGCTCATGAGGATTTCCCCTAGCTTGTCCCTCTCCCCTTTCTCTCTTATTTTCTACCTCCCTTTTCCCCTTCACCTCTCCTCTCCCCCTTCCCCATCCCTTTCATTCTTCTTTCCTTTCTTCTTTCCTCCCTCCCTCCCTCTTTTCCCCTTCCTCCCTCCATTCCTCTTTACCCCTCCCTCCCACCCTCCCTCTCTTTCTTCTACCCCCCCCCCCCCATCATCAGACAAAAGTAACTGATTTCTATGGTCTGGGTACAGGTTGAGGTGGATACAGAGGGAGCGTTTATAATGCCATTCTGTTCAGAGAAAACTTGGACACTATATACCTGAGAGATTCTATGCAAAATAGTTATAGCATTGAGTGTACTAGGGACTGTTATATTATCCATTCTAGAATATGTTGTGTATTTCATAGCTTCTTTATAGTATTTTCAGGATTCATTCAAGGATAAAATGCTTAAAAGCTGCTAATATTAAAATATGTTAAATTTGTTTCATAATAACACAAATTTGTATCATGCTTCATGGTGTAAAAATACCTCACTTACATGGGCTTATTTAACCTTCAGCTATAGTTATTGCTATTGAACAAACCTGAGTCTTGGAGGAGCTGTGACTTAGGTCGATGCAATTGACAATAACCTAAATTTTAACAACTGAAATAATTTAGTTTTGTTTATGCTAACATTCTCTTTTCATGGCACCAAGATTTCTTCCCATTTATTTTTCGAGGCCTATATTCTTTCCAATGTTATAGGCTAAATCAAGCTCTCAGGAAAAGTCAGTGGATATGAGTTCAATACAAGTATTTTCTTGGTTATCTGACCTTCCTGGCCAACTACTAATTATTTAGAATGAGTTCCTGTTTCCTCTTTTAGTGCAGTGCCAATTTATTAAGAATGTTGACATAAAGTAATTATTTTTAAAAGTTGAATTGAGTTAGAACCTTAACCAGATATTTTGTTTTTTAAATCTTGTGTAGTTTCTATAGTATGCAGAATTATAGTATGAATAATATTGGTTCAGAAAGAATGATATTCCAAAGAAATCCTTTAACTAGGTTTAAGACTGACGAAATAGGAGAATGATAGTCAAAATGGTTTTGGAATTTATATAATCATTCTCCGACATGCTTGTGAATAGTTTGTGAAAATGGTAATGTGATGGTAGGTAAATCACAACTGATTACAAGTAGCTACCAAAGAATATTGCAGAGTGCATCAGGGTTAATCTGGTAAGAAGTCTCTAGAAGTGTGAGAGAGGTTTCCTTATGTTCATTTGACTCAGTAATGGCTTGATGGAAAGCATAAAATCCAAGATTATCAGAATTGCAGGTGGTCCAAAATTGATTTGGGTAGCTAAGCTGGCAAAAATCGATTCAGGAACTTCAAAGGACTCTATAACATAGACCATGAACAGGACATACTGAAGTTAGTTTTATTATTTGTATATAGATGTTAAGTAATTTTGTATGCCGTATTCTGGACATTCATTGTTTCCTTTATATAAATATATTAGGGGACCAGTGCACAAAATCATGCACCTTGAAAGGAACTGTGGGCCTCGAGGCTGCGGTGGTCACAGGGGCAGGTCCCAGCCCATCCTCGTGCCCCCACTGGCAGCCCTGTTCCCGTCACCACCGCTCCCACTTGCTGATGGCACAGAGTGATTAGGGCCTACACCAGCAGGGTGGGCACCATCAGCAGGTATAAGCAGAGGCTGCTTCCCTGATTGCCCCTCAGGAGCAGGGGTAGAGGGAGAAGGCCTCAGGGGTGATAGGACCAATGCCAGACACCAGCAGTAGGTGCAAGTGACAGCTCTGGTGCTAGCAGCAGGTGCAAGCAGAGCTGGCGCTCGCAGCAGATACAAGCACTGGGTGGGACCTCAGTGAGCAGGAGCTAATAATTTTCAGTAACCACCAGAGGCTTGCCCCGATGACAGTGACCTGGCCCTGCCTTGGTCTGGCACCCCCACTCACCTGCTTCACCATCCCTCCACAGCCAACGCCTGCCATGTTCCACACATGCCCCCTGGTGGTCAGTGCATGTCATAGCGACTGGTTGTTCGCTTGTCTGATAGTTCCACTGGTTGGTCTATTTGCATATTACACATAGGAATGACACAAAGACAGGAACAGGGAAGACAAGTCTGAATTGCAGTAAGTTCAATGTGAATAGATAGTGTGACTTGGTGAAATGTTAACTGACTTACTTTTATTAAAAACTCATAGAAGCAGATGGGTCTGGTTGTCCAAACACAAGTGGTTCACTGACAAATGGATGTGAATTCAGAGGAAGTGGAGTACACTCAGGCATCTGGAAATGTTGTTAGAGGGGGGCTATTCTAAGAAAAGTCTGTAAGTTTAGAGAAAGACTTAGGAAATCGTAACAGATATTCTCAGAGTTTTGTGAAAATTGTTGTATGGAAAAAAGGCTAAATGCCTTCCCTAAAGCCTGAACTCAGGTAGAAGGATATGGCTAAGAGGAATGTCTGAGTTCAATAAAATGGGAGGAAACGTGTTCCCTCTCCCCATCCTGAGCTGTTCAGAAATAGCTGGGTTGAGTTGGAGCACCTGGCTTCTGGAAGTGTCCGTACCAGTGAGTAGAGATATAGGGGTGATTTGGTCAGAAATACTTCCACAGAGAAGTTAGAACTGGTAAAGTCTCCAGTCTTTTCCCAAGTCCAATTCTAGGATAGATATTATTTTTTGTAGTTCAAACTTGCATTTAAACTTCTGAATTCTTAAAAATGTCAAAAAATATTAAATGTATATAAGTGTGTTTTTAAATGCCTTTTGGGATTTACAGTGAAGGCATATTTGAGATAATCTTCACATAATTTTGGCACACATGGAATTTCCACTTCACCATCAATTGCAGGTCTAAAACATCCTGTGCTATAAAATGTGAAAACACTTTATGAATTACCTGAGAACATTTCAGGGGATTTATTATGGCTGTAAACCTGAAATGAATTTTTGGGGGGTGTCTTCATTTGCTTCATGTGTAACTTGTTGGCTTGTTCACTACACACTGATCTAATAGTTTAGTGAAAATTAATCATAACATATAAATGTATGGCTGAGAATAAAAACTTTCAAAATTGACTAAAATCTTATAGGTGTAGTAGAACTTGTTAAAAGACATATGTAATATTTATTCTTACACATCAGTGTATACGAATTGCTGCTATATCTCATTTCTAGAACTTTTCTATGCTAGGATTTCATGCAAAGTAATAAACTCAAGAGTTGTTAGGGATTATGTACATGTTCTACCAATTATTCTGTAATTCACTTCAGTTGCCACAGCTCCTAAAATATGGAATGATTGTCACCTACACTAATAACTACAATGATTACCTCCTTTATATATAATTACCTAAGAACTCAAATAGGTATCCCAAGAGTTATTACTAGGTATCCACACTAATAAAAGAAAAATGTGAAAATTGGCCATAACTCCATGATGCCTACCAGCCAATCAATAACGAGTATGCAAATTAACCCAATAAAGATGGCGGGTTAATTTGCATATGCAGGTGCCAAGTGGCTGGGTGGGGCAGGATGCCTGCTATTAAGGGGAGGGCAGCGGGGGTGAGGGAGGGAGGGAGCTATAGAAGCGGTGCTCCTGCCAGAGTAGAAAAGACTCCAACCAGAGCAAAGACAGAAGGCAGCGGCCAGAGTGAAGGCTTGGGTCCCGGATGCCAGAGGAAAACCTGTGCCGGCAGCCAGGGGAAGGAAGGCCTATTGCACAAATTTCATGCAATGGGCCTCTAGTTGTGCTATATGAGGGCATGCATCTATATTTGATAGGAGGGATTTAGTTAAATAGGAAGAATTTCTGAAGTAATAAGATTTGTAATTCTTATAACTTTCAACTATATTGCAAAGGTATGACTCATAAAAGTTTACTCTTTGCTAATTTAAAAAAATATATATTTTTAAATTGAGTTTTTACAGAGAGGAAGAGAGAGGGATAGAGAGTTAGAAACATCAATGAGAAACATCGATCAGCTGCCTCTTGCACACCCCTACTGAGGATAAGCCCACAACCAAGGTACATGCCCTTGACTGGAATCGAACCTGGGACCCTTCAGTCTGTAGGCTGACACTCTATCCCATTGAGCCAAACCGGTTTCAGCTTTGCTAGACTTTACTTTACAGTATTTTCTCAGTCTCTATATACAGCAGATAATTGTCAGTTTTTTATTCATACATTTATTACATACTGATTATTCATTGACAATGACTAATGTGCTAGACATTTCTACTTGGACCTCAACGATTATATTATTGTGCTTTATTTCAATTCAAATAGATTTGGCAGTGAACCATAAGAAAAAATTCACTTAAACTTTATATAATATCTCACATCTCCTTTCATAATCTGCTTTACAGTTATGGGCCACAATTTAGACCACAATGGAAGAGGAGGAATTGGGACCTAATTAACTTTAACCCAGCCTATACATACTTGGAATGATCAATGGGGTGGCTAGCTGTCTAAATTACAAGGTCCAAAGGATGTATGGAATGTAAAGTTATTTCTAGTCAACATAAGTTTCCAGTAGAATTGTACCATGTGGGCATAGCATGGCTGGAAGAGTTTCCAAGCAGGGTAATAATAATAATAATAATTATTATTATTATTATAATTAATGGCAACTCCAGGTCATCTGTCTGGTTTGCAATAGGTCCTTATTTAGCAGCTGGAGACTGAAAAAAAATGAGAAAGAAAGTGCTGTTAATGGCCAAATGATTTAGCTTGTAAAACAGAAGATTGAAGTTTTGGATTTGTGTACAATCACAACTTTAAACTGGGAAGTTAAGCAAGAACTTAGATAGAAGCCCATTTGTAGTGAATGAGAAGACAAGGTAGAGGTTAGAGAAAGACAGAACTCAATTGGTTCTCAAGACTCATTCCAGGCTCAGTATATACCTGGCAGACAGAAAGGATGCTAATTCTGGGATGAACCAATTAGTAAGACTCAGTTCGAAGGTCAGAATTTGTGCAGGAAATTGGTGGGGTTGGGCCTACGTGTACTGAAATGTGGTAAATGGATGAATGTGTTCAGTGAGTGAAATAAAACAAAGAAATCCCTAATCCCTGCTCTTGTGGAGTTTACATTCTAGTTAAGGAGCCATAAAATATGATGGATCTGTAATGATTCAGTAATGTAACGAATTCCTATATTCCATAGAATGTAGTGGGCCATGAGATTCCTGGACAATCAAGAATAGCAGGAATGAAGAGTCAGGAGTTCTAAGAGTGGAGGGAGGTTGGCTGCTATTTTCAATAGAGTGATAAAGGTTGACCTCATTGAGAAGGTCACACTAGAGCAAACGCTTGAAGGTGATGTGATGTGTGAGTGACTCATGCAGATAGCAGGTGGAAGAGAAGTACTCTCACATGGAGAACAGGCTTATCTTATACAGGTCTAAGGCTGACACAAACTGAGAAGGTTGAGCTGGGTCATTGTGAAGATTTTGCCTTTCAGTCTGAGGGAGATGGGTGGTATTGGAGAGTGTTGAGCAGAGTTAACAAATGATTAAAATACTACTTACTATTTATTTTTTTTCAAGCAGATTCTAATGCATTGAACTAGATCAATAGACCAAATGTAGGGTTATTTTAGATTTATCGCTTGGCCCAAATCTCCCATACATAGAGAATATTTCAGTAATTGCATTCCAGAATTTTCTATCTCAACTATCTGATCATTGGAAAGCTCTGTTATATCTTTGCAAAACCTTTCTTTTCTTTCTTTCTTTTTTTAAATTTACTTTTGGTATCTCAATTATATTCCACAAATAAAAGATCATCAATACCTGAAAACAACTCAGGGCACTGCTACATATCCTTTTATATTTCCCCATCGTTCTTAGGAAAATGCCATGGGTTTCTTTGAGAAATTTAAACAAATGTGCATATTAAAAAAATAAGCTAGTCATAGTCCCATATGAATATGTGTGTTTGTTGGTGTTCTCTTTCTTATTATTCATTTCATTATCAGAGCTAAAGTTTAAATACTGTGTTGAAAATAACACAATGATGTATTAATCTGATTAGTTCTTTTAAGAAATAAACTTTGAAAGGTTACCTATTTTTACAATCAGAACTTAATCTGCGCTCTGTTTCAAATTTTATAACTTCTTTAAAGATAACCTTAAGCCTTTCAGTAATCTTTGGAGTAAGGTAATGCAATTTTGGCCTGACTAAATTCTGTTATTAAAAAAAAAATTAGGTGAAGAACATTGCGTAGTTCTCTCTCTCTCTCTCTCTCTCTCTCTCTCTCTCTCTCTCTGTCTCTCTCCTGGCATATAGAGTGTTCACACTAAATAGTGAATAATAGAATGACAGAAGGAGGAGAGCTAACTTTTAGTAAAATGCACATACCTTTAAGTGTTGAAAAATATGGACAAGGTTAAGAGCATGATGTTATCCAACTCTAGCGGTTAAAATCTCTACTCACGTACAAAAAAAGAAAGCCAAAGATAGAATTAGCCAGAACATGAAGAAAAGGTGTAAGATCTTGGAATGCTGAAACATGATGTTGCCACTGAATGTTTCAGTATAAGTGATGTTTCCAGGAGACCACCAGCTGTCATAGAAATAAATATATCATGGAAGCTAATATTCAAGACTCCCCACCAGTTTTCTTCCTCATACCTCCATACATTTCAAACTTGTAATTTGGAAAAGATTCTCACATTATTTGCTAATAAAACTTTCAGATAGAGCAGAGTCTATAAACTAAATGTGTAAATTTAAGTTACTACATAACATAGTTATCTTGATTTCCATGGAGAGAGAAAATCAAGTCTTATCTGATAGTCTAAACTACAGCCTCTTTTTTTTCACCATGCTGCTATCATATGTTTTACATTTGTGTAACATCTGGCATTCTAGGAAGTTTTATTGCCTTTACCCCCATTTCCATTCCTCTATGCAAAGCTTTTTTTTCTTTTTTTCATGAAACAGTACAGGATACTCCTGCCATTGGAGTAATGGTATCCCCTGAGTGGCTTAGCCTGATAAAAATAGGAAGTGATAGAATAGAATCCCAGACTGTCTAAACCCAGACATGCATTCTAGTTCTACATAAATTATCTCTAATATGGAAAGTAGCAATTTTTATTTAGAAAAGGAAAAGCTAATATGAAAATCACAGTATTATAACAATATTTAGGGATGCTAGGGTTATGATAGTTGAAATTTGAATCTGTAGGTTATGTAACATGTTTTTTTTATTTAGTAAAATAAATAAATAAATAAATGATGATTTCTCATGTTTTCCAGAGGGAAATGTCCATTTACTTTTTAGTGTGTTTCAGTTAATTCTTGCTTCTTTCTCCACTTAATGAAGTGTATAATTAATTTTCTATTCTCCACATAAATATGACCAGACACAACTTAGAATGTACATGCTGTGTTGTTTTATATTACTAGCACATCTATTTTCAATCTTTTACTTAGATTTTATATGCTTTTATATATTAGGGACTAAAAATTTAATTTATTATAATACAGTAATTCAAGTATTGTGTTAAAATCTAATGTTTTTTTTTTTGAATACTCCCTTTGAGGAATTCAAGAGACTTACAATGAAATCATCATTTCACCAAGATTTCTTTCTAATAAGACATTTACCATTACTGGAATTATATTTTGTGCATTACATTCCATTGATGTAATTTCAAACTTCCATTATACTTCACTATAAATGGAATTTTATTTTATCCAACTCCATTCAGAGTGGTTTACAGTACTGTTGACATTTACAGATCTTAGTGTCTTGGCATACTCTGCATTATAATGCATTATGTGTGCCTTTAATTCTATTCTAGAGAAAGTACTATTGATTTACATAGTTGTGCAGAAGAGTTTTTTTTTAAACTCCATTGCTTGATTTCATGGTGGCTTTTCCCCCTCTCTGATATCATTTGAAAATATGTCTCAATGCATTTTGCCCAGTAGTTATTGGATAAAAATGAGAGAAAACTTATGGGTTATAAATTTTTTTTTGTGAGTTTTCTCTAAGTCTTTATAAAGCCTCTGTGGATTTTAAGCTATAATTGTAGCTTTCTCTTACAACTGTCTTTTATTCTGTACTTTATTGTGAAGCTCTTGGAGAAAATTATTTTAAATAGTGCTTAGGACACCTTCCTCTTTTAAATAGTGAAGTTAATGGGACTCCATCAAACTAAAAAACTCCTGCACAGCAAAAGAAGCCATCAACAAAATGAAAGGGGAACCCACTCTCAGGGAGAACATATTTGGCAATGATACATCTGATAAGGGGTTAATTTCCAAAATATATAAAGAACTTAAACAACTCAACACCAGGAAGTAAAACAATCCAATTCAAAAAGGGGCAAAGGGCCTGAAAAGACACTTTTTCAAAGATGACATACAGATAGATAGATAGTCAATAGACATATGAAAAAATGCTCAGTGTCACTAATCATCAGAGAGATGTAAATTAAAACCACAATGAGATGTCACCTCATACCTTCCAGAAAGCCTCCTGTCAATAAGTTAACAAACTAGTGCTGGAAAAGATGTCGAGAAAAGGGAACCTTGGCGCATTGTGGGTGGGAACGCAGATTGGTGTGGCCACTATGAAAACAGGGGGGAGCCAAAACTGGCTTGGCTCAGTGGTAGAGCGTCGGTCTGTGGATTGAAGGGTCCAGGGTTCGATTCCAGTCAAGGGCATGTACAGTGGTTGCAGGCACATCCCCGGTAGGGGGTGTACAGGAGCCAGCTGGTTGATGTTTCTCTCTCATCGACATTTCTGGCTCTCTATCTCTCTCCCTTCCTCTCTGTAAAATATCAATAAAATATATATTTTTAAAAACAACAATAGGGTGGAGCTTCCTCAAAATATTTAAAATGAAACTGCCTTTTGACTCAGCAATCCCACTTCTGGGAATATATCCTAAGAATCCTGAAACACCAATTAGAAAGAATGTATGCACCCATATGTTCATAGCAGCGTTGTTTACAATAGCCAAAATCTGGAGACAGCCCAAGTGCCCATTGGTAGATGCCTGGATAAAATAGATTGGTACATTTATATAGTGGAATACTAAATGGCCTTAAGAAAGAAGGTGCTCTTACCTTTTGGGACAGCCTGGATGGACCTGGTGATTATTATGCTAAGTGAAATAAGCCAGTCAGAGAAAGACATGTATACCATATATGTCACCTACATGGGAAATCTACTGTGCAAAATAAACTGACAAGCAAAATAGAAAAAGAGGCATGTATACATGGAATAGACTGACAACTGTTAGAGGCAAGACATGTAGGTAGGACTGGATGAAAGAAGGTCAAGAGATTAACAAAAGAATATGTATGCATAAAGCCCATATACACAGACAACTGTGTGGTGATGGCCAGAGGGATTGGGGGGGGTTGGGGACATCTGTAATAGTGCCAACAATAAAAATAAAGTTCAAAAAAGAAAAAAGAAATAAATGCCCTTCACATCAGTTTTAATAAGCATTTTTAATTCAACAATAAAGTCATGTGGAACATACATTTCTGTTTGTTTCTATATCCCAAGATAAGAGTATCTGGAGGCTAGATTTCCTGCTAAGTTCCTCAGCATTATTGCCAGGTCAGAACCCAGGCATATTAACATGAAACATGCTGTTCAGCATCTGGAAGGCAGAATACAATAAGCATTGTTAATTTAGTTGAAAAAGACAGCTGTGTAAGATTAGCTTTCTTGTGTGTGTGTGGGAGTTAACAGAATAATGTCTCTTTCCAAAGATGTGTTATGTTTTTCTTTTGCTTCTATGCAAATTTTAATTAATGAAGGAATTCATCAGCTAAATGAAACAATAAATTGTTTTACAGTTTAGTTGGAAATTGGTTGACAAGTTGTCTTCTGAGTAATGATATAAAGTTCTAGGAACCGCATAACTTCCAAAATCTCTCTAGCCCAGCGATTTTCAACCCGCGTGCTATGACACACTGGCGTGCCACAAAATTCCCAACGCGTGCAATATCTGACTAATCAGGACACTGACCTCTTTTCCCTTCGATTTTCAAAAAAAAAAAAAAAAGACAGCAGCCAACACAACAATAGCAGTCTGGTGTGAATGACTCAAAATGCAACCTTGTTATTATCAGATTGGCAAAAACATAGCATATAATTTTTGTTGTGCTGCAAAATTTTAGCAATCTGTGTGTGCCATGAGGTGAAAAAAGTTGGAAAATCACTGTTCTAGACTATGCACTATATTCTGAGTCATAGTTTCCTGTAGAACAACTCTTATTTCCAAAATCAACCTTTATGGTAACCATGATTGAGAGCCCTGGCCGAACTGATGTCTTGCCATTAAACTGCCATTGTTCTTCAACATGTATTTCGATCATTCTCTAGGTTACCCACGTTTATGTAGATGTGTGTAATGAGATTCCTTTGGAAAATATAGTTTGTACGTTGAATTTAAGCCTCTTATTTTCATTCAGCAGTCTCAGCTTTCACTGATTTTGTGTTCTGTCGCAAAAGGGGTACCAAGTCTATGTGAGACATCTATTCATTTTGTTCTATCCATTTTTTCCCGAGACCCCTGAGGACTGATGCTATGGTGGCTGCCATTCTATAGCTGAGGAAGTGAGGCTCCTCCTGGACTGTAAGATACTTACAGGATGTCCTATAGGCAACATCTCTCTCTCTTTTTTTTAAACAACTTTTTTTCAATTATAACTTCCATACAATAAAATTAACATATAAGCATACATCCAGATGACATTTAACAAATGTATGTACCCCTGTAAGTTCCACCCCAATCAAGAAAAAAAAAACCAAAAAAAAGCTTTCCACATTCCCGGAAATCCCCCCCCTCCCCGCTTCCGCCCCCTTGTTCTTTGCAGTCTCTTTTCACGCCCCACCCCTGATCTGATTAGTTTCATCTGTTCTAGAATTTCCTTTATACGAATCACCAACTATGTACTTTTGAGTTTCTGCCCTTTTATGCTCAGCCTAATGTTTTTAGAAACCATCCTTGTTTTTGTGTTTGTCTATGTTTTGCTCCTTTTAACTGTCAGGAGTTTCCAACCCATGACTGTATCTCAGTTTTTAATTTAACACCTGTTGATGGCATTCAGGCAGTACCCAGTTTTTAGCTATTAGGAATGAATTTGCCACATAAATGTCATGTACAAGGCTTTCTGTGGATATGTTTTCATTTCTCATATTTATCTAGGAGTAGAATTCTTGGATTGTATGGAAAATACTCCCCATGTAATAGTATAATAAATGGAGGAAATTGTTTTCCAAAGTGGTTGTTTCATTTTACTTGCCCAAAACAAAGGTATCATATGATCTTAATCTAGTGATTTCTTCTAGCAACATAATTTTCTGACAAGCTAACTTTTGGGATAAACAATGATGATATAATTGGTCATTTTTCTCTTTAATCCTTCTTTTTTTCTGTTTCTGTCTTTTAGAGAAGTAAAAAAATTAATAATAAAAGCTTGTTTTGTATGGGATGATTTTTAAAATATATTTTTTTATTGATTTCAGAGAGGAAGGGAGAAGGAGACAGAGAGATAGAAATATCAATGATGAGAGAGAATCATTGATAGGCTGCATTCTGCATGTCCCTACTAAGAAGCTTTATGGCTAATTTTTCTTTTCTTTAAAAAATATATTTTATTGATATTTTACAGAGAGGAAGGGAGAGAGACAGAGAGCTAGAAACGTCGATGAGAGAGAAACATCGACCAGCTGCCTCTTGCACAACCCCCACCGGGGATGTGCCCGCAACCAATGTACCTGCCTTTGACTGGAATCGATCTGGGGACCCTTCAGTCCACAGACTGACCCTCTACCACTGAGCCAAACCGGTTTCAGCCATTTATTTCTATTGAAATTCTACATATGCATACGAAATGGATGAAATAGACTGTTCAACTTTCAGAGCAGAATTTTAGTCACTTGTTAGAGAATTGTTCTATTGTAGTGTTAACATCATGGTTTAGTAAAGCAACCATAAGAATAATGGGTAAAGAAAAGTCTCAATTTATTCATTAGATAAGAATGTGTTGAATACATACTATGAGTAGGAAACGGTTTTCTAAACTGTACTTACAAAAATGAGCTAGACATTTTTTTTGTGTGAGCAAGAATTGAATAAATGTAGAATAAAGTAATGCATATATACAATGAGATCAGTACAGGCAGTCTGTATGTGGAAAGAGAGTTTTACTCTGTACAGGCTTCTTGTTATAATTTTTCATATTGCAGAAACATCTACATGAACTTAAGCCATATCTGTACTTTAGCTGTTTGGCAACACTAATAATTTTGTTTTAGTTATTATTATTAGCTAGAGGTATTTAATGCAAAATTTTAAAATTTCTTTTAAAATTGTGTTCTTGTGGCTTGTTGTAACATAGTGACTAACGCTACTATGCTTCTACATCTGGAATCTGATTTGCAGGCGCTGTCTACAGCAGTGTTTCCCAAACTTCTCTCATGATGAGAATCACCTGGTGGAGTTGTTAAAATACAGATTCCTGAATCCCAACTAAGAGGTCCTAAACTAGAATTTTAGGGAACATATAGGTAAAATTATATGCTTAACTAGTGCTCTAGTTTAACAACTCCACCAGGTGATTCTCATCATGAGAGAAGTTTGGGAAACTCTGGTCTACAGGATATTTTATAACTACAGTAATAAAGCAATCAGAGTTAAGCTCTCAGAGCAGATTAGATGTGCTTATTAGCAATAAAATATAGTCAAAATACGCCAGGCACACACATATTTTTAGGTAATGGATTTGCTTCAGCACATAGTCAATCCAAATTAAATGAGTTTTTAATTGAGGTTTATGTACAAGAAAAGAGAAAATTTATCTGTTATGTACACTATATATGCTTTTAATATCATAGCTGTTTTAAGAGATCTTCTGATAGTGAGTGTGAGTCCCATTAAATGCAGCTGTTCTCTTCTGCTGTGGGTACAAGTAAATGGCAAAACTAGACCAGAATTAGAAAACTCAAGAAGGGATTGTGGGGAAGTGGAAGAGAAAAACATTACAGAGGAAAGCTAACTTCCTCAGCCTTTCTTTTCTCAAGGTTGTTAACCAAGGTAATTTCTAACCCGAATAGTGACGGAAGCATGGGAAGGGATTTTATTTCTGTTTTAAAAATAACTTGATATGGCTCAAGGTTTCCTTTAGTTGTTTAGCCGTCACGACTCCCAAAAGCCACATGTTTTAGGATGTTATGTTAATTTGATACTTTAAACCAAGGCTTGTGCTCCGTGGCTTCCTGGTATACCTAGGGAGACAAACGCTGCTTAAATAGCATTTAGGTACATTTAATTTTGCACTTTAGATAATGCATGTTTATTACAAAAGTGAATGTCGAAAATAGGAAACAAAATGTGAAATGAGAGAAGGAAGGGGAGAGAAGGGGAAGGGAGGGGAAGGGAGGGGGTGGGATGGGAGAGGGGAAACACTGATTGGTTGCCTCCTTAATGCACCACAATTGGAAATGGATCCTACAATCTAGGAATGTGCCTTGGCTAGTAATTGAACCCTCAACCTTTTGGTGTACGGGATAGTGCTCCAATCAAGGGAGCCACCCATCCAGGGCAACCTATATCTACCTTTATCAAAAGATTTTATAAACATTCTGCTTAGATGCACAAATAAGACAGAAAAGATGATGGAAAAAAAATAACATTTGCTTTCCTTTCAAAAAACCACACGCACACACACACAAAACTCCTTATACAAACATACATACCTACACACTCACATATTTCCCCCGTTTTGATGGCTAATCTGTTTTTTAGATTAGTCTGTGGTTGCGTCGTGGGAGTGCAGGGTTAAGAGCTAAGGAAGGAATTCCACTCAGAGCATTTCTGATTTCCTTAGCATTGTGTGCAATGGCATGAGAGATCTCTTCTAATTGTGTAGGATAAATACAGCCCACTGAACTGCTTAACAGCAGTTTACCACAAGCCAGTTATAATGTCAAAGACATAGGAACCTTTTCTTCTCTATTTGAATAATGATAAATGCCTTCACGCTCTGTGAGGACTACTGAAGTGTGTTTCTCTGCAGGTGAGCTTGGCAGTATCTTACAGAACTCCGCTCAGAGCACTACTTAAACAGTGTGAAATGCATTGTCCGACAAGAATTGTATCGCAATTTGGAATGATGTGTATGCAAGTGGATAGCTTGCCAGTTATTTGTAGCTTAAAAAATGGACCTCTGAGGCCACAATAGAAAACCTTAGTCTTTATTTGGATATTTGCAGTGAAAACTATAATTGTTCCTTGTGGGAAAGTAAAGCAAATTCAATCACTTGGCCATAGTCCATCAAATATGTGTGGTGAGAGACAACTTGCCTACTCTTTATTTCTAACATAAGATGTATACTATAATATCTCACTGTTATTAAATATAATTTTCATTGAAATTGAAATACTTGATTGTATGTGTATCTAATGCTTAATTACGTCTTTTCTTGACCTTTGTTATTTATTACCTATTGATTGTGCTGTTATTATTTGCTGCTAGTTTGTCACCATCCATCACCCTTGGTAATAATAGTTTTTGTTGTCATGGAAAATGTCAGTAATGGGTTCATGGTTCTAGCTGGGCAGCAAAATAGCTGGGCAACCAATGAGCCTATTTGACTAAATGGGGATATGAGAATGGTGGCCAAACATGTCAAAGTCCTTGGCAAATGTTTGAAAGACTCCCAATTCTGTTGATTCATGTTCTCACTCACTGAGTCTGTAGGCACTGTATAGTAAGTGCTGTAATCAGAGAGAACACGAGGTATAGGTACCGATTTTAGCAACTGAGCAATTGGTATTTGAATCACTGAGTTTCTGATATGTGAATAGCTCACTAGTTATAAGACTGCATTTGAATTGGAGTATGCAATGCTCTTTAATTTTATTTTTTGAGTTGCAAGTTTTATTGACTGTGTTAAAAGAGGTTTAGTCAAAAAGAACAAAGCCTGTGTCATCATCAGATTCCTCTTTCTTTGCTCCCACTTTCTTCTCAGCTGGCGCAGCAGAGGAGAAGGGCACAGGACCTCCCGCGGGTGCAGCACGGGCTGCTGGGACAGGAGCACCAGCCTCTGAGTTGTAGATGAGGTTCCCCATATCGACACTGGCCAGAGCCTTGGCAGAGAAGCCTGGCCAGAAAGGGCCAATACTTACCCCAGCTGCTTCCTTATCCTCTGTCACCCTCACTCCATCTTCGTGCAGGATAAGGGCCCCATAGATGCAGGTGACCTTTGAGGCCAAGGCCATGATGTGGGCAAGTGCCGGGCAAGCACTGCTGCTGCTGATGGGGCCCTGCTAGCTGCTAGGTGAAGTGAGGGCCTCACCCCAAAGCAGCCTTAGCTTTCTTGGAAGGTCTGAGTACCCTAGGGGCATCTAGGGAAAGGGGTGAGCATGCAATGCTCTTATAATTGTGCTCGGCACTTGAATACTGAAACCTGAAAAACCTCAGCACTCTGGTCATCTTTCCATAAAGTAACTAGCCATTCAAGTCTTCCCTTGTGTATTATTTATTTATTTTTATCCAATGATTGCTTTTAAAGTTAGAGTCCGGATGCGTACAACTTTAAGATCCTTTCCATGAAGGGTGGGGTTTCTCAAATGTGTGGACATAGAGAAGTCTAGGAGGCATCAAGTTGGAGAAGCTGTTGTGTTCTGTCAACAGTGGCTTTTTTTTTTAAGCCTTGCACAAATTATAGTGTTTAATATTATGAAGAATGTAAACTAATCTTTTTAAGAAAGGAAAATGAGTGATTGTATTTAGAGCCGGGGAAGGCAGAAAGAAGGGCAGGAGGTAAATTTAGGGTGCACTAAAGTAGGTTTAGAGTTGTTGGTATGGGAATTAATACAATAGTTAGTAAATAATAACACAGGTTTAATCTCTTCCCTGGCCATTGCACTTCAGTTGGTTGGGCAGCATCCCTTGCCCTGAAAGCTCACTGGTTTCAACCAAGGTCAAGGGCACACGTATACCTGGATTCCCTGTGTCATGCAAACTTTCTTTCAATACCTTGGTTAGCAAATGCAAAATAAGCCAATATTGGACAAAGAGTGATTTTCTACCATTATAAATGTATGCCCAGATTTCATTATCCCCAAAGACCACCAGTGGTCCAGGGGCTGGTCTAGTCTAGGAGTTGGTGATGGTGGATTGTGGAGGAACTAATTCAGTGACGAGCACATTCCGTTTACTTTCAAATACCCCAGTGGATTCTTAACTGAATTCTAACCTTCTGGATTCAGAAAGCACAGATTTCAGATCTTTATTTGTTGTTCTCTTCCTCCCCTGTTTTCAATCTCTGATTCCCTGCAATAAAAGGATTGCCTCATAAGTCTAAGATTCAACCAGTACTGGTCACTCTATTTCCTGCAAACCTATTAGTTGAACCTTTTGAAACGGTAGATTAAAGATGGTGAGCAGCAGCAGTTTCATATAGTTTGGCCTGATATTACTGCATCAATTTTCTTACAGGTTCACAATTATGACAGTGATTCAGGCCACCATTGTCTCATCTGTAAGAGTCATCACAGTCTTAATGGATCTTCCAGCTGTCCACTCCATCCTCTCCCATGTGTTTATTATACTTCAGCTGCTAGAGCAAGCTTGTTAAATGCAATCGTATTGAGCCTCTCGTCTCTATAAAATTCTGTAATGATCTTAATATTTGTGGTTTAAAAATAATGTGGCCATGCATTCCAGTTACTCTCTTATAGTCCTGGTTTGCACCTGCTGCCCCCACCTAATTATTAAAGGTGCCCCCTTTTATTCTCATAAGTGGTCTGGCTGGTAGATGAATTTTATTTATGAGGTGCTTCCTGATCTGGCCTCTGTATTTCTCTCTGGCCCCGTCTCTCACATTTTAAATTGCCAGCTGAGCTCTAGCCATTCTGAACTCCCTTGGATTTATGGAACATGTCACACATTCTCTCAGTTCTGAGCTTGGCCCCACGATGGTGTCACTGCCTGCAACACCCTCTGTTAACCTGAGTAATTTCTGCCAATTTGTCATGATTGCACTATGTACTTCCTGCAAGAAATGCTTTCTGATCTCCAGACCAGCTTGGATTTCCCTGTTTCCGTGCTCATGTTTGTTCTGTATATCCCCCATCAAATCCTCTCCCCACTGAACATGTTTGTATAGATTTCCTATGCTTTCTTTTACAGTGTTAGTTCTGGCAAGACAGGACTTAGTTTACTCACCACCAATGAGTATTGATAAGCATTTACTACCTCATTGGTTTTATCTAAAAATATACACATGCATTAGATGAATTTGTGAGACAAAATTACCGTATTTTTCACACCATAAGACGCACCCGACCATAAGACGCACCTGGTTTTTAGAGGAGAAAAATAGGAAAAAAAATATTCTGAACCAAATAGTGTAATAAAATATTTAATAAAGTATAACAGAATAATATTTGAACCATATAAACTGAACAGCAGTCAACAGTGGCATTGAGAACCATTATCACTGTCATTAACACATAAAGACAAAGGTTTGAGTACTCTAGTCTTCTGAAAACCCCAAGAACTCTTCTTCGCTAGAGTCAGAATTCATGAAGACGCAGGCACTTCTTCTATTCGGACCATAAGACGCAGGCACTTTTCCTCCCACTATTTGGTGAAGAAAAAGTGCATCTTATGGTTCGAAAAATACGGTAATTTTAGTATGATATGGCACTTTGACATCTGCTCCTGGCTTTTTATACTGCAAGAGGGATGTTAAGGGAGTAGGAAGCACTATAATGAGGGAGAAAAAGAGGCCGGAGAAGAACAAATGGGGAAAACACTGAGAGGCTTTGAACTGAGAGTTTGGGTGGACACCTCCATTCCTTTTCTATCATCTGATTCTGTCCGCACCGCTGCTCCCACTTATCCTAGTGGGGGCACTTAGAAAGCCTGAAAACCATTATATTTTGCCTGCAGTGTGCAAACTTATTAGAGTATTTTACATAGTAACATCATTTTCAGTAAGTGCAGAAAGTAATTATCTTTGAATTTGAGCAAGTATTAGACTAAGATAATCTTTCTATTTTAAAGTTGGCAGCAGCTATATTAAATAAGAACAAAATAATTTCTGAAATGGTGTCCCAAAGTAAGGGCTGTTTCAATCCAATTTATAGCATTTACTTCCAGAAAGTGAAAAATGAAAAGCTGTTTGCAAGCTGTCGTTGTGGGTTGAATTGTGTCCTCCAAAAAGATGTGTTGAAATCCTAACCTCAGTACCGATGAACGCGACTGTGGAAACTAGTGGCCTGGTGCACAAATTTGTCCATATTAAAAGGAAATTAATTGTAAGAAATATTTTAATATTTCTATTCACCCTTTCTCTATAACAGAAGTGTCAACCAAATTCATGATCAACAATGACAGATCGAAACACACATGTGCAATTGGTGCCAGTGAGAGGTTTATATGTATCACACATGCATGAGTCAACTTCACCTTTGATAGATATAGAATAAAATTGCTTAATTAGACCTGCTATCTGATTCCAGCCCAGTGAAGCATCCCAACTTCTCTTTCAGGTAATTTTTAGCAACACAGCGGTAAATATTAACACGAAGCAGATTATTATTGTAGGTCAAGCCGGGAGAACAAAGAGTAAAATATTTAATTGCAGCAGTGTTTGACTATATTCTGTGCAGTGAGAAAACCTGAAGTCATTTTCAAGGTCCACCATTTCTTACTTCTTTTCAGTCTTACTTCTTTTCTAAGCTTTCTAAATCTCAATTTTTCAGCTAATGAAAAGAAAATAGGATCCCACCAAGTCTCCTATCTACCTACTCCAGGACTTCTGTGAGGATCAAATGAGCTGAGGCACAGCAAAATGCTTCACAGACAACTGTTAGAGTGTGAAATGTTTGCACCTGGGTATAAAGCAAGTTGTGTTCCTGGGCTGAAGAAACTGCAAGGAGGCTAGTCATCGCTAGGGAGAGGAAGCCGGGTGTTGCTACATGACATCATTATTGGGTGCCCACAGCCACTGCTTCTGGGCTAGGCTGTGGGCCGGCATTTTGCACCATGAGGTCTTGGCAGCATCAGCTGCGATTTGTTGAGGTGTAGCTCTGGGTTGGTGGTGGGGCCTGTGTCCTACTGACGGAAAGCTGAGTGTTGCTTTGTAGGAGTCAGGTCTGTGGTGCTGTGTCTCTGTAAATGTCCAGTGTGTGTCACACAGGTCCTGCATTGAGCGTCTGCCCCTGGTGGTCAATGTGCATCATAGCAACTGGTCAGACAGTCAGACACTTAGCATATTAGCCTTTTATATATACAGATTGAGTCTTTGCAGATATAATTAAATTAAAATGAGATCATACTGGGTTGGAGTGGGTCCTAATTCAGAACCATTGGTATCTTTATAAGAAAAGGATAGAGACAGATACAAGGAGAAGGCAATAAAAAGATGGAGGTAGAAATTGGAGTGATGTCTCTACAAGTGAAGCAACGTCAAACATTGCTGTCCACCACCAGCAGCTAGGAAAGAGGCATGGAAGAGATCTTTTCTCACAGTTTCTAGAAGAAACAACTCTTCTGAGACCTTGATTTTGAACTTCTAGCCTCCAATATATAAAATGATGCAGCAATTATAAAAAAACACACACAGTATGTCAGTTTCTCAAAACATCAAAAGTAGAATTATTATATCATCAGCAATTCTTCTTCTGGGAATATACCCCAAAGAATTGAAATCAGAGTCTGGAAGAGGTACTTGTACACTCATGTTTGCAGTAGCATTATTCACAATAGATAAAAGGTGGAAGCAACCCGAGTGCCCAAAGATGGATGAAAGGATAAACAAAACGTGGTATATACAGACAATGGAATTTTATTTGGCTCTAAAAAAGGATAGTCCGACACATGCAGCAACATGGATGGATCTTGAGAACATTGTGTTAAATGAAATAAGCCAGTCAGGAAAGACAGATACTGTGGGATCCCACTTATATGAGGAACCTGAAGCTAAATTCACAGAGACAGAAAATAGAATGGTGGTTGCCCAGGGCAGGGCACTTATTCACTGGGTTCAGAGTTTCCGATTTTTAGTTGAAAGAGTTCTGGGGATGGATGGTGGTCATAGTTTAATAGCAATGTGACTGTGTTTCATACTGCTCAAAGTGGTCAAGATGGTACAATCTAAACATAACATCCTCACTTCTACTATTCTACCCAGAGTAAGTCTCTTTTCTTATACATTTACATAAACACACATTCTCATATGGCAGATCAACATATGGTTTATTCTTTGATGCGTTTTTCATGTAAATGCTATCTGACTGTGCATCTTATTCTGCATGTGCAACAATGTTAGTTATGAGAGTTGGGGGCAGGAAACATCCTGGGCTCCAACAGAAGTGCCTTTCATTGCCTTCTCTGCCTCATTCTTCTTAGTCTTGATTCCTTTGCACCGAGGCTTTCCATCAAGACTCCACTATTGAGCCATTCTTGAGGACTTTGTAATTGTCCACCAGATCTAGGATTTCTACCGGCCCCTCTTCCACGTCCATGTCGCTTCTTCTAAAATTCCCTACTCTGCTCTTTCTGGATATGAGTGCAGTGTGGGACTTCAAAGGTAAAGTCACAGCTTTCCACACACATCTCTTCAAAGTGCATTAGCTTTGAGTCTGTTTGGAATGTCTTTAAAAATCCTTTTTGGTGGTGGTGGTGGGAATTGGGGTGTGGGAGTAAAAATATGAACTCTCCTCTAGGTCCCCAATCTTTAGATATGAGAAGTTTACAGTTTTTAGAATCAGCATATATTGGATCCCAAATTTATCATCCCCGGAGGTTGCTCAGATACTTCTATGATACTTCAATAATATGATTTGTTCTCAATATTTAGGGTGAAACAATGTTGAAGAATTGGGAAGAAAAGTTTTGAAACTCAAATGCTTTAATAGGCTTCCAAACTATTGACAGCTTAAATCTTGTTTCAACATAGAAAGATCTAAAATAACAATGTGACATTTTATATCTAAATGGTGTTTTATACTGGTATTGTATCTTGATTAGCAATTATTACAGGCCATAGTTAGAATATTTACACTCCTTTTAAAAAAAGTGGTAATTGTTTCAAGCGTACAATTCTATTGAAACCTATAAAATTTTATTAACCAATGTCACCTCAATAAATTCAATAAAAATTTAAAAAGTAAATGAATAAACTGAAGAAGGAAAAATGTTAAACCTCAACAGGACCTGACATTTGTGAAGATAGATGTCCCTATAATGTAAAGTGATGTGGTCCTTTCTGTGCTCAGTCCCTCCTTTTGTTCAAATAAAATCTTGTCAAACACCTTGTGGGGTGGGGAGGGGGGAGTGGTAATTCTTTTCTGAGATAATTCATGGAATCTGACCTATTTTCTGAGCCCCTTCCTTCATCTGAAGCAGATAAGACCACTTAGCCAATTAGAATTATTTAGGATCATAGTTAAAGCTCAGAGCTGATAAAGTGGTTTAGTATTCAACAGACGTAATGTTGTAGTATTATTGGTAAGACTGTGAGACATATCCCCGTACACTTAAGCTCCGCTAACAAAGAGGAAATGGAGCATTAAGTGTGTATATGCTGAATCTGATTAAGGCTGACATCCAGTTTGAATACATTCATTCTCTAAGGTGCAGTTTGGGGTATAAGCCATCCACCAAGCACAAAGCGGTAAGGTTGAAAGCAGCGGGACTCAAAAGACATGGCGGGCTTTAAGGGACTGAGAATATTCTGTAGCTATTGAAATGGGATTCGTAGCTGATAATTTGTCTTTAACTTCTAACATGACTAAAGCATTCCCTGGTTGACACACAAGTCTCCCTCCTTTCTCCTCACTCCTTAGAGCAGTGGCTTTCAAACTCTTCTCTTGGTAAGACACATACAGGGTGGGGCAAAGGTACGTTTACAGTTGTGGGTATACAAAACACAGAGTTTGCCATTCTTGTGTCATTATTTAGTAAATATTGTATTGTTTTTCCATATGAACAACTGTGACCCTGCTTTTACCCAACCCTGCATTAAGTTGTTACCATTTTTTTCTCCAACCTACACACACATAAGCATGCACACAAATGATAATGTCATAAAATATCTTCAAACAACACTTAGACTTATTGCACTCAGTGTACTTTCATATTTCTACTCTATAGGCTTAATTTTTAATACTAGTTTTGACTTTCTAAGTTGATTTCGGTATCTATTTTCAGACTGTAATAATTTGAAAAATCCTCTTCAGAATATCTTATTTTTACATATTTAACTGCATTTTGAGAATAATTGAAAGTGTGTTGACGAGAGCCATGCCTGACAAGATCGATGATTTTCTTGTTTCATTGCTGTTTCCTTATGGTGGTACCGAGTAGCTTTTCAATAAATAATGTTGAACGAATGCATGAATCTATTTATAACATCTGTTCTTCAAGTGACTTTGAGTTTTATAAGGGTTGTAATTCCTTTGTCACTAGCAGAGTATCTGATGCACACTACACAACCTAAATATATGAATAAACAAGGAATTAAATGCATGAATATTTTAGAGGGAGGCAGAAAAGAAGATTTCCAATATTGAAGAAGTCCACCCAGAGATGAGGAAGCAGGGGAGTATTGTGGTTACACGTCCAAAGTGTAGGCTTATCATCAAAAGCAGAGAGGAGCAGAAAGGTCAACAAGAAGGAAATGACCTAGCAGTTTCAGCCAGAGACTTGAATACCCATTCCTCCATTACCTTATTAACTAACGCCTACTGCTCAGGAGACAGTTAGCTTTAAGCATTGTCTCCTGAGAAACAAGTGCTTCTCCTGTGCAGGCTGAGTGGTCCTTCCTGGCTCTCCCTGAACACTCTGAACACTCTCATCTTTTCTCTTCATGGCAATCAGAGATGTTTGTCACTCCCTACTTTAGAGTTAATAGCGATCTACTTTTGTTTCTGTAATAAAGACCAAAAAACTCTCCATCATTCTTGTCCATTGGAGGTTTTACCACTATATTTCAAGTTATCTTTTGTCTATACGGATGCTTTTTGATTTCTTGAATGTGTTCTGTTCTCTCCACTGCGTTAGAAAGCCCTTATCTCTGATCCTTCTTTCTATTTTAGAATATCATTCCCACATAGCCTACGCATTTTTCAAACTTTTAGTCTAATATCTCTTTCTTAGAAAATTCTTTTTAGCCCCCTGACCTTTAACATTTCCTGATTAGGGGCACTATTATTTCCTATGCTTTTCCTTTATAGCACTAATAGTGGATTATAATTGTTGACTTTTTGAACAAGTTGATTAGTTTCCCCTATTATTTGGCACTGATTTACATCCAAAAATATTTGTTGTAATGAATGAATTTTGAATGTGGGGATACATGGATTATGCAGTCAAGAAGGAATAAAGAATGTATCACATTTTTGTGGTTAATATTTTGTTTACTTCCATGGCTAAAACTAAGTGTCATATCTTGAAATATGACATGAAAGCCTAGGAACCAAAAGGCATTTCTTATAATGCAGAATGTTATTTTTAGTACTAATTAGAGATACTTAGTATTTACAGGGGTACAGAACCATATATTGTATAAAGGAAGAAGCCAAGAGAAATGATACAGAATAAGCATGAGGCTTTTAAAATATATTTCCTGAGCAGAAGGTTTTCTTTGGGCAATGTTGAAAAATAAGGCTTACTAGGGTAGAGCAAGTGAATGGAAAGCCTTCAGAATCAGGAAGGTCAATTTAGACAAAATGGATTTATCTCAAACTTTCAACAAATACTAACTTAATATCTACTAATTATGAGTCATATAATATTAGGTACCAGGAAATTAAGATACAACAAGGAGGGAGAGATTTATTATGATCTATTGAAAAGTAAAGAACATAAGCAAATTTTGTGTTAAGAAAATTAATCTGGAAGCTTTGGAAAGATGGATCAGAAATAGGGAGGACATATATCAAATGAATGAATGAATCAATCAATCAAATAAATAAACCAGCTGTGCTTTTTGTGACTTTTCTGTACATCCCCATTTAATTTGGTTCTCTTGACTGTGAGATTTGACTTTACATTTTACTAGTATTTATTTGGTTCTCTTACATTGAGTTAAAGAGATTAAAAAAATAATTTTCAGCCAAAACCGGTTTGGCTCAGTGGATAGAGCTTCGGCCTGCAGACTGAAAGGCCCCAGGTTCGATTCCAGTCAAGGGCATGTACCTTTGTTTCGGGCACATCCCCAGTAGCGGGTGTGCAGGAGGCAGCTGATGGATGTTTCTCTCTCATTGATGTGTCTAACTCTCTATCCCTCTCCCATTCTCTCTGTAAAAAAATCAATAAAATATATTTTTTTAAAAGACACCAGTCTCAGTGTGTTTAAAAAAATAATTTTCAAAATTCAGAAATAAAAAAAAATAACATGCTAGATAAATAGATGAGCTTAGAACTAACAAAAAAATAAAGATGGTAAAAATATGTGAGAAACATGATAATGAGTTTCATTACTAATTCACACTATTAAAAGCAAACATCATCTCATGTGGTGGATGATAGTTTTATTCTCTGTGCCCAGTGTACTATAATCTACTGATGATAATTATTTAAATATACCATGTAGCAAAGGGTCATCACGTAGCCCACATGCACCTCTGCCACTGAGAAGTCCAGAGGCAGGAGATGAAGGGGGACAAGGCCAGCCTCCGTTCATCTGAGTTTGAAAAGAGCATCTCTGGAGAACATTCTGAAAACTGAGGTATGGTTAAAGTGCTCCACCACAGAACAGCAAAAAACACACTCTTATTGTAATAAGCCCAGAAAAAAATCCCGAGATACACGATTAAAAGCAAACCAAACAACTGAAACACAAATAGTGTGACTTTCTCTTGACCTCTACGTCCACAGCTCTACTTATCCGAGTTCTGTTGTGAACATTAAGCATTGTTCATAGCCATAACTCTGGTGCTTATTGGCCCATCCGATTATTTTTCCTTTCTATTTTTATTGAATTCTTTTAGGAGAAACTTGAGAAAATCTTTATCCACAAAGGTTTGCACTCAAGTGCTTTTAAAAATACAATTTTATGTTAAATACAGTAGAATTTTAAAAGCATCCATTCTATTGTCATTTAGGTTACTGTTTATGGAAATAACGTCATTGAAGACTAGTGCAATCCTTTCCTTCCTGTTCAGTTTAAAATGAAAAGCAAAAGAAAAGATGGCCAGCAGCCAGAAACATTGAGCAAATTATCCTTTTTATTAAACTTTCAGAACTATTAATTGACTCATTTAAATAGATGTTAAAAGTTTGCATATTTGTGTCTGAACACTGTTGTCATGGAGATTAAATTTTTTTTGTACTGGGAATGGCAGATTTTTCTAGTTGATGCTTCTGGGGAATAAAAAAAAATTAGTTTCTGTAAAATTCTGTGGAATAATTCCTTTTATAGAACAAAGTTTAGTTAAGAAAGATATGTCTCAATGGACTTATTAATAGGTAGTGTTATTTTGGGCAACAATTTTGACATTCTATATATAATTTTATGTACATAAATATATGCATTTTTATTTGCCTGTGTATCATATTGAACAATTGCCAATTCTATTGGTAACTGCCTTGTCTACAGGTAAGCCAAGTACTTACCCAAGGGTGTGGGAGCTGAGGGACCGCCCTGGTGATCTGTGGACAGGGTGCTGGCAGATTGTAGACTTGACCAGGAGACCACCTCCACCAGTTTTCCTCAGATGGGCCCTATCAGACCCTCATTGTCATGCATTTGTACATATTGGGATCATTTTTCCCTTAAAAAAACATACTACTTATTTTTTAAGTCATTTTTATTTACACATTTTATTTATGTTTGATCAGAGAACATGTCTTCAGCAATTTCTGCTTTTCTAGAAATAACTATTATTTTTTTTTTTGTGGACTTGTATATAATACATTTTTCCAAATGACCAGATAACAAGGAGAATTTCATGCATTTTTTTCCTACTTGCTACTTTATCAGAAAAAATGGTGTAAGTAACATTTTAAAAAATAACTATTCATGAATAATGTAGAAGAAAGTGGTGCGATTATATGGCAAAGGTGAAGAAAAGGAGAATTCCTGGTTTGTGAGAGTACCCCTATAGGTCAAGTGAGAGGCTCTGGGTTCGAGGCACCTTATAAAGACTGAGCCACTGACATTTAGAAAGATTTACAGAGACCATTTATAAAATATATCTGGAGGAATGTTTTTTTTAAAATATATAAACATGTATGACAAAAATCAAGATTTCAAAAGATCTTCATAGGTTAGAATGCTATATCTGTTATGATGTAATTTAACAGTGATAAGTAAAAGCTCTTGTGATTTGTGACCCCAAATCTGATAGTCTGGAAACTCATATGTGTAATCTTAGGGGTTTAGTGAGCAGGAAGTTCACTAGGTGTCAGTCCTCTGATAGGATTTCAAAATAGCTAATGGGATCTTAATAATTTTAATAGACATGGCTGCTCAAACAGTGGTCGATGGCTCACCAGAGTCTAAATCACCAAGGGTGTTGAAAATGTATTTGTGAGAGACCCTACTCAGACTAAATAAATTAATCAGAATCTGTAGATAAGGGTCTAGAAATTTGCATTTTTTATAAAAATACTGACCCGAACCCCAGAGTTGGCAAACTATTGATCTAAAATAAGAAAGATGATAGCCCAGTTATAAGTTCTACTTGCAAAGTTAAATCTGGAAAAATGTGTACTTCAGGTGCCATAGTTTAGATGAATATAGGAAAACAGGTTAATTTTTGAGGAAAAGGGTGAATGTGGCATTAAAGGTTTATGGGATAATGGCAAATATTTATCATATATTAGAGCAGGCTCAGAAAAGATATACCATTTGTCTTCAAACACTTGAGAGAATATCAGTAAGAAAAGTATTTATAAATGTGCCTTATTTACCCTAAATCTTTGATTAAAAATGTATTTTTTTCTTCTAGTGACCATCTGTTTTAATCTTGAAACCTTAACATGTGGGGGAAAAATTATGTCAGTAAGGCGCATTTGTTACAGTAAATTTCTCACTTCTGAAGTTTTTAATCAGCATAGCTGCCATCAGACTGACCAACCAGTTGCCTGATAATCCATCTGATCCATGTCATACTAATCCAACAGCCAGCGGAGAACAGCTGCTGTTCTTATTTTATTCTCCTTCTTGCTTCCCTAACATCTCAGTGCCAATAACTTGGTAGGCATTGTACCAAAAGCAGTTGTTCCAACAGCTTGAATTTAAATCCCAACTAATTTTCCACAAAAGAAAGATAAAGTTGAGTGTAAATTTCAATAGTGGCATATAGATGAGATATTTGGAGTTGGTAATTATTTTTAAACCATGCAAATTTATGTTCTCAATTCTGAAGGCCAAATTTTAAGCATATCATGGGTCACCATGGTTATGCTTGTTTCTGGAAATTCTGTGGATAAATCCACTTTCAACCCCATTCTTGTTGGTGGAAGAATTTTTTCATATGTTTGTAGGACTGAGGTCCAAATTCCATGCTGGTTGTTGGTCAGGGGTCCCTCTCATCTGTTAGAAGCTACCGTAAACTTTGGCTCATGGCCCCTTATGACCATCTTCAATGCCAACAATGGTGAACCAAGTCAAGCTTCAAGTTCCTCCGAATTGCTTTTCTGCCATCTATCTCTGCCTCCTCTTCGGTTTCACAGCTCACATATTTGAATTGTGCAACTCAGTATATTCAAGATTCAACAACCAAACACAAAACTAGGTTCCATCTCCATGGAGTTGGTAATTTTTAATTGTGGTTGGTTTTTAAGTGACTGGTATGGATGTCTGAGGGTTTTGTGTGTTTTCAGTTGTGTGTGGGACAGCAATCAGGTTATTTAGTGTTGTGGGAAGATTCTAAGATGGTCCCCAACTTCCCAATGCTGGGCGAACACATCCTATATAATCACGTATTGGCCTCATGATTAGGGTACATTTTATGACAAATAAGGACAACCTTAAATTTTTTTTATATCCCTAATTAGTTTACCTTAGTTATTAAAAAAGAGATTGCATGGGTGGGTCTGACTTAATCAGGTGAACCCTTAAATGTGCATCTAGAGGTCACAGAGATTCTGGTGCTGGCCTTGAAGAGGCTCACATGGAAAGGAAATTTAGGGGCCTCTAAGAGGTATTAAAAATAGCCCCTAATCACTAACACAGTTGGGTCAACATCTGGGTTGCAACATCTGGATTGAGACCCTGAGTTGTGGACCAGTCTAAGCTATGCCAATTCCTGATCCACAAAAACTGTGTGATTATAATTGCATGTTTTTTAAAGTCACTAAGTTTGTACTAACTTATTACACAGTGATGAAAACCAAATACTTCAAGATTAAAACATAATACCACCAGCCAACAGTGAACAATCATCTGGACGACCTTCTGGACAAAACCAGCCAGGGCTGCAAGGGCCAATGCATTGGTCCTCTAGTAATTACTATCACTCACAATCAGATGGTTTTCCCTAGAGCATTGCTTTTCTTGACTGATCAATAATGCCCTTTCCTCATCTGCCTTGTGCATGTGCCTCTTGGAGTGTCAATCCCAAAGCTTCTCCCCAGGCTGTAGCCCCTCACTCCCTTTCTATGCACTCACGTTCACTGGGGGAACAAGCTCAGGTCATCTTCCTATTTAACAGAAGGCTAATATGCAAATTGACTGAACAGAGGACTGACTGGTTGCTATGACGCGCACCAGGGGTCGGATGCTCTAACTGTAGGTTAGCTTGCTGCTGGGATCTAGCCTATCAGGACTGAGTGAGATGGACCGGACACACCACGGCAGTTGGGGAAAGGGCATTATTGATCAGTCAAGAAAAGCCATGCTCTAGGAAAGACCATCATTTCCAAAGTACCTCATCCCAAAGGAGCCAGGAAAGGAGCACACGGGATGGAAGATGGGTGAGGAGCCAGGCAGAGCAGTGCCTCCACAGAGGCAGTAGCTGGAACCTGATTATCCAAATGTTTCTTCATCTAATTGTGAGAACAAACAAGTAATCCTTTCTGTCAAAGAATAGTTTGGGCAGCTGCCATTTTGGCTGCATGACTTGTAGCTCCCCTAGGGGCCACCATCTTGAAACGGCAAAGGCCAACCCCTTCCTTTGAATTAGCCAATTGCAAAAGACCGTGAGCCCGAGCTCCAGTCAAGAGTGAGGGAAAGGTCACGTGTGTCAGGATTAAAAAGCTGAGCAGAAGGCCTGCTCAGTGTGCCTGTGCTCTCAGACCATGTGCTGTGCATCCTCCTGCAGGAGTAAAGACATTTGCCTTTCTGCTTGGCTCCCGAGTGTGCTTTGTGTTCTACCTGGACCCCTGAATTTTGGGGGCGTGTTTTATTTATAACATAAAATCTAGTAGTACTAGGGTTATTACAAATCCTTCAGACATTTCATTCACTTAACTTCTAGTGGAAAGTTCTTATTTTTAGATTTATTAAGGTATTATATGTGTACATAGCTTACATTGCCCCCTCCCCCCACCTCCCATTCATGCCCTCCCTCCCCAGAGTTCTGTGTTCATTGGTTGTACTTATATGCATGCATGCCAGTCCTTCGGTTGTTCTCTTATCTCCCCCCAGGTCTCCTTCCCCTCCCTGCTGTCATTTGACAATCTGCTTGTTTTATGGTGACTATCTCAGGACCCCATGAATAGAATCTGCTCCTCATTTGGCAGTCTGCTTGTTTTATGGTGACTATCTCAGGACCACACAAATAGAATCCGCTCCTTCTCTGGTTCACATCGCTCCTCCCCCCGGGTCCCACTGCTTTCCCAGGGCACACGGTTAGTGGAAAGTTCTTAGCTTTCCAAATATTGCCCAGTACTTGGGCAAATAGTGACACGTGAGGAGCCACGTTTGGGAGGCAGGTTCCAGAGCCACATTGCCTGGGGTTGAATCCCCAATCTCTCACTGAGTAGTTCTGTGATCTCAGGCAACTTGCATAACCTGTCTACACCCTGAATGTATATCAGGGTAATAACAGTGCCTACCTCATAGAGCATAGTGAGGATTATATACACATATATTGCCTACATGTAGATGCGTAGATATATACATGGAAGGTGATTAGCAGAGTCCCTGACACCAAGCAAGCACTGAATTAAATATTAGATATTACGATTTAGCTCACCTGAATCACTCATATAGTGAGGCACTAAAGGCATGCAAAAATAACATAAAGCTCAACTATTGAAATGATACCAGATTTGGAGGTAACTCTGACGGAGGAAGGGAATAGGAATCTAGTAGCACAGTATTTGAGATTTACCAAACTTTTTTTTAACAATAATGTGACTCCATTTTGTTATCTGTGTGAACTTTCACCGACGGCCATTTCCATCGAGCCAGTAAAAAGTATCAACTTTGGAGTCAGTCAGGTATGAATCAGAACTGTTAGTTTTTCCATCTTCCAGCCGTTTGACCTTGTGCAAGTGCCTTTAACTCTCTCTGTTTTTTTAAACCTATATAATAGAGACTCTTTCCTTGTAAGGTTGTCAAGAGGATTAGACGAGATAACAGGTATAAGTGCCTAGCAAGTGACTGACACAGATAAATCCTCAATGAGTGGGAGCTGTTCTTAAAAGGAAGATATAGGAGATAAAGCATCATTTCCAAATAAAAATCCTGGTTAAATTTTATGAGGAAAATCCTTTATAAGAAATCTCCTTCCAGCATGATGTCTAAAATTAAAAGTATTCATTTATAATGCATACTAAAGGAATTATTTTAAATGAGGTCGCTGACATATCAAGCAAATCCACCAAGGTAGAGCTTAAAGTCTGAGTTACAAAGTAATTTACTGTGATTCTATGGAGCGATGCAAACCCCAAGGCAATGATTGTAGGATAAATCCTACTGGTGTTCTCAATCTAGTGTCATCAAAGTTGGTTCTTCTATACAGAGGGAAAATCTTATTTCCCCAAAGTTGTTGAGATTGAATTTAACTCAGCATGCCCCATAAATGCTGTTTATCCATTTTGGCTTTTTCATTTAAAAAAATATTTCATCCGTTTTCATTTTAAAAATTCCTGTATTTCATAAACAACCCTAAACCACAAACGCAGTTAAAAACCATTTCAAATCCTGAAAATTTAATTTTCTGAAGTGGAATAAGAACATTTCTTTAAATATATGGAAAAGTTAATGTCTTTCCCATAGTGCATTATATTATAACAGATCTTGAAAATTTACTTACTAGTAAGTAGCCTAGTGTTTGTGATAATCTGGATATTAGCCAGGAGGCGTAGAAATTAATTTAATACACTATCAATAACAAATAATCTTTAAACATCTACCATAAAGAAAGATGCTCAAGATATGAATATTGTTGAGATATAATTTCAACCCTTGAGGATCTCAATTTATTGAGAAAAATAGGCACCATAACAAAATAAGTATTGTTGAATTTAACAAAATGATCCAGAATGCAATTGCATTTATGTTTGGCAGATGTGTATAGATGGTGAATTTTACACTGGAAAATCTGAGCACGCTCCTTATAGAAGTAAAAGGCGTACCCTCTTGTATTAATACTAATTACGAGAGGCCCAATGCATTGGCCCTCGCAGCCCTGGCTGGCTTCGTCCAGAAGGTCGTCCAGATGGTGGTTTGCTGTCCTGCCCTTTGTTTGATTTACATATTACACTTTTATTAATATAGTTAATAATATAATTATTAACATTGTTGGATATCTTTTATGTACTGGTCTAGACACTTATTCCTATATGATTTAAGTAGTTTTTCTTAGTCTTCAATAGCAAGTGATAGAAATTCAAATTTAGCCTCATTTGACTCCTCTGTTAATTTGTCCAGAGAGTGCAAAGAGGCTGATAGCTATTTGATGGGAGGGGTGTTGAGGGGCTGGGTGAAAAAAGCTAAGGGATTAAGCAACAAAACAAAACAAAACAAAACAAAACAAAACCTTCTCAGACCCAGACAACAGTATGATGATGACCAGCGTTTCTAGGAAGGTGGGGGCGGGGGAGTCAGAAGAGGGTAAAGGGGGATAAATGGTGATGGAAGGAGCCTTGAGTTTGGGTGGTGAACACACAATACAATATACATAGGATGTTTTGCAAACCCTAAACTTACTTAATTTTATTAACCAATGTCACCCCCCCAAAATCCTATAAAATTATTTTTTAAAAGTCCTTACTTAGTCACCTGTGACCAGGAGCTGCAGTCCCTTAATCAGGACTCTCCCAACCTCCTTTCATTTCCCCTTTGGGCTTTGTCCACCAGGTGTCTAAAGGGGGACTTTAGGAGTTACAGGGTTAGGTGGTCCTCAGCACTTCAAATCTCCTCTCCCAGAGAAAGAGCTCCTCTTCCAGGATTGCCATTAATCTCCAATGGCCCTGAATGGATCATGTATCCAGCTGAGCTCCCAGGGGCCCAGACACCCTGCCCAGCTTAGGCCACATTTTTCTGAGGATCGGAGAGGTAAAGTTGTCTGATACGTATTCCACAACTAATAGATGACAGCAGGATTGCAATCCAGGCTCCTTTCAAACAATTCATCTGCTTTTACTTGTACTTTGCTATTGAAATTGCTTCCTGGTTTGTTTCTTTAATTTGCTGTGAAAAACCTATAATCCTCACTTTTAAGTAAAAGCAACTTAAAAAAAAAATCCCTGTAATATTTTTTCCCTCCCAAAGAAACTAGCTTTTACAGAGTGGGTTTTCTTAGTAGATATAATCTTTCAGGAAGAAAAATGGAGTTTGTATAAAATAGTAGAGTATCTTGTATTATTTAATGCCTTCTCATCCCTTATAAAAACAAAACAAACGAAAGACACAACAAACCGGTGCCTGTAGAGTGTTTGCATGTAGAATGTGTATACGTATGTTGTAGGTGTGAATGTGCCAGTGTATATGTATGAGTGTATAGTGTGTGTATGACAGAGGCAAGGAAAAGAGAGAACAAGAGTAAAATGATAGCTTATTGAGGCACTCTGATAATTTGGTTGAATGTTTCTTTTTTGACTCTTCTAGACTGATAAAAGGACAATTTTCAATGTGTTGTTTAAAGGCGATGAACATCCCCCTCCCCAAACCCCTTTCTGAGAATGATTTTAAAAGCTCAATTTTTCAGATGATTCAAGTCAAAATGACAAACCTGCAGAGTACATTTGCATAATTCTAGGTATGTTTTATTGGCTCTATCCTTTAAATCTTGAATCCCAGTTGATTTTTCTTGTTGATCTTTAAAAAGTTCAGAGACAAAATATATCCTGTAGGTCTTTTTGCCATCGTTGTGCAAAATTTCGGGTCTCATCTCTTCTGCTTCAGTGGTACAGGGATGTTAGATGGAGCTTGTTTGAAGGTAGACTTGAGTCCTAAAGTTTGTCTCCTTGACCATGGGTTATTTTCTAATTTTAAAAACATGTAGCATGCACATTTAAGAAGATGTTTATTTTGAGTATCAGTGTGTTGTCATTTTTAGTAGCAGAACACATTTTTCAAAGAAAATATATGAATTTCATAATGATGCCTTATAATATTACTTTTGAATGTGGCTCTTATTTTAGCTGTTATAAAACAGAAAGAAACATCACAAAGCATTAAAATATATCTATAGTCATCATAGCATACCATTAAATAAAATGAATAGAAGAATATTTAAATTAGGATTTGTTTTTTATGCTATATTATTTCAGAAAGAAATTGCAAGCTCTGGAAATCCTTTGTAGAAGATTCTGTTTTTTTATAGCTCTTTAAAAGGATTATCTGCATCAGCAGAAGAATGCTAACAATCATTACTTTTAATTTTACTTAATATTTCTTAAACACATAGTGGTTGTTTTTATGAAGGGGGGTTGCTGTCATTTTACATTACTGGTTCACTGATTTAATTTTTATTTTCAGTGCTGGCTTGTCATATGGGATAAATCTACAGAACAGCATAACTCTGTTTTGTTCAACCATATAGCTAGATATAACAAATTTAAATGGAAAAAAATAGAAAATCACAGAAGGGGGGTTTGCTTAAAGGCTTTAAAAATAATCCTTTGTTGTAAGGAAAGAAGTATTCTACTATCAAACAAAGGATTGCATAAGACGAGTCTCTGTGTGTTCTAACTTAATTTTCTCTATCATTTGTAGTACTCGCCACATGAATTAAAATCCAATATTAATGAACAATCTTCAGACTATTATAATGAACTAAATAAGACGATAAGGCACAAATATAAACAAGGAAAGTATTAAGAATAAGAGCCATCTTCTCAAGGAAGTACTAAATTAAAAATTTATTTCACAATGTATTATGTATTATCTATTATCTATGGGACTTTTGGTTGTAAAGAACCTCTACATTTTTATCTTTTCTCTAATATATATTTTTTTCTTTTTAGTCTATTTCTTCTCCTAGGAGACTTTCTTAATGTTATCTTACAATTTATTAAATCACCATAATTTATTTTTTTTAAAATAATAAATATATCATTATCTTCTTATTTCATACATGCCATCCATTTTTTTTTCAAGTTCTCTGAAGGTACTGAAGACTTTTAAAAGTTTTTATCTTATCTTTTTCAATTTTGGGGGTTTCTTTCCACTTATCTGTTTTGTTTTCTAACTTTAATGGTACACAAAAAAATATCTGGAGAAATTTAGCTGTCTAATCATATTTATCCAAGACACTTTAATTGTTAACTCTGTGGATATCACAAAATCTTAACTTATGAGAGTATTATCCATTTGTTCTATAATCAAGAGATTTCCAAATACCTTCTCCATAGACTATTATCATGGACAGGTATTTTCCAGTCTTCGGTCTCCTCAGCCTTTCTCTTGGGAATGAAATAAGGGTTAAGAGTTAGAATAAACACAATCATACTATTCAGTAGGTCACCTTTTGCTTTTCTGTTTTCAATATTGCATTCTACCCTCCCCCTACCCTTTATTTCATGGAGAATGGAGATTTTCTGTTTAATTTCTCTGGAGATTAAACCTCTGACTCCTTCCAGGTATTCATGAGGTAGTTGTAGACTTAATGGCATTGGTGAGGGCACCTGGTGATCTAACTTGTCTTTAAAGACAGATATGGAGCCTCAGTTCTTACTCTTGCCTTTTAAATTATTTGATGCCTTAAATTTTAGAGACTTTCTGGGGCTCAGTAGCTCACACTGTCCTTCATGCTATAGTTTCCTCCTCTCTCTTGCAGACACATGCGCACCCAGCTTTCTATGCTCTGGGATAATACCACTCAGTCCATCTGTTTTCTCTCCTTTATGAGGTAGTTGACATTTATCTTTTGGCTAGTTATCTAGAGATTGTATATCTCTTTATTACTTAACTCTAACCTTAGAAGATTTTGTAGGTTAAATAGTATTAAATGTGAATGTTTGTGGCCATCTTTAACCAAAAAACCTTGATATGTGTACTTTAATGTGAAGTACAAACAGAATATATTGCTTCCATCCTATTATTTTTGAGAATCTATGTTTGTAATCAAATGACGTATTAATAGTGTTAATTTGTTTGTTCAACTCTATGTGCATCACATCAATACAAAGAAGTATTTTGTGGATTAATAGGTATTTCAATTTCATGACCATTGTGAGGAGGAGCCTTTTGAGTGATTCTTCTTTTGTACAATTACAAGGACAATGAAAATCTAGTATAAATATGTTGAGTTTTGTTGGAAGTTAGGTAGTGGTTTTTAATCACTAAACAATAAAATTTATCTTTAGCATCCCATATAAGAAAAGGTTAATATGCAAATTGACCAAACAGCAGAACGACTAGTCACTATGATGCACACTGACCACCAGGGGGCAGATGTGCAACACAGGAACTGCCCCCTAGTAGTCAGTGCGCTCCAACGGAGGAGCAACACTCAACCAGAAGTCGGGCTTTCAGTTGGTGAGCACAGCAGCGGCAGGGGAAGCCTCCTGCCTTTGTGGCAGCACTAAGGGAGCAGGCCTAAGCCATTAGTCAGACATCCCCATGGGCTCCCGGACTGCAAGAGGGTGCAGGAGGGCAGAAGGACACCCCCCCTCCCCTGAGTGTACAAATTTCATGTACTGGGCTTCTAGTATGTTTATAAAACCACAGGACCCTGAGTGACTAGTCCACTAGTCTGGCCCATGGAGCTGAAAGAGCCGAGGGTTCTCTTGCTCTCCCCTCTGCTCCCTTCACCAACAGTCCAAGATGACAGTGCCAGCACGGTCAGGTTGCTTTTGTTCCAGCCCTCCGGTCCAGTTTAAGAACCCATTGTGGCCCTCGAGTCAAAAAGTTTGCCCACCCCTGGACTAGTCCAAGGCTTCACCATTTATGTGATATGGACCTCTGGGTCCTATGTCTATAAATCTACATCATATCCAGAGTTAACTTTTAAGTTTTTATTTATTTACTTATTTATTTATTTAGATGATGGCAGAGGTAAAATTGAGGTAAAAATTATTTCAGTTTTATTTCTATTTATTTGAAAACACAATCTTCTATATTGGCAAACAGAGTTTGTCATTTATGTCTTATTAATGAAAGGTCAACAAATACCCACATTTCCCCTCTTCCTGAATAAAACTAAATACTGACAGGAGATTAAGCTAATTATTTTAGTGTCTTTGTTGTCTTTCAAATTGTCATTATTACTTTTTTGGAAAAAAAATACATGGTTGTTTTAGGAGAAGAATATTGACCTGAGAAATGGCCACTAATTGTTGGATTTGGTCTCTGAAGTGTAATCATAGGTCACTGTAGAACTAGGTCATCTTCAAAGTTCCCTTCTTCCTGTACTCCCTCTCCTTCTGTGTTTGTTTTTGCCTTTCTTTGCTTCTTCAGAACAAGACATGACTCTTGTTCTCAACTGATTCACATACTAAGAGCGAAAATGTTGGTGCACATTGTTGACAAACATTCAAATAATAATACCATATGATCATATTACTACTATAGGAAAGTACATATAAAATGTTAGGGTAATGTGGACTATAATTTTAACAGTCTTATTTTTTTTACCTAGTTGACACTTAACACTTCCAATCATGGACATGGTATTGAAACAGTGTCTCACATGATAGAGATCCTGCACATTTGGCTCTCTTTAGACCCTATGTTATGTGAAATTCACCAAGAATTTTCCGCTAAGTTCTTTGTTTAATCTCATACAATTTTAAATCAAAAGGTTACATCAAAGGAGAACTTTTATCAAAAGAACCTAAATGAAGCCTCAAAACAATCAAACACTCCACTCGTTTGTTTAAATCATTAGCAAAGGCAGAACTGTTATTCCAGCTTATAAGCTAATTCCACTTATCCTTTTGGCCCATTCATGTTTGCTTATTCCATGGCCAAAATTCTGCAAATTACTAATAAACACTGGCAAGCAGAGAGGTTAAAACAGGCAGGCTATTGCATTTTAGCTGACAAAACATTTATTGAAATGCTATCTGTGTGAAGCACTGGGAAATTCATCACCTGAATAGTCTGAATAGCCCACCAAGAATGTTACCCACTTGGGGGCCTTACCTTCAACATTCTTCTAAGCTAATTTAAACCAACATGCAGATGCTTTGCATGTGTAGATTATGTTTTTATTTTGAACTTTAATATGCTGGGACTTGTATGAATGCATATAAGCACAACCAATGGACACAGACACCAGGGGGGGGGGTAAGGGCAGGAATGGGGGGGTGAGAGGGCAATGAGAGGATAAGGACACATATGTAATACCTTAATCAATAAATAAAAAAATTGAAAAAAAATACTGATCACCTTTCATAAATAATGCTATTCAATACTCTTTAAAAAATAAAATAAAATAAAATAAAATTTGTTTCTTTGGCTGTGGGCAAGATAAATCATTAAAAACTGGAGTGTAGAACCATTACTAATTCAAAGGATGACAAGTGAGTTGAATGTTTTATATTTTTAAAGTGGAAGTGATCTCTGTTGTGACTAAAACCATCTGCATTTTATGCGATACCTGACATGGGAAAGGAATGCTTGATGAGTGGCCAGTGATGTTGAACTTGCTGTATTTTCCAACTGACTTGTTTTTCTAACGAAGGCGGCATTTTAGTGAAATTGTGTTTGTTTTTCTTTCTGATAGGTCCTAATTGAAGTTTGAAGGTTCATTACACAATGCCTGGGAATATGTTGTCAAATACAATTCGCCTCTCGCATAGTTAGCATAATTTTATAGGACAGGAGCTCCAGAGTGCTCAGCTGTCATCGCATTTGGCTCCAATTTCATTCATCATGGACAGAATTTCTAAAGTGTTTTGAATCTCTACTTTCAATGTCAGTACACTGAAGCAACTACTAAATACATTTGAATCTAAGTAGATGAACATTGGCATTCAAACAATACGTTATAGGATAGGTCTTATGTCTTTCAAGTATGCTGAAAAATACAACCTTAAATATTTTACAGATGTGTTACCTGAAATCCAAAATTCATGCTTACTTCATCAAAATTCATGCTACTTCATCAAACTCATCTTCACTGAAGTTTAATAAGAAAAATCAAAGTCAAAAGTGTTTGCTCTTATTACAAATACACACACTTCTCATATAGTTGGTCATTTCTGATTTTTGGAAAATCAAATATATGTTGTGTAGGTATGGGTTACTTGGTTGATGTGTCTACTTCAGTGTGAGGACTGTTTTTTATGAACAGATTTTATATACTACCTTGGTAGTTTTCAGCTCTGTGGCAAGAACAATTTATCATAATAAACCTGTAACATAAATGTAGAGGATACATTCTTATTTCAAGAGTCTATAAGAGGAGTCCCCTCATGAACAATTTATATGAGAGGGTCATAAAATGAACTTCAGCAGTAGCACAAACAACTGCAGTGAATGGCGTGTTGTTAAGATCCTTTAAATCTTGAAAAAAAATACTTTCAAGGATTTATTCATCTTATTCCAAATATAATATTTTTTTATTAATAACCATTGGGAGGAAGGGTTTATATTTTCTAGGGGTACAGAGCTGACCATATATTAGAAAACAAAATAAAGCAGGGCAGTGATCTCTGTTCTGAGTGAAATATTTTTGTTCGGTTTGAAATTTGGATGCAATGATGGCTGAACCTGTATCATTTTTTTTTCTTGTGAAAGATTGATAAAGTGCATTAAATATTAATTTGCATGTTGGGAAACACAAATCATGTTATATTATACCTATAATAATAAAAATGTAATATGCTAATTATACCAGACGTCCTTCTGGATGAAGCCGGGCTGGGAGGGAAGCCTGGGTCCTGGGTACCAGAGGGAAGCCGGTGCTGGCAGCCAGGGGAAGAATGCACAAATTTCGTGCATTGGGCCTCTAGTTTAGAATAAAATTGGCCTGAGGATATGAATTAGCATTGATAGCATGGTCATCAACTGTACTGTGCTATTTATTTAATCATTTGAAATAGATACCTCTGTGAAAGAAAATTGGGATTTGTCAATTTTTATTTTGCTGTCATCTTGTTTCTTGTTTATTTGAATCCACTTGTTCTTTCAGCTCAGAGGGGCTAATATTGCAAAAGGAAATGAGAAGTCATTCAAAGTGTGTAAGTTTTTGAGTGTGGGTGTTTGTAAACAAACAATATCAATGTCATTATTTATGGCATCTTAAAAAATCTGTTTAAACAGTTTAAAAGTCTCTTATAGTGAGTTACAGGTATTATATAATGTTTAAAAATGAATATTTGAAATGACTTCCAAGATTTCTCCTTGTGATAGCAATATTTGAATGTATCCAAAGTCATCTTTTATTCTACTTTTCCCTTTTTTAGTTTCAAGGCAACAAATTAATACACAGAGGCCTATATTTCTAGTCCCATAGTTTTTCTTTTCTGTTGCAATATAGCTAGATGGCTTGTTCTTTGGAAGATTAATATGTAAACCAGTTTTGTTTTGTTTTTATGCTTAGGACAGTCTATTGTAAAAACACTTTGTAGGATATTTATTGTGAGTAAATTGAGTTATTTTTGACATTTGATAGTAGTAGTTCAGGAGTAGATTAAAAAACACAAAAAGACCTCTTCAATGAGTTGGATTTCACACTGGGCTCAACCTGGCATCTGAAATGGAAATGGTTTGATTTGCTTTTTTGTTAAACAGTCGTCTGTGAAATTGGCCAATTTTAAAGTGTAACTGCCTTTATGTTCTGCTTTATATTCTGTGTTAGTATACTGTGAGAGCTTAGTAACTTATTTAAGAGCAATTGAATATGTGAGTTAAATCATTCTTAGGAAATACAAGTTTGCGCTGTAATTTTTACCTTCTATGGACAACTTCTTGAGGTCTCTTCTTTTGTTCTTGTCCTCACAAAGGACAAGAACTTCAATTTAAAAAAAATTAAACTAAAACAATACATAAGAACAAAAAATGAGACAAAAGAAAATTTGAACTCAATGTTTGTTCTTGGGCAAGGCCTCAGTGAATGTGCAAATTCTTTTTTTATTATTTTAAGAAAGGCATTGTCTTTTAAGGGCACATTTAACTGAATAGGTTGAAAAATCCTTATTATTTTGAGTAATGTTTCAATTATTATCTCAATGCCAAATCCTCATGAAAAGTATCTATTCACATTTTAAAGCGAGGTAAATGAAAGCAAAATGGGTCAATGTGCTGAGAAATGGGCATTTCTTTATCTCATAGTTAATTCTGTACTCCATAAGAAGAGCAAGGGTCTGCTCAGAAATTAAGATAGTTGTGATAATGAAAGTACAGCACCCAGAAACACTGCCCTTCTGTTTTTCATCTAGAATGGATGAACTTACTTTCATTGCCAGTGCGTTGCATAAAACACATTTCAAGGCAAAATTCTTCCTCATTGCACACTGGTGAAGGTCCAAACTTCAATGACTCACTCAAGGGTAGATGGGAAAATGTGCTCACAGACTTTATGCAGAGTATTAGAAAAACTCACCTATGATCCTTGGGAATACAGAGCAGAACAGGATGTGCGCAGGTGTCAACAGCATCTATTCATTCTTGTCTCTGCAAAGCTTTTAGGCCCAGACTCTGCAGGGAGAACAAAAGCAGCATCAGGGAAGTTTCGTTACCGCTGTGTCTCCGGAGGCTTGTCTGACCGGCTGCCAAGGAGCACATCAATGCAAACTCTCTACCTTCCCCCCAAATACAAAACAAAACACTCATAAGAAGAGAAGTATTAATGAAATCCATTTTAAAAGGTACCAAAGAAAAACATAATATCGAATATTTTATTATGTATTGAGTAAAATATCTACCTGGACCCCGCTAGATTGACCTCATGGGCTTTGTATGGACGCCCACTTGCTATACAGGAGGCTCTGAGTCACACCTCTGACCACTCTTCATGCTTCCTCTGATTCATGTCTGATCTTATACCAGGAGACCACCAGAATCTGTATTGACCAATGCCTGATGAGTATATTTGCCAAGCTTTTCAAAACGATCTCTGCCCAGGAGTGTAGCAGAACCCCTGCCAATCAGGGGCAAGTTTGCATGGGCTCCATGGAAGGAGACCCCATTCTCTCGGTAAGGAAGCATAGAATTTAGTACTCAGTGGATGATGAAAACTCAAGTCTGAGCTTTGCATCTCAGGTTATTTCTAAATTGCTCAATCTCTGAAGAGTTTAAGACTCCCAGCCCCAGGTCCACTGCTGCTCCAGGAGAGATCCCAGACCACGTGCCTGCATTAGTTTCCTCTAGCCCAGACTGTGAGAGCCTGTGCTACTCCTTAAGGATTCGCATTAAACAAATCATTCATCCTGCTTTCTTTCCCCAGATGAAACTAGGCTTATTCAACCCAACAAAAGGAAATCAATATGAGGCAACTGCTTAAGCAGGGCTTTCTCTCCCGCCTGGCGAGCAGCTGCTGTGCTGGCTGTTGTGGGAGATCTTTACAGCAACCGAAATGAAGTTGCAGCAACACTGACCCAGGATATCACGGTCTGTTCTGGGGGAATATGGCTTAGTGAACATATTGGGGTCTAAAGCGTATTTATTCCTTTATTGTTCGTTCATTCATTCAACAAATACTTCTGAGCTTCTCTTTTTAAAAAAAAAATATTTTATTGATTTTTTACAAAGAGGAAGGGAGAAGGATAGAGAGTTAGAAACATCGATGAGAGAGAATCATCGACCAGCTGTCTCCTGCACACCCCTCACTGGAGATGTGCCCGCAACCAAGGTACATGTCCTTGACCGGAATCGAACCCGGGACCTTTCAGTCTGTAGGCCGACGCTCTATCCGCTGAGCCAAAATGGTTTCGGCTCTTCTGAGCTTCTCTTATGTGCCAGTCACTGTCCTAAGCAGTGGGAAAACCAGAGTGGACAAGTCTCTGTTCTTGAGATGTCTTCATTTTAGAAGGATCCAGGAAACACACACACACACACACACACACACACACACACACACACACACCAATAAATAAGGAAAAAAGTTAACAAATAATTTTACATAGCAAAAAGGAGTCAGAGGAAAATAAAACGTGTTATAATGGCAGGTAGCTAGCATTATTGTAATTACAAATTACCAAGTTTAATTCTTATGAAAATGGAAATAATCCTCTGAATGCTATGTTATAGTTTAGCCACATCTTTGTTTGCTTTGTTTAATAGTCCATTATTGAAAGAATGAAAACTTACAGTGACTGTTATTATGCTGCAAGGTATTTTTTAAACATTTCTGTTTGAATAAAATATAGTGGAGTTTGAGTTTAAAACATAAAAGCAGAAATTAAAATGTGAAGATTTTCACTTCAATACTCTCACTTCAAATACTCTGTCACTTTTAATAGTTCTCTTCTATATTACATAACCTACTAATGTTAAGCATCTGCAAGTTTTTTGCAGCTGAATTTGTTTTATCAAACCATAACACTACATTTAAGAAGATGACTTATTTGGAGCTTTGCAATTGAAATTACATAAGGTTCAAGTTATAAAAACATTCTATTAAGAATAAATAATTCATATTTAAATTGCCCAAACCAAATCTCTTTAAAATTCATCACTTAAGGTGAACAAGTAAACTTGCATCAGAAAATAGCAAATTAGGTTGTTGGAAATGGTATTCTGTTTTATTCGGGTAACTTGATTCTCTTAACTTGTCATGATGCTCTCTCTTAAAATGTATTTCATGATCGGCGATAAAATTATCATCACTAAGTCGATTATTCCCTTGTGGGTTGTCTACAATGGCTGTCTTTTGGTGAAATGAACTAAGACCTCATTTGGAATGACTGTGGCCTTTACCCATGAAAGCCGTTAGCTAAATGTGCCTCTAGTGAGAGGTGCTAGTCTTCTTCTGCGTGTCTCTCGAAGCAGGATTCATTTGCCGTAGGGCTGGTTTATTGGTGGCCACATGGGAACGTGATAATAGACTCCCAGCTGCTCCTGGCATGCGGCATCCTCTTTTCCTGCTCTGCACCAGCCTTTTATTTGGCTGCAGAAGGATTAAGTGCCTGTGGCTTTCTCAGTCAGAAAGAGCCCATCTTGGTTGCCCTCCTGCGCCGGGCACTGAAATGGCACAGTGTAGACTGAAGGAACAAAGACATAGGTTCTTACCCAGAGGAAGTGTTTTCAAAGCATTTTGTTACCTGTGTTTATAATTTAACACGGCACTTATACTGGTAATTTAAAACCCAGTGTATTATTTTCGCAGGTAATGATTAATATTTTATGTAGTTGGTGTTGTTATAGATATAAATGAAGGAGAGTACCTTCCCTCAAAAAAGTCTATGATCCTATTATGAATAGAAATTTAAAAAAATGAATGTTTTCATAGAAAAAAAATCTGTTGCAGCTGAGGTGGGAGTGCTCAGGCCTGGTGAAGAGTTCTGGGCACAGCACCAACCGAACTTCCTGCTCAGGGGAAATAAATGTTGAGAGCATAGAAAGTGAGGTGTGAGAGGCGAGACCAGCTTGCTGGGCGGCATTCATTAATGCAGATTTGTCAAGGCTCCTAATTGGTAATCCTTTATTAACCATTACACATCACTGCTCCTTTATGGGTGTTGAATCAAGGACACTGTTGTAAAGAAAACCTGACTTCGTAAAATATATACATTATTTCTCTCCTTACATATATTGATTAAAAACACTTGATATGGAGTCAGACAAGCCTGACCTTATCCTGGCTTTGCACCTTGCTGTGTAAGTGGCTTGGTGAGTTACTAAACCACATCCAACCTCAGATTCCACCTGTCATGTGTGAGTAATCATAGCTGCCTCATGCTTGCAGTGAGTATTAAATTCAGCAATTCATGCGAAGCATTCAGCACAGTGTCTGGTGCACAGTAAATGTTCAATGAATGGTATTTATTACTTTTATTCTTTCCATATGAGGAAGATGTTTACTCTTTCAATTCAGAGTATTTGGGAGAATTAGTATTTGTTGATTCTTTTGGGGAGTTTATTGACGGGGCTGGGACCAGGTGAGGGGAATGCGATGCCTTGGGCACACTTTCATTTGCTCGACCTGAGCCTGCGTACATTCTTCAATGTTGTGTGTGCCCTAGGGTACCTCCTTCCCCTCGTCATTGCAAAGTAAGTCTTTATGCTGAGTGAGAAAAAAATGATATTGGAAAGGATGTTTATTGATACATAGAACATTAATAAAATGTATTACAATAAAACATAATTAGTAACGAAATTATTTTAGTAATACCCCAAGAACAGCCCTAATTCCAAATGATTTCCATGTCTCTTGTTATGGTTTTCCAATATCCTATAAAAAGTATCAGCATCATTTTAGTTCTGATATTGGTATTTCAATTTAGTTTTAATGTCATTTTAATCTTAACGTACAAAATCTCAATTGGATGCAAGAGTTGAAAATACATAGGAAAACAACAAATTAGAAATCTATTAACTTGCTTATTAATTTAAAAGCAAGTTACTAATAAGTTACTATATTGCAACGGATAAAAAAAGTTTCTAAGACTGGTAATTTAACAATTGCTGCCCTAATAGCTGAAATCGTTTTCATGTGGGGCAATTCTAAATCTAAACCAATGTAAGAGGCTACAGATCTCTTAATAGCCTGGCTCAGATGCTAATGAGCTCAGGACATTAGAGCTCATTTGAGGGAGGATTTGTGATTCTTACCACTGGCTTTGGCTCAATGACATAGCCACATACAGAACACCACACTGATAATAAAAGACTTTTACATTCTTTATAATTTTTCCTCTGCCCATATATTACATTATAATCCTTGAATGAAAAAGAACAAAGAAATTATTTAGAAAATAGAAACTTGATTTAAAATATATTGTTTTGTGCCATTTTATTATTTTCTTCAGAGCACTTTTAAAAATGACATTTATGATCAAAATATTGAGTTTATAACAGCATTTATGGCATACTTTTAAAATACTCCTTTAAACTATGTACTTCTCTAGCTCTATGGCTTATATTTTATTTAATTACCTTTAGGGAATATTAATTATGGGAGTTTGTCAGGTTTTTTCATGGGCATTTTGAGGATAAATGAGTAAGGGAAAAAGAGGTGGTGGAGGAAGAAGATAAACTGATTTTTTGATCAGCTGAAGGGGCTTTAGATTGCCAGAAGGTTGAAAGTTAGAGTCACAGAGATAAGACTAATCACTTACAGAATTATCCCTATTGCTTTACCTGTCCCATGAATACATAACAGAGATGACACTGCAGATGGTCAGCCACCATAGGAGTGGATGGGGTTCTTGCTTTGTGGTGACCATGCTGTGAGACCTTATACCTGTGTCTCCTCCCATAAACAAGCGTGGGACTTTCTTTCTAGCACAAATGCAGGTGCATATCTATAATAATAAAAGCATAATAAGCAAATTGATCGAACAACTGAACAGGGGAATGACCATCTGGATGATTACCCTAGGATACCCACTGGTACCAGGCTAGCCAAAGTGGGTGAGATGAGATTGGTTGGAGGTCCAGGCATTGCCCCATGATCATCCCAAAGATGGAAGCCCAGGCTACTCGGCAGTGGTGCTTCAGTGGGTAGCCTGGGCCTCCCTCTGTGGGGGTTATCCATCACAGAGCCACAGCTGGGTGGGCAAGTGCTACCTCTTTGGGTTGATTGATCGCAGGGCTTCTGGACTGTGAGAGGGCACAGGCCAGTTGAAGGACCCCCTTCCCCCAGAGTGCATGAATTTCGTGCACTGGGCCTCTAGTTTCAAATAAATGCCTTTCCCACCTCAATTGCTTTTTGAACTTTAAACAATGATACTGACCTAGTGCACCATTTAAAAGGCCTAAATACATCACACAGTGGCTAGCCCAATCAAGGTAAGTAGTCAGACACCATCATGCTGTGCACAGTGTGCCGACTGGCCTTTCCTATAACTCAGGATATTCCATTTATGCTCAGGTAACCAGGTGACCCTCTGGTTGCTTTATAAAGCATAGACTTGGCTGTCATGCTGGGCCCAAGGGCATAAAATTTATTCTTGCACTGAAGAGAAATTATTGTTTGCAATCACATAATATTGGCTATTATTTGCTAACATCTAATTTCTAACATCTCTCTTTCTAAAAGACATGCCTCCATGGCTTGTGGAAAAGTCAATCCTATAGGTAAATAGGACCCTAAACTAAAATAATGTACTCATATAGCAGCATGCCAGGAAAGAGCCCAAAATGCAAGGTAAACATGGCCCCATCTTGTGGAATATTTTAAATTTTACTTAAAGTCTTTGGGATGGAACTAAACGTTCACATGAGTTTTTAGATAAACCCACAAAATACATTCTCTGCGATTCTAATTCACACTCTTCTGCCAATGCTATAATGTCTTGGAAAAGTTTGAAAAGCACTGTGCTAGACTCATAGATTTTCAGAGAAATGAATCAATGAGAAAAGTTGGTGGAAAGGATCCTGTAGGTGCACCGATTCATCCATCTGCCCATCATCCATCCATGCAGTAGATGCTTATTCAGTAATTCTTTTAAAAATACATATTTTTATTTTTTTTATTTTTAGAGAGAGAGAGGTAGGGAGAGTGAGAAAGAGAAACATCTATGTGAGAGCAAAACATCGGTTGGCTGCCTCCTGTACACTTAGATTATAGTTCTGTATTGGAAGATATTCTCCAGATACAACACTTAAAGAAACTGATCCATACCGTGGCATTGTGACCCAATGCCAAGTTATGAAAATAGATTATTACTTCTGTCTTCCAAATTGGAGTTCCCAGAATAATAAAGTGTGACTACCACGTGTTACCAAATAAGAGACAATCCCTATTTGTCTACCTTCTCCTCTTTGAGTGTACTCACAGGTGCACTTTATTCTGATGATATCTGTGATGGATGACTTTTTGGCCTGTAGCCTTTTTCTCTATGATCACCTTTGGTTAGAAAGAATGTCACACAGCTGCATGAACAATTTTCAGCCTCTCCTCTCAATGTTCTTCTTTTCTTTTGAAAGAGAGATTCTTAAACTATATGAACTAAATTGTACTTATGCCGGTTACATGCTGGTTCATTAGCTTCAATGCTGCTGTCAGCCTCTGCTACTTCAGAGGAGTGATTCTATATATTTTGCATTTCACCTGAATTAGGTTTCCGTTGAAACAAGTATTTTCTGAGTATGTCCTCACTTCACAAAATTAATTTATTTTCAACTCTATCTAGTTTTACCATTGCTTTGATAAATAGTTTTATAGCAGAGGAAAAGCATTTGAAACTATTTCTAGACTTTTTAAATTCTCTCTCTCTTTTTTTTGCCTCAGAGAATATGGTTGATTTATTTCCTCCCTAGATTGAAAATACTGCAAAACCAATGTATTACTTTAAAACGAATCGAAAATGTATACATTCTAGCTAAGTAGCTTCAGCTACATTAGTTGAATTTCTTTTAAACTTGTTTTTATTAAAAGGAAAACATTGAAAAATCATTTTCTGAGTTTCTCTAAAAGAGAAGAGGAATATGGAGCACCAAGCCTGCAGTAAAATAAGTATCCAGGATGCCCACCTGATTCCCAGACTGGCTAGTTGACTCACATATTAGCCACACAATTTTGAGATTCAAAACAGAGCCTGAAGAGATTATCAATGCATATGTGTAATGAATTTGGGAGCGTCTTGTGAATAGTTGAAAACTCAAATGTAAGTCTCCATATGTCAAGAATCCAATTATTATTTCAGCATTTTTTTCCTCTGACCATGTATTCTATGCCTTAGGCACAGACACTGGACAAATACAGCCCTGTCCTGTCCTTAAAGATACTTGCAAGCTATGAAGAAACAGAATTTAATCAAATAATCAAATCACCAAGCTAACTTAAGTTTAATTCATCATGAGGGTAGCTAAGGCACGGGCTTCTCAGTAGTGAGTCATCAAGGAACACAATTTTGGGAACAGGCAGCAGTTAAGAGACACTTCTCTGAGACACTGATGCTTGGAAGGTTGAGTAGGAGTAGGCTGGTAAATTAGGGTGGGGCAGCCGGTTGGGGAAAGTATTTAGAGAGAGAGAGATCCACATAAACATAGTCCTTCTCCTGGAGAAAGCATGGGCCCTCAGAGATCTAAAATGTCGTTGTCAGCACAAAGGTGAGGGAAGAGAGTTGGCATCGAGGAACGGGCCAGATCATGCAAGGCTTTAAAGGTTATATGAAGATCTTGGCACATTATAGAAAAGAAATAATAGTGACTATTTACTTCAGGAGTTGACAAACTTATTTTGTAGAGGCCCAGAGAGTAAACATGCTGTTGCAGCTCTTCAACCCTGCTGTTGTAAGGAAGAAGCAGCCAGAGATAACGTGCATGTGAGTGGGTGTGGCAGTTTCAATAAAACTTTATTTACAGAGACAGGTCAATGGCAGTCTGTTGCATCAATCCTAAAGTTTCTGCTTTATTTCCCAAGTTTCTCCACTTGAACTGGTACAAGAATATTCGGGGACTCTAAAAGTGCATAGTCAGCAAGCACCAATGCACTTTATACATTGAAAATTGGGTTAAGAAAAAAGTTGGATCCTTTGATTTCTTTCCCTTTGAAGTCATGTCACAAGAAAAGCAGCAGGCTGGTTCATCTGCCAAGAGAAAGAGCATATAAGACGAAATGAAATGCCAGAATCTGGGTTACTAAAGGAAATCGGAGCTCAGAAAATGTTTAAAAAAGGTTTCTTGAAAAGCAAGGATCACCTGGGAGGTGAACTTGTTCAAAGCATGCATTAACTTGCCTCTTGCAGAACAAACTGTATTACACGGTTGTGCTACCGCTCACCTGATAAAGCACCTGTGGACTCTGTAGACAGCAGGCTCTATATTTGAAAAGTATTGAGCCCAGTGCTCATGCTGCAGAGGATGATGTACTGTCATAAAAGTGTTCAGATGGAATCTGGAAAAGCTAACGGGACTTTTAAAAGTGGATTAGGCTGCCCCTTATAATCATAGCATTAATTTGAGTAATTTTTAAAAAATTGAGCTGAAGTGACCTGTTTGTCAAAATCACATGGTGTATTTAAAGTATTTTGGGATCATAACACTGGACACAATTTGAAGAAGACATTCAAGATGGGCTAGGAGGTTATGCTGCAATAATGAGCAATCCCCAATTACCAGGGGTTGTAAACAACCAACTCTTTTTTCACTCACAGGAAGTGGTCACCACAGTCAGCAGGGGTTCTAGGAATTGTAGCACCGATAGAGCAGTCATCACAAGGTTGGTGGTGGCCATTTTAGAAGGAAAGAGATAGCTTTGAAACAATTAAATGCTTTTTCTGAGAATGACATATATTCATTTTCTCACAATGCATTAGCCAGAACTAGTCAAAGTCAATGGCCTCCACTCACCCACAGTGGGCCAGGATATCCAGCCTTACCATCCATGTGCCCAGGAAGTAGAAACCTGGGGATACTGGACAAGCAGGCAGCTTTATATTTGCATGTATAATTGTTTTATTAACGCTTACTGGTACTTCGTCAATTAGATGGGGAGCAACCTGGAGCATGAACTGTGATTATTTTGGTTCAGCTTTCCTCCACTCAGTGCCTAAAACATTACCTGGCTCCATGAGAGACTCAAAAAAATATTTGTTAAGTGGATGAACCTATCTAGTCTAGCTCTCTGATGATATAGACCCTGCAATATAATGTGCCCCTTCTTGTGATCAAAATCTTCAGGAATGTGAGTTCTATATAATATTACTCTTGAAGTTATGTACAATCACTGTTGACAATTACAGCCCCCAAATTTCTCTTTGAAACAGATACAGTTTAGAAGGAGCTGAGGCTAATTTTTTTTTTAAATGGCCACCTGTTCCCCACTGTAACAGGAGAGAGTGTTGAGGAGTTGCACACTTGACTTGGTGATAGCCCGTTGGTTCATGTTGTAATAAACAGCCTCACACAAACTTGGTGGCTTCACACAATGAGGGCTTATCTCTCTCACATTACTTGTCCAACAGGGATTGGTATGGAAACAGAAAAAAGGGATCCTGTTCTAAATAGCCACATTAGGGCTGGACCTAAAGGGTGCTTTGGAAAATTGCCGGTCACCTTGACTGTGGTATAGACACCTGCAGGCTCCCCTGCATCCTTTTATGCTTTGGCCTGGATGGCATATGCCAATGCCACTTAAAGGTCATTGGCCAGAACCCATCACACAGCCTCACCTAAGGAAAGGGATATGAGTGATGTGGAGGAGCAGATGGAATGTTTGGAGGGCACCGCTTGTTCTATCGCACAGATAGTCTGAACCGAGATCATTGAAAGGCCTAACTATTTCTATGTAGATAATGTAGGAGTGCCTCTTTGCAACTGTGTGGGTTTTATCCTGAATATGGATTTTACTAGAAAGCAAAGAATGTTGAGACCATGTGGGATAGCATAGCTCAGTCATGGTTTGAAAAATCTATCCATGTAAATGAGATGATAAAATAGTAGGAGAGAGTGTCAGAGAAGAGACATATTGGAATTTTAGCCTCTAGACCCAATAACTGTAGGCTGTTTCTGCTTTTATAGCACAAAACTGTGAAGGGTTTATCTACTATTAGGAGAAGCAGTTCATGAATTGATGTCAACTGCCATTTCTGGTATCAAATATTAGAACAGTGCAAGAGAAAAATGGTTATTTTCCTTTTTCTACACTGATAATGCACACACTATAATTTGGTGTATATTTTTAAAAAATTACTGGTTTTCCTATAATACTTTGCACAAATGAATACCCTGGTGACCATAGTCCATCAGGGTCTAGATTTTCATATCAATTGTCTTAGCACAGTGGGTGGCAAACTGCTGCTCTTGAGTCAAATGAGGCTGGTGAGCCATGGTTTGCCTCTCAATTGACTAATGAGCTTGCCTACCACTGACCTAGACTCTCGATTCCAATAATTACAGGTTGTTGTTGTTCCTTGTTATTAAGCCCCTATGCAGAACGTCTAGGCTGAGTTTTTGTAGGGCATACATGTTAACACATGAAGCAAGAGGTTCTCTTTAGGAGTTAATTTTTTGAGGGGCATTTCTTACTGGGTCATATTAGGTTAAGTTTAGGAAAGTCGTGTTCACTGAGCTGTCCACATGTCTATTAAAGGAATCTCACATCTATAAATAAATATACCTAATTTTCTATGGTGCCAGAGTAATGAGACCTTTACATAAAAATATTTCTACTAGTTGAAATATCATGCATGATTGTTATTCTAATATTTCCTCCCACAAATACTAAGGAAACTGTGAGTCTGTTTCAAAAAGTTGGAATAGATATTTTAATTTTTTCTTGCTGCCGGAGAACCACTTTCAACCACTGCAAAACAGATTTGATTTTGATGAGTATATCTTAAGGTATATTTGGACCAATACTAATAAAATGAAAACATATCTGGACTATCAATCATTTGACAAATGTAGGCTTTTCAAATGTAATTTAAACTTAAGTCAGTGTAAAAAACAGTGTTAAGAAAGTTTTAGTACTTATCTCTCCAGTTACATTGGGATTGTCACTGCTTACTCTCCCATTTTTTATATTTTTTCCCCTAATTATCTAGATGGCTAAGGCAGAAGTCCAGAGTCATCTTTTCATGTTGTCTGTCCCTTACAATCACATGTAACAAGTCCTGTAGTTTTCAGTCCTCAGATACTTCCTGGTTCTCTTTCCTCTGTTCTATTGTTTCTCCCCTAATTCAAGCCATCATCTTTTGTCTACTAGCCTACTGCAAGATCAAGGTATTTGATCTCCCTGCAATGTTCATTTTGTAATTCACACCTGGTAATATTTGCCTAACTGCAGTTCTCATGGCTTCTCATCACCCAGGATAAAGTTCTAATAATTGTACCTACTTCTTTTCAGGATCTTATTCTTGCCTGCCTTTCTAGCCTCATCTCTCCCTAGACTAACCTCTTAACCTAAGGCATTAAACGTGACTTCCGGTTACTGGAAAATAGCATGATCTCTCTTGCTGGCTTGCTTTATAAATACTATTCTTAATGTGTTCAACACAGAAACACCACCTCCGGTCCCCAGTTCACTCTCCTCTACTCATTTTTAATTACCAGTGACTGACTCCTTTTGGAAGCATTCGGCAGGTCCTGGTCAATTAGGCAGCCAACTTATCTGCTCTCACTGCAGTCTATTCATCTAACATAGCACTAGTCATACATTATCAAAATTGTTGCTTTACTTGTTCTATTCAAGACACTTCTCCTTGAGAATAGTAGCTGTTACTCATTTTATTCTACTGAGGAAAATTTTAAAATACAGAAAAAAGACAAATATCCACATTCCTCTCTTAGAAATAACTTTTAACGTGTCATGTTTTATCTTTCTTACTATCAACTTCTACTAACTTCTATCTCTATTCTAGGTCCTACTATCTGACTTTTTCCTGGGCAAATGCCATCATGGGTTTGTTATCATGTTCCTTTCTATTAAAAATGCTTTTGCATACATATTATGTATCTATAACCAATATTGTATATATTGTATATCTATATTTTTCCAGTTTCTAAAATAGTTTTATACCATCCATAAGCTACATTTTATATCAATCTCTATCTCTATCTCTATCTCTATCTCTATCTCTATCTCTATCTCTATCTCTATCTCTATCATTTCTATCTCTATCTATCTATATACCTGTCTGTCTGACTGGTAGCTATGACACACACTAATCACCAGGAGGCAGATGCTCAGCACAGAGCTGCTGATCTGCAGTGACTTGGCAACTGCAGTTCTCTGGTGACGCACCTGGAACCAGAGAGGAGGGAACCCCGATTCCGGGGTGCTCCACCCAAGAACGACCCTCTTGCAATCCAGGACTTCTCAGGATATGTTGGAGAGCTGGTTTTGGCCTAATTCCTATAGGCCAGGTCACGGGACCCCATCAGTGCACAAATCTGTGCACTGGGCCTCCAGTATATAGATAAAAAACATAATATTGAGTGAATATGTCAGGAGGTAGAATATTATATGAACTTTAATTGTTAACAATTTTATGAGTAAAAATAGTATGCTGTTGCCTTCATTTATCTTTTTAAAAAATTAATAATGTTACAGAACTTCTGGAGGGGAGGGACAAAGGGAATGAATTTCCTGTAAATTCATCCCACCCTCGCCCCCCTCCAGAGAATGAAAGAGTGAATGCCCAAAGGCTTGAGGAAAAGGGAGTATATTCTAAGATTCATGGCAGGCAGTGTGATTAGTACCCATTTTACTGTGAAAGGGTGGTAGAAGCATAGGATGGAGAGAAGATGGAAAAACACAAAGCTAAGAATCTTGGATATTACCCTCTGGTGATGGAAACTTATTGATGGGCTCTAACTAAGAAACAATTGCCTCAGAGCTGAGTTTTAAAGAAACGGCTTGTGAAGGATGCTGTGGAGGTCAGGGCAGTAGAGAGGAGAAGATTTGAGAAGGAAAATGATTCAGAAAAATAGTGTAGTAGACTAGACAAAAATTGGTAATGGTTGGAAATGAGCAGGGGGGTGGGGGATGGAAATGAAGAGAAGTGACTGCGATTGCCATTTATTTGGGAAATTGAATTTCAGTGATTTGGACTGGATTAAGGACAAAGTTTATGCATATAATGTAAATGTTAATGATGACATTTATTTAATGTATACTGCTTATATTAGTTATTTTTCCTTCATTAAACTGAAAATTAAAGCTAACAGACCTTATTAAACATTGTTCCCTGTTAACCATTGTCTACCCAGTGCTAATATCTAAAAAGTATATAATAAATAAATATAATAGACACTTTCATATGACTGCCTGCATCTGTTGCAGTGTGGTCATTCTTGCAAATCCCACCCTAACCCTTCTTAATTTTTAGTCATTCTCATTTTCCCATACCTCAATATGATTTAACCACCTTAGCTTTTTGTTTCCTGCGGTGATACTGCAATTCAGAACTATTAACAAATTCTCCTCTTTAGTCTGATGTGATGTTTTCCTGCTTATCAGCGACTCATGTTCTTGCTGTGCTCTAGTCACTTATGTATAAACGAGTTCATGGTAGATTTTTGAAAACTTACCTTTCCTTGGAGGCTCATTCGGATGTATTTAAACATGAAGATTGTTAGAGATAGGTATCTTGAAGTGAACTCTCCTTATCTCTAAACTTCTCATTTTCACTGTTCAAAACTTTGTCCTGTCCAACTCTCTGGACACCTCCAAAGTAAACAAACAAAAGGCTGTGATTTATAAATTCTGCAGGATCCAATTATAGATTACTCATGCTAACAGGCATTTTCCAGCGTAGCTGGTTTGGCTCAGTGAATAGAGTGTTGGCCTGCAGACTGAAGGGTCCTGGGTTGGATTTCAGTCAAGGGCATATGCCCGGGTTGCAGGCTTGATCCCCAGTAGGGAGCATGCAGGAGGCAGCCAATCAATGATTCTCTCTCATCATTGATGTTTCTATCTCTCTCCCTCTCCCTTCCTTTCTGAAATCAATAAAAGTTAAAAAAATTTTGAAAGGCATTTTTTCTATGGAAGAAACAATGTTTCTTTGTAAAGATGATAATTTTTAAAATATATATTTTTATTGATTTTTAACGAGAGAAACATCAATGTAGAGTGGAACATTGATTGGCTGCCTCCTGCACACTTCTTACCAGTGATTGAGCCCATAATCTGGGCATGTGCCCTGACCTGGAATCAAACCAGCAACGTCTTGGTGCATAGGACAATGCCCAACCAACTGAGCCTCACCAGCCAGAGCAGTAGAGATGAAAATGTAAAGGCAATTTTTGCAATGGGAAAGGAAGATAGTGCTCATGAGTCTTTCTGGTTTTCATCTGAATTGCACTGTAACTTAATCTTGGTTAGTCACTTTGGGTGGCTACAGACAAACAGTTTAGTTACATTTTATTACATGTCTGGTTTTTCTGAGGAAGTATACTTGCAGCCGTGTTTGTATTACAAAACAATATAAGTTGCCTGTGCACACCTTGGGAATCACTTGACTGCATTGGATCAGGATAGAGAGTAAAATAAAGATTCATGAATATTTTAGTTTGCGAGAACTATCAGTTTCTTACCCTTCTGTGCAGATCTGCAGATTAATTAATTAATTGGTAAGTGTGGGATGTATGATTTTATTACGTATTCTAAGACTGTATTACTTTTTATTCCTTTGATATAAATCATAATATAGTTTCTTATAAGAAGAGCTAATAATAATAAAAAAAACCTCTTGTGCATAGCCTGCTCATTCTTTTTAGATTTATGTCTATGATGTGCGTGGTCCTGAATATGGAATGGGTTTCTGTGAAGCAAAGTGGGTCAGGTGGTTGCTGTGCAGATTGAGGAGAGACTGGGAGCTTCCTGGGCTCTTTCGAAGGGCACTGTTTAAAACACAAATTGGTCAGGATTTATGGTGCTGCCACCAGCCTGGAAATTACCACCACGTAATTTCAGACGATTCAGTGCTTATGGCAAAGCTCTGGTCTTTTGATATTGGGGCAGGAGGAGACATTTTATTGGAAAGTGAGGCAAAAACAAAGACCACACATTGGATGATGTTTTTGAAGGTGTTGACTTTCCTTTCATTAGAAGTTTGTACTCCTTTAAGGTCTGGAAATGTCAAACAAAATGGGAAAAAACAAATTCAGTTTAGAGTCCACTTATGATCTGATATTAATCCTCCAGTATTTTAAGAAATTATGATGGAAATGTTCAAACTTATATAAAACAGAGACTATAGTATAAAGAACCCATCCAGTACACATTAGTTTCTTCAATACTTCCTAACCATTGCCTAGTTTTCCCCCCAGTAGCCCTACTGACTCCTTTCTTTCCACATTAGATTCTTTTGAACCAAATCTAAGATATCAAATAGTCTATAATATGCAAGTATACATCTCTCAAAAGCAAGAATTCTTGTCAAATACATAACCTCTAAACTAGTATACACTAGAAAATGAACAAAGTTGTTTCATGTCATCAATTACTCAGTAATGATCTAACATTCTCTTTTTACTTATCAGCTTGTATACTTACATTAAAAAAAAGCTTTCCATTGTTAACTGTTATTTACTCCCAGACAGAATTCACACAGGAAAGCAGAATAAATATTTGTTATTCTGCCTTTATTTCCCAGGTTTTTGACCAAAATGAAGTGGTTCACTGGTATCTTTTAATGATACTCAATTTGTTTTTGTATCTTTTTGAACTCATGGATATTTAGCATATTTGATATGCTCCAGTTCATTGCAGTTATTAATCTTTTCATTGCCCAAATTCTTCCATCTTTGTCTGGTGCGAGTGCCTTCAACTTCGCTTCTTAGTCTTTTGGACGACTCATTGCTCCTTCATATTGTCTGTGCTTTCTGGTACATAAAGGTGTTGTAGGATTCGCATTGCATTTATTCTACCCTAGTTTTAGAAACAGTCATTTCCCGGAATAACTCTGGTTCCTTGGAGTGGGAAGTGATGAGAAACCAACTCTCAGCCTGTAGGGCTGCACACGGTTAATTGGGGATATTTCTTACTGGCCAATCATATGACGATTAAAATTATTTGTGTATCTAGTCATCAGCCTATATCTAACAATGGATTCTGATACCACTTCCAAAGGGCAGAACTTCATGTGTGAACAATAATTATTGTAATAGTAGATAAATATTGCATTCAAGCCAATATGCCAAGCACTTCACCTACATTAATTACATAATTATAATGATCACAAAACTATGATATGAACATTATTACATCTTCTTTATCAGTTAAGTAAACTGGGTGAGAAAGGCTTAGTAACTAATCTTAGTACATAATCTTACCCAAGATTATGTAGCTACCATGGTTAAGTGAATATTTGGAATGGGCAGTCTGCAAGCATGTGTGTGTGTGTGTGTGTGTGTGTGTGTGTGTGAGTGTGTGTGTGAGGGTGTGTGTGTGTGTGTATGTGTGTGTGTTTGAGCGTTTGGATTGGAAGTAGAAAAGCTTTAGCCCAGCGAGTCAAAACCAGTTCAGTGCCTTATAGGTAGTTTGGACTGTTGTCCTCACATTCCCAGGTTACACTTGCTATCCTGATAGAATTGCTGGTAGCACCAACTTTCATTTTAGGAAGTCACCCTGCCTGTGGATAAAAGGAGGCTCTAACCTTAGGCAATTAATGAAGTGGTTCGATGTTATAGATGTTCAGTGATGAGTGGGAGCATCTTCTTTTCTCAATTAAAGAATGATCATTGAAAGCAGCACTCTCCTGGTGTGTGGTCTGCCAATTTCTTTATCTTAGCGAGGGATTGCGCTAGCCTGCAGTTGTGGTAAATACCTCCTAGAGCTTCAGTGTGTGGTGGGGCTCAGTCTGGGGCTGCTCTGATTCCCTGCATTTTAACCATCCATATGTTTCCAGGGCTGGATGAGTACCTGGCACTAACTGCTCACTTATTATTTTCCAGATGAGTGCATGCCCTTGATTGGTCTATTGCCACTGTGGTGGAGTAAAGACAAGTAGCTTAACCAGAGGACTCACCTGAGTTGAGTACTCAGCTAAACATTTGTGTTCATGTTATTTTACCCTTTTCTTTTTTTGAGAAAAATATCACGGACTTGAAGTGGAAACTTCTTTCTCAAATCATATCAGTGTTTCTGTTTTTACAAGCAAAACCAGGGACCCCGGGTAAGTGTCTATGGACCTAAGTCACAGCTTGGTTTTGTTTTATTTAGTAATTTTTGGTTTGTGCACATGCTGCTGAGCATTCGATCTCAGCACCTGAGATCTTAGTCCAGCTAGCACACCATGGGGGCACAAATGGAGGAATTTTAAGAGTGGGTATGGCCAGTACACATTTATTGGGGAGGGAATGTCCACTTGACGTTAACAAAATAGGCACGCTAACGTCAAACCAACACAGAGGCTATGAATATGGGCAAATAGCATTTTACTTTTTCTAGCCAAAGAGTTTCTCAGTAAAAATAAAACGTATTAGGTAAAAAAAAAATATTTGTGTGGACAAATGTTGTTCTAAGGGAGTTTTAGGTATTAAAACCTGCTGAGCCTGTAAAAGACGAAGGTATTAGAATAACATGAAGCACAAATGCTACTGTGCATGAGGAGGGCTCAGCGGGCAGGGAGCCCAATCCTGGGTAAGCATTTCCTAGACAATTCAATGGTCTACTTATTGGGATTCATAAGTTCTTAGAATTTAGACTAAATTAGGAATATTTTTTTTTCTTTAAGTCTTTGATATAACAGGACTGGAAAAAAAAGTTTGGTTCTTTACATATATTTTCTGTGCTGATGGAGAGAGTTTCATCTGAGACGGGCCAAATAAATTAAAGCTGAAGCATTTGATTTAGAAAACTCGGGTATTTCTTCAGGCTAAGATTTTTCATTTAAACAAGTCTATTAGATTCGATTCAAATTAATAGGATACTGAATAAAAGTGAAATTATCTTCTCTTAGACAATTAAAAAAAGGAGGACACAATTATTTTATAAAGTAACATATTGAGTTCCTAGAACAGCAAAAGATTATTTGTCCTCATTAAAATGCACTATAAAGAATGGCACTGGTGGAGGTATGTGGATGTAAGTTGCTTAAAAATGATTACCTACAAGATGTTTTGATTATGTTTGAGTTCAGCTACTCTAATTCAGTGATATTTAGTTGAATAGACTTATTGATACTTTAGTTAAAAATTATTAAAAGTGACTGAAAATAGGATTCCACTTTTTAAAGTTCTAACAATTGAATTGTAGTAAAGAATATGCAGGTGAAACATTTGCTCTTAAATGTTAAAAATTATGGCCTGGCCAGGTGTTTCAGTTGGTTAGAGCATCATCCCATACAATAAAAGGTTGTGGGTTCAATCCTTGGTTGGGGCACCTATGAGAGGCAACCAATTGATGTTTCTCTCTCTCTCTAAAAATCAATAAAAACATATCTTCAGGTGAGGTTTAAATTTTTTTAAAAATTATAATAGTCAAATATATATATATATATATATATATATATATATATATATATAACCCTAACATGCAAATAGTATCAACAGTGGAATAACCGAACAACCAAACAACCAAGCAACCAGTCACTATGACATGTGCTGACCACCGTGTGTGTGTGTGTGTGTGTGTGTGTGTGTGTAACATGGCCAGTATTGGCAGCAGGCGTTGGCAGCAGGTGTCGAACTTGGCAGGTATTGGCTGTACTTGGATGGTGGGACAGATGAGTGGGGGCACCAGACCAAGGCAGGGTGCTCATCTCTGTCATTGGGGCAAGCCTCTTGTGGTTACTGAAAAGTCTTTGTTCCCACACGCCACGGTCCCCCCAGGCACTTGCACCTGCTGCTGGCCCTGGCCCCCCACACACCCACTGCCTGCGTCAGAGCTGCTGATCATACCCGCTGCCGGCACATGGTCCCGGCCCCAGCCCCGATTGCTCAGTGCCCTCAGTGGCTGCGAATGGTGGCTACTGGCCCCGATCACCCCTCAGGACTTCTTCACCCCCCCTGCACCTGAGGGGCAACTGGGGCTGGCAGCCGCCTCTCACACTCACTGCCAGTGATGGCCCCACTCTCACCTGCAGCCTGCGCCAGAGCCGCTGCTCACACCTGCTGCCAATGCCTGATGCTGGTCTTGATCTCTAGGTGCTGTCAGTGGTTGCAAGCAGTAGCTGCCAGCCCCACTCATCCCTGAGGGCTTCTGCACCTCCCCTGCTCCTCAGAGGCAATCAGAGCAGCAGCCACTGCTTGCACTCGCTGCCGATGCCAGCCCTAATGGCTCCCTACTGTCAGCGGGTGCAAGTGGGGCCAGCACCATCAGCACGTGGGAGCGGCGGTGGGAGTGGGGCTGGCAGTAGAGTGGGGCTGGTAGTAGAGTGGGGCTGTGGTGGGAGGGTCCAGAAGGGGAATGTGGAGGATGGTCCAAGACCCGCCCCTGTACCCTCTGCAGCCTCACAGCCCACAATTACTTCCAAGGTGCATGGATGCATGCACTGGGCCCCTAGTATAAAATACGAGGGTGAAGTAATACAAAGAAGAACATGTGAGCTTTACTAGTTTGTTTTATCATACGTAAGTGAAATCATGTATGGTGCTCTTGTATGCTCAGTTTATAAAACATTCATTTACAAAATAGCACTGGAATAGCCTACACAGGCTGTGTAAGCACCGGCCTTTGAATTTGTAATGAAATTCTTGATGTACATTTTCTACTGGAAATCAAGACTCTTTCCCCTCGTGCCTCAGGTGCTCTATCTCATACATCTCTGCCTTGCAGAGCTGCCCTGGTGATGAGAGATAACATATAGAAAGGGCCTGGCACATAGTAAGTGCTCATAAGCTGTAGTTTACTATTTTCCACTTCATCAGGCTTTGTTGACATTTATAAAACCAATTTTTCTAGAAAATTCGCTGAATAGAACTAAGGTTAGCTATAAACATAGGTTATTTTAGAATGCTTACTATTTATTAGGGCCACTGTTAAAACAGAAGCAAACAGAAAGCTCCAGCACCAGCCAGGATAGCTCTCATAGCTTTGTTCCGGAGGAATCTTTACCAGTCTTCGGCTTCCGCAGCATAAAACATGTGGTTCGCTTTCTCGGTTATTCAGGATCCTGGCCTGCGCTATTTCAGAAAAATATTGTTTTTCTTTATTTCCTATTCACTCTCTGAAAGAAGCAATTGTTTTAATTATTGATTATTTATGGGGGGCCGTTTTATTCTAACTCATAGAAATAAAACAAAAATAAATGGGACGCATGCGAAACATCTCATAAATGTGTGTCTAACAGAGAACACATACATCTTCAAGCATGAATATGCATTTAGAGCCCAGCTTGCTAGCCGAGATCCTAACAAACTGTTCTGTGCTTCAACGTCCTATTAGAATAGGTTCCACAAATGGAAGCTCTGAGCCCACAGCGAGAGGTAGCAGCATCCTATAGGGTTTGTGTCTGGGATGAGGTGGACTTCTTTGCCGGAAGGTGATTAAATATTTATCAGTTTCCCTTAAGCCAAGTACATGGTGAAAGACTAGTTTGTAAATTTTTTGTTTTGTTTTGTTTCAAGGAGGCCACTTTGACTCTTGCCGTAATCAGATAATTCATTGTTTGTGGAAAAGCATTCATCTGAAATAACTTTTCATTGTGCTATGTTTGTTGCCTAAAACAAATGAGCTAAAAATATCATTTTTAATCAACTTCAAGTCAGTACACACGTCAGTACATACTTCATACAGTAGTGTACATTTCTTTATATGCATAAAGGTGATATTTTAATCATTAGGTGTCCGTATACTTAAAGGTTGAAAGAACTACTCTACAGAGCTAAGGATGCAGGCATTAAATGTTTTCATTATTATAAATGGAATAATTTCAATGTTTTTTTTTATTGTTGGATAGAAGATTGTGATGCAATCAATTTATAAAGTATAAATATAGAGATGATCTTTTGTATGGAATTTTGATTCAAAGAGTGCATTCTTGGGATTTGGAGTATTGCACAATCTGTTCTGTTCAAGGGAAAAATCACCTTCTTGTGATTTTGTTTATTTATTTTTTTCCCCTGTGGAAAGGTGTCCTGTTGGGAAGCTTATTTTATTCTCCTAGATTTGCTTCCCTCTATTATTCCCCCCTGACGTTGATGACTGGTTTACAAATAGAAATTTGTATAATCTCACACAGTCCCTTTCCCTTCTACTGCTGATCTCAAAACTGCTCTGTGGTCATGAAATCAGAAACACTATTTCTATTTTTTGGTACAACTAGTTCCCCAAAATGTAAATGGTTGAGAGTGCTACAGTCTATTATGGAAGCAGAAACATCTTTATAATAGCTTTACACTTTTTTGAAAGTAAAATGTAGTCATGTTTGTAACTGAGAAAAGCTCACTTTTGAATTACTTACAATAAATTGAAGAAGATAAATCAATCTGCCTCTCATTAAACAGTGAAGTAAAAGGAATGATTTTGAAGAACTAGTCCTGTTTTGTTAAGAAAGAAGTCCATGATAGTTGCTCCTGTAAGAAACTTTTTAGGTGAAACTCATGGTTGGCTATTAAATCTATTTGAGGACAAAGCAAAATTATATAGATTTATGTATCTAATTAAATGATGAGATATTTGGACACACTGGCCATCTGAGTTAAATTTTCAGGAGTATTTCCTATGTACACCTGATGTCTCTACATGTGATTAATTTTCAATGAATTCAAAATCCTGTAGTAGTCTTGTCTGAGTATCAACTTAGGAGATGCATTCATAGCCTAATAATTTTCTTTTATGTCTATCTTATTTTAAATCAGAGCACAGGGTTGCCACTGGTTTTACAGCCAGAACTTATTTATTTATTTATTTATTTATTTATTTATTTATTTATTTATATTAAACCCTTGTTATATTATACCATACAAGAGGCCTGGTGCATAAATTCGTGAATGGATGGGGTCCAGCCAACCCACCCCTGATCAGGGCCCATTAGGCCTGGCTGGCTGGAGAGAGGGGATGCGGGAGGTTGGCTAGCCAATCTCACCCCTGGGTCGAATTCCTAGTTGAGGGGATAATTTGCATATTAACCTTTTATTATATAGGATAGTGTAAGACAATTGATATGAGCCATAGTTTGAAAATTACAATGTAATCATAGAGCCCTGGCATTCATAGATTTAGTATTTACAGTTAAAACTTTTTTGGCTTCAGACAGTTATGAGAACTCATAAGTGTGTGATACAGTTTGAAATTTGTAAGGACAGGAATTTGGACTCTGATTCTAATCATTAGCAGCCAGTAAGTGAGCCCAGCTGACTACCCAGTACCAACATCCTAATGTGGTGGTCTATTAATTGGTGTTTTATATTAACTTTTATGAAGTGCTAAAACTTTATTTTATAGCAGGAACTGGTACCTGAAATGAATTTCAATTGTGAGTACTTTAGGGCTTTTAATGTATTTGGAGATGTTTAGTCTCAAGATATATCCCTTGAGAATGTGACTGTTTTACTGAAGTTAAAGATACTTCTTATTTCGTGGTCAGAATACTTCAGTAGTTAAGATGTAGTCTTCCATAAAATGAGAACTGTTGCAAATTAGAAATAGTTTGTAATTGATACAGCAATCAAATATTTGTCATTTTGGTAAAAATATATATTTTTTCAATTCAGGTCATCTGAGTATGGGACCAGAAATCAGAATTTAAAAATTAGCCGAAACCGGTTTGGCTCAGTGGATAGAGCGTCAGCCTGTGGACTAAAAGGTCCCGGGTTCGATTCCAGTCAATGGCATGTACCTTGGTTGTGGGCACATCCCCAGTGGGGGGTGTGCAGGAGGCAGCTGATGGGTGATTCTCTCTCACCGATGTTTCGAACTCTCTATCCCTCTCTCTTCCTCTCTGTAAAAAATCAATAAAATATATATTTAAAAAAATAAAAATTACACACACACACACACACACACAGACACACACACAATGCTTTCACTTTTAAATTTAAATACATGTCTATATTCTCTAGCAGAGGTGGGGAATGTCTGGTCTCTGGGACACATAAGGTCTCTGCAAAATCATTTGGTCTGGCCCTGCCAAGGCACTAGGGGTGAGTTAATTAAATATTTGACCAAATGTAGCATGCTAATTCTTAAGTTGAGAAAGTTGTATGGCCTGAGAATGATGTTATAAATATCCAAATGGCTGTTGGCACAAAAAAGGTTCTCCACCACTGCTCTGTAGTATCCCATGTTCACTGTGTAGGGGAGAGGGGGGAATGAATAGTTGGATTCTTGATTAGTTAGGTATCAAGCTAGGAGGAGACCAACTGGGTATTCATTTTGTGCAATGACATTTCAGTGTTGTCCTTTTTGATTTTCACTTATTTTTGGTGGTTTTGTTGTAGGTATTTTATGTATGTCATCTCATTGAATTAACCTACTGGTTTGAAGAGAAAACTATAAAGTTGGGACAATATCAAAGTAGGGTCCAATTCTCAGTTATGTTCAGAGTTATTAAAGTTAAGACTGAGACATTTATTTATGATAGCTAAATATTTTGTTTTAGGTAAAATATTTAGAGTATTCTATGACAGATACATCACTGGTGCTATTTAATTTCTCCACCTGTCCATAAAAACTATCCCTGAGATATATTGCAAAATATTTCTGTAGATAAAGTTACTTAACCCTAACAGTGAGTGCTACAGATTGGATTGTTTATTTTAAATGACAACCACTATAATTCTATGCATATATATTGATCATACCCAAAACATTCTTACTGGAAATCTGAAAAGAAAAAAAAAAGCACTATTTTTTTCCATATGAAAACATTGCTGACCACAGAAACTGGAAAGATATTACTAAGAATTTAGATATAGCCCGGCTGATGTGGCTCAGTGATTGAGTATCAACCTATGAACAGGAGGTTGCAGTGTGATTCCTGGTCAGGGCACATGCGGGCTCCATCCCCAGATTGGGGCATGCAGGAGGCAGCTTATTGATGACTTTCTCTCATCATTGACGTTTCTATCTCTCTCTCCATCTCCCTTCCTCTCTGAAATCAATAAAAAACTATTTTTTAAAAAGAATTTAGATATAATGTAGATAGGTACTGACTTAACAATGAATGAGCAGTTACTTCCTGCAAATTTTAGTAACAGTATCTTGACAGTGATTCCTGGTGCCTCTGTGTTGCTAGGCAACTCAAAAAGGGATGGAAAATTTACACTCAAATTTACTTATATGTTAGATTTTATACATATTATATTGAGAATGTCTTGCACACATTGTTACAGTCTAGTTGTACATTCCTATTCTGTCTTTTTGTGAGCTTCTCAGGATATATAAAAGACTCTGTCTGCATCCTTGCTCCCCTTTTTTTTCTGAAAATTAATATAGCCCTAACATATGCATTATTATGGTTGACTGTTGTAGGTACATGAAAGAAAATATGTGCCTTTTTGACACAGAAAGAATGATTGTTTTAAAATATATATATAAGCTCTCTGAGTATGAGTGTGTGTGAGAGTGAGCGAGCAGAAGAGAAAACATATTGTAAAGCATATATATTATTTAAAACACTCATTTTTTCTGCATCAAAAAAGGCTGCATACTGTGTGTGTGTGTGTGTGTGTGTGTGAGAGAGAGAGAGAGAGAGAGAGAGAGAGAGAGAGAGAGAAAGAGAGAGAACAAGACTTTCTAAAACAAAAAATCTGCAAAAATGGAATAGTCTTTTAGTAATACTTGGTTCTTCTCATTTAATTACTATAATTAACAGATACAGAAGAAAAATTAATTGGATACTTAAATCCAGTGAGATATTAAAGGTCCAAACTGTGGATATTTGAATTAAAGACTAATCAACTTGGGCTTTGAACAATACCCTCTGATATTAAAAAAAAATTGGTAGCATAATTTCAAGTGGGAGTTTTATAATTGAGAACTGGAGAGGTTTTTTTAAATCAAATTTTAAGAGTTAATGTTATGTCAGTGCCACAAACCAGAAAATTAGATATGTATAACAAAGGAGCTTTAGTGAATGATGTGTGATATATTGTTATGGCTGAGATTGCTTGAAAATTCAAATCAAAAGGATGGATGAGAAATCTTTGTGAATAATGACACACCTGTAATTTTGCAAGAAGGGCAAGTGGATAGGTACCAGGTTAAGAAAAGTTATGTTGGGTTAAGAAGTAGCCAGTGTGTCTAGGGTAAAGTAAGGGAAGAATAATATAAGTCAAGGGTGGAACTGCACACCCAGTCTGACTTCTCGAGAATTTATACTGGTTATAAAAAGTTCAGATTTCCAGTGTGTTTTAAGTAAATGAGTGAAATAGCTTTCTTAGAAGAGCAAAGCAATTGCGGAGTTTCGTAAGGCAGTGACTTTAATGATCGATCATGGTATAACTGAGCCAGGCAGGAGGGAATGAAGGCTGAGAGGAAGTGATGGGTAAGAGAAAGGACCGTGGCTTGTGATAGAGTATAAGAGTGAATGAGTTGAAAGGATGAGGTGTGTGGTGAATGCCAGGTCTAGGGAAGAGTCAAAAGAGTGGGTGCTTGAGATGGAGAGAGTAAAAACACTAATACCCATGTGTAAGCTTTGCACTTACACAAGGAGGTATAGAAAGGAAGAGGGTGAACCAGAAACCCTGTCTTTAATTAATGTCTGCAGGGTGGTTTTATGAAAACAATGGGCAATGTAGTAGGCGGTGTAGCCTGATGAAGGAAATTTCAGCCAAGCTGAGATTTTGGGGGAAGGAAAGGGAGAATGGATTTGATAGTAGAAAGGGGTGTGGGCGGGGGAAGGGCAGGTTAATATGTAAACTAATGGAAAGTTAGGGAAAGGAACCTCTTTAGCCAGTGTTTATCTGATGGAGGAATACATCAGAAATATTAAAAGCCTGCTGTCTCCATTCTGGGCTGCCATTTTTTCCTAAGAGCTACAATACATTGCACATCCCCAAATTGCCTTTCTGAAATGTGGGACCACAAGTGCATTGTCCGTAAAATGGTCTCTGCTAATTAATTTGTCTTTGGGGTACAGTTGATTCATCACATGGTGGAGGTGCTGCAACCTGGTATGGTGTGTGGGCTTTGCTGGCGTCTTAGCAGCAGCACTGACATGTGTTGTCAGATTTTATGGGTTTTCAAACCCAATGAAACACATCCTCGAGAAACTTCCTTCACTCTTTTACTAGCTGTACAGCTTGAAAGAAAAGAACCAATGTACACAACACAGGATAGTTCAGGACTGAAATCATGGAAGATGATGACAACATGTTTATTTTGCTCTTGCACGTGGTGCCATTAACTGCACGGTAGGATCCTGAGGCTGCCTTGGGGGCTGGTATTAATCTTTGTGCCAAGCCTGCGGAAGCCCTGCATGCATCCATGGATGTAAGTGGTGCTGTCCGTCTTTTTTATCACAAGATTATTCCTTTGGGATATAAGGTAATGTAAGACTGCTGAGCTTAAAAAAGAAAGATTCAGAGTTAGTGACTGTAAGTGATGTTCATTTCCTTGCAGTACTGACAAATTAAGAGTACAAAGGCACACAAGAGACAGAAGTCCTATCACTGTTGGTTAATTTACATATGGCATCTAATTCAATCAGAACATTGGGAGAATAGAAATAGTGTTAATCCCATTAGGCCAATGAGAAACAAAGATTTGCTGGCATTTGATCCCAAGCCTACCAGAATCCAAAAAATGTATTAATTCTTTATAGAGTCTCCTATCAAACAGTTTTACTCTTTACTAAACCGGGATGCAAAAAAATAAGTAAAATCTTTCCCAAGTAAAGGAATGTTGACAAAAATTTGTGTTCAAGAATATCTTATTCTTGCACTTTTTACCTCTTTATTTCTGAAATGGTGATATAGTCAGGATCTGTATATTGCCAAGAACTTGGGTAAGAACAGAGATTAGTTTTTGGATAAAATCCCTTGTAGGAATTTTCCAGATGATTCACGTAGACTCAACTTAATTTGGAAAACATTTTTGGGACCACAAATACACACTGTACCCAGGATAGCGTGCTTACTGCAGTGCAGTCTGTGATTTCTCTCTTGGCATGCATAATCTACATCTAAACACCTAGATAGAAATGGCTGATTGTAGCACTTCCGACATAAAACACTTTGTTACAAGAGAATATCCTCATTCATATTAAACATGCTTGTGTCTTTTCCAAATACAATTGAGAAAGACATCATGCCATTGGGATCTCACTGGGTGGTAATGGGAAATGATCCTCTCCCTTGGGTGTCTTTGGAGAGTGTAGATGTTAACTCTTTAGTAACTTAATTATTTAATGAAAAAAAGTCTATAAAATGCTTGAGCCACTTTGTAGATCATGGTTAACTATCTTCCTACTAAGACTATAATCTCTCAAGGAAGTATTAGGTATTCTCTTTTTGCTTTCAAGAATTTTGGAATTGGGCTCAGATTCTGTAAAAACAATGTTAGGATTAGCTTTTTAAAAAACCTCAAAATATTGACAAATATTCCACATTGCCCTGTAATTAGGATAGTTATTTTTAAAAGTCACAATGTGCTTAATCCCTAATTCCAGGAAGAAAGTAAACATTAGAATGAGTCCAGAAAAAATAAAGAAATATATATTTTTTAAAAAAGCAGAAAGTCTTTCATTAAATATTTGACCTTTTGCAACATCTCCGATGTCCATTTTCAAAAAGATAGAAGTAGTTCAAAAGCAAAGATGTGAAAGTAGATTCAGGGCCAGAAGACAAAAATGGTTTAAATTGCCTGAATAGATGTTCATAGATTGCAAATGAGCACTACTTAACAGCTAAACCCTTGAATGTGATATCTCAGGCACAGAGCGAGTTCTGTAGTTATTCAATGTGATTCTTATTGCCTACCAGCTGTGTTCTGATTTCAGAAGATGACTTTCCCTGTACATTTTATATGTAACTCATACAATGCATGGCTCTGGAGAACAATTATCATGACAGGGAGTGTACTTTCTTGATTATACGGTGGGGTCCTGTTCCCACTCTGTTTTTGAAGGATATTAAAGGTAAGATTAAAACTGCCCCAGTTCTGCTTTGCTGATTATAACAGTGAAGGAGACAAAATTGATTCTGGCTTATGGCTCAGTGTTCCAGTGCTATTCAGCAGCACCTGTTGGCCAGCAGCTGCTCGGGATTATGGCAGATTTCTTTGTCAGGAGCAGTGTGGCAACAATAATAAATCACATTTAAACTAGTTACTGAATGGGGTTTATTTAAAAGACTGAAAAGTATTTTTCTAGTCAAAATGTTCACTCTAAGTGGTGAATCGGAATGAACCTGCGTGTACCTTGGGACCAACTTAAATTTTCTGAGTCTGAGTAATGATCATATCTGCACTGAAGCCAGGATAATTTTCTCCCAGAAATAGAGCCACATTGAAAGCTTCCCTTTTCAGGTCTAAAAAGATAGGGAGGATATAATATTCTCTTGCCTTTGGTCCAGTTGAAATGGAGGATACAGCTCTGACCATTAGAATTTCATATGGCAAATGCTCACATACATGGTGGATTTGAGGCAATGAATTTTCACTAATCTAAAAAATATCTTCCTCCAGAGAGAAGTAATTTAAAAACTCCTATGATCTATTTAAATTCAATGTCTCATTCTCCTACTTTGAACAGGGGAAAAATGACTCTAAGGTCATAATTGTTGGATGGACTTCTCCCTTCTAATATATTATGACATTTCACATTAAGGGCAATTAGTGAGATGTGTAGGGAAGAGAGAAATGTAGAACTTTTATTATTTTTCATGGCAATACATATTTTATATAATACATAATTCCTGGTTCTCTAAATATGTGTTTTCTCCCAGGTAAAAGCTCAACAAATTCAGAAGATGTTTTGGGGGTTCTGTCAGGGAGATTAATGGTATAGAGCTAAAGCAAGAATAATGTGACTTTTTATTTAATCTTTTACTTTCTATACCTATATCTTTACTTGTGCATACATATACATTCTATCCATATAAATTGAAGCTTTCATTTTTTTTTCATATTCTAATTTTGTTCATAAGAAAAACAACTTCATTCTTTTTAAATTAAATTTATTGTGGTGACATTGGATAATAAAATTACATGGGTTTCAATATATAATACATCATTTGTATATTGCATTGTGTATTCACCACCCAAAGTGTAATACCCTTCCTTCACCATATATTTGACCCTTTTCTACCTCCTTCCCATCCAGCTTTCCCCCCTGGTAACCACCATACTGTTGTCTGTGTCTATGAGTTTTTATCTGTCTGCCTTGTCATTTGTTGCTTCCAGTTTTATAGCACACACATGAGTGAAATCATACTGTTCTTGACTTTTTCCATCTGACTTACTTTGCTCAGCATGACATTCTCAAGATCAATCCATGCCAATGACTGTATTCCATCTTCTCTTTTGGCTGAGTAGTATTCCATTGTATATCTGTACCTCATCTTCTTTATCCAACCGTCTATCAAAGGACACTTCAGTTGCTTTCATGTTTTGGCCACCATGAATAATTCTGCAGTGAACCTAGGGATACATATATTTTTGTGAATAAATATTTTCCAAACTTTTCAGATAGATACCCAGAACAAGGATTGCTTCTGAACAGAAACTTCTCCCAAGAAGACATACAAATGACCAACAGACATATGGGAAGATGTCCACCTTCATTAGCTATTGGGAAAATGCAAGTCAAAACTACAATGAGATACTGTCTCACACTTGTTAGCATAGCTGTTGTCAGCAAGACAGGTATAACGAGTGTTGGAGAGGTTGTGGGGGGAAAAGGAGCCCTCCTTTACTGCCGGTGGCAATGTAGACTGGCACAGCCACTACGGAAAACAGTATGACGGCTCCTTAAAACATTAAAAACAGAGCTACCATACGGTACAGATTTATTCTAAATTCTATTTATGTGGAGAATAGCCCACCTTGCTTTGTAAATACACTCATTATTCTTCCTACCACCCTTCTTCTATTTCATATTATTCTTTACTTATAGAGCCTCCAGCTATGAAGGCATATAGGACCATTTTCTGAAGAGCGACTGAAATGAACCACATACATACATCATTTGGGTTACCTGTCACTTTTAACACCAAGTCTCTTGGTAATGGGGATAAGAATTGCCACACAAGCTCCTCATGTGGAGAAAGATCTGGTGGTTCTACTTGGAAACCTTGAGCACACCCTTATCCCTTTTATAAAATCACTGTGACTTATCCTTTATGAATTTTCAAGCATTCATTTAACGAGGGGCTCCTTCTCTTGGCTAGGCATTGCTTCTGCTCTGTGCTGGGGGAGGGGCTTTGTCCTTCACTGGGTTTTCAGTCATCAGGGGCCGCAGTAGTGTTCTTAGCATCAAGGCTGAGCCAAGAAAATACCTTTACAGAGCTTACTCTTAAATCTCCTATTCGGAGAGCACCTGTTTCTCCTAGAGCTGTTTACTTCACGACTTAGGGGTCAGCAGGAAAGCTTTTCAACAAATCTCATTTCTCTTTGAAACTGTTTTCGGTAGTTTTGTACATGTGCCCTGTGATTCACGTTAAGTGGAGAAGGGATGAGGATAATGGTTAAGGTAGAATTCTAAATGCTTTAAGGCTCTTTTGTCATCCAAATGTTTTCATAAATTTTATCTTGCTAATGTACAAAATTATAAAAACAAATATAACATTGATATATAAAATTTGTTAAAAAAGAGGGCAAAGGCGCTGGGCTCGTCTAATGTTGCTTTTATTCTACACCCTCTTGCTCCTTATTACCCAGGATTCAATTGTAAACTCTCAGGATTAATTTTAGCCATTTCATGCAATTTCATACTGTACCTTGTCTTTCTGCAAAGCAAAGATAATATTGTAGTTCAAAACTCGGCCATGCACAACCCTTAGGGAATTTTTATTACTATTATTATTTCTCAGAAGGAACATTTAAAATTTCTTTAGTTAGATTTTGCACTTTACCTGCATTCTTTTTAAAAAAAAAATATTTTATTGATTTTTCACAGAGAGGAAGGGAGAGGGATAGAGAGCTAGAAACATCGATGAGAGAGATACATCGACCAGCTGCCTCCTGCACGCCCCCCACCGGGGATGTGCCTGCAACCAATGTACATGCCCTTCACCGGAATCGAACCCGGGACCTTTCAGTCCGCAGACCGACGCTCTATCCATTGAGCCAAACCGGTTTTGGCTTTACTGCATTCTTAAACATAGAATATAGATAATAAAGCTACCTATTATTATAACTCATCACCATTACATAGTTATGATTTGAATACAATGATAATATAGTTTGATGTTAATTTATTTAGAATTGTTTACCTGTATCTGAACACCTCAAACTCCTATACTATCACCTTTAATTTGTTTCTTCAAAACCACTGCAATTTGGAATAAAAATTATTAAAAATGTAATTATTTATTAAATAAAAAGGATTGCCATGGATAAAATGCATATTTATTTTTAATGTTAAAAAGACTTTTTGTTTATTTTCAGAATACTTTCATATATATATATATATATATATATATATATATATATTAGAGAGGAAGGGAAATGGAGAGAGATATAGAAAACCAGTGATGAGAGAGAATCATTTTTTGGCTGCCTCTTGCACCCCCCCACACTGGGGATCAAGCCTGCAACCTGGGTATGTGACCTCTTGGTTCATGGTTGACGCTCAACCATTGAGCCAGGCCGGCCAGACCAGAATACTTACTCATTTTGACTACTCATTGGAAATACCTGTTATAATTTTTACATGTCTCTCAAAATTATTGTAGTTTTATAGTTAATGGGTTTTGTTATAGGCAGTGGTTGGCAAACTCATTAGTCAACAGAGCCAAATATAAAAAATGCAATGATTGAAATTTCTTTTTAGAGCAAATTTTTTAAACTTAAACTTCTTCTAATGCCACTTCTTCAAAATAGACTCCCTCGGGCCATGGTATTTTGTGGAAGAGCCACACTCAAGGGGCCAAAGAGCCGCATGTGGCTCGTGAGCCGCAGTTTGCCAATCACAGTCCTAGAGGAAATATACTATTGAAAATAATACTTGTTCACACTGGAGGACAAGGATTATGCTGTATTGTTGTCTTGGTTTTTCAAAGTAATGGTTCAAAAAGAATAAATAACTGTGCCTTAGCTGGCTTGGCTCAATGGATAGAGCACTGGCCTGTGGACTGAAAGGTCCCAGATTCGAATCTGGTCAAGGGCACATGCCTGGGTTGTGGGCTCGATACCCAGTGTGAGGCATGCAGGAGACAGCCAATCAATGATTCTCTCTCACCACTGATGTTTCCATCTCTCTCTCCTTAATTCTTTGAAACCAATAAAAATATTTTATTTTAAAGAAAGAATAAATAAATGCTCCATTGACAAAGTTTGCCATGTATTTTAGCTTATTAACTGAATTAAAAGACAATGAAAAGAAACTCATTGTCAAACCAGTGTGCAGCCCTCTTTAATTATGGTTTTTTTGCTTATGGAATATAGATTTTTGGAGTCTGTATTTAGAATCAGTGACACATACATATTTGATATATGATAAAATGTAAAATATTTACGTTAAATAGGAAAAGTCACTTAATATAATAGTATTCATAGTATTTTACCATGAGAAACATTAAACTTTTAAAATACAGAATATTAACTATACTCTCTTTATAATAAGTTTTGTTGACCATATTCTTGCAAGCTAAAATATTAGGGAATATAATACCCTAACACTCTAGAATTTAAAAAAGCTGTTCTATTTTTTATTGTCCAAATGACTTCTGATGAAAGGTATTACTTTGAATAAATATAGTATTCATCATTGTTCCTAATCAAAGGATTTCTTTATATGTAGTCTGCACAAGAAAATGGTAATGTTGCATAAAAATACAGCTTTTTAACTAGCAAGGTTGTTTATGCCTCCTGAGTTTGCTTATTTTTGCAGTTCTGTGCATTTCTAAATCGCCATTTGTACTCTGTTTTCCGCAGTAGACATTTGGGTTGGAGACAATGGGAACTTTGATGTACAGTGCATGTGCTTGTATTCAACTGAGAAAACCCACCACTTTTGTGTGTATTTCAGTTGGCAGGAGGTTTTCTTTTAGTTTGCTTAGAAGAATCTGGTACTGTCATCTGTGTGGCATACAATATTTAACAGAAAATTTTCCTTTTACCTTTTGTGGCTTAAATGCTGAATGCCACAGAATCCTGTTTAGCTGAAGAACTATTAAAGGTTTCATCTGTGGACAATAATAACAATAAAATCCAAAGCAATTTTAAATGATTATGCCTGATAGATTAAGAACCATTATCAGGCTACCAAACAGAGCCAAAAAGTTCTCTGTGATTTAAATTAGACATGAAAATATTTAAACCCAGGTATGTTTTATTTATTTTTAATTTTCTTTTTTAGTCCTCACCCTAAGACATTTTCCCATTGATTTTTAGAGAGAGTGGAAGAGAAAGGAAAAGACAGAGAGCAATATTGATCTGAGAGAAATACATTGATTGGTTGCCTCCCACATAAGCACCAACCAGGGCCCTGGTAAGGGAGGAGCCTGAAACGGAGTTATTTGCCCTTGACCAGGTATGTTTTATAAATCACTTTGGAAAACTCTTAGGTATACCTACTGAAGTTAAAATATGCATACTCTATGCAATTCAACTTGTAGTCATATACCCAGAGAAATGAGTCATATACCCTTAGACCTGTGCACCATTCACTCACTCCAGAATTCTCAGAGCAGTACTATTAATACTATTGATATTAGGATAGATAAATACTTTATAGTATGTGGGAACCCTTACCACGACCAGCGTGGTTCAGGGCCCACACTCAGGGTCCGGTTTCTGGAGGAGGCCGTTCACTAAAAATGAAGAGACTGGAAAAGAGTTAATTTGGGAAAATGCAGGCCAGGCGGGGAGTCAAGCCTCTAGTGGGAAGACTCACCCCGGCCCCATCTAGCCTTTTGCCATTCCCTTTTATTGAGATTCTCAGACAAAGACATTGCTTAGGCAGAAAAGTTCCAGCAGCAGAAAATTAACAAGAATTTACATACAATTAACAAACTAAAGTTGCCTCAAGCTGTACTACCTCAACTAGACAATGAGTTAATTGCTCTGACCTTTCAGAGCCATTGAGGTTGGCCATCTCTTTTTGCATATTAACAATAGTGACAATGTTTGGTTTCCTTAGACAGTTCTTTTTACATTTTATTACTAGTGACTCAACCTAGAGTCAATGAGTTAGTAGCTCTGACCATTCAGAGCCATCAAGGTTGGCCAGTTCCCTTTACATTTTATTACCAGTGATAATGTTAGGTTTTGGTTCCTGGCAATAGTATAGTCATGTAAGGAATACTATCTATAATAAGAAAAGGATAATATGCTAATTATACTGGACGACCTTCTGGATGTCCTTCCAGACGAGTTTCCAGACGAAACAGCAGTGGCAGGGACCATGGCGGCCACCATGGCAGTGAGGTCCGAGCCCCTTGCATGAATTTTATGTATCCAGCCTCTAGGAAAGCAATAAAAATGAACAAAATATGGCAACACCTGACAACAGAGTGAATCTTCAACATAATGTTGAACAAAATAAATTAGACATAAAAGAGTACATGTACATGATTCTATTTCTATGACATTCAAAAATAGATGCAACTTAACTGTCATGTTAGATATGAGAACAGAAAATTTGGGAGATGGTTGAAAAATGAATTGAGAAGGTGGTTTCTTGAGTAGGGGAAATACTCTCCTAATTTGGATAATGGTTATATGGGTTTTTATTTATAATAATACATTGATAATCTACAATAATCCTAATAGATAAAATCCCTAGGTCATAATGACCAGTAATGACCAACCAGAAGTCAGTCCTGACTGCTTCCACTGCAGGCGAGAGAGGCCTGAAGAGAGAAGCAGGGACTGATCCTTTACTTCTGTGGCAACTTTTGATCAGCATTTGCCTCTCTTTCTCTCCCAATCTGGCCAGCAACCACACCTTCATTTCTCTCTAGGCTTCCACTGAGGCTGCTGATCAGGCTGCCTTTCTGATCAGGCCCTGTTGATAGTCCCAGAGTTGCTGACTGGCATAGGAACTGACCAATCAGAACCAAATCTGGGTCAACTGTGAGGAGCCAATGGCTGTCTAGGAAGTGCAGCTTTTAACACTGACTGGCATAGAAAACATCCAATCAGAACCAAATAGGCCAGCAGAGGAGAACAGTTGGGGGCAAGATTGGGCCTGCAGGGGAGGGCAGTTGGGGACAAGATCAGGCTGGTGGGAGTGAGATCAAGTCAGCAAAGGAGGGCAGTTAGGGATGGTCAGGCAGGCAGAGGGGTTAGGGTCAATCAGGTAGGCAGGCAGAGGCAGTTAGGGGCAATCAGGGAGGCAGTCAGGTGAGCAGTTAGGATTCAGTGGTCCCAGATTGTAAGAGGGATGTCTGACTGCCAGTTTAGGCCTGATCCCTGGCAGTCGGACATCCCCCAAGGGATCCCCAATTGGATAGGGTGCAGGCTGGGCTGAGGGAATCCAACCCCCCTAGTAAAAGCATAATATGTTAATTAGACCAAACATCCTTCTGGATGACCTTCCAGACAAAGCCAGGGCTGCGAGAGCTGAACCCTTTAAATGAATTTCTTGCATCAGGCCTTTAGTATTATGATAACACATTAAAATTTTATTTATGATTATACATAGAAATTATACAAATATAATAAATTTATTCATTTTTCTATACGTGTATTATATACACACAGTACATGGCATCTATAATGTATAATATATTGGTTTATAGCATATATCATTTAAAAAAGTATTTTTAAATGAAGAAGAAAAAAATTCTGGAAATAAAAAAAATACTCCATTTCCTCTTCCCTAAGAGATAAATGACTCAATTATGTAGAAGCTGAGTGTGTGGTATGTAATGCATATGTTAAAATATATTTAGATTTTCCTATAGATGACAAAACACAGTTATCTTTAGTTACATGTAATATAGCTACTTAAAAGATTAAAATGAAAACGGTTATCCTCCCTCAATAATCTTTGAGTGCATTAACTGTAAAGTACAGTTAACATGAGTCATTATTTTTAAAGATGTTTTAATTCAGCCAAATTTACATTTTTTTATTGAATTCATAATTCACTTCAGTTTAAACATTTTATTTTGCTCCTACTCTATGTGAGTCAATATGTTTTATTTAAAAGGTGTTCCTATGATGGTTCCCAGTTAGAAAATTTTGTACATAACAATAGTATTGATTTCAGCAAGTGGGTGCATGTATCAACCTATAGATAACTTACCTATTGCTCAAAAGAGCCTTACGAAGGTAGAAGACTGTATAAACATGCCTACTATCTGACAGCTGGGCTTGGTAATACAAAGTTTAGCAAAATCTTAATTTTTAAATGTATAATATTTCTTTTTAAAAAACTGTTTTCCATAATCCCTTGGGATGCATCATACAACAGCTGCCATTTACTAGGCACAGGCCACGTGTCAGGTACATGCCACGTGTTAGGTACATGCCACCATGGTTCATAATGCATAGAATACCTATGCTTTTGGAGAGAGTTAATTTAAACAAGAAAAACTGTCTTCTTAAAATAGATGAAGTGGTTTTCCTAAAACCCTTATTTCATTTATCTTATTAAAAAGAAAATCAGCCATTTTATTTATTTGTTTGTTTGTTTGTTTGTTTGTTTGTTTTTGAATGCAATAGATATTTATTGTAGTATTGTTTGTGGTGTTTTGCAGCAGCTAAAAGTTGGTAACAATTTAAATGTTCATCAATATGGAGGTATTTAAATAAATCATGGTATATGCACACAACAAAATGTTTGCTATACATATATGTAGTATAGACTAATAACAGGGTAATGTGCTAATTAGATCGGGAGACCTTCTGGATATCCTTCTGGACAAAGCCATGGTGACAGGGCTGAGGCAGAGGTGGTTAGGGGTGATCAGTTCAGCAAGCGGGGGGGGAGGGGGGCAGTTGGGGATAAGAAGGTGATGGCCATCATGTGAGATACTTAAAAAAAGATTTTTTTTTAAAGTTAACATCAAAGGGAGATCAAAGCAAATACAGTTGTCTTACCTTTAGTTTTATAGGTTTAAATTTATGCACAGAAATACCTGATATCCTGAAACCAGCAGTTTTGTCTCTGATGGCATCTCTTTCCATTATGTGCTGGAATATTTTTAAGGGATTTTACTACCTGTTTTGCACAGATACAAAATAAATAAATAAATTGATAACATATTTTTTAAAATATATTTTTATTGATTGTTTATAGAGAGGAAGAGAGAGGGATAGAGAGCTAGAAACATCGATGAGAATCATCGATCAGCTGAGGATGTGCCTGCAACCAAGGTACATGCCCTTGACCCGAATCGAACCGGGGACCCTTCAGTCCGCAGACTGATGATAATGAGTCAAACCGGTTTCTGCTGATAATATTTCTTTTTAAAAAAAATATATATTTTATTGATTTTTTTACAGAGAGGAAGAGAGAGGAATTGAGAGTTTGAAACATTGATGAGAGAATTATAGATCAACTGCCTCTTGCACACCCCCCACTGGGGAGGTGCCCGCAACCAAGGCACATGCCCTTGACCGGAATCGAACTGGGGACCTTTCAGTCTACAGGCTGACGCTCTATCCACCGAGCCAAACCAGTTTCGGCCATATTGCTCTATTCTTTTTATCTTCTTAATTTCTCCAAGAATATTAAATATTTCTTTCTTTTATTAAAAAAAATAGCAGTCCTATGAATAATCTTTTATCTTCCAGATATTTTTTTCTGTTTAATCTTGGCTCTTCTTCTGTATGAGGTACACTTTATTAAAAAACCTGCATATTTTAGTTGCTATTAACATTTCATTTTGAGGTCCTAAAATGACCTAGTTGCAGAGCTGATTGAGATGATTTAAGGGTGTAAGGACAAGGCAACAAGGTGATTAGGTGGAGAGCCAGTGGTTTTGCTAGGGTAGCATCAAATGCAAGAATGTGCAGATGTTTTTCCCCTCTAGATCATGTAATTTTTCCAGAACGGTAATCTTCATACTTATCCCTGGGGTAGAGGAGATCAAAAGTATCTTGGCCACAAGTGGGAGAAGTGTTCACTTATATTTTAAAAAGTGTATATTACTTTTTATTCAAATTGTGTCTCAGTTTAATCACATCTTATAAATACATTTGGTCACATGAGTGATTCATTAAGAAAAAAAAATCCCACAAATATAATTCCCTAATAACTCTGAACCTTCCTGTTTTGGGATTTGTATTTCAATGTATAATGGGCCTAAGTCCCAGTTTAAGATTTACAGTTCCCTTGATTACAGTAGAACCCTTGGTGCTAAATTATAATATTTCATGCAATAAGTAAAAATGTTGAATGTTAAGTGCATTTTTCCCCAAATATTTATTTATCACAGATTTTGTTCCAAAATGTTTCACAAATCGACTACTCTTTTTGTTGACTTTTCTTTATACACAGTTTAAAATAATCTTGGAAAGGCAAAATATTCAGATGCTGAAATTATATTTTCATTGATTTGAAGTAGATTATAGGCCGGTAGAATTAAATATATGTTTTTGTAACAGCTTATTTCTTTTAAAAAAAATATATTTTATTGATATTTTACAGTGAGGAAGGGAGTGAGATAGAGAGATAGAAACGTCGATGAGAGAGAAACATCGACCAGCTGCCTCTTGCACACCATCTACTGGGGATGTGCCCGCAACCAAGGTACATGCCCTTGACCGGAATCAAACCCGGGACCTTTCAGTCTGCAGACTGACGCTCTACCACTGAGCCAAACCGGTTTCGGCATGTAACAGCTTATTTCTTAAAGTTATATAGGAAATACACACAGTTTTGTAAAAAATAATCTCCAAGTACCTAAAAGTTCTCTTTTGTGATTTTTCTTTCGTTTGCTCTAAACACATACACATACTGCAGCAATAAGAATTAGCAGCAGTTATACCAAAGAAAGTTAGGAGAAAGAATGCCATGATCATCCCTTTGAATAGTTTAGGCAAGAACAAGTATCATTATCCCAGGAGGAAACTGTGACTTTTTTTTTTTTTTTTTTTTGGTCATTGGAAGTATGTCCTGCTCTGATAAGAACTTGTGGTTAAGAAACAAGGAATAGCAAACAGCCAAGGGGAAGAAAGCCGGGAAAACCTTCCTTGTTCCTCCATTCAGAGGAGTTCTTTAAAAAAATATATATTTTTATTGATTTTTTACAGAAAGGAAGAAAGAGGGATAGTCAGAAACATCGATGAGAGAGAAACATATATCAGCTGCCTCCTGCACACCTCCCCCCGGGGATGTGCCCACAAACTGACCGGAATCGAACATGGGACCCTTCAGTCAGCAGGCCGACTATCCACTGAGCCAAACCAGTCAGGGCCAGAGATACTTCTTTAAGGACTGTGGGTTTTACAAAGAGAAGAGGACTCATGTGGGATGTTACTTACTTCTGTTTGCAGACTAAAAAGACTCCTCTAGAATGTGGCTTTACATAGGCCATGGACCAAAAACAGTCCATAAGACATATAAGAGCTTTATAAACTTCAAGGTTTTAGAAAAGTTCCCCCATTGTAGAGTGCCCCCATGCTTTCAGCAGCATTAGAAGGGAAACAGCATAAAAATTAATCATGCAAGTAAAATCACTCCCATAAGAAATTATTGGAGTTTTGCTATTTTCTTGTTGGTTTGCTCTGGATATTTGCTTACTTCTTTGCTTGTTGATTTTTACTATATAAATGAAACTTTGCAAGGTCAAAAATAATCTTTCAGGATTTTAGATAATATACCTTTTTGAGATTTCTATTTTGTATTACTTAAAAGGAATGTTATAATACTACACAGTTTTGCTTATTCTACATTTTTGCTTATTCGTGAAACTCAAGAAGAAATTGAATCCATTGACATTCTCTCATTGTGCATTCATCACCACTCTAAACCCTCATTTACCCAAAAATTAAGTATTCATTGATATTCATGTTATAAAGTCATTCTCGGTTGCAAAATGTTCTTGGTGCTTATGAAATTGTACTTTAATCACTTCTAGTCAAAAGTTTAGCAAAAATAGTGCTTTGACATATAGTGTCAGCATGTTCTTAGATTTTGATAAATGTGGACAAAATCAATAGATGGATACATAAGGAGCGCCCAAATGAAATCCTCATACTTCAAATGCATTTCTTAACATCACTCATAGCTGTAGACTTTCTCTTTCAATAATGAAAGAAAATAAATAACTCATGGAGACGTAATGTACAGCATGATGACTATAATCAATAATAACATTGAAAAATTGAAATTTGCTAAGGAAGTAAATCTTAAAGTTCTCAGCACAAGAAAAATATTTTGTGTGACTTTGTATGGGACAGATGATCATTTTGTAGTGTATACAGATGTCTAATCATTATATTGTACACCTGAAACTAATATGAATCAATGACAAGTCAATTAATAAAAGGGGAGAAATCTATTTTGATAAGTAGAAAGCCCCTACCTAACTTTCTATTCAAAGAGGGCTTTTTTGGTCCTCGCTGGTTTGGCTCAGTGGGTAGAACATCAACCTGCAGACCAAAGGGTTTTGGATTCAATTCCAGTCAAGGGTAGGTACCTTGATTGCAGGCTCCTCCCTGTCAAGGGGCTTGAAGGAGGCAACCAATGTGTTTCTCTCACTTTAATGTTTCTCTTTGTCTTCTCTCTCTCTTCCACTCTATCTAAAAATCAATGAAAAAAAAATATTCTTAGGTAAGGATTAAAAAAAAAAAGGATTTCTTTGCAGGAGGCAGAATAATAACTTCAATAAACAAATAGAATCGGTAACTTTAAAATACTGTCATACTCAAAGGTAATGTGAGTTTTAAAGTTATTTAGTACCCCCAGTTTAGATATCTGAGAACACTATATGCAACATCAATAGACACTTTGAATTTGAATATAGCCCATAATGGGTCTCACTTCATCCATTTTCTTTTAATATGCCATCCTACTAACTCTTTCCCTTCAGCAGTTCACATGCTTAAGTCTTTCCTTCTTTAAAGATAAAACAAACAAAAAAAAAGTGTATACTATCCTCCAGTGTATCCATGCCCACACCTGCTGCCTCATGTCCATTCCCATCTCACCTGGTGACAATCTGGGTTCATCTTTCATCTCTCTACGAAGCTGTTCTCATTGAGTTAACCAGTAAGCCCCTAATTTCTGAATTCAGTGAAAATTTTTCTTTATTTTTCCTGAATTACTTGTGACCTTCATCATGTCTGAACACTTCTTTGTCTTTGAGGACTCTCTTCCATTGACTCCTGAGACAACACTTTTTCTGCTTTCTGCTCTCTTGGGTTTGTTCTTTCTTCTGGGTAACTTTTATTGGTACCTCTGTTAAATTTCAGGTACCAAAATACTTCTGAGTTCCATATTGCTTCACTCTCTTTTGATTCCATAGATTTTCTCTATGTATCTGCACTCTCCTGGCACTCATTCCAGGTGTATGTTGGAGATTCCGAGGTCTAGACCTTCAACCTGCCCTGTTATCATTTTATTAATCTCTACCTTAGTGCCAGCAAAGAAACCTGGGATTGCCCTTGAGCCCTGCTTCTCTCTTACCCCCAGGTTTAAGGAGGTATTAATCTCTTTTGACCTTTACCTTTTAAATATCTCTTAATTTTTTCCTTGTTTCTCTATTATTATTGTCAGTACTCTTCAGTCATGTTATATCTTGCCTGCAGTGCAAGTTTGCTATGTTGCTTGCCAACCTCATTTAGTCTACTCCTCTAAATTCTTTCCCTTTTAACACTTACCATATCAGTTATCAATTTGTATTATCACTTCACTTCTCAATTTATATAATAATGTGTCATGATAATAATGGCATATGGAAATGCCTTCATTTGTTTTGATTAGGCAGCAGTGTGCTTAAAGTTAATCAAATATAAAAAGCAAGGGCCGGCCAAAACAGGTTTGGCTCAGTGGTAGAGCGTAGGTCTGCAGATTCAAAGGTCCCAGGTTTGATTCCAATCAAGGGCATGTACCTTGGTTGTGGGCACATCCCCAGTAGGGGGTGTGCAAGAGGTAGGTGATTCTCTATGACCCATGTTTCTAACTCTCTATCCCTGTCTCTTCCTCTCTGTAAAAAATCAATAAAATATATTTCAAAAAATAGAATAAAAAGTCAAGGGCCATAAGGAATGCTTTCTTTTACTATCAAACACTTTTTAAAAATAGTGCTATACATTTTGGGGGTTCATAAAGCATAGAAGCAAACCTTGCAATTATAATTATTTCCTATTACACATAGTAAATGTCCATAACAGAGAAAATCAGTTGATGAGTTTAATTTAATTTGACTGAATGGGAAAGGAGAGAACTGAGGTATTACAAAGTATGAAAAGTTAAATTAAATGTGCATCTCTGCTATTTTTGCATAAAGTAGACCTTTCAACTTTCAATTACCAAAAAAGGGCCTTTTTTTTCCTCCCCTTGTTTTTAATAGTAAGTAAATTTCTGAGAAAAGGGATTACTCTGCTTTTGCATTTAAAAGAACCATAATTTCACTCGTATGTGGAATATAAAACTCATAGACATAGACAATAATATGATGGTTGTCAGTAGGTAGCGGATAAAGGGGGCTAAATATTTGGGGCTGAAATATTATTTTACTTAGGGTAGTAGACACAATGCAATATACAGATCATGCATAACAGAAATATACAATTGAAATCTAGATGATCTTTGACTTTTACCTTTTAAATATCTCATTGGTGTTAACCAATGTCACCCCAATAAATTAAATTTTAAAAAGAGTATGTTCTAATACATAGTCTATTATTTTTTTAAAAAAATCAAAAATTTAAATCATGAATTTTGTTTATCATTAAGGATTTTTTAAAAGAAATAGTGATCTGAGAAGTTATTATTTTCATAAAGGTGGAGATATTGGGATTTCATATTTTGCTTTAATATAGCTATAATTACTTTTTTCATCAATTGCTTTGTTAGTAGGTCAAGGAGAAATCATACCTAAGAAGGGTCCATGGAGAAAAGAGACCAATCATATCAGAATTAAAATTAAATTGAAAAAATTTAAATCAAGGAAACCATTTTTTCCTGCTTTCAGTATATTGTGTATATTCATACGTTTTTAAATGGGAAATAGGAAATGTCATAGCTGCTGAACTGCAGTGATGTGAGTTCTGTGGTCAGGGTGGAGGCAGGGTACAATATACCTGTGGCAGCTTTTGCTCAGGAAATTACACTTAAAAACATTCTGACGACACTATGGAGCCACCAGAAAATGTACAGTGATTTCTTTTTAGTGGAACAAAGTACTTGCTCTTTTTCAGCTGAGAATCCTTTGCCAACCATGCCACACTTAGCAGGCAGTGCAGGTTCAGGCACAGAAATGTATTTGCCCTGCACACACCTGCACACAAACTCACACAAACAAAATTTTGCCAACTATCTATTATTTTTCTTTGTGTGTATCAAGTTAGCTATCAATTACAATTTGTGTTTTAGTTTGAATTTAATTTATCTTATAAAAAATGCCTTTCACTATCTCTCTGAACACTGTTTAATCTGAATTGTGTCCATAATTTCATATTTAATATGATATGGAATAGGATAAAAACTAGTATGAAGCTAAAATTATATCAATTATGTTTCATGCAGAGTGAAAAAGGTACTGTGACCAGATATAAAAAATATCTATGTAAATAATACTGCATTGAACAAAGGGGTGCATATATTCTTTTGAATCAGTGTGTGGGGTTTCTTTAGCTATATGAAACCCCAAGGGAAATCTCTGGGTCACAGGGCAGTTCTATTTTTAATGTTTTTGAGAAACCTCCATACTATTTTCCACATGGCTACACCAATTTGCATTCCCACCAATAGTGGATGAGGATTCCTGGTTCTTCACATCCTCATCACCACTTGTTGTATGTTGATTTATGGATGGATAACCATTCTGAACAGGTGTGAGGTGATATCTTATTGTGGTTTTAATTTGCATTTTTCTAATGACTAGTGATGTTGAGCATCTTTTCATATGCTAGTTACAAAATAGTTACGGAGATGTAAAGTATAGTATAAGAAATGTAGTTAATAATCCTATATAATAAAAGGCTAATATGCAAATAGACCAAACAGCAGAACAACCGAACAACTGGTCACTATGACATGCTCTGGCCACCAGGGGGCGTGTGTGGAACATGACAGGCATTGGCAGCAGCAGGATGGTGGAGCAGGTGAGGTGGGCACCAAGGTGGGGTGCCAGTCACTGTCCTCAGAGCGAGCCTCTGGTGGTTACTGAAAAATTCTTTGTTCCACCTGGCGCTCACACCTGCTGCTGGCACTGACCCTGCTCGCATCCACAGCCAGCACCAGAGCCACTGCTCACACCTGCTGCCAGTGCCCGACACCATCAGCAGGTGTGAGAGGTGGCTGCTGGCCTCGATCACCCCTGAGGGCTTCTCCACCCCTCCCTCTGCTCCTGAGGGGCAATCAGGGCAGCAGTCGCCACTCGCACCCCATGATGACTCCAGCCCTGCTCATGCCCGCTTCTGGTGCTGGCCCCAATTGCTCTGCATCATCAGCAGATGCAAGCAGGGCCAACACCTTTAGTCTGTGGGAGCAGCAGCAGCAGGAGCAGGGCTGCCAGAGAACCAGGGACCGTGGTGGGAGGGGCCAGGCAGGGGTGCGGAGGATGAGCTGAGACCCACCCCTGTGCCTACCACAGCCTCATGGCCCACAGTTCCTCTCACGGTGCACGAATTCGTGCACTGGGCCCCTAGTATTATAATAACTATGTATGGTGCCAAATGGGTACTGCAGTTATCAGGGGGATCACTTTGTTAAGTGTATGATAGTCTAACCATTATGCTGTACATGTGAAACTAATACAAGGTAATGTTGAATGTAAACTGTAATTGGAAAAATATAAATAAATAAATAAATAAATAAATCCAGTCCAATAAAAATATCTAGGCTAATCAAATACAAACTGTATTAATTAAATTTGTAAAATAATGGTCTGTTAATTTATGTAGCATTCTAATTATAATAAATATATTTTACATTTGCAAGTAACACAGTCGAAAACATTTTTTTCATTAGACAGTTGCATAAATGTCCACTAAAATTGAAACAGCAAAGATGGATGTAGTAACTACAAACTTAGGAAAAAACCTCAAGAATATAGCTGTTTACAAGCAGCTAGTATACATGTGCTTTGTTCGAGGAAGGATAATACGTTGTGAATGGAGGATGCATGAACTCTTTGAGACGTAAAGATTATATTTTCCAAATAACTTCATTCATGTAGGTGATTCACGTTGTGTACATCAGAATTCAGCTTCCAGCTGTTTTCTGATGTTGAAAAGTGAAACACCAAGGTTTAAAATGGTTCTGGGGACACAGCCTTCCCTGCCAGGGATTCTGGCAGATGCTGGTATAATTTAATATTCGTGGAAGACAGAGCAAATATAGAATAGCATCAAACTGCTTTTGCAGAGTTTTCAAGCCAGATGTCCCTTTGGCATTTACATGGAAGACGTCTACTGTGTAACAAGTTGCATAATTTTGTGTGCAAGTTCTCTGCCATGGTATGTAGTCATTGGTGTTTTGACAGCCATCTGCTCAGGCCTTACTTTCTCTACTTAGCCATAGCTAAGTTTGAACATTTTTCAAAGTGGAAAATTCCAGGTGGTTTTGAGTATAAGAGAACATAAAAATTAGTACTTACAAGTAAAAAATTTTAAAATAATACACATCTTTTGTTCAGTGATAACTCTGCATTGAAACAAAATATCTTATAAGTAGCTTTCCAAATAAATAAGGTCTTTGAGAAGAGAGACCCCATCCTCTTGTTGACTGAATTTGTTTTAATTGTGTGAAGGTTCTAGCTAGACACTGAGGGAGTTGCAGAAATTAGTAACTCCACAGTGACTGGTCTAAGGCTGGCCTTATTTGTATACACTAAGGATTTTATACATTTTGATGAATGAACAAATGAATATATTAGAATCCTTACATAGTAGCCTGTTTATTTGTAGAAAATTTCTGCTAACAGCTAATAGGTTTTAATATGTTGAGATGTGTGTGCGTACACACATGTGTGTATGATATATGTGTGTGTGTGTGTGTGTGTGTGTTTATACACTGTAGGTGAATGAAAGAGTTTATTAAAACTTTTGAGCACTAACTATGCAATTACTGATATGTTAGGCATCTGGAGTTTCAAAACATCTACATAAAAAGAATAAAATAAATAGCATTTAAAAATTAATATGTAATATAGATTAATTGGTAAATAGTAAAGGATGGGGATTTTTTTTCCAGAGGATGTATTTTGAGCTGATTTAGAAGGAAACATTAAATTTAGACCAATGGAGAATAATTAAAGTAGGGAGATTAACACAATATAGATGAGGTGGGTAATGTTGTGTTTGTGCATTAATTGAGTCATTTATCAAATTATTTTAATACTTCTTTTGGTCCAGCATTACATTAAAAAGATACATTATCAAACAAGCTTTCAATTTAGCTTGCAGATAGAGACATAAACAAATATTATTATTAGTACCTAGAAATCTTAAAGCCCTATAGCCATCAGTTTTATAAGTATAATTTACAAGCCTGATCCATTACTCACAGTGTCAACAAAATATATATCTCTAAAAATAACACTTTACTGGGCATATTTATTGTAGCCAAGCAATATATAACATTCTGAAAATTTTATTTGACTCTCTTATTCAACAGGCTTGGGAGCAGTTAATGTTTAGAGTATATATAAGTATATATGCTGAAAACATTTCATTCAATAAGTTTACCTTGAGTTGTGGATAAATTTTATAGCCTGAGGGCATCAATATGGTCCTTAAATGTAATCTTTTATGTGTGTCTTAATTTAACCTCTTAGTATTATCAACTCTTTATCAATAATTTAATATTTTGAATGAAATCATTAGCTTTTGGGATGTTTTACTGCGACCAGTAATTTTTTAGCCATAAGCCAACCCAATGGCACTCACAAAATTCAATACCAATAAGAAAAAAAAAAATGACCAGTCTTTGACTGTCTTGTCATGACTGAATTCACCAAATATATAGTTCACTTCCAAAATAATCCAGGGTATACTATCTAAATATGATTTTAGATGACACACTGCATTGTTAAATTAACCAGTAGTGCAAAAATAGATAAAATATTTCAGATACAAGGAGAGAACAAGTTAGAAAAATGGGCGGACACAAATCAGAAGCTTCATGTATAAAACTTAAGAGCAATTTGCTCTGGAAGCAAAAACCTTATGACACTAAAACAAGATGATGAAGAAATTACTCTGCGTGCAATTGTGGAGAAAAAAATAGCTTGTGATACTCTCGTGATCTGGGAGCTCATTATCCAGCAGAAATGAAGAGCTCTAACTACCATGCAATTAGAGTCCTAGAGAGTATAAATAAGAGTGTACCGTGTGGTGGCTTATAGAAACTCAGAAGTGGGTAGAATTTGAGTAGAGTGATACTCTTAAAAAGGAAAACTCATTAGGAATATTTAATTAGAGAGCAGTAAAAGACCTCTGCAACATCTTTCAAGAAAGAATGTTGAGTCCTAACCGGTTTGGCTCAGTGGATAGAGTGTCGGCTTGTGGACTGAAAGGTCCCAGGTTTGATTCCGGTAAAGGGCATATACCTTGGTTGTGGGCACACCCAAAGTAGGGAGTGTGCAGGAGGTACCTGATCCATGTTTCTTTCTCATAGATGTTTCTAACTCTCTATCCCTCTCTCTGCCTCTCTGTAAACAATCAATTTATATATATATATATATATATATATATATATATATATATGTATATGTGTGTGTGTGTGTGTGTGTGTGTGTATATATATATATATATATATATATATATAATTTTTCTTTAAAGAAAGAATGTTGATTGATTCTGGATATCATACTTATTGTAAGATTGGTATCCCAAAAGCTTATCACCCCTGGACATTATGGAAATATTCTCCTTCATCCCCACTAATACATAGCCTAGACTTCAACAACTTGGTTGCCAAGCAGGAATAGGAACTAGGTAAGTTTCAGTGTGGACAGCTAGTAACCACTCCAAGTTATGAAGAATTATATTCTCTATTTGTGTCCCAAACTCATTGACTTTAATGAAGATAAACCCTTTTTGAAGATATGGAAACTGTTGTAATGAGGATACTTATAATGGTATTATTCTGGGGAACTCGAAAGAAAATTAGGAAATTAAAGGGACTGAAGTTATTAAAGAGCCTGAAAGTGGTGATGTTGCTTCCTTAATGCCTACAAATGGTTGGAGAAAAGAGAAATGCTTTCAAGTACACAAGTTGTGAGAAATTACATGAATTGTGAAAAAAATGCGTAAAGTTGTGGGGCAGGGGCCGGGGGAGTGAAGACCCCTCAAAATCAAGGGAAACTTTTGGAAATGGTTTTAGTGAGAAGTAGTAACTTATTTTGTTCCCTTTTTGAAAGTAGTTGCATAGTAACGTACTTTTGATCACATTTGGAAAGTGGTTTATCTCCAAACCTAGATTCCAGATCTTGGGGTATAGGCTTATAAGGTAAACAGTCCTTGAGTCTGGGTTCTCTGGACTTTGACCCACCTTTACCTTAGCTCACCCACTGGACTTGAACTTGGGCCAGACTTACTTTGAGTATCTCTTAATTTTTCTCCTGCTGCTGACTATCCACCCATACTTCTGGTCCTCTATTTACTATCTCCAATATTCTATCATATAATTATCTTGCAGTCTTTTAAGCTCTGTGAAGGCAGGGCCCCTAACTGCTCTGTTCATTCTTGGATAATTACTGCCTAGCCAAGTGCCTGGACAGGTAGAGGAATTCAATGAATATGTGTTACATATAGTCAAAGAAGAACTGGGATTGAATTCGAAAAACACAAGCTCCAGATTTAGGAAATGATCTGTCATTACTTATCTTCAATTATTTTACCTGTAAAATTTAATAAACGTCTATCCCATCTGTCATAGTTTCATTGTGAGAATCAAGCTAAATGGAAATACTTTGAGACCTTCAGTGCTACACATTTATTGTGATAAATGAATTGCACTACTCAGACATTTATAATATATACCCTGTTGCAAAGGTTCCTGGTTTTGGTTTTGATTTTGTTTGTTTGCTTGATACAGATCAGTTAAATTAGAATAAATATATTTACTTGCAGGTTTTTTTTTTCTTTTAAGAAGTTGAAATTGGTGACTAAATTAATTCACAGAATCTCTGAGGTCATTTACCTTTTTTATGAATATTTACTGAGCACATATTTGATGTCAATGACTCTAATCCACCATGAGAATAAAAGGATTACTAAATTATGACCTCTATCTTCAAGGAACTTAGAGGTTAGTGGTCATATACAATGTTGGCAAGAGACTAAAACAAAATTATGATAAAAACTCATTATGCCTGATAGTTTTATATATTCTTGGTAAATGGAAATTATTATTTGCAACACTATCCTAAATTACTATAAAATGCTGATTTTTCACATCAAGTATTTATTTAAAAAAAACAGAATATTTGTGAGTTTTTCTGCATATTTATATGTGTGTTCAAACAGCTGCTAGAGAACAAAGTGTTTTGCTATAAACACTGTCAAATCTCACTTCAAAAAAATATTTGTCTATAAAACAAGTATTTCCATAGATATACTGAAACTTATAGAATGTGCTTTTAAAGCATAAAACAGAATTAGATGCTTGAGTCAGCTGTGGAGTATTCTTTTTTATGTATCTCTCATTCTAAGTCTTCACTCTGTGGATCAGGCTAAGACCTGGTACAATTTGAAAGTAATAATGGGATATAAAAGTTCCTGAAGCAGCCCAGCGGTGAGGATAACTTTAACATTGTATTTATTAGAACCATACATTTATATCTTCCAATGTTTTATTTTTTGAGGGGTCTTCTGGGAGAGAAGTGTGTATTAGGAAATCCATCCAAATCCATCTAATGTTTGATTTATCAACCAAACCAACTTAATCACAGAGAGAATTCAAAGTGACTCACAACAAAACACAGAAGACATTTTTATATATTTTCCAAAACAGAAGATGAGAAACTACTCAGAGGGTAGGGATTTGGGCTTAAGAAGGCAATTAACAAGTTTTAAGAAAATATTGGTTTTAGTCATTTAATGCTAACATTATCTTTGTGCTGTCAAGCCACTAAAACATCAAAGAAATATATCTGTGGGTTTTTTGTATGCATTTTTTTTCTTATTTTAACAAAAGGTTTTTCACTTCTTCCAAACAGGCACACAATTTATGTGCTGAATTCTAAAATGAATTTCTCATTAGAGAATATTTTTAAGCACCTTTATGTGTTTAGCCCTGGCAAGGCTCTGAGAGTACAGTGGAATCCAAAATTAATAGAACAACCATGGAGTTCCCATTCCAGCAAGGAACATAGACTTGGACACATGATCATTATGCAAAACTAAAAGCCCAGTGCATGAAGTTTGTGCACTTGGGTTGGAGGTTCCCTCAGCCTGGCCTGCACCCTCTCATAGTCTGGGAGCCCTCAGGAGATGTCTGACTGCCATAGAGGTGGGAAAGACTCCTGCTACCTACACTGCACTCACCAGCCATGAACCCAGCTCTGGCTGAGTGGCACTCCCCTTGTGGGAGCACACTGATCACCATGGGGCAGCTCCTGGGTTGAGCATCTGCACCCTAGTGGTCAGTGTACTTCATAGCGACCGGTCGTTCTACCATTCGGTCGATTTGCATATTAGCCTTTTATTATATAGGATTGTGCTTTGCAATCAGTGATACACAAGAAAAGTGAGGGATTATGATGGGGGACTATTTAGAAAGGGTTAGGGAAGATCTGAGAGGAAATATGATATAATGAAGAAACACTTGTGAAAGATGAGAAGGTAGGAAAAGGGCAGGGAAGTTAAGGAGCAGGGATTTTAGGCAATGTCCTGAGGAAGAAAAAGGGAAGAACCTTGTTCTAGAAACAGTTCAAAAGCAGTAGTCTTTGAATGTGATGAGAGGATATTGTCTACCAGGATAATAATTCTGAATTTTAACCCAGATGCAATTATAATCCAGTCAGGGATTTTAATAGGAGTGACCTGATCAGATTTACATCCTAAGAACACCCATGTTGTTGAAAATGGACTGGAGAAAGGCAAAGGGCAATCAGGAGCCTGTTTAGGAGGCTGTTGCAGAGTCCAGATGTTAAATGCTTGTAATGTGGCCCCACGTTTTGGCTCTGGTGCTGGAGGGAAGCAGATGGACTTGAAAATAATTTTGGAGTTAGAATAGTATGTAGTGATGGACTGGCGTCAGCAAAGACTCCTAGTTTTCTGTAGGGGATCCTGTGCGGGTAAAGTAGAATGCCTTGAGCCGGAGAAAACCTAGGAATCATTTGTTTGGGGGGTGGGGTGAGAGGGGAGAATGACAGTGGTGCTGGAACCTGGAAATCATTAGCTCTATTTTGGGTAGATTAAGTTTGAGATGCTCAAGAGACAGCTAAATGGAGGTGTCAACCCAGCCATGGGATAAGTAAGCCTGGAGCTTCTGAAAGCTATCTGGCCTGGAGATATAATTTGAGAATTGTTGCCTATGCAGATGGTATGTAAATGGTTTAAAAGTGCAAGAGATTATCAAGGGAGGAGAATGAAATGAGAAAAGGATCTGCGATTATGCCCCAAGGAACTCTAAATCTAACTGATAAAAGCAAATGAAAAAGAGCAAGTTAATGAATATAACATTCCTGTTCCCTCTTGTCTAGGCCTTTTAAACCAGGGGAAACACAATGTAAAGCAGTGTTGTTGTTTGTTGTTGTTCTATGTGTGTTTCATCATTGAAGATAAGAAATTGTCTAGCAGTCAAAGTGCAGGGCCCTTGGGGACAATGTCTTTGCTGCCATTGCTGCACCAGAGCTTACGTGGGCCCCTTCTGATATTTTTATTTGAGGAATGTAAATATAAGCTCATGCTCCTTGCATAGCAATTAGCTTAGAGATTTATCACAGGTTTATTTTCATATTTTGGATTGTGAGCAGACACAACGTTTTCGATGTATTCCTATATTACAAACAACTCTGTTGTAGAGTAATTGCCTAATTAAGACTATGATTTCATTTTCAGTGACTTAAAAAAAAAGTGTTTTGCATTTTCTCTCCTTTGCCTTTTTTACTTCTCATTTTGAGTTTTCAGGCAGACCTGCCAGAGACTCATCTAGCTTATAGGCTGAGTGTTGGAAGCCAGGCAGAAGAGAGCAGATATTGAACATATGTTCTGCTGATATTGATGAAGTGAGGGTGGAGAAGCTTGGAAGCATCCTATTTCTGCTCTACTGCCACCCTTTCAATGCATCTTCTGGGTATCCTGATGTTAGAACATTTTAAATAAGGGCTCAGGTGTAATAATTATTTTTCATCATATGTTATTGAAAACCTTGAGGATGCCTCAAAATTGTTTTTATCAGTGGTACATAAAAATCATAAAAAGCAGTTTGGCTATTCTAATTTTAAATGGATAGTGGGTAAGAGTTCCATGAAAATTATAAGGATTGAAAATGTCGTTACTAGAGTGATTGCCCATCAGATAATAGAAATAATAGAAGTAGGAGTATAGTGGGTACTTGTATTCCCCATGCATCTGAAATTAGATAATCTATTCAGTCTAGCCATAGAGATGACATTTTGCAAAACCTGTTGGTTTCGTTTTTCAAAAGTGTCTATTGCTCTTCCTATCTTTGGTGAGAGGTAGCATGGTCAACTTCAATTTAGCAAACATTGGGTGATTAGAGTTGCTTTCAAAAAAATATTTGGAGGAATTTTGAGTACAAATGCCTACCTTGAATTCACTGCTGTAGAGATGCATTATTATGCTCTTCCGGTACCAGAAATATGCGTTATAATGGCAGTTATTTTCTTATGTATGTTTAAGTTTTAGGTCTTTGCAAATTTATAATGTAATCCTGTTGTAATAAGATCAATGGTGTCCTTTGTCAGGAATTAAATAAAATCGTACATTACTTGGCTGAGCAAGTGGCTACGATGTCATTTGAGTTCACAGTGGTCCTCATAGTCCTAATTTCCATGAGAATGTCTGCTATGTAGAGTAAGTATTGATATTCTATAGGCAAACCCTGATTAAGATCCATTGACGTATGGTTAGGTCTGGTTTGTTTCTGATCATAATAAAAAATGCCTAAGTATTCATCTTAATCTGTTTGGAAAGAACAAAATATTTTAAAAACTAGTTCCACAGAGGACCACTTTTTCCGATTACAAAAGAAGAAAGGAGACCAAACAACCCATAAACCTCCCCTCCCCCAAAATACCCTTTTATTTTGGAAACTGAAAAGGGCAGAACGAGGCAACAGTAGGAGACAAGTTTGAAAGGCTATAAACAGGAGTTAGGAGCAGAATACGTGCTCTTCTGGTAGCTTTTTGTTATTATTTCCTTTTTGCTTCTGAACAACTGGATCCAACATTATTTTTTTTTTCAGTTTACAATCATTGTTGTGTCTGGACGGCTATTAGTTCAAATTGGACTGATTTTCTAGTTCTATAAAACTCTTCGTCTGCATCATGGATCAAGAGCACTGAGTGACTTCCTGCAGTGCACAGCTGGGAATGAGTCTCGGCAGCAACATTTTGTTTTGTCCCGTTTTTGTTTTATGCCGATGTGTTGTGCCTACACACCCACATAGCTCAGAATTTCAACAGACAAGTATCTCCTTTTCTTTCTTGACGTGTCTCAGAGCATTTTAAATTGGCAGGTTCTCTTTTGTCTTTCAAATACTGAAGAACTTGCAAACAGCTCTGTTTGCTTGCATGATTTTTTTTTTTAATGGTCCACAGACAGAGAATGCTGAAATGGAAAGTTAGAAACATTCAAACAGACAGTTTTCTCATTCTTTTGAGGGGTGATAGCTGCTTGGCATGAACAAGCAGGAGAAATATTGTGTACCAAAACTAAGATGACAGAAGGAGAGAGATAGATAGATAGATAGATAGATAGATAGATAGATAGATAGATAGATAGAAATAAAAAACCCGAGAGTGAGGGAGAAGTGTAGTGTATTGTTGTGAAAAATAGATTATGATTTTTAAAAGTTATTAAAACCACATATACTAAAGAGAATTGTGTTATTGACTGATGCCTTTCCCATAGTAACTCTTCAGTATTATCTGTTATCAATTCTATTAATGAGGGTCTTTGCAAGCTGGATGATAGATATTGACCAGAAACATTATTTGTGAAATTAAAATAAGTATATTGTGTATACTGATATATAGACATATATCATTATCTATGACAATGAATAAAAATATTACAATACACTAGGCACAGACAATGAAGACAGATACTCCACAATGTTCATTTAGTTTAATATTTAAACAGTTGAAAATAAGAAAATATATTTATAAATTCTTCTTGCCAGGCTACATTAAAATATTTTCTTTAAATACATGAGTTTAATCATGATCATTTTAAAATGGTGATTTACAGTTAAAGGTAATCCAAATAAAAAACCCAATGAAACAGAAACACAGCTATAGGGAAACAATCACTAAAGAGGAACATAATTTTTTTAAAGTGACACTGTGACCACTTCTGATCATGATCATTATGTAGGCATTGGGTCTTCGTATAAGAAGTTGTGATTGTTGCCACTATTATTGTACCTTCACATTTTACCCTCAATATGTATAAAAGAAGCAACTCTGTACATGTTTATTCTTTAGTCAGTTATAATAATGTTAGCTTGTCAACCTTCCTCTCTTCACTGTGTAGCTCTGTGTGTGTATGTGTGTGTGTGTATGTTCATGCATATGAATATGTATGTATATATTTAGGTATGTGTCTATGTATGTATATGGTTCTGTGGATATAGTGATATGATCTTTTTATCCATCTGGCTAATTGACCCCAAGCAACAGAAATCACCAATGGAAGAAGTATATTTAAACTATATCACACTGAGATCAGTTTGGCTTAGTGGATAGAGCGTCGGCCTGTGGACTAAAAGGTCCCAGGTTCAATTCTGGTCAAGGGCATGTACCTTGGTTGCGGGCACATCTCAGTAGGGGGTGTGCAAGAGGCAGCTGGATGATGATTCTCTCTCATGGATATTTCTAACTCTCTATCCCTCTCTCTTCCTCTCTGTAAAAAAAAAAAAATCAATAAAATATATTTAAAAAAATAAAGTTTTCACATAACTTGCAGAATCATTGGGAAGATTTGAAAACCAGGCTCAGGAGATGACAGACCTTAAGGCCATTCCTAGGTTTCACTGTCTGAATAAGCTAGTCAGGGCTCTTCTGCAGACACTGCTGTCCCCTCTCTCCTCCCCGGCTGGTGCTAGTTATTTTTCACTAGCATGATCTTAGTTTACTTATCTCCCCAATCTTGTACTTCAAGTACCCAACATTTTGAGTCCTACAGCAAAGTCAGGTGTACCTGCTCACCATGCAAAAAGGAGTGGAGGAGAAAGATCTTTTTTCCTCTATTTTTTTTGGTTAGGAGGTAGGGTACTGAATACCCTCAGTGTTACTTACAAGGCCAATTACCCAATGATAGAAATGGAGGTGGGATGTTTGGACTGCCAGGAAATGGTAAAGCTCTACTACATTTTTCAAATAGTTTAGTTTTGTTTGTTTTTTAATAATTTCACTGATAGTACTAAAACAGCTCTACATTTCCACTAAATTAAGAGTCTGATTAGTTTAATGGCTTTTATGTGCCAGATTTCTCTGTAGAAAGATTACACAAATGCATGTATTTACTCTTATTCAATAAATTTAAATTTCACTGGTATTATCTTTGTACTCAGTAATGTTATAGAATAGAGGTCCACTATAAAAGGTATTGAAGTTTCAGTGTGATGAGGGTTATAATAAAATATCAACTAAGTACTGTGTAGACACCAAGTGGGAAACAACCAATTCTGTGTAGCAAAGTCAGGGAGCACTTTCACAGAGCAGGACGAATTTGAACTGGGTCATGAAAGATGAGTCGATGACCATGTTTGGAAAAAAAAAAAGGAAGAGAAACATTCTATAGAACGGACAAGATAATATGACAAAAAAAAAATAACTTTCAGCCGAAACCGGTTTGGCTCAGTGGTAGAGCGTCGGTCTGCGGACTGAAAGGTCCCGGGTTCGATTCCGGTCAAGGGCATGTGCATTGGTTGCAGGCACATCCCTAGTAGGGGGTGTGCAGGAGGCAGCTGTTTCTCTCTCATCGACGTTTCTAGCTTTCTATCTCTCTCCCTTCCTCTCTGTAAAATATTAATAAAATATATTTTAAAAATATTGGAAGAATATACTAATTAAGGCTCTGAATTCTCTTTTAATAAAATAAAAAAATAACAAAAAAATAACTTTCAAGCATCTGGTATATGTAAAGAGTAAATTATCACTACACTGGATGCGTAAGACATCATGAAAGATGTTGGAATCAGATGAATTTAGAGAGGTAGATGGTGGGCCCGATTTATTATAAATGTTCAGATTACTGAGGAGTTTGGCTGTTATGTTATAAGCAACAAGCAATGCACAGAGGTGTTTAAACAAGAAAGTGACATGATCAAATTTAATTTCTAAGAACATAATTTCTCTGGCAGTGGGAAAGATGAACAGAAGTGGAGTCATGCGGGGAAGACTAGGTAGGATGCCTCTGCAGTAGAGGTAAATTAGCCTAGGACTTCCTTATACAAAAGGATGGATAGACAGACAGACAGACAGACAGACAGGTAGATAGATAGATAGATAGATAAGATAGATAGATAGATAGATAGATAGATAGATAGATAGATAATAGATAATGTTAAACTAAATACAAAAAATTAGGAAGCAGAAATCTTAGGATGGTGAAAAAGACATAAAAATACCCTTTACCTTTCTGGTTTTTGTGGAATAACAATTTTTAATGCTGGGTTATATTTACCTGTTTAGTAAAAGTGGCAGAAATTTAGGGGATAAGGCTGGCAATGGATCAGTTACCAATATTTTTGTAGTTGGTCTTCATGTACCCAGTCAGTAGTGGACGTGAGCATGTGGTGGGTGATTTGGACTTAACAAGAGACATTACGATTCACAAGAGGAACTGATTTATAAGCCACGTGTAGAAGCCAGAAGGAGATCACTTCCCCCCTCCCAGTGATTCTAGGGTCCATTGGGGAAATCTGCCAAAGTGTCAGTGTCAGAGGAAATTAAGGCTCCAGTTACACTAAAAACAGTGAAGGGATGCTTCTTAAAATGCAGAAATCAAGAAATAAATTCTAGGAATCGTAAAATTGTGATGGAAGTTGGTCTGTGAGTGAATGTGGAAGGGAAAGGGGAACTAGTTGGCATAAAACTCAGGACTGATGCGGGAGGTAAAAAGGGTTTTCATGTAGAGCAGAGAGGAGCATGAGGCAGGGTGTCTCTTTAATATTGCAATTCATTTGGATTGATAATTATTGTGTTTGAAAACTAGCCGTGCCATTTAGGTTCTGGGGGTTATTTTCTTTACTTGTAAAATTGTAGCTGTCCTTCTTTGAACTGCATTCTTTGTGCTGTCAGACAACCACCTCCGAGTTCATCACCTTGAGAATCATTGCCTAAAGCCCAGGGAGCCCGCCACGCAGCAGATCACTTACTCTTCGGTTAGACACAGTTCTCTCTGACCCACTTGTAGTTCTTCAAAAGACAACCCTTATGTATTAAATATGACTCTAGTCAAAGTTCTCCATTTTTACAAAATAAGATCTGGATGGACTGGAAAGCTGTAACAGGAAAATAGAACCGCCTGCTGATTCCTGGCCTGCCGGTGTCTTGAAGGGACGTCAGCTGTTTTGCTTGCCCAGTGCTTTATTTTGCTTCCTTCTTCTGACTGTGGATGGGATTGAAAAGATGTGTTTTTTTGTGTGTTTGTTTGTTTTTTTGTAGTAGTAGCCAAGAACTTTTTCACATTTGATTTAAGAAATGTGAATTTAATATGTTATTGCTACTGATATTGGTGATTTATGGAAGCCAAAGAATGAGATAACGCACATATATGCCCACATATGTGCACACATGTGTATATACCCATACAACAGATTTATACTTATACCTATATGTGTAATTTTTCTGTAGATTATTTGCCAAATTTTATTTAAAAATGTTCCGGAGTGGCTCAGTGGTTGAGTGTTGACTTCTGAGCCCAAAAGGTAAATGTTTGATTCCCGGACAGGGCACATGCTCGGTGGCTAGCTTGATTTCTAGTGTGGGACATGCATGCGGTAGCTATTCAGTGATTCTCTCTCATCATTATTCTTTCTATCTCTCTATCCCTCTGTCTTCTTCTCTGAAAAAAAATATTTATAAAGTTCCTGCATACAGAATGTTGAATCATATAATAAATCCCCATATACTTATCATCTACATTTAAAATTAACATCTTGCTGTATTTGCTTTATCAGACATATAAACATCTATATGAAACTACCCATAAATCTGTCTTAAACTTTGACCCATTGAAAACTTCATACCTAAGCACTTCATCATGATATCATTAAGTAGAGTTCAATAATGGTTTTCCTTCTTTTTTAATGGTAAAATTTGCCTACAGTGAAATGCTCAAGTCCATACTGAGTGTAACATTTACTCATTGAGGGTAACATTCAAGTTTTGAAAATGAGTATATTTGTGTTACATAAACTCCTATAGAAATATTAGCATCATTCTGGAAATTTTCTTTATGCCTCTTCTTAATCAATCTCTACCCTTAAGTAAACTATTTCCCCCCTAATATTTTTCCAATGGATTAAGTTTGCCTGTTCTAAAAGTTATATAAGTGAATAATAGAATATACATTCATTTTTGTAAAAACGTTTCTTATTTAGCATCACACGTTTAGGAATCATCTTGTTGCATGTATTAGTAGTTTGACTCATTTTAGTGTTCATTAGTATTCCATTGTTGAATACATCATAGTTTCTGTATCAGTTCTTCCATTGAAGGGATCCTGGGCTATTTCCATATTTGACTATTATGAGAAAAGTTTTTATGAACATTTCTTGTATAGGTCCCTTCATGGACATGTACTGTCATTTCTATTGGGTAGTTACCTTAGAATGGGATTTTGGGGTCCTGAGGTAGGTCTCAGTTTAAATTTATCAAAAAATGCCTGTTTTCTAAATTGGTTATATTAATTTGCACATCTAAGAATAAACAAGTAGAGTTTTAGTTGCTCCACAAACTTTTAAACATTTGATGTCACTCTTTTCAATATTGTACCAATTAAAACATAAGAACCTTGTAAATTATATGTATAATCTCTCCACCCTCCTTTCTTTTGTTACAATTGCCATATGTATTCAATCAACACACAGTGCTCCCACCACCAAAACAATGTTATACATATTTTTTGTTGAATATTAATATGTATTTAGAGAACATAGAAGAAAAGTTGATTGATTTATATTCATGGTTATTACACATCTGCTAACTCCAATTTTCTATTAATCACATGCAGTATTTTTTTTTTGTACTTTGTATTCCTCTGCTGAGATTTCTTGTCTTTTTATTATAAATATATTTTGAGTTATCCTGGATCATGGTTATAAAAGCTGCTTAAAATATTTCTGAGCTAGTTCCAAAATCTGGGTGATATTAATGTTGATCTCTAGTCACTGCTTCTCTCCTAAATATGGATGGTATTTTATTGTTTCTTTTGTATGTATAGTATTTTTTTTTCTATTGCATTATGGATGTTGTGAATGATATATTGCAAAAACTTGGGATTCTGTTATGTTCTTCTGAAAAATAGTTACCCATCTTTCATTTTTGTGTCACATCAGTTGATTAACTTATTTGAATTCCAACTCCAAACTATTGTCTTTCCTGTGGAATACATTAACCATATATCTCTGTTTTATCACCAACTTGGGTACTTGGAATCTGCCTAGGGCATATGTAGGTCTGGCATCCGTGAGGGGTTTGGGAAGTTTGTACATATATTTTGAGGATCCCTTTCTGTGGCTTTGTTTCTCGCAGTATTGTTTCCTCACTTTATAGCAGCTGTGATTGCTCTTAGTTCTGTTTTCTGGTTCTTCCAGACATTTTTTTAGGAGACTAAAACTGTGGGATTCTATTTGAGTTTTTAGCCACTTTGCATGGTGCAGACTGGAGCACTTCCACTACCTTCATTCTTCTAAGCATGCACATCCCTTCTGGCTTTCCTCTTTGGGTTGGTCTCCAATGGCTTCAGCTCTTTGGATTCTTAACAAATATATTTTGTTAATGTTTTTTAGCTGTTATCAGTGAGAGGTCTGGTCCAATAAAAGCTACTCCACAATTACTAAAAGTAGAACCTTCATAGGCAGTTTTTAAAATGCTTCTGTCATTTGTCAGATTGTGGGGTTTTGGAAATGAAGATCATTGAAATCATAAAAACTTGTATAAATATGCTACAGTATTTGAGCAAGCTTATATAGAATAAAGACATCCAAATTAAAACAATAAAAATGTGCTGAATTTTTTAAATGTTTGTTGTATTGTAGCAAAATTTTTCCCTTTTTACATTATGTAGTCTGAGGCTTTTTGTAGATCGTTTATATATACATATTACAGAAACAAATATATCATTACTACATATTGTACATATTTTATTCATCTTTAATAAAATGTATAAAATGGAAAATAAATATTATTTATGTTTTCTTCAGACTTTATTCTTTAAGCCACAAATCCAACAATTTATTTAGACTGGGTACTATTCAGGAAAAACAAGTCAATTATAATTGTATGGATAATGATGACTGACTTTTATGTCATTATCATTACATGACCTCAAGTTGAATTAAGAGGCTGTAAATCAATACACTATAAAGGTTCTCCAGCTATTTGTAGCTCTTTTACACTTGTAATGTTTTTATAATTTTAACCAAATAACCCAGATTGCATATGGCAATAAGTATTGCTCTGCTGCTTTTGAAAGGGAATAAACAGGCACAGCCTAATAGATCTAAAATATAATGAGAATGGGGCTGCGATCGATAATATACCCTGCTGAAGACCCAATAAAAACTCTGATATTGACTAACTCTTCAATTGGTCATTAGCACCTAATTGGGGCCCTTCCCTGACCAATACATGTTACTTATTTTTAAAAATAAACAGCAAAATAGCTGATGAAATTTCAATAAGCAACTGTTTGCTGATCACCAAGCAAGGCAATTAAATTAAGAAAAGGTTATTTTTAAATACACGATCAATACGCATAACAGAAACAAATCAATGGAAAGACCCAGAAAAGTAAATATCGGTAATGTTTTTGGTTTATGAGTAAAGAACTCAATAAAGCAACAAAGGGGTGGGGATTGAGTCTTTCTTTTATGAAATATTTAAACTAATAAGCTTCACTGAGAATTAAGTTTTGGCACCTACATCTTCATGCCTACTAAGAATAAATCTGAGTTAAAGAGCTGAGCTCAATTTTTAGTTATCAATCTAATTCATAGCTTTTATGCATTTTGTTTGTCTTCTCCGAGCTGTGCTTTCTTCATTTGTAAAATGGGACTAATAAAACCTGCCCCGTGGGGTTACTTCTGCATGACACTATTTTATTTAATGAGTATGAAATATCTTTGAATCAATGTTACTTCCATACCTGTAATTCTTTTATAACTGTCACCTTGCTCACATTTTATTTATTTAATTCTGTGGGGAAATCAGGATGTCAATCAACTCTATATTTGTGGAACATACAATATAAAATAAGGTCATTTTCACCAGCCATTGATTTCCTCCTTTTTGTCCCCTCCCATGATTACTCCATCTAAGAAAGTACAGGCTTGTTCAATGCACATCAGATCCAACAGGCCTGCATCAAAGCAGGGCGGAGAGGCCCTTACCCACACCTACAAAACAGGTTACAAGGTCAGGGCCAAGGTTAGAACTAGTCAGAGGTGAGGGGGAGACTAAGATCACAGAGCATAACTGACAGTGTCCTGGTACAGCGGGAGAGATATTGGCTTCTGCCGAAACAGTGTTTGTGTATGGAAATTTGCTTTGTTTGAAGAGGCTTAGCTACCTACACGGATTCCACATGCCAGTAAGATAAGAGCTAAAGTTTTGGCCTTTTAACAATAGGATTCCCAGCATATACCGTATTTGCCGGCGTATAAGAGACTGGGCGTATAAGACGACCCCCTAACATTTCCACTCAAAATACAGAGTTTGTTATATACTCGCCGTATAAGACTACCCCCCACTTGGAGGCATATTTTTCATGGCCAAAAAATCGTCTTATACGCCGGCAAATACCGTATCTTTCTTCTTACTATGTATGTCTTTTTACACTATATATTAAAATTTTATAAACCTAAAATAAATCCCAATAACACAAATTACTAACAACAGTGACAAATAGGCATTGTGTGTGTGTGTGTCTCTCTGTGTGTGTGTGTGTGTGTGTTTTAGAGGCCTGGTGCAGGAAAATCATGCACAGGTGACTCCTTCAGCCTGGCACGATCATGGCCGATAGCATCCTTCTGGCTACTGTCCAGGGCATTTCTGACAGCTATGGGCCAGGGCCTGGGCCTTCATGCTGGCTGCCAACTATAAGCTGGGGCCTGCTAGACGTGGGGAGGGACTGCAGGAGGTTGGCTGGCCACAGAGAGAGGCCAGGGGAGGTTGGCCAGCTGTGGGAGGTTGGCTGTGAGGGTGTACTGGCCACCAGGGTCAGCTCCTGTGTTGAGCATCTGCCTCCTGGTGGTCAATGCACACCATAGTGACCAGTCATTCCGGTCATTCCAGTTATTCTAGCTGTTCCAGTCATTCTGGTGTTCTGGTTGCATATATATATATATATATATATATATATATATATATTGCTCTGGGAATGATCAGATTATTTTTAAATTTGCCACCTGACAAACTTTATAAAATTGAAATTGTTTCCAGTAGCCTTATATACACAGATAAAACTTTTTCTTAAAAATAACCTTGACATATTATGTATCTCTTATAAACATTCTACATTTCCTCATAAAATAAATAATAATAGTTTCATGAATGGCTAATGTTTTTATGACCAGTGATTATATTAGCAGACATATCACATGGATAGATTGTCTCATTGAAATGGGGTTGGAGCATAAAGATGATCTAGGGGCCTGGGAGAGACAAATTTATCAGGAAGAATGAGTTATATAGTAACTGCATTTAAGTAAAAAACATAAGTTCTGAACTCCTAGAAAACAAAGGAAAATTGGAAACCTCAAATAACATTTAGCTGGAGATAAGTAAGAGTTAGGATGGCTATAGGGATGGGGTGAGAGGGATCTTAGAGACCTGTGAGAATGGGGAGGTGGAGGGAAGAGAGAGATTACTGGGAAGCTGCATTTTGGGAGACCCTAAGAGGGACTGAGATAAGAACTGAGGTGGTGCCTGGTTATATGAATTCATTTACCTTTCTGAAAGTTTTGAAAGTGATTTCAATAGAGGCTCTAATTATCCTATCTAATTAAGGAGAGAATATGCTAATTGACTGCCCCACCCTCAAAGGTGGTGGTGCTCACAGCCAGTAAGGAGAGAATATGCTAATTGACTGCCATACTCTCAAAGATGATTGTGCCCCCAGCCACAAGATGGCATGCCCAGTCCCCTCAGCCCAACTCGGGCGCCTGCCTCCTAGTCCCCAAGTCCCCCCAGGGCCAGCCAGAGGGGCAGGCAAGCTTATATGTTGGCTGCCCAGCCGCCCAGGGCCGCCCAAGGCTCAGGTAACCAGGGCCAGTGAGGCTTGTGCTGCCAGCAGTGGCAGCAGCAGAGGTGTTATGGGGCATCGCCTCCCACCCCTGAGGGCTCCTGGACTGTGAGAGGGGCAGGCCGGGATAAGGGATGTCCCCCTTCTTCCCCCTCCCCCCACCTCAGTGCATGAATTTTCATGCACTGGTCCTCTAGTTTAAAATAATTTTTATTTGCTGTACTATTTTTAAAATCCTCACCCAAGGATATGTTCTTATTGATTTGCAAGAAAGAGGGAAAATGTGTGTGTGTGTGTGTGTGTGTGTGTGTGTGTGTGTGTGTGAGAGAGAGAGAGAGAGAGAGAGAGAGAGAGAGAGATGTAAAAGAGAAACATTAATCAGTTGCCTCCCAACAGGGCATGGAATCTGCAACCTAGGTATGTGCCCTGATTGGAAATTGAACCTGTGACATTTTTTGGTGTAAGAGATGACATTCCAACAAACTGAGCCACCTGGCCAGGGCTATTTGCTATACTTTTGTTTCTTTCAATGAAATTCTAAGGGTAGCCATGACCACAAAGTGCCATAGATTTACATCTGTTTCATATGGTATTTGTAGAAACCACGCAGTGTAATGATTAAGAAGATGGACTCTGGAGCCAGATTGCTTGGGCTTAAATCACAGCTGTGCTGCTTGCTAGTTGTCATCTTGGCAAGCTGCTGAACTGTTTAACAAAATAGCTGTTATAGTAGTGTATATCTCATATATGCGTTGTGTGTAGCAAGTTAGTCCATGCAGATGTAGGGTGCTAGAACAGTCCCTGACAGAAGAGTGCCTGGAACATTATAACATTCATTAATGCTGGATACTATTATCATTAGTGTCACTTTTTAAAATTCATTTTTATTTATTTCAGAGAGGAAAGGAAAAGGAGAGATAGAAACATTAATGATGAGAAGAGAGAGAACATTGATTAGCTGCCTCCAGTATGCCCCTGCTATAGATCCAGCATGAACCCTGGCATGTGCCCTGATGGAATTGATCCATGATCTCTTCGTTTATAGGTTGACACTCAACGACTGAGCCATACTAGCCATTATTGTTATTTTTAATATGATTATTATTCAGAAAATGCAGAAAAACATTTATGAGGCCAGTATTTATAATTCATTTATTTTATCAATATACTAGAGGCCCGGTGCATGAGATTCATGCACTCTAGGGGGACCTTCAGCCAGGCCGGTGCCCTCTCACAGTCTGGGAGTCCTAGAGAGATGTCCCACTGACAGCATTGCATGGTCAGACATTCTTAGCACTGCCACAACGAAGGCGGAAGAGGCTCCCTTGAGCCTGGCTTCTGGCTGAGCCACACTCCCCTGTGGGAGCACACTGACCACCATAGGGCAGCTCCTGTGTGGAGCGTCTGCCCCCTGGTAGTCAGTGTGTGTCATAGCAACCAGTGATTCTGCTGTTTGGCCGATTTGCATATTACCCTTTTATTATATAGGATTGAGTGGTTACCCTGCACTCAGCATGTGCTAAGTTTTGAAGATAATACGGAAAACACTTTATGAATTCAAAAACTCTAGGGTTCTCAGTGAAACATCAGGACATGAGTTTTAGTCAGTAAAGGGCTTTTTTTTGTCAGAGGTTGAACTGATATAGACCCACGTGGCATGTGTATAGAACAGAAACTTCCTAAAAGGTTAGCATGTTCCTTACATAACGTGGGTCACATGCTCTGTAATCTCAAATGCTCCAAGATGAGTCTTTCAGTTCCACAGTGATTTATGATGAGTGACTTTACTATTGAAAAGAGGTCTATCAAATACAAATACTAGACATGCAGGAAGCAGAATTGACAGTAATTCACAGGAAATAAAGGGCCTAAGTGGCTTCTCATATGGCTTGAAAGACTTCCCAGCCCTGAACTGAAATGGGGCTCTCAGATCGTTTCTAAGGAAGCCAAACACTTTCATTTCATCTATAAATGACTTCTGGTGTATGATCGTGGATGGCGATGATTGCTTGTTTCTGGTAAGATATTGCTGTATAATGATGCTGTGTAGCACAGAAGGCAGTAAAGAATGGTTTTCCAAAATCTTTAATCATTCTCTATCTTCCCCAGTCTGGATATAAAGAAGTTACAGTAACCATTTACATTAAATGATAATTGGAGCATAAAAATTGACCATGAAAAACAGATGCATAGTTGTATAAAATCTTTACATATGGCTACAGTTCACTACAAGATCAGCACTTTCAACCATTTTCATGTCATGGCACACATTACCTTATTACTAAAAGTCTGCAGCACACCAAACATATGTAATTTTTTTTTGCTGATATGACAAAAATAATAGGCACATTTTGATTTTAAAATAATAATAATAATAATGATAATAGCAATAACCTATTTTTTTGCTCAAAGTGGATTTTTAAAAAAGTAGGTGCTTATACTTGTAATAAGGATTTCCGATGCCAAGAATTACCCAACCAGGCAGAAACTTATTATGCAACATGACCAATAAGATGCAACTCTGTTATATAACCTATATATTTGTGGTTCTACACAGGGTATTCACATCAAATGGCTACTGTTGTGTTGGCTGTTGTCTTTGTATATATTTGTGTGTGTATGTGTGTGTGTGTGTGTGTGCATTTTACAATCTAAGGGGAAAGAGGTCAGTGCCCCTAACTAAATAATCAGGCAATGCATGCTTTAAAAATTCTTGTGGCGCACCATGAAAATCGCTATACTAGATAATAGCTTAAATGGAAGATGGATTATTCAATGAGATTTTTGCCAATAATAGGAACAAAAGCTTTTTAAAAACTGTGTTTTGGAGACAGTACCTTCTAATTAAGTATTAGAAGTTAATAAATTAAGACGATTGCTTTACATTCCATATTAAAGCTGCAAAAAAATGTTCATTTGATAACACACGTTATTTGTATTGTACTTAAGTCAGATATTTATCACTGATAATCTATTTTTGATTGATTTCCTATCTGAAAAATGTCCCATCTTAATTTTATTTTAAAATGCAGCGTAATCATATCATATTGTTTCTGGCTCACATACCTTCATTTGTCCATCTCTTTCAGGTTTATTTCCTGCTGTCTTGAATCTCGCTTCTAATGCCATCATCACCACAAATGCAACATGTGGAGAAAAAGGACCCGAAATGTATTGCAAATTGGTAGAGCATGTGCCTGGGCAGCCCGTGAGGGACCCCCAGTGCCGAATCTGCAATCAAAACAGCAGCAATCCGAATCGTATGTATTTTAATGTCTCATTTGGCAATGGGCAGTCTCTATAATTGAGAAGTGTTTGAGGAGAAGTTTAAAAGTCCAAGGGCTTGTGGTCCCCCAAATTTCTAGCACTTCTTTTCCTTGGTGAGCTTTTTCATCGCCTTACTCCATCATTTGACAAACATTAGATTTCCTTATGTTGGAACCAGGAACAGTGCCTGACCAGGGTTTTCTAGCTGAAGACCTGTGGCAGGCATTAGGTTTACTACCTCCAAAATCATACTTGAGGATGTGGTTGCTAATTTAGTCATTCATTGATCACTTGTGATGTGGTTGCTAATTTAGTCATTCATTGATCACTTGTGTGCCAGCTACTGTGGTGAGGATCCAAAAGGAATAAGGTGTGGTTCCTGGCTTCAGCTAATGCAGAAGTGGGCAAAAGCAGACTCTTACTAGATAGTGTGGGAGAAACGAAGGAAAGAATGAGCACAGGGCCCTGAGGGAGAGAGACATGGTCACTAATTCAGTCTTGGTGTAAATGGTGGCTTGTCAGATAAAGTGATATTTATGCTGAGCTCCAGGATTGGACTGAGCAGGTCCAGGTAAAAAGGAGAGAGAGGAAAGAGAAGAAGGAATGCCAGGAAGATAAATCAGAGTAGGACAGAAAACCTTACTTGCTCTGGGAACGGCCAGTAGTTAAGGATGGCTAGAACTGAGCGTGTCAGCACGCAGAGGGTAGAGAAGAGTCTGGTGCAGAGGCAGGAATCAGATAATGACGGTGAAGAGGGTTGTAAGGACAGGTGCCATGCCAAGCCATCTTGGTGGCCACTAGGAACAGCTCTGATATCTCAGACTCATTCATGTATTTATTGGGCAAGCATCTGAACACCTGCCATTAGTGATGCATTTTACTGAAACATAATGTTAAGTCATACATAGCCCTTGACTTCAGGGGTTTCAAGGAAACAGAAGAGAAATGGAAAAGTAAATCAAGTGTTAAGGGAACATCTAGAGATTCCTGGGAGAAAGTGACCTGTGTACTGAAAAACTAAAGTTAGTAAGATGAAAAAGAGAAAAGTGTTATAAAAAAAAGCCAACATGAATCTTGCAGGTATAAAACAGCATGATATAGCCAGAGAACTGTAAGTAATTTAGTTTAAAGAGTAAAGCATTTTTATGGAGAAGGGGAGAATGGTGTGAGATGAAGGCTGATTTAGAAATGTGCATTGGGGAATCATTAAATATATATATTGGGGAAGTTAATAAAGTGAATACTTAATGTCAATGAGGTGAGTTATAATGGGATTAAACTCCACAGTTTTATTACTTTTAAATTTTCTTAGTGTTCCTTCTCTTTTTGCTTTAAGTTATAAAACTTATAAAATGAAAAATAGCTTTCTCTCACAATTTACATTTTATATCAAAAGAAAGTTGGGAGGCATTGAGCATTCTTTCTTGCAGCTGGTTTAAAGAGAGAATGCTGATCCCCTCTCTGTTGCTAATTTAGAGATGCTAAAAACAGTGTATTTGGAAATTGGGACTTTTGAGATTACAATTGCTGGTCTTATATACAAAGAAATGTTTAAAAAAAAAAGTAGTTAAGAAACCAAAGATGGCAACCACCAGAACCTTCCTTGCTTTTTAATGACTCTGGTTCTGTTCTGTGGTGTAGACTGTCATGGGAGGGCACCAGGTGGGAGTGATGGAACACATTCCATCTGCTTGCTATTCCTGTATAGTGCTGGGGGTCTTGTTCCAGCATTAAGAATGGTTCAGCAGCCGAAACCGGTTTGGCTCAGTGGATAGAGCGTCGGTCTGTGGACTGACAGGTCCCAGGTTTGATTCCGGTTAAGGGCATGTACATTGATTGTGGGCACATTCCCAGTAGGGGATGTGCAGGAAGCAGCTGATCGATGTTTCTCTCTCATCGATGTTTCTATGCTTTTCCCTTTCTCTCTGTAAGAAAATCAATAAAATATATTGTTAAAAAAAAGAGTGGTTCAGCAATCTGGAAAAAGGCTGTGCATAGATTAAGTAGGAGTCCAAAGACAAAAGATGATTTTAAAAGGCATCGGGGGTCAGAATAGCCTACCTGAAGGAGCCAAGTTCTCCTTGTCTCAGGACCCTTGCTTTTTATTAGCACAATTTGTCCTAAGGGAAGGTGGAGATAATATACTTCAAAGGATAGAGTACAGAAGCATTGTCAGATTGGGGAATAGCCTATGGCTTGTTCAGGTGTTTGGCCAGTTGGAGGCAATAACATGTAGATTACGATGCTCTGGGCTGTCTGGAAGCAAGCAATCATCCCTTTAATGTTTGGGGGAAATGCCCTCAGCCATTCCAACAGGCGATAACATATGTGACTCAGCCCTCGTTGACTCCCCAAGTTCCATAAACCTTTTGATGAAACTCTTGTAATTATGTCATGCTGGAATTGGCTTCCAGCAGTATAGCCTGATGAGAGCAAAGGATCTAACTTGAGCCATGGGAAAACATCAAAAGCAAGAAAATTGAAGAAAGGACCAAAAAATAAATCAGCTGGTGGACTATGAGCTTTAGGTTCATTAGGGAAAATGATGAAGGTGGGAAGAAACTGCCAAGACTTCAGGAAGTGGTGGCCTTGATGGTTTCATAAATAATGTGAGAAAGCCTAGAAGCATGGAAATGTTTTGGGGGGAATGGTGAGATGGTGTTGGGAGTATATAAATGTGTGTTTAGGATAGGCTAGGAAGAGAGGAAGGTTCAGTGTTATAGGTAGTATGTAAAATAATGTGTGTGTCTGTATGGATGCATATATATGTGTGTATATGTGTGTGTATGCATGCATGTATTGAAGGATAAATCCACATGCAGTGTAGGGTAAAAGGAGGTTTATAGTTGGGACAATGCAAAAACAGTTTATTCTTGTATTATCTATTAATTATTGTATTATTTTCCATATGAATAACTGTATTTATAGTTCCTGCCTATAAGTATAATGTTAGCATAAATATGGCTTAGCTATAGAAAGCAATTAGACAAATGCTCAAAGCAGTAAACACAGGACTATGGATGTGGTGCATATTATAAATGATGTGGATTTTAGGGAGGAAAGCATCAATGGGAACTGAAGGCACAAGAGAAAGTTCCAAGAAGTTGGCTAGACTTAGAAGGAACTTAGAGAAAGTTCAAAGAAGGTGGTTAGACTTAAAAGCCGAATGACTTGCAATAAGAGCAGAAAGCATTCCAGAAAAAAGGAGGAAAAGAAGAAAATGTTATCAAACATAAGACATAGGTTATAAAAAGTGCAAATATGGGGGCTGGAGGAAAAACTGAGTGGAAAACTGGTTGGAAAACGAATGAGATGCGTTCACTAATTTTAATCCAAGAACAGCTTTTACTTCCCTCTTTAAGTTCCATTTTCAAGGTCTCTTTGTCTCAATGGAAAACATCCATAGTTAGGCAGTCTAGTCCATATTTTAACAAAAAAGCAAATAAGCTTCTTCAGTAAAGCAGGGACAGATGAGGTATGTTTTGTATTTCCCATTTTTATTTATTTGTAATGCTTTTTAAACTTATCACAGTCTAGATTTACTTGTGCAATTAATTGTAAATTCCTAGCTCCATTATATTTTAAATCCTATTTTAGAACTGGACATTTAGAAAGAATACCCCACAAGAATAAAAATATAGTAACAACCTACATGAGTATATTTTAGCAAAAGTTGGAGCAACAGATGATGACATTCCACAGATTCAGGGAACAGCTAGAATAAATCTGGAAGCCTCTACTTAATCACCATATAAAGGAGAGGAGACTTTAACTTTCTACTATTAATAGATTGTGCTTTCCAATTAAAAAGAAAGATTTACTTTATTAACAATTTCCTCACCAAATTTTAGATGTTGTTAGCTTTGGATTGACTTGTGTAGCTATTCCTATTAAGAATGTTATGTTTCCATCTCTTGTAAAGAAGGGAAGTATGCCAACAATTAATCAGTTTTTGCAAATAAATTATGATTAAACTTTCATAATGGGGATTATGGTTAATTATTCATTCAACCCCCAGACTTCCCTTTTTTGTGTGAATAAGTCTCATCAATTTGACCTGAAGTGGCAGATATCAAAATTTCCAATTAGACAGCTCCTCTCACAATTACTTAAGATCCATGAATTTGATTTGGAAATGTGGTTTTGTGTGGGTGTTTTTCTGTCACACATTAAACCCACAGACTGTAACGAAGATTCAAGAGGATGTTGAGGAAATGTTTTCTGTGTTATTTATTTTTCTTCAGAAGAAAGGCCAGTAATAATTCAGTTATGAATTCTGAATCCTATGGGCCAATTACATCACCCATTCACACCACCAAGGGCATTTATTTTATTTAATATTTAGTTACGCTCTGGTATTTGTTGCCATTATAAAGAACTGACACCTTTCCTAGCTTCAGCAGAACAAGTTAACTAGTGTTAATTACTCAGTATATATAGCAAACTCACTTTTCATTAATGAGATTGGATGCCTCATCTCAATGGATTGCTAATGTAAAAAGACCTGATATAAGACAAAGTCCATACAGCTATTTAGTTGAATTAAATAATTTACCAATAAAAATTATTTTTGTCCTGCCCTATAACTCATATTAACATAAGTAACTCAAATACATAAGTCTTGGTTTTCAGTTAAACATGTTTTAGCAGATTACATTAATAAAATTATTATGTAATAAAAGTGTTCATGATCTGAAAATAGCATATTTATTTAATGTGAAGCATTTAATATTTCTTTCTTTTGAAGATGATTTTACTATTACACTCCTATTGCAATAAAGACTTAATTTGGCTTGATTTTTATGTTAACTTTTTTGTTAAATATAATTTGTCTCCAATTAAAATTCAGAACAGTATACATTTTGAACAGATATATAATTCATTTTATGTGTATGCATATCAATAATATCAATAGTTGTCATGTTTCTCAGCTAACTCCCCTGCAAGTTGAGAGTTCCCATCCAAGATATTTTTACTAGTCAATGGCAAAACAAGGAAATGAAAGCAAAATTCAAAATTTTCCATGAAAAAAAAAATACCTTAAAAACTATCTTTTATTTTAGTATGATGATTTTAAAACTCTTTTGTTGCTTTTAGATGTCCTCTATTTTATGAAACAAAAGTAATGTTATATTACATTTTGTAGAGTAGACAGGAGGCTATTATTACCTGGAGAAATAAAGAGCTTGAACTCCTCTATCTATTCCCCAAATCTTTCTCTCACACATTTTTTTAAATTTGTTTTTTCCTGAATAGTAAGAATGTGGGAGCCACCGCTATGAATGGGCTTTTGTTATTCCCACCTCAGATATGACACACAGAGTTTAGGTGCCTTGTTTATGGCCAGTTAAGTACTCAATGGTGGGACCAGGTGGGCTGTCTCGCTTCTTATTCTCCAGCTCTTCATATACCAACCCGGATGCTTTCTCATCACGTTGTCACTGGAACACCTGGTGGGATTACTGTAGGCACACTCAGAGTCCAAGTCCATGTTCCTCACAGTTTGTTCCTTTTTGAAGTCTTTCTTGAATTTACCAAAAAAAAAAAAACACACACAAAAAAAACACACACATGTGTTCTGACGTCCCAAGTAGGTCCTGGGAAGGACTCGAATGTTTATCTAAGGCGTCCCTTGAGATAAATTTGAACCGTGCAGGTGTAGGACATTGAAGTAGTTGCTAACGAAGAGATTGCTCTCAGGCAAGCAGGACCAGAGTGGCAGGCTTAGGACCAACAAAGACCAGAGGCTTTAATTTAAAGTTTAAGGGCACGCAAGTTAATTCAATTAACTGCCGGAGAAATTACACCACATGAAACAAGAGCTTGGGGATTCCTGGCCCTTCTTCTGTCTTCTGGCAGGAAGAGGAGCATGGAATGGAGTCGCTTGTCAGACTGACAAAGGGACGGGCCTTTGTAATGTCTCAATAAGACGAGCATCATTGGCTGGCAGGGTCCATATTTAAGGCTTATTTGTACCGCAGCAACAGCCCAGGAGCTATTAATGATTTTGGTCAATGCATATATGTTAACCTGAAACACAGCGAGAGGGCTAAGGAGAGTCCGTCACTCAGGCAAGTGTTTATGTTGACACCACTCTGCATCAGTTCAAGTCCTTTTCTCTGGCGCACACACGCTTCAGGACAGTGAGGAATCACACTTAAAGCTTCAGGGTAATTTAAACATTTTAAAACCCTCTTAATATGCATTTTTAGGTATTTTTAAAACATTTCTATAGTTTACTATGACATCTGATCTAAAAGGTTATTGTTAGGTCATTCATTTGAAACATCTTTGAAGAGAATTAGTGTCATAAAAGTTCTCAAGACTGAAACACCAAGCCACCTTTCATTCATAAAGAGCTAAAGAGCCGAAATCGGTTTGGCTCAGTGGATAGAGAGTTGGCCTGCAGACCTAAAGGTCCCAGGTTAGATTCTGGTCAAGGGTATGTACCTTGGTTGCAGGCACATTCCCTACTGGGGATGTGCAAGAGGCAGCTGATTGATGATTCTCTCTCATCCATGTTTGTAACTCTCTATCCTTCTCTCTTCCTCTCTGTAAAAAAATCAATAAAATACATTTTTTTTAAAAAAAGAACTAAAGAGCAGCAAGGAAGGTAACCCCCACTTCGTTTACGTTTCTATGGGAAAATAGGCTGACTTCTAAAGGAGAGATTGGGATGCTAAGTACCTTTAATTAGGCCCTGGAGACAGAAATAGAAACATCTCCCAATCTCCACTCCTGCCAGTCTGACCTGTGCACAAGCTGGGCCTCTTTAGAAGGGGAGAGGAACAGGACTTTTGGGAAATGAGAGGCACAGATTTCAGACCGGGACCAATGACAGAACCCAAAAAGAAAGGAGGGCTCTGGCAGCCCAGACCAATGGTTGCCATGGTGAGATGCTGGGAGCTCAGTTGGAGATGAGGAATTTAAGGAGGAAGGACTGTAAGAGCTGACTGTGGGGGTGAGGAACTATGATTGTCCACACCTTTTATTCATTTCCTATCCTCAACCTCCCTTTTATCCTCACAATAGTACCTGTCCTCATATATCGGAGTAAAGGCAAGGGAAATCCATGGTTTGTTGGCAGGATGTAGTTTCATATGCAGTCCTCTTCCTGCTTGCTCTTACTGTATGGACTTCTCCACTGAGTTAGGAATCATGGGGACGGGTGAAAGCTGACTGGGAGGCTTGGAGTATCTTTCATTATACTCTTAAATAGTAGGAGGAAGTTGGCGAGTTAAGAGCCGCATAAGATGGATTTGACAGCCTTTTATATTAAAACCAGACACACATTGGATTGCCCGAGTCTCAGTAATGAATGTGTCAGAAGGACAAATCTTCAAGTACCTTGAAGCCACTATTCAGGATTTTGTGCTCCTGTTAACAAAGTTGATGGTATACGAGAGCCACTTCACACAGTGGAGGTTTTGTTTCTTTGAAGGATTGACACATCAATTAGATTTCAATATTACGTACTCACACTTAACTTCTGTAGTGATTATTAAATTTTCCCCATTTGAATTGATGGCCAGAGTACTGAGCAGCCTCAGAATTTAGCCATTTCACACTACTTTGTAGAGTGCTATGAAAAAGTTGATGTTAAATAAATTCTGTTGAAAATATATGAATCTTCGTATGATGATGCCTTAACTTAGTTTTTACTCTTTTCTTTAAAGAAACAGCTATACATTTTTCATATGATCTTTTCTCCTCCTTTCACATGCTGCTGCTGATTCAATAGAGAGACACCCGATTACAAATGCTATTGATGGAAAGAACACTTGGTGGCAGAGTCCCAGTATTAAGAACGGAATTGAATACCATTATGTGACCATTACACTGGACTTACAACAGGTACAGTGCCTCCTCTTTTTTTTTTTTAATTCCCTCAGCTGTACTCTATATCCCCATGACTACTTTAACTAATAATTTGTGTTTCTTAATCACTTCACCTTTTTTTCTACGTTGGATGTAGTGGTTCTTCTTTGTCTTTTCTGTAATAATTTTCCACTTTGAAATTGTATCTTGGATTTGCTTTTAGGATCACTAGTAGTTCTTTGGTGAGGAAACACTCTTTTTCCTTTTTTATCACCCTCTATTATTTTCTTGACTTAATGAACAAAGTGGCCTATTCATTTAGTATGTTGTTGTTTTAAAATGTGGGGCATTTTTCTTTTCTAAAGTACAACTAAAATGAATTCACAGAAAGAGTTTAGCACTGAACTGTAAGGTTTGAGGTGCAGGAAACAAGTCAGAGACCACCAATACATATTAAAGGAAGGTTTATTCCCCAGTAACGAGCCGGACTCATTACGGAGGTAGAGAAATCAGAATGAAAGGAGAGGGAGAGGAGAAAGGACCCAATTGGGCTGACTCCACAGACAGAGATGGAAAGAAGCAGCACATGGAGGGGTGGGGGAGCCTTTTGAGGGGAGGAACAGGAAAGGGTTTGACCCAGGGTGGAACAGGAAGGGGTGGGCTCCAGGGCACTTTGGCACATGCTGATTGGTGTTTCAATGTCTTGAGGGTGTCTCCATGATAGATGCCAGTAATGTCATAACTCCGCCCACCAGTTGGCAGGAGGGAGGATCTCACATGAATAATGAGTTAATTCTGTCCTGACTAATGAGAGTTAATGAAGAAAATAAGGATCAACAACATTTTACAGCGGGGTCAAGATGACTGCCATGGAAGATGGTTCTTGAAATCGGGAAATAAATGAGAGAAGTGTTAATTGAAAAACAGAAATAGCAATACAAAGAAAGAGATCTATTCAAAATCTATGGGGAAAAGATCTGCTAACATTTTCATATCATGCAAATTCTGTTATGGAAAGTCTGAACAGCACAGCCTAAAATAGATGGAATGTGGGCAGTTTTTCACAACTATCCAATGGCTTCCATACATAAATCACAGCTGCATTTCATTGTGTAGGTGTGATATTGTGTATTCTCCCATTTTATTCTTCCAGTGGTCAACTGTGACCGTCAAGAAGGAAGAATTAAACCACTTAGTTATTGGAAATGCCAGCATACAGCAAATATACATTCAATTTAAATGAGTGCAATATTGTTTATTAGAGAATCTTTAAATAAAAGGCGCATGGCTCTAAACACTGAGATTTAATTTGGAAGCTCCCACTATGAGTTTCAGCTTATTCTTTAACTTGCAAATGTTGATGGTATAATTTTCACATTAAGGTAACAGGTTATAATAAAACTGCACAGACAAAAACATCATACATCCTTATTAGCCAGATTGTGTCTAAATATTAAAAGTAATATATTTTCTGTCAAAATACCTCAGTTTTGTTTATTCCTACAAATAGCTTAAAGTAGCTTTTCAGCCAAGTTTGCTGTCAGGAGGTTGCATAGATTAATCTCAAATTGGCTGAAACAATGAAGAAGCATTGGCCTTGTATTGTAGTGCAACCAAGGAAATCAGGCTCAAATACTAATGAGCAGGTCCTCTCTGCATTGGGTCATTATGATTATATTAATTTAATAAGTCAAGTTAGGAAACAAAGATAAATAATCTTCAAGATACAGAGTAAATATTTAATATAGCCTTCTGTCTTCATACTGTTTACTATTTTTGTGCTAAAATCTTGCAGTATGTCTTTTTCTCCATCATAATATTTAAATAAATTTTTCATTTTTGCTTTATCATCATCCTCACTGCCTCTTACCTTCATGAATGCATTTCAGATGCTCAGCTTTTCCATCATCAATGTTGAGTATAGGGTTCGTTAATAAAAATAAAATAGAGCTCAAACCGGTTTGGCTCAGTGGATAGAGTCTATGGACTGAATGGTCACAGGTTCGATTCTGGACAAGGGCATGTACCTCTCACTTCCTCTCTGTAAAAATCAATAAAATATATTTTAAAAAATAAAATAGAAAAATCAAGACGTAAAGTAAGAAAGTAAAGATATTTTCTTGTGATATTAGAATATATTCAAAAAAATTAAACCATATAGATGTCACAGTAAGATTACAATTTGCTTAATGTTATGATAGTACCCATAACTGAGATTTTGCAGATAGATAATATCCCGGTGTCATGATTGACATACCTCCAAGTGGCTCTATCAGCTTTTCACATAAGTATCTAGATAAAGATACTGAAACACAGAGAAGATACCAACAAGGTATGTGTCTCAGCCCGCTTAAACTGCTATAACAAAATACTACAGCCTGGTGGCTTATAAACAACAGAAATTAATGGCTCAGTGCTGGAGGCTGGAAGTCTGAGACTTCTTTTTTTAAAATGTATTTTATTGACTTATTACAGAGAGGAAGAGAGAGGGATAGAGAGTTAGAAACATCGATGAGAGTGAATCATCGATCAGCTGCCTCTTGCACACCTCCTACTGGGGATGCGCCCGCAACCAAGGTACATGCCCTTGACCGGAATCGAACCCGGGACCTTTCAGTCCTCAGACCAATGCTCTATCCACTGAGCCAAACCAGTTTCGGCGAGAGACTTCTTTTTTGAAGCCTCACATCACAAAAGGGTCTCCTCTGTGAGGGCACTAATCCCAATAACGAGAGCTATGACTTCCTAACTTAATCACATGCCAAAGGCTCCACTTCCTGTTACCATCACCTTGGGGATCAAAATGTCAGTATATGAATTGGGGTGGGGGCATACATATTCAGATCTTAGTAGTGTGTCACTCTATTTGGTAGTATGATATAGAGTAGCCTATATGTGTTTTTTTAGTAAGAGAACTTCATAGGGCTTACTAATTCATCCCTGAAATAATTCCCATTTCTTATGCTGCATTTTGATATGTCAGAAAGTTCTTTGTAAAAGTTGAGTTTTTGTTGTTGTTGTTGTTATTGTTGTTTGTGGTGGTGGTGGTGGTAGTGTGTGTGCGTTGTTGTTGCTTGTGGTGGTGGTGTGTGTGTGTGTGTTGTTGTTGGTGGCGGTGGTGGTGGTGTGTGTGTGTGTGTTTGTGTGTGTGTGTTATTGTTGTTGTTGCTGGTGGTGGGGTGTGTGTGTGTGTGGGTGTGTGTGTACACATCATCGCCTTCACGGACAGTCAGTGGTGGTGTTTTCACCTTCAGAAGATACTCGTTCCTTAGTTACACTTTATCTAAGATTAGATTGTCTTTCCTTTTTCAAAGCAAGTAGTGTTGACACCTTGGGCCACATTTTCACTTAGGGTCAGAGTCTCAGAGCACAATCTGGTTTATTGTTTAAATTGTGGTAAAGTCTACATAACAATTGCCATCTTAACAACCACTTATAATTCAGTGAATTAATACATTCACATTGTTGTGCTAACATCTTCAACTCCTGAAACTCCTCTTAGCTTACCAAACTGAAACTGTACCCACTTAATAGTAACTCCCCATTCTCCCCCACTCCTCTCAGCGCCTGGAAACCACCATTATATCTCTGTCTCTCTGAATTTGACTATTCTAGTAACCTCATAAGAACAAAACCATACAATATTTGTCTTTTTGTGTCTGGCTTATTTCACTTAACATAATGCCTCAAGGTCAATCCATGTTTTTACCATGTGTCAGAAGGGTATTTTTTTTTTTTTTTTACTTTTTAAAGCTGAATAATATTTCATTATATGTATATACCATATTTTGTTTATACAATTTTTCATAGACACTTGGATTGTTTCTATCTTTTAACTATTATGAATAATGCTGCTATGAACTTACCATATTTGCCAGCGTATAAGACGATTTTTGGCCCTGAAAAATATGCCTCCAAGTTGGGGGTAGTCTTATACGGCGAGTATATAACAAACTCTGTATTTTGAGTGGAAATGTTAGGGGGTCGTCTTATACGCCCAGTCTCTTATACGCTGGCAAATACGGTATTTTTCAGGGCCAAAAAATCGTCTTCTACGCCGGCAAATACGGTAGGTGTAGGAATATTTATTTGAGTATCTGTTATTTCTCTTTGGGTATATACCCAGAACTGAATTGTTGGATCAAAAGTTAACATATCCTATATAATAAAAGGGTAACATGCAAATAGACAAAATGGTGGAACAACTAAACAACCAAACAACCAGTTGCTATGATGTGCTCAGGGGTCATGTGCTGAACATGGTGGGCATTGGCCATGACAGAATGGGGGAGCAGGTGAGCAGGGACACCGGACTAAGGAGGGGTGCTAGTTGCTATCATTGGGGCGAGCCTCTGGTGGTGACTAAAAATTCTTTGCTCCCACACTGCGGTCCTGCCTGGTGCTTGTACCTGCTGCTGGTGCTGGCCCCGCTCACACCCACTGCCAGTGCTGGAGCCACCATTCATATCCATGGCCAGCTTTTGGCGCTGGCCCGAATAGTTTGCTGCTGATTTCCCCTCTGGGTTTCTCCACCTCCCCCTGCTCCTGAGGGGAAATTGGGGCCAACAGCCATCTCTCGTACCTAGTTCTGGTGCTGGCCCTCCTCGCACCCATTGCTGGTACTGGCCCTAATCACTCAGTGCTGTCGTCAGTGGGTACAAGCAGGGTCAGTGCTGTCAGCATATGGGAGTGGTAGCAGTAAGAGTGTGGGGAGGTGTGGGCATGGCAGGAGGGGCCAAGACTCGCCCCTGTGCCCACCGCAGCCTCATGGCCCACAGTTCCTTTCAAGGTGCATGAATTTGTGCACTGGGCCCCAAGTCCCATATAATAAAGAGGTAATATGCAAATTGAGCCTCATGCCCTTACACAAGATGTGGTCAAAGATGGCCCCCACAAGATGGCTGGCAGGGGAGGATAGTTGTGGGTCATTAGGCCAGCAGGGCAGGGCAGATAGGAGTGACCAGGCCTGCTGGGGAGGGCAGTTGGGGGCAACTGAGCTAGCAGGGGAGCAGTTAGGGATTCATCAGGCTGGCAGGGGAGTGGTTAGGGGGTGATCAGGCTGGCAGGCGGTGATCAGGCTGGCAGGCGGTTGGGAGCCAGCAGTTGGATATCCTCCAAGGGGTCCTAGATTAGAGAAGGTACAGAGTGGGCTGAGGAACAACACCCCACACACACACACACGAATTTGGTGCACCTGACCTCTAGTATAATTATAAATGTATTTGAGGAAGCACTATAGTTTTCCATAGCAGCTACACCATTTTACCTTCCCACTAACAGTGCACAGAATTTCCAATTCTTGCATACGCTTGCCAACACTTGTTATTTCTTGTATTGTTATGTTGATAATTGCCATCCCAGTGGCTGTGAGGTATTAACAGTTCAGATTTTCAAGTCTTCCTTGAGATAATCTGGGGTTGAAACATTCTGAGAGATATATAACTTTTAGACCATATGCTATTGGAAAGAATAGCAGTGAAGAGTGTCTTTATAAAATATGAGAATCTTGAAACATGACAGATACAAGCATTACATTATAAGAAGTTAAATTCTGGACAATTTTTCTCAGCTTGCTAAAATGTGTCATCAACAAAAAAGCCATGATATGTAGTCAGGTAGGGAACAAACTGCTTTATTTATATAAATTATGTTTTTGTAATATAAATACATGTTGAATACTAGTGTCAAGAAATTCAACAATCATTTTTGTCTCTAGGGAGTTACTAATGACACTTTTTGAAACTTATTTTGTACTAGGTACTGGACAAAATGTTTTACATGATTTATCATAAGGAATTTTCAACTCTCTTAGAAAGATATAACAAATGAGAACATTTTGCTTCAGAGAGATTTAGTAACCTGCTTAAAATTTGCAATTGGTAAGCACTAGAACTAAAGTCAAAACCCAGTCCTTTTTTAAAAAAAATTTTTATTTTAGAGCCTGCCATCTGTATTCCAAATAGACATTCATGCAACTTAATTCCTTACTTGAATGCTAGAGTACTTAAGAGTATCGGTGCTTCTCTGAACTATACAATATATGTTGGCATATATACATGCTAATAATTGTGCTGTTACTAAAAAATTAGAATGGATCAACATAAAAACATTAAATAAAAAACCCAACCTTGAAGTTAAAATTAGGACTTATCAAATATATTACTAACCTCTAATATATATGAATAGAAGTAATTTGAAATACTGACTTGACTATTTAAATGTCTTCTCAAAATGTCTTGGAGAGAGTTATTGCTTTATTAAATGCTAATCATCAGTCAATTTAAGTACTTTTGTTTTAATAAATCATGCAGTTTGTGGGCCTTTGATAAGAAAATTTATTTTGGACAATTACAACTGCAATTGACTAAACACCATGCTAGAAGATTTGACAAAAATTATTATTGATCCAAATTGGCCAAAAGGATTTTCAGAGTGTAAATCCTAATTTCTTCATTTTTAGTGTGGTTAATTGATTTTCCTAAGGAAGCACATTTAACTTTTCTCTTGTAATCACAATGAAAAATCTTGCCTGAATATTTACATATAAACACAGCCTTTAAAGTCCTGTTTACTCCTAGATATTAAATAGAATTCTATTCTCTACATAAAAGAAGCATTTCTGAAGATATAGAAAATAAGCATTTTTTTAAACACTAAAGTTACTCTTTTAAATAGCATTGCCAAATATAGATTCATAATGAAGGTTAGGGTATTAAACAACTTGTTAGAACAAATGGTTTATTGTAAACTTGTTTATTCTATATATTAAATATCTGCAATTTTAAAAAGTTTTTATATCTTAGTCAAATATATCTAAAAATAGTGAGAAATTCGATAAAATAAGACTTTATATTTGAAATGAAATTAGCACTGCTGCTTGGATTAAAAGTCATAATTTCATATTTTGCTATTTATATTATGTATGTATTTATTTTAAATTTTAATTCTTTACTATTTTTCCACTTAAATATAGAAATATATATTAGCAAACTGAACCTACAAAATATATCCTGAATCTGACACTATTACCTGCATCACCACCACTTAATTTAAGACACCATTATCTCTCACCAAGGCTACAGAAGACCCCTGACTAGTCTCCCTGTATCTCATCCCTCTTTATGGCCTCCTCACCTAACAGCAGCCATAGCAATCCTTTAAAAATATATATTGGATCTCACACCCTCTCTGCCCAAAATCGTCCAATGGCTTCCTAACATGCACAGATGAAATCCATCCTCCTTGCTACATCCTGTACAGCCTGCATGGCCTGGCCCTTGTGTGTTCCCCCAACAATGTAGCTGCTACTCTTTTATTCTAGACATTGACCTTCTTGGGATGAATCGAGTTTGTTCTTGTGTCAGGCTGTTTACACTTGCTATTCCCACTACCTTAAATGCTCCTTCCCAAGATCTTCCCAATATCATTCTCATGTAACCAGTAAGTGAGGTATCAGCTCACATGTCACCTCAAAATTCCTTTCTTGGTCACCATCTATTTTAGAAACTTCTACCTAAAATAGCATTATTTATTCATTTACCTTGTTTGTTGCAATGGGAGACCTAGAAAGTGTTTAACAACTGGCTCCCCAGAGGGTAAAAAAACAAACAAAACAAAAAAAAAACCCCAACAACACCCTGATTTGTAGTGTTAGCCAGTGTTCATGGTGTAAATATTCCCATAAGGGCTCATTTTTAAGTTACCAACATGATGTCATTCAAAACAGGATTGGGAAGAGATACACCCAATTGGCTTTTTGAAAGCCAGTGCAAGCTGGTTCCAGCACACCATTGGTGTAGTGCCTATTTTTCTAAAATATAATCCCCATGAGAGAGCCACGTTCTTATCTTCACTGTTGTATTTCATGACCTAGAATAAAGACTGGCAAAATAAATAATGCATTGCTCAACCATATTTGTAGAATAAATGAATCAATGGACTAATAAATATATTACTCGGTGGTACTTAAATATTTTGCAGAAGTGCGAAATATTAGAATCTGTATTAGGAATGATGAAAAACACAAAGGTAAGAGTAGTACTAGTAAAGCAAATTTGACCAGAGGTATAACTATCCTTCCCACCCTTCTTAATCCTGGAGCTGCCTCAGTCTCTATTTAAATATTCCCCTTCAAACTGTCCTAAAAAGATTATTTAAATGTATTTTGCTCCGATTTCAGTAATTTCATGTATGCTCAGACTGCGAAAATTGATCTGAAGTTAGCCTAGTGTGCTGTGTACTTTAAGCATTTGATGCATGTCTAAATTATTAATGTCAAGAATATCTACAATTTAAATTTTTACCTTTTTTTGGTTTGTATTACAATAATGAAGTTTATGACCTAGACACCAAAAGGACTACATCAAGAATTTGAAAAGTCATGCTACAATTCTGCATTTCTATCTGTGATGGTACTCAATAATATATTATGCTGAACAGTCAAAAACTCGAGGGTCTCATCCATACCAAATATATGTTAAATGCTTTCAACAAGTGTCTATACTTACTACCTTCTGTTTATGGTCACTATTTGTGATACCATTCTATATTGATTGCAGATAGAAAGCCTACAGATTGAACCTCCATCTTTTATACTTTTTATAATGCTTTGCCAGTAGCTACAGTTCTCTAAGAACAATCCACAGTTTGTTCATATATTAATTTTAATACTCACCCAAGAATATATTTTTATTGATTTTAGATAGACAGAGTCGGGAGGGAGGGGGAGAGAGAGAGAGAGAGAGAGAGAGAGAGAGAGAGAGAGAGAGAAGTGAGAGGTGAGAAACTCAAACCTGAAACCTAGGTATGTGCCCTGACCTGGAATCAAACCCACAACCCTTTGGTATATGGGGTGATGCCCCAGCCACCTAGCCACCTAGCCAGCACCCACAGTATATTTAATTAGAACAGAATCTTGGCTTCCAAATAAAGCACTTTGATGCAGTGTTTTTTATGGTGTTCCTTTCTACAATAGCCCTCAGCATTACTTATGACCAAATTGCATGGGTATTTTGCTGCCGTTCAGTCTCTGCTGTTTAGATGGATTCAATGTAGAATGCCATATTTTACTATTGATAATTATGCAGCATTCCTATTAGAAGTTGAGTAATTGTAGACAAACAACTTTTATGGATTATTATGTTTTATGCTCTGGGTACCACAAAGGAGATAGAGCTTGATATATTGCTGACGTACTACTTCTCTTTCCTAAAAATATATTGTCCTTTAAATTTTAAATCTAGACATTGTGATTAAATGTTCTATTGGATAGTGATTTCAGAATCAGAATTCAATGAGAACATATTGTCATACTTTATTGTAAATGGGAAGCTGTGTGAAATTTTTCTAGTCAAGGCTTTTATGTAAATTAATTATGCTAGTGAGTGATAGAATCATCATTGCAGGACACTTGATAATACAGAAAATGTCCAATATAATCTGTTCTTTTTCCAGATAATTATAACTATTACTTTTTGTGATGTTCATAACCTGTTTAATAGAAATAATTTCAATATTAGAAATTGTTCTATGTACCGTATTTGCTGGCGTATAAGACGATTTTTTGGCCCTGAAAAATATGCCTCCAAGTGGGGGGTAGTCTTATATGGCGAGTATATAACAAACTCTGTATTTTGAGTGGAAATGTTAGGGGGTCGTCTTATATGCCCAGTCTCTTATACACCGGCAAATACGGTATTTTTCAGGGCCAAAAAATCGTCTTATATGCCGGCAAATACGGTAACTTTAAAGTTGCTTTTTCCCCTCCTGCACCCTGAGTCCTACTTTTATTAGCCTTGATTTTTTTCTAGTGGTGAGGGTTAAAAGACCCAAAACATTTATTTATTGTTATTCAGGGACATCCAATTAGTCCTACATGGAGAACTTTGGAAAGTGCAGGAGCAGTCAGACCCACTAACAGGGCACTTGTTTGTGAAGGCCACACAGAGGAGACGGAGACACTAAAGTGTCCTGTGTGTGCTCCAGATCCTTCTGGGGCTTCCAAAATCTAGGTCTTGGCACATCATAAATAAATTTTGACTTGACATCACCAAAATTATATTATGACTTGGTGGGTTTCTAGCAAAAAGAACCAGGAGAAATCTAGGCAGACTACCAAGTGGATAGAATTTTCAGGGTGTTATTGTAAGAAGTTGCTCACATCTTCTCTTAAAATAGTAGCCTTTCAAAATAGTCATCATGACTATTTGGCACTCAATCCTTAGGAAGTGTTTATATAGTTATGTGAGTGTTGTCTACTATTCTTATTTTTAAATTGTAGCCAGAATGACATCAGGTTCTGAAACTTTCTTATTGTTCATTTCATTTACACTCTTTACACTTCACTGGCAAGTGAGGGCACCTCTTTAAAATTTAGGTGTAAAGACCAGCTTGACAAACCTTGGCACAGTGCTCTCTTTTGCAAATTTTCATTTCAGAGGGAGACTATGTAATTTAGACATATTTAGGATTGTTAGCTCAATAGAATTTCCCCTCTGTCTATGATAAGGCATGTGTCATCTGTACTTATTAATGTTGTATGGTGTTTAGGTAGGTTCACCCTTTAGGTACTTGTAGAATACCTCACAGAAATAGACTCAGAAATAGATATGAGTCTACAGGGGCTAAGCTGGGCTGTTGAGGACAGATCATTGTAGATGTCACTTATTCACAGGGTTACCAGGAGTCGAAACCAACTTTTTGGTACACAGAACAGGCATATAAATAGCCCTGAGGTCTCTTAAGTCATTTCTAAATTGACATACTATTTTTTTTATCATCTATCCAATTAAATTTAAAAAATTAATTGAAAATCTATCATGTGCTAAGACATTAAAAGATGTTTATAGAATATTCTATAGTTTCTACTGCTAGCAACTTATAACTAATTTGATGGTAAAACAGGCATAATTGCTTCTTTACAAAGCAAAATTAAATTGTCATAAGAGATGTTCAGTTGTTGGTTTTCAATGTAAAATGGTATATAAGAATGTGATTAGGTTAGAAATTAAGATGTGTGAAATCCTAATATATAAAAACCTTGGGTTTGTCATATCCTCAACAACTGGGAGGCTCAACCAACCAGAAGTCAGTCCTGATGTCAGTGCTAGGTGCCATGGCAACCCAGCACTGACACCTATGGCTGCAGGCACAGTGACCCAGCACTGTTGAGGGGGCTGTGAATCAGGCCCTGAGAGAGGCCTGAAGAGAGAACCAGGGTCTGATCAATAGCCTCTGTGGCAACTGTTGATCAGTACTTGCCTCTCTCTTTCTTTCTGGGCTTGGTCAACAGCCACACCTCCATTTCTCTCCAGGCCTCTATTGGGGCTGTTAATCAACTCCACCTTTCTAATTAGGCCCCATTGTTAGGCCTAGAAATGCTGAATGACATAGAAGCCGACCATTCAGAATCAAATCTGGGTCAACTGTGAGGAGCCAATGGTGCCTAGGAGGCAGAACTTTTGACACTGACTGGCATAGAAACAGACCAATCAGAACCAAATTGGCCAGCAGAGGAGGGCAGTTGGGGGCAAGATCAGGACAGCAGGGGATGGCCATTGGGGGCAACCAGCCTGGCAAGGGAGGGAAGTTAGGGGTGATCAGACCAATAGGGGAGAGCAGTTGGGGGGACCAGGCTTGCAGGGGAGGGCAGTTGGGGTGACTAGGTTTTCAGGGGAGAGCAGTTGGGGGCGACCAGGCCAACAGAGGAGGGCAGTTGGAGGTGTTTGGGTCAGCAGGGGAGTAGTTAATCAGGCTGGCAGGGGAGTTGTTAGGGGTGATCAGGCTGACAGGCAGAAACAATTTAGGGGCAATCAAGCATGCAGGCAGACAGGTGAGCAGTTAGGAGTCAGCAGTCCCAGATTGTGAGAGGGGTGTCCCTCTGCTGGTTTAGGTCCTGTGGGATGTGGGATCGGGCCTAAACCAGCAGTCAGACACCCCCTGAGGGATCCCAGATTGGAGAGGGTATAGGCTGGGCTGAGGAATATCCCTCTCCCTAGTGCACAAATTTCATGCACCGGGCCTTTAGTAACTGTATAAAGAAGTTTGTTGAAATATCCATAGACACAAAAGGTATTATTATGCAAAAAACAAAATTAGACAAAACTGGATCTTATAATGCTCTCTAATTCACTAGTCATGTGAAGTGGAACAAGGTACCTTGTATATTATGTTCCATTGAGGCCATAACAGATTACCAAAAATTTAGTGGCTTAAAAAACACACACATTTATTATCTTACCGCTTAATAGGTTAGAATTCTGACATGAGCCTTACTGGGCTAAAATTCAGGTGTGAGTATGGTTGTAGTCCCTCTGTAGGCTATAGAATTCATTTCCTTGATTTTGCCAGCTTCTACAGGCTGACTGCATTCCTTGGCTCATAGCCCCTTCTTCCATCTTCAAAAAAGCCAGAAATGTACTTCTCAAGTTCCATCACTCTGACATTCTCTTTTGCTTCCCTCTTCTCTGTTTAAGGATGTTTCTGTTTACATTGGCATCTCCCAGCATTATCTTCCTATCTCAAGGTCTTTAACTAAATCATATCTATAGTCCCCTTTTGCCATAAAAGGTAACATCATCACAGGTTCCAAGGATTAAGGTCTGATCTTAATCTTAGAGGGGCCATTATTCTTTCTGCCACACCTACCCTTTGTCATTTCAATTTTCTAATCAGTTCCTACTTATGTCATAATTTTTGTTAGCAGAAATAAACCTCTTAATGCTGAACTGCCTGGTTAAAACTAAACATTAAATAAAATGTTTATTTCCGTATGGAAAAGATTGCCAGGAAATAAAACATTGAACACACCTTGGTTAGGTAAACTTGAGTTGTGAAGGACCAGAGCAGGCCTTGGGGAGGAACTCAGATAGTGCTATCTTCTGAATACTCCTGCTGTTTTCACACCTTCCTCTGCCACTGTTTATTTTTTCCATTTTAGGCAAAAGCTGTATTAAGAAAACATGTTTTACTTTTTTTTAAATCCCTGAATTATAAATAAATACAATTTTTCAAAGGAAATTAAAGTTTCAGAAAAGGATGAAATAGCATAGTCAAAGGCTGTAGGGACTTCAAAGAAGGTGGGGATGGATGTAAAATATGAATTTTTCAACCATGTTGCTTGTAATTCTGAAAGCAATTAGGGCAGTGTGTGGTGTGTGGGCTACAGGGGTGGTAAAGTAATAGACAATAGTGGCTACAAACTATTTTTAAGAATGTCCCTGGAGAAGGACAAGAAAGTGGGGCAATATATAGACATGGAAATAGCTGATGCTATTTCATTTGTAGTGGCTGAAATTGAATAAATGTTAAGTGACTAATCTGTTGAAAGAATTCATGAACCAAGATCACAAAAGTTGCCTTCTGTCTTTGATTTGCTATTCTGCACTGTTAACATTACGTGTCTGACTCTTGCCGTCACCACAAATCTTTGCTATTATTCCCCAAATGCTTTGAACTAGAGTGATTCATTCATGTCTGCAATGTCATAAATTGGAGGACGTGTAGGCTCTTACCCTGGTAACTATAGAAGCGCAAAAAACAAAGGTAATGCCAGGTATTTCTCCAGGGTGAATACATTTCACAAGGCAAGCTTTAAGCTGTCACATTTCTGATTGTCTGTGATTCACACCAATATTGTGCTCCGTGATGGCTTCATTGAAAGGACTGTCATGTTCTATGGGGGACTCTGCCTACCTGCTCTTTTACCAGCAGCTGGTGCGAAAAGCCATGCTGTGCCAATGGCTCGCTCACAGAAGACGGGCCAATCTTTTGAACCGGAGATTGTTTCAAATGAGAGAGAAATAGGTGAGGCGAGAAAAGATGTCAAGGGCAATGCTAAAGAGATGGAAAACGCTTGTCTGAGTTTTACCTGCAGCTAGCATTGTTAAAAATGATAGCTGCTTAATGAAGCATGGAGGACTAAGTGCATTAATAAGCTCAGGGAGGACTTGATTCATACCAATTTGGATTCTATTCACTTGTACTACCAGTTTTCTTAAGACTGGACTAAAATTTTGATACCTTCTGGGCCAGCAATGCCCTTAAGATTTTATAGTTCATTTGAAAGAATTACTGAGACCTATTTCTCCAGATCAAAAGGCAGTGTGGTCACAGTATTGAGCAGAGTAAACCATTGATCAAGATAGCAAAGAAAAGGCAGTAAATGTTTTTTAAGAACAAGCACTAAATTAGCAGTAGTGATAAAATAATTATGTCAAAGAGATTTATTTATTTATTTAAATGGGATGTATTAATGATCTTTTTATTCTGATTATGAAAATTTCACAACATACAAATGTTATAGAGAGTACCATATATTCAGATGTACCCAATGTTCACCTGTATGAATTAGCTCATGAACCTTCTTGTATCGATTCTAAACTTATCCACACCTCCAGATAATTTGCAAACAAATTCCATATATACCCCTTTCTCTTAAAATATTTCAGTATGTATCTATGAAGGATATGACTCTTCTGTAAACAAAATTATTGTCACACCTAAAAATTAACACTGTTACTACTACTTTAGTACACAGGAAATATTCAAATTCATCCTTTTCACTTCTAAATTGTTTCATAGTTTTCCAAATATTTTAATGGTTGATTGAATAGAATGCTCCTGAAGTCATATAGTGCATTTATTTGATATAGTTCTTAAACCACTCTTAATATATAATCTCATTACTTATTACTTTCTTGCAATTTGTTTTTTGAAGAAACCTGGTTGTTTGTCCAATAGAGCTTTTCATATTCTGAATTTTATATCCCTGTGGTGTGACCTTTACTACTGTATTTTGTGTAAATTATAGTTTCATTTAAGAGTCTTGCTCTGGTTTGGCACAACTGCTTTATAGGTGATGCTGTGTGGTTCCATTACCCTGCAGAAAATGTCCAGGAGTTTCTCTTTTGGAGATGTTGGTGGCCATAGGACCATCATTTGAGTGGTCCCATTCATTGTAAACAGTGGCATGCTATAGAACTGCAACTTTCTTCATATTGTTTTTTTAAATTTTTATTTAATAATAGAACCCTCCACTCATTTCCCTTCCATCTCAGATTTCCTTGGCTATTCTTGCTTATTAATTCTTCCAAATCAACTTTATAATAAACTTGTCCAGCTCCAGGGGGGAAAAACTAATATTTTTAATGGAAAATGAAATTGCTTTATATCTATATATTAACTTAGAAGAGCTGAAAGTTAATGATATTTTTCAGAAATAGAAGTTGATATTTTTTTTTCTTGTAGAGTAAGGTAGAGAAATCCTTCAAATACTTTCCCATGAGTGGTTAGGCAATGATTAAAACACTCAAAAACATAATTTCACCAAATAATTGAACATTTTATCTTCCAAGCATTATCATTAGTTATCCAGTTAGATTACTGTTTCTTAGAAATTCTAGAGTGGTAGAGTAATTCATTTCCAAATGTATAAACTTCACATGAGTGTAATGTGAGCATAAAAAATCTTTTTTAATTGAGGGCAAAATGTTTTTGTTTCTCTGGCAACACGGGAATTACTTACCCTGAAGTGAAATATCTCATTTGCTTACCTGAAACTTATTAAGTTCACACTCACCAATTGTAGGGGTGGGGAATAAATGGACCACATGTTATACCCGGGTGACAAATACAAATCATTTCAGTATGTGTATTGATTGCAGATGGACTTGTCTGGAAGAAACTGTGTTTCTGGATTCCCCATTATATTATTCTATGTTTTTTGAAGTAAGTGTAAATTTACAAAGGGCTATGAAACTCATCCAGAAAGTAATAATTGGATGTATTTTCAGGTTATTTTTTAAAATTTAGATTCCCGTTTAAACACTTGTTATTTTGGAGCTTGATGTAAACGTAGCTTCCAAGACAGTATTATTAAACTCTGTACAATGATCTCTTCAAAGAACTTTTAATATTATAATGAGCCATTTAGAAATCTAATGAGCCATGTAAGATTATAATGAGCCCTTGCTCAGAAATGTTTGCTGGGAGGAAGAGCTTGCCTCCATTCAGCCCACTTCTTAGCCCTGCTTCCGGTCAGACCTGCTGCTGTGAGGTCCTACTGGACTTCCCCTCAGGCAATGGCTACTTTGAGTACTTGTTGGGCCATGACCACTGCTCTTCCTCATTAGCCAACCCCCATGGACCTTCTAGAAAAAAATGCTGAACTCTCCTCATCCTCTTCTCTTTAGAAGTCTCAGGTAAAAATCATAATATGAATTCCATCTATCAACTCAAACACAGAGGTGTACACACATTTCTATAAAGCTCCCCTGACTATTCCAATGGATAGTGGGCTTGAAAACTGAAATTTCTAGGATCCTTTCTGGTTCTGATATTGTATAACTCTCTTTACTTTCCCAAAGCCAGTTTACCCTTATGGATAAATATGAGAATTTATTTAGAACTAGGAATACAGATGAGTTTTCAATGTGTATTAGAGATGGCATGACAGCACATGAAAATGTTACAGTTCATATTATGGGCAAGGACAGGTGTTAGAATATTGCCAAGCCTCTTTTAAAATGAAGCAGTTTTGTTATGCGGACATGATATAGGAAATTCACAGCAGCCAAGCATGTGGGGAAAGAGGCAGAGCGCAACAATGGGCAGAATTAGATGGTCACATAGTCTTTGAGAGATTGGGAAAGAAGAAATAGAAGAAATAAATCAAGTCTTATGTGAAGGATGAAGTGTCATTTTCCATATAGAGTCGCCTTCATCAATATTCTCATGTTTGTTTGTTTTTTTTGGAGATCAGCCTATAGGAGAGAGGTTCCATGGCTTTGTTACATCATTAAGGAGTCTTATTTTGGTCTGGCTCTCTTAACTGGGTGCAAGTGACACTCAAAAAGCCAAAGTAAAATCTCTAAATCACAATCTATTTTTGGTAACATTTCTTCTAGATCTGCAATTATTCTAAGGACAAATAAATTAGGATAAAGTGGGTTCCTTAGAGTCACAGCAGAGGATATATATATATATATATATATATATATATATATATATATAAACAATACATGCGAGAAAAATTGGTTCTGGGTATGAGAACCAATTGCTTATAGGTGAGCTAAGATATTCCACTCCTGGGCAGCAGACTGGCCAAAGCCTCCAGGATGCTCACTTAATGCTTTGAGGTCTCCTCCTTTTACCCCAGCGCTGTGCCAATATTTCACATTGTGCCGTGATGTAAAAAACATTAGGAAGCATCACTCTATATAATAGTCATTGTATGTAACTTGTTACTTTGGGACTGAAGGGTTCTTTAGAAAGACTCTGTTCTCCAATTCCACCCTAAAAGAGATTAAGTTGTTAATGTGCTGTTGGAACATCTAATTCAGTTCTGTATCAGTGAAGTAATTACATAATATTTTGTTAGGTGGCATATGAATGGATTATGAAAGAGAAAATTCACTTGGGCATGTATAAAATGTCAAAGTTATTTCAAAAAGTTTATCTTGGATTTTCTTTCTTCATGCATCAGGTTTGTAAAAAGTACCTTCCAACAGATAAATATTTGGGAATTATAGGTTGATATTTAAGGTCCATCAAACGTAGATGTTACATTTTTGTACTTCTCATTATGAGGCATTTTTTTTCCTTTCCTTGTTGTACCCCATACTGATTAGGGTTTTATTCATCTGGAAATAGGACTTCATAACTACTGATTTTGAAGAGTTTTTATGCTGAAAACAGAAGACATAGTTAATAAAAGTCGCATTGGTACCTAAAGAGAATTATCCTATTAGGGTCATTAAAATTGGAACACTTAGAAAATCACTGTTAAAATTTTCACAGCCATTCTCTGAAGTCTTCAAAGAATACTTCTATTCATTGTGATTTTCAGTAATGCTGTCTACCACATTTTAACATTTTATTCAAAATAATACATGCCAATTAGTTTAATTAATTTTGCATGGAATTTGAAAGAATCCATGGAAAATAAATGAAAGAGGGATATTGTTTTGAAGTGGGACTCTTCTAATATTCTCTAAGGCAGTGGTTGCTTTTTCATATCTTTTAATGCTGACCATTATATTGAATTACAGAAGGAGTCTGTGGGGTTTCTAGTATGGCTTTATTTCATGGAGTTTTATCCATTATTCTGGAGCCTACACAGAAATTCCTAAGTCATATATACATCCACATTCTAACTCAAGGGAATTTGGCCTCTTATACTGGCTTGCTGACCTGCTTTCTAAACAAAATTCTTTAGCCATAACCTCAGTGTATCTTTATTTCTCTTATTGAGTGCATATGACCTCTAAGTATGCTTTGCGTTGCTATATTTTTTACTTTTAAAAAAATTTCTACAATTTATTTTTTTCTATAAGGGAGGATACTAAAATGAAATATTTATGTAGATTCTAATTTTCTGGAGAACATGCGGTGTTTTGTTTTCATTATCTCTTCCAGGGCTTTGACTTTGGAAAAGACACATTTGGATAAAATAAAGGATAAAAGGTTTTAAGTAATTTTTTCAGTTCACATAGGCATAATAGGACAAACACTATATATGTCTTATTTCCCACAAGTGACAAAATAAGCCAGTGCTGATTGGGATTGAAACTCAAACAAACAGGCACACGCACGCGCACACGTGCACACGGTGCTATGCTAATAGAAGTAAGAAGAAAACCTATTATAGTGATTTTTATTATTCAATTAAATGTAATAAATATTGAATACCCACACTGTCAAACAAATTATAATAAGGATTGTAGCATCTATACCCTTTAGGAGCCCTTTTGTTATTGTATTCTTTATCATTTTAGTAATGTTGTCACAAATACTGCCAGAAATTAGGCCCAGGGTGTTATATTTATAATAGAGACATCTCTCTGTGTTCTGTCAGATTAATCAATAGGTATGTTCTTCAGTGAATTTCTTTATAAAGAAATGTCATCTGAATGTGTTGTTGAATATGGGATGTCTAAAATATGTCTTTATGAATAACACCTTAAAATTCAGAAACAGCAAATATTTTAGATAATGGCTGATGAAGTATTTTTCATATTTGTCCTATTCTTATCCTTTTTCTGATATTTATTTGTTTTTATTTTTTTGATTCATTTTTAAAGTAAGGTTATTAAGAGCCAAGAGGTTTGTTTTTAATAAATAAATACAGCAGGATATTGGATGAAGAATAAAATCTCCTTTCCTTCTCTCTTTGACTCCTTATTCTCAAACCCCATAGATAACAACCTTAATATATCAGGTATATTTTTCCCCAAAAGCCTAAGTGCGTTTAAGTACTTATATGCACAAACATAGGTATGTGTGTCTATCTGTAATTTTATTTATCTGTATACTTTGAAAATATAGATTCATAATATTTCCCACTTGTAGTGATCTTGCATAAAAAAAAGAGTAATATGCAAATTGACACAACAGTGGAACAACTGATCTCTATGACATGCACTGACCACCAGGGGGCAGATACTCAATGCCAGAAGCCCTGAGCTGGTCTGATGGTGGTGAGCGCAACAGCAGTGCTGGAGCCTCTCCCTCTGCCACCACAGCAGCACTAAGGATGTCCAACTGACAGCTTAGGCCCATAGGGAGCAGGCCTAAGCTGTCAGTTGGACATTTCCTAAGGGCTCCTGGGCTGCGAGAGGGCACAGGCCAAACTAAGGGACTTTCCCTCTTGAGTGCATAAATTTCATGCACTGGGCTTCTAATATTTAATAAACCAGAACAGTCCTAGCTGGTTTGGTTCAGTGGATAGAGTGTCAGCCTAAGGTCTGTAGGGTCCCAGGTTCCATTCTAATCAAGGGCATATGCCCAGGCGAGCTTGATCCCCAGTAGGGGGGTCATGTAAGAGTCATCCAATCAATGATTCTCTGTCATCATTGATGGTTCTATTTCTCTCTTCCACTCTGAAATCAATAAAAAAAATATAAAAACATTTAAAACAGAACAAAGTACCGACCAATCAGAAGAGATATCTTGGCTGATTTTTGCCTTGCTGAGGTTAACCAGCTGGTCTCAGAGAATAGGAAGCATTTGAGCTGCAGCAATTCACCAGCAAATTCAGAAATGTTTCAGTATGTTTACCACTGGTTTTGTGACAACTGTGCATAGAAAGCAAGTAAATACCAGCCTCCTTTCAGTCATTTGATGGCTGGTGGTTTTTTCCTCTCTACACATAGCTGTTCCCGCTTTCTAGTAAAGATCTCAGAAGACCTCAGGCCTTTTCAAAAGACCTGCATCAGCCCCACTCCTATTGCACCTCTGAACCAAACTTTCATATTTTCAAATTCAGTCCCTTAGAGTTTACCATAAAGACTGTGTATGTATTCATTAAGGTCTCATGTCAAAACTGGAGCAGATCAAGTTTATTTCTAGAACATTTCTTGCAGGATTCCCTCTGCAGTCCAGCGGAACCTTTAATCACATTAGCGGTTGTGCCTTTCCAGTTGTACCTTTCTAGTGACCTCAGTCGCTTAAAGCTTAGAGCTGTTAAGCTTTCTGTATCTCAGAGCATAAACATAAATTGTTGCTTTATTAGTAGTATAGTTTTCATATGTCTCCTTATTATAATTTTACCAACCCATGGGTGATTAAATTAAATTAGTTTATATGTGTCTTTCTACCCAAAGCATTGCACGTAAATGTGACTCAATATTTGCACATGATTCTTTTAGACTTTGGGACTGCATTGGTGAGTGCATACATATGCACTCTCACAAAACATCTAAGGTTTTGGGTTTTTTTTACATCTTCAAATTTGATGTAGATTTGAAAATAGAGGATTGCCACATTCCCCTCTATTGTCACTCTGACGCCCTTTTATTGTTGTACATTTACCTCTGTGTTGGTTTTACTGCCCCAAACTAACTTTATCTAAAGGGTTCTTTTGGAGGATTAGGTAATATAAATAAGCATATCTTTTAAAATACCAAGCACTATCATTCACACATGGGATTTCTAACTCATACTTTATACTCGGTAACACAGCAAGATGAGTAAATTGGTAAGTAATGAATGCTTTAGGTGATCATGATTATAATGGAACTTTAACAATCGGGTGACATGATGCCAATGAGTTGTGAGAGAGCTAAAATCTGAGCTTCATTCATTTCCTTTAAATGCATGGCTGTCAAAATGAAACATCCCATCTTCGCATGAAGGTATTAAATATGAGCAGGTAACAGTAATATCATTTCACAGAACATAAAGGGTTATAGAATAAAATCTGAAATAAAATCCACTGTAGCATTGAGCCTCCTAGTTGATTTATAAAATGTGAGAATACTTTGGAATTCAGTTACACACGGTTGTCACCCTCCCCAGGTGTTCCAGATTGCGTATGTGATTGTGAAAGCATCTAACTCGCCTCGGCCAGGAAACTGGATCTTGGAACGCTCACTTGATGATATTGAATACAAACCCTGGCAGTATCACGCAGTGACAGATACGGAGTGCCTGACCCTCTACAATATTTACCCCCGCACTGGACCGCCATCATACTCCCAAGACGACGAGGTCATCTGCACCTCATTTTATTCCAAGATACATCCCTTAGAAAATGGAGAGGTAAGATGAGAAAACTCACCATAACTATATTTAAGATGGTCAAACAGGCTTGTCAGGAAGACTTGAATTTATCAGTAATTAATGTCAGGGGTATTTTAAAATAGGATTTCAAAGAAGTACATTAAACAAGTTATTAAAAAGGAAAAACCCAGGGTGATTAGAATTTTAACTACCTTCATCTAATATTACCTCCCATCTCCAATAAAGATCAGAGAGGAGGGAATCGGTTTAAGTTGGAAAGTCAGTGATTAATTTTACATATAAAAAGACTTTTCTGACAATGAGGATTGCTATGAGACCTTAAAGGAAGTCTTAGTTCTGTGTATGCTCTGATCTGAAGATGGGGAGAAAGATGTGAATTTGGAAAGAAGTAAAATTCATACCAAGGACCTAAAAGAAGGAAATTTTTAAATGTTTCTGTTTTGTTTTGTTTTTTGCTGTCATCACATAGGGCTACCATGGGTTTCTTTTCTATGCTTATCACATCCTATATAATAAAAGGCTAATATGCAAATCAACCAAAATGTGAAATGACTGGTTGCTATGATGTGCACTGACCTCCAGGGGGCAGACGTTCAGCGCAGGAGCTGCCCCCTGGTGATCAGTGTGCTCCCACAGGGAGAGCGCCTCTCAGCCAGAAGCCAGGCTCATGGCTGACAAATGCAGCGGCAGTGGTGGGAGCCTCTCTTGCCTCTGTAGCAGCACTAAGGATCTTTGCCTGTAGGCTCCTCTGTGGGGAGCAGGCCTAAGCTGTCAGTCAGACATCCCCTGAGGGCTCCTGGACTGCAAGAGGGTGCAGGCCAGGCCGAAGGACCACACCCCCAAGTGCACAAATCTTGTGCACCAGGCCTCTATTATTTAATATATTCTGAATTTTGAAAGCATTCTTCTTCTCTGTGGCATCTTTCACCCTGTGGTTAAGATTCTAGATTTATTCATTGGATTTAAACCAGAGATTCAAGCCATGGCGTTACCTGTTACCAGCTGTGTGATTTTGAGCCATCTCTGTGCCTCTGTTTTGTCTCCTATAAATTAGGAATAGAATTATAATTCTTACTTTATATGATTGTCAAAAGATTGAATGGAATATACTTAACGCATTAGAGTAGTGCCTGCATATACAGTAAGTGCTCTGTAAGCATTAATTATTTTTGTTATTATTGAAATAATAACTATTGTGTAGTTACTGTTATTATTATTGTTATTATTTTTATTTTCCTTTCAAATACCCAAACCTTAGATAAGTGACTTTGACTCTCATTATCTTTCCCTAATTTATCTCTCTGGCCTGGCTCCTTTTGTCCTACCTGCTATGTACATCTCTGTTGATATTCATGTCTAGTATTCTCTCCTCAGTACTTGAATTTACTCAGTATATGAAGCCATGTTCCTGAAGCTAGTATCATGTTTACAGTCACATTATCAGAAAACCCATATTCATATTCTCAGCTAATGTGATTGTTATTGGAGAATTAAACTGCTGGCCACTCTCTGCCTTGGTACCTTCTCTGCCCTCCACCCCATATCGCCTGAAGGGATTATTAAATGTTCATTGTGTAGATATGCCAGAAGGTGTTTGGAGGCAGTACCCTAGCCCCTAGATAACTAGGTTCCTTTTCTTCCAGGAAAGGTTACTCCTGCAGTCCAGCATCCTGGGCTTGCACTTTAGGGAAAAAGAGATGGTCACAGAGAACTATGATCAATTCTCAGTGCCCGCCTGGCAAAGGAGGGGGGACAGAGGGCAATGCAGGGATGATAGCATGACCAGTGTGCTGTCATCCAGCCTGTAGACAGAAGGAGGCTTTGAGCTGAAGTCTTGAAGGAAGACATTCATTTTCTCTCATTACCGGCAAGAGAGGGCTCAGCAGGGACTCTGCCTTGCCTTGCTCTTAGAGGTTGATTCTAAGATCCCAAATAGGAATTACAGGGAGTGAAGCAACAGACTGCAGGGGCCTCCATCACTTTGGTGGAACAGATACATCAGTAGTTCCCAACCTTTTTTTTTTTGGCTATGCCCCACTTAAGCATGTCTAAAATCCTGATGTCTCTTCCCATTCACCCCACCCAGTGACATATCATTCTTATTATTCAAAAAGTGAACTCCTATTCATGTGGAGGAAGCTTAAAAGGCCATTAACTTAGTCTAAACAAGCTTCTAAAGAACATGGCATCCATGAAAGAGAAAAATAAAAAATGAAAGGACAGTTGAAGTACTGAAGAAGAAATCACTAAGAAATTATTAAAAATAATAATAATATGAAGTGATATGAAAAAATAGCAAATAAAGTTTCAAAACATATAATAGAGAACTGTAATGCATAAATATGTGACTATGCATTTATATTCTGCATATGAGGCCCCTAGAACCATAAGAAATGCAAAATATTCACTGTTAATAACTCATTATCGAATTTCCCCTCTTAAAAATCAAATTGCCCCCTGTGGGGTGTGTGCCCCATGTTGAGAACTACTGAGCTACATAGATACCCCTTTCTAGCTGTGCTGCAGGAATCCAGCTCCATCTGGGCTTCCATCAGCCCAATTGCTGACTGGACAGAAAGATGTTGCCCTGAGAACTGCTGACAAGAACTGCCAGTTGGAGGCACCACTGAGAACTATGTTTGTAGTAGGGGTTCCTCCCAAACTTGACTTAGAAATCACAGGGGGCCTTTGAGAGATAGCTATTCCTGGGAACAGGGCTTTTAATTTAGTAGAATTGTGAAAGGCTCAGGAAGCCAAATGTATGATTTTAAAATATATAATTTTTTAATTGATTTTTTTACAGAAAGGGAGGGAGAGGGATAGAGAGTTAGAAACATCGATGGGAGAGAAACATCAATCAGCTGCCTCCAACACACCTCCCACTGGGGATGTGCCCGCAACCAAGGTACATGCTCTTGATGGAGAATCAAGCCTGAGGCCCTTCAGTCCGCAGACCAACACTCTATTTACCAACCCAAACCAGTTAGGGCGTAAATGTATATTTTAAACAATTACTACTGGTGATTTTCATGTCTCTACTTTCAGCTTATTGTTCAGATATTTTCAGCCTTCCCAAACTTTAGAGAGGACCAGGTCATCATTTATTAAGAGAAAGATTATCAGTCATTCTAACTACTTCCAACTGAAGGAAAAGAGAGAGAGAGAGAGAGAGAGAGAGAGAGAGAGAGAGAGAGAGAGAGAGACTCTCATTTTTCTGTCAAGAAACATGATCAGCTTGGGAGAACTGAATATGTGAGTTTAGTTGAATGAATAAACATTGCACTTTAACTAGGTTATCAATGGTATGAAGAAGTGGCTTTAATAATGGTAACACGGAGGCTTAGTTTAGCTGTATTAGGGCACTGTTTTAAGGGTCCTGGTGTTAAAATTGTGATAAATGTTTTGTTTTGTTTTTCTGTTGTATGAGATTCTCCCCTTTCTGCGACTGAGATTTTTACATTTAATTTTTTCAGCTTATCACTAGTCTGCTAAACTAAGCATTCATGATTGCCATAGTAATTTTTGCTGCAGAGAGACCTTTAAGTAATTTAAGTATGATTTCCTTTCCTTCTTCCCACAATCCCTCCCAATCTCTTTGACTGCCACTCAAATGGAAGCTGGATTCACTTTGATTCTGTTTCTGAAACATGGCAGGCTTATATCAAATTCCCTGGATAACCCATCATTAATTCTTGAAGACACCCTTTTTTCTCTAAATTTTACATAGAGCTTTGATATTATTTTGGTTTCCTATGCAACAGGCTTTTATAGAGAGAGACAGGTTTTTTTTCTTCCTCTTTTTATCACCTGGCATTAGGTGATCCTTAGAATTGAAAATACTGGAGCACGGAGAAATAGACCCCACACTGAATTAATAAATGTTCCTGAGATCCTTCTTTGATGTGATATTGTTAAGGGCATAGCGTGATTGCCTGTGCAAGTTGATGTGGAGATGTGGGAATGGGAACGAGGAACCAGCATTTCTCAATTACCTGTGGAGTTGTTCCTCTGCAGAGAAGCAGCAGGGCAGCGCTAATTTGTATCCATTTTGAAAAGAGAGTGAGGGAAATAATTATTTGGGGTTTCAGGCAATCCTTTCTCTGAAAATAATTCTTGCATTGACCAACATGGGGCCAGTGAATACCAGGAACAGCAGCATGAAGTGCCTCATTACAAGGAAGTTCATCTGGCATCCTCCAGAAAACACAATGCTTAACTCCAGTTGAAATGCACAGAACACTTGATGTATTTTGGTGTCACACATCCACGCACATCAAACCCATGATTCATTTAAACTCTCTGTATTTGAGAATGCCCCTTTATAATAAAATGAAGATAAAATTAAGAGGATTTCCAGTGTATAGAGATTCCCCCCATCAATATTGTATCTCAAAAGTATCAATAAATCTTGTTAAGTTAATGCAGCATTGCTGAAAAGATCATGCAGGCCACAGAAACTAAGGGAGAAGGGGATCTTAAGGAGATGGCGCTAGTATGTAAGACCTGTTATATCCGTGTTGTAGAATAAGATCTACCCAAATGTAAGAAACTAAGCTTCTTAGAGCTGGGTATGGAGCACAAAGGTGTAGTAGAAGGCCAGAGACACAGCTTGCTGTCTTGTAGAGCGTTCAATCAAATATAGCTCTGCCAGTGATTAGCCATGGGGCATGGACAAGTAAACTATCTGATACATTCCCCATATGGCAATGAAGATCCAATTAGGTCACTTATGGCAATGCATCCCTATGGGCTATATAATATAATAGCAACTTCTCTGGTTCAATAGCTAGCATTGGCTAAGTCCACCCTTATCGCAGGGCGATTGAGGTGGCTTTGCCTGAATTGAGTGAGATTTGGGGCACATGAAGTGGCAAAGCCGCGTCATGGTGTTTTGTGGGGTCAACCCTAGGGGAGGTTAGGGTGACTAGACAGGACTGAAGGAATAAGCAAAGCAAAAATCCATGAACTTGCTGATGTGTAAAGGGCCAAAAGGAACAGATGAAAGTTATGGGTTAACCCGGGGCCAGGAAGGTAATAGTAACCAAAACTATCATTTATTGCACACCCGTTTTGTGGTAGGCACTGCCCAAGGGTTTACAAGTATAAATTCATATCTATAAATACTTGTCTCATTTTACAGTTGAGGGAAAGAGGTCAAATAACTTGTCCAGAGTTCCACCAGCAGTAATTTTTGGAGCTGTTGTTTAAATCCAGGGTGTCCTCTGAACACCAGAAAGGAACAAGGACACAGCTTTCTGCTATGTCTGGGGTTTTCTGGGAAATCGGCTGGGCAACCCAACTCACCTTGTTCGTGACTTTTAAAATCAAGTCTGAAATCCTGAGCAAACATCCCATGATGGAATAGCAGGTCTTGCAAGATTTGAAGTTGTTTTATCATTTCCCCTCGCCTCCCCACATTACCAAAGTAGGGACACAGCCTTTCAGTGAAGATATAAATCTTATGGAAATGAAGAGGATTAGCGGGTTAAGTACTGTGATCGTTATAGATAACATTGGCGATAACCATATTGTATACATTTGTCTCATCAATGACAAATCACATTCCTACACTCTTTTATCTGATTGTCACCCAAGTTTGGAGGCACTTGAAGCCAAAACATTTATCATTTTACAGACTGAGGTTATATAACTTGCCTGTGGCCACATAATAGATGTTCAAAATAAACCTCTAGTCCAGTCCAGTCCAGTCCAGTCCAGATCTTCTAATGGCAAATCTTATCATCATTTCACTTCATAAACTGAATCCCATAGGTCCAATCCTACATCTTCTAGATGTGTATTTACCACTGCTCTCAAGGGCTGCTTGACACTGTGTGGATAATTAAGTGCTACCCAACCTCTCTGCTGAGGAAATCCTGAGGGTGTCAGTTAATCAATCTCACACAGGAAAGATAATGCCCCAGTATCTTTATTGCAGGAGTATACTCGAAAATACAACAAAGGATCTTGCAGCTATTAAAATAAGCTTCTGATCTTTAGGGAAACTCGTAGAACACTAGAACTATCATCAAAAGTCCTTGAGACAAGTAACCCAGGAGTAGAATGGTTATGATTATACTTTACAAGCAAACTTGAAAAGATATCAGGAGCTGCTCTACTTGGTTCCCTGCTATGAAATGAAAAGTGGGGAAAAACCTACTGTAAAGTATTCTAGCCCGAGGCTGTGTACTAATATGCACTGTGGCAGACCAACTGCAGCCAAATATTTCCATTGGCAATAGGAAAATGAATGACTTTGTTGGATTCTGCTACCTGGGAACCACGTAAGACAGACAATTTAAATTCTAATTGTGTGTAGTAAAAATCTTATGATACTCATTCTGCAGAGGAGAATGGCAACCCTGGTAAGATTACAAGTTGGAAAATTGCATTCCCCTTGTGTAAATTTGTTTTTAACCTTCCTTCAGTAATAAGAATCATTTATTTTCTTATTCAACAGATAAGTGCCTTCTAAAACCAAACCTACCATTAGGTTGAGCTATATGAAATTGCCAATATTTGACAACTTTTAGTCAATAAAAAGGCAGTTTCCTATGGCTTAGATTAATATATGCCAAGGCATGAAAAGAAATATTTGCTGAAATTTAAACTGTTCTAAACCTAACCTCAGCCCTAACTGGCTTGGCTCAGTGAATAGAGTTTTGCCTGCAGATTCAAGGGTCCCAGCTTCGATTCTGGTCAAGGGCATGTACCTTGGTTGCAGGCACATACCCAGTAGGGGGTGTGCAGGAGGCAGCTGATCGATGTTTCTCTCTCTCTTCGATGTTTCTAACTCTCTACCCTTCTCCCTTCCTCTCTGTAAAAAAATAAATAAAATATATTTTTTAAAAATAAATAAATAAACCTAACATCACATGTACACATTATTTTAGCAAAACTATTAAAGAGAAATCAGGTCTCTTCACTGAAACAACAATCTTAATATTTAAAGAGCCAGGGTCTGTAATGTCCAAAATGACCGAACGGACAACTGAATGTCAGGCTGCACACACAGCAGGCTTGGGTGGGCAGAGACTGGTGAGTGGGCTGAACTTCTGACCTCTGGGTCCCTCCTGTGTTGTGGGTACCACGGCGACCCAGCACTGACTGCCACCACTGTGGGCACTGCAGTGACTTAGCACTGACTGCTGCTGCCAAGGCGAGTGAAATGAATTTGGTTGGGGAGCCCCACCATCGCTCTGCAGAGGGAGGCCCAGGCCACTGGCCAGGGGGCTCCATAATCGCCCCAAAGAGGAAAGCCCAGGCTACCTGGCTGGTGGCGGTGGTTGGGGCCACCCTCTGTGGGGGCGATCAGTAGTAGGGCTCCCAGATTGCAAGAGGGTGCAGGCCGGGCTAAAGGACCTCCCCGCCCCTCCCAGCCGAGTGCACAAAGTCCATGCACCAGGCCTCTGGTTATACGTATAATAATTTATACTAGCTATTTTGTGAAGGTCTTGCTTTACTGTGTTAGTGATATTCACAAACTAGCATTTGACTGCATTTGCTTTTAATTTTCAATGATTGAGAGAGTATCAAATAGTCTTTTCATATGAATAATCAGGCATTACACCCATGTGGAAGCTGAAGGTATATTAGTTACCAGTCATAAGCCTGAGAACTGTGTTGCTCTACATGAACACATTCCAGTACCTTATATATGCAGCATAGTCACTGGTAGATGTTAGCTGGATCAGAAGTGACAGCTGCTGTCTTCATGGAGGCATTTCAAGTAATTTTAAACCTGGAAGCCACTTTCAGCAGCTATCCACTACTCTTTTAATTACCTTATTGAAAGGCTGCTGGTGAACATCCTTAAAGATTACTTTAAGGAAGGGGAAAAAAAACAAAAACTTCTTTGATGCTTTAAAATATATATATATATATATATTATTGATTTTCCACAGAGAGGAAGGGAGAGGGATAGAGAGCTAGAAACACTGATGAGAGAGAGACATCGATCAGCTGCCTCCTGCATCCCTCCTCCCCCCACTGAGGATGTGCCCATAGCCAATGTACATGCCCTTGACCGGAATCGAACCTGGGACTTTTCAGTCTGCAGGCCGACTCTCTATCCACTGAGCCAAACCAGTTTCGGTTTCGATGCCTTTTTAGGAAGAAAAAATTATAAGCCCACCTAGGGTGGCTAAGTGGTTGAATATCAAACTGTGAACTAAGAAGTATGGTTTGATTCCTGATCAGGACATATGCCTGGGTCAATCCCCAATGTGAGACATGCAGGAGGAAGCCGATCATGATTCTCTCCCATCACTGATGTTTCTATCTCTCTCTCCCTCTCCCTTCCTCTCTCAAATCAATACAAATAGAAAGAAAAAATATAAGAATGATTTCATATTGTTTTTCTTCTTATCTCTACATTTGTCCTTTTTATCATCAGATGAAAAACAGTGTGCTCTTTTTTACAAATTTTTATGTTGCAACCATTTGTCTTATGACAAGATAAACATTTGTGTTGAATTAGCTACAGTAGAACAACTCCCACATTAATCACTACTAAGCAAATGCATTGCCCCAAAGACAGGACATCAGAAATATGGCCCAGATGAAGTCTTAGTTCACTAACAAATGATTTGATATTATGAATACATGTTATGCATTTATATTTTATATGACCATTGAGTAGTCCTCAACATTAGCTGTATTTTTCCATTAACAAATATTGAAAGACATTATATTTTGGGGGGATACGAGATTAAATAAATTAGGGAAAACATCGTGGAGTCTTGGACACGATGATAAAGGCATGCCTAGCATAGAAAAGGAGAGAGAGAGAGAGAGAGAGAGAGAGAGAGAGAGAGAGAGAGAGAGAGAGAGAGATCAGTGATAGTGACCTGTCTTGGGAACTGCATCACTGCCACACAGAAAATCAATGCGGGAGGGAGTGATGAGAGATAGGGTGCCTTCATAGAAATGGCTTTGACTCACCATGATTACTTCAGCTATTGCATATCTGAGTAAATTGACTAGGGAGGCTGTTTTTATTGAGTTATAAAACAGTTTTAGAATGAGAAAATTGAATTTTAAGCTTACACCTAGGAAAAAAATTCCAAGCACCAACCTGGCAGAAACATGTCACAGTAACAGATTTTAGCGGAGAATGCTTTCCCTGTACAATAATTATGATTAAGTGCTGCTTAAAATAAAATAATAGGGCTGTTTATCAGGGTAAGGCACGAAAGCATTTCCTTTTGGGTTTCTTTTGCTTTAATTTATAATATTTATTGTTTTGTAATTTGTTTTTTCCCAGAAAGAGTCACTTAATACCGAGTTCACTCTTTAGCATGATGGAACTGTTATCACAGTTGCAATGTTTTAGCCCCTCATTTTTTTTCCTAGTGATTTTATTAGTCTTTCCATTGAGAGGTAAACAGTGGAGAGAAAAGCCAAAGGCAAAGCAGCCTGTTTTGTCAGCACTTCCGCTGTGTCGTCCAGGTGCTATGACCTCGTCTCTACTCTACTAGTTAGTCCCATTAAGCATCCGGTGCTTGCTAACAAAGCTGAACTATTTACGGGGTCTAAGTTCAATGTAGGCAAACAAACAGACAAACAAGCACACCTCTCTGAGTGCAGAAAGTATTTGAACTTGAACGGAAAATTGTGCTGTTCTCAGGAAGCCAAATTATTAGGACAGTAGCAATGTGTCCTAATTTGGAGGAACCGGTGTCTTGGCAACATAATGTGTTTACACCTATCTTCTTACCCAAAGAGCCACTCTTAACATTAGCCAAGGCTCACCAGTGTCTCAGAGGCGCCCCAGGGAGGGGAGTTTAGGGTGCGAGTCGTGCTCAGCCCGGCCTTAATGAATGCCCGAATTAGGGCTGAGAGGAGATGGTTCGGGGCATTTTATTCCTATCCCTGGAAAAGCAGCACAGTCTAACTTTCCTTTCTGCAACTAGCACAGGTAATTTTCACCAAAAGAGGAAACAAAGGGAGAATGTGAAGAGCTGATGTCATTGTTTATGATGACATCAAAATTTGTTTTAAAATATTAAATAGTATCTCCAGGTGTGTTAGTCTCTCTCTCTCTCTCTTTTTTCCCTCCTACCCCCATCTCTCTCTCTCTCTCTAGTATAAAACTTAAGGTCAATTCAAGTGATATTGAAAGGTATAAAATAATTAGGTCAAGAGCGATCCGTAAAATCTATGCCCAAAGGAACAATATTTTGATATTCTGGCCTGGAATGAGGATTTGGGGTTATTTTGAAAAAATAACATCACCAGAACTCTGTCCAGAACTCACAGCTGCAGAAAGAGAAGTAAACAAGTGATCCTATTAGAAGACTGCAAGGTTAAAGAACAACCAAAGACTCGAACCTTAATGAGATTTTTGCTAGTTCCCAGTGATATGATTATAGCTCATACAATTCCCTGAAGGAAAACTACAAAGGATGTTTCTAGAGATAGGAATACAAATACATTTTGCTTGTTTGTTTCCTTGCAAATCAGAAAACAAGAATTAAGATTAGGTAAGGTATATTTTCTTTATTTGTTTTTAAAATTATCTGTATATTTTATATGCAGTCATTTTAACATGAAATCTTCACCCACTGTCTTTTCATAGAATATTGCATCATTCAAAGATGCTGCTGTTTACTGGGCATCATTAAAGGCTATTGAATTCCATGAGTTATGGTTTTTGCATTTTACATCACACAGACACATGTGTAAGGACTTTGTTGCCAACAGCCAAATCAGGTCACTCCTGCCTGGGACTTAAGCTAGTTTGACCATCCTCATCAATGAACCAGCTAGCTTTCAAATTTGTGACAGGAAGGTTGCACCTTAGAGTTTGCATGTGTCATTCAGTTATGTGCTAGAGTTATACCAACCTCCCAGGAAAATCAAGGACAAAAAGGTAGTCAATTATTTTGAATGAAAATTTAAACATCCACATAAGAATATGAATAGGCAAAATATATTTGCATGACGATAATCATTATTTTGGATATCTCACCTTTTGGGGTACCTAAGAGATTCCTACTTTTTCAGTCCAAAAGAAACACATAAGCAGAATGTTCCACGGGTCCCAGAATGTTATCCTTCAGAGAGTGCATTAGTCACTCAAGTCAGGAAACACTTAATTTTGCAATCCTATGCCGTTAATAAGAGAGGACTTTCTAAAAAGCCGAGACATCACCAGTCTCTGGTAACTTAGCACAAAACCAAATTGGTGTTTCCACTTGGATTTCTCTTTTGAAATTATTTTCCTTTTTTTTTTCTTTTGCCTTTGGTATTCTGGGTGATCATTTTGTAGCATATGGATAATTTTATGTTAACATCTGGATTTGAGATTTTTAAAAATTTGCCTGATGGATATAGAATACTTCTGTAAGAGTTGTATTTTTCCCAGCTGCTGTTTATTCATTTCAGAGACACGGTTAAGTGAGTGTAACAACCTCTAAAATTCCTGAGGAAACACAAAGCATGTTTAATACAAAGTCCCATCAGTCTATTTTCTCTCCTACATGCTTTTCCCATGGCAGAAGTAGTTGAGTCTGTCTGGAAGGAAGAGCTTTGAATGGTAACAGGTGGTGTCGCTGAACACATGGGCCTTTGAAATCAGGCTTAGTTTGGAACCTTGGTCGGGCAGTCAATAGCTATGTAACCTTGGCCACCTCTTTGAAGTCCAGCTTTCTTATTTCAAATTGGAGAGGTCTAAATACATCCGCCAGCACTGATCATATTAAATGAGATGATTTATGTAAAATAGTTGGCTTAAGGTGGGAACTCAATTCATGGCAACTGCCTGCATTTATTTCAGTGTATTCAGAATGCAACTAAGAATTTCTCTTCCTGACCTCATTGTATGCAACTAGCAGTTTGGCGATTTGTACACAGTTTTCTAGAGATCTGACTGAATATTGTCCTTGAAAAACTTGTCCTATGAGTGGAAGGAGAAGGAAGGAATCAAGCTGGCTAAAGACATTATACAGGAAACCAGAGAATATTTCCATTCTGAGCTTCGATAGCACAGCGGTAGCAGTGTACTTGCAAAATAATTTTGCAAGTACAAAATTTGAATTTTTAAAATTTTTTAGAATTATACTTTTATTTCAGAAAGGAAAGAAGAGGGAAAGATAGAAACATCAATGATGAGAGAAAATCATTGATCACCTGCCTCCTGCATACTTCTTACTGTGGATTGAAACCACAACCAGGGCATGTGCCAGACCAGAAATCAAACCATGACCTCCTGGTTCATAGGTAAACGCTTGACCACTGAGTCACACCAGCCAGGCATAACTTGAACTTTTAAGCAATGCTTTAGAATTAATACACTAAGTTAATATCTTTAAGTCCTAGCTATTGTGCTGGCAAGGATCATAGTCCTACATTTTTTATTATGAATGAAATGCTAGTCATAATGTTTTGGGATTTCTTGTAGTCCGTTGTTTTTATGTTGTTTACTTATTCACCATTCTTGACTCTAAATGATTTTTATTCATCCCCACTCCGAAATGATTCACCTTCAATGATGAAATGTTACAATATTAAGTTAGAGGAATGTACTAAAGGTTTTGAAAACAGCTCTAGTTATTTCCAAATTCTCTTGCATGTTGTTGGGATAAGTGTAAAACTAAGGTAATTAATGTAAAGCGTTTTTCATGTATTTAGCTGTATGTTTTTGATATCTTTGCTAAAAAAATTAGAGCTTCATTTTATATTCACCAATTAAAAGGTATTTTTCAAAGGAACATGAGTTAACAGAGTTTCAGATGAATGATTTTAAGTACATGGATTTTGCACATTGATTCTGAAAACCCAATAATTTTCTTAAATATATTCTTTATTGAGCTCTTGCTACCTTAACAAAATTGAGGGTTTGAAACTTGTCTAGTTTTTTTTTTCTCTTTCTCCTATACTTAGCAGGATTTGTGATCAATAATACTAGATGATTGAATGAATGAAGAGATGATAAAATGAATGAATGTATTACCATTTTTTATTAAAGAGATAGCCTTTCTTATATCTTCAATTATTTCCAAGAAAACTGTCAAATGCAGTACATAAAAAAACCATATTAAATTGACAAAACATGAAACTGAACAACTGAACAAACTGAACAAAACAAAAAAAGAAAGAAATGAGCACATTTACTGCTCATCTGGAATGAGTTAGTTATTTTAGTTGAACTCTTAATTTATTTCAAAATTTTCAGACAATTGGGGCAAAAAAGGGAAAATGTTAAATTGTGTGGTTTCCTTGTCTGACAAAAAAGAGCTTCCAAATTTTTAAGACAAACATTTTCTTGGCAATGAATTCTCTGAGAAAAATTTAATGTAGTCCTTATGTAAAGACTTCAGATAGCAAAAAGTACAAGATTTTCAAGCTTAACTAGTACAGAGGACAATATCACTTGTTTATTTCTACCACATAAGAAAGCTAAGGTTATAAACTTCAAATTTTTACTCAATAATGATATATGTGTCTTTGGAAAACTAAAATAATATGATTCAGTCTTATAATTTTGTGACAGTCTACTTAACCCAGGAAGGAGCCCTGGGGATGGATGTGTGGTATGCCTTGATGTTACTTGATGCTACTCTCAAATGTCAAAGGCACAGGCAAATCCTCTTGTTTGAATTACTTGGGGAGCACTTAAACATTAATATTTTTTGTTGTTGGGTAGTCATCTGTGTGATCAACATAGAATATGTACTACAACCAAATGGAGAGCTATCCTAGTGCCACACAAAAGGGCATTATCAGATGACCTGTGATTAGAACCAATATATTTTTTTCCAACTTACAATTAGTTATAACTAACATTTACTGATCTCTTGCAATGAGCCAGATATCATTTTAAGTGCTTTGCATTTGTTAACTCATCAAACTTTCACAATAATCTCATGCAGTGGACACTATTCTTGTTCCTATTGACAGATGAGGAAACTTCTGGGCAATATTAGCCCAAAGTGATACAGCTAGTGATTGAAACAGATGGTATTTGAACCCAGGCTGATGCAGTAGCCTATATGCTTAGTTTATCATGAACTTACCCTCAAGCTCCCTGTGAATTTGTATTAGCATGTGGCTTTACAGATTGAATATTTTAAACTCTTTCATATAATATTGAGGGACTATTGATATGAACAGTGTTGAAGGGAACAATAACTAAAATTTGCTAGCCTTAACCTTGAAAAAACATCAGTGTGACTTCCTGCCAGGTATCTGATTATGAAGAGAATTGTATTGTGATAGCAGGCTAAGAGGAAGAAAGTAAAAAATGTATCCTGAAGTAGTCCAATGAATGGATTAACCTATTTCAGGGCAGATTAGAAAACAGTGCTCATCTTATCACCTGGTCTAATGGAACGTGCACTGGATTTGAAGAATCAAAAACAGAGTTTTATACCCAGCCCTACCACTCTTAGTCTCTGTAACTTCCTAGTGTTTCCTTTTCATGGGATCTTTGATGAGTCATCTTAGAAGCTCTATTTTCTTAATAAATTGGTTAAAGTTTCTGTTTTATCTACCTCCCACATTTATTGTGAGGCCAAATAAAATACCGTATGTGGTATAAATTCTAAAGCAATCTACAAATATATAGTATCCATACATACTTACCATAGGGAAAAGACATGTGTCCAATTAATGCAAAAATTATACCAAACTATTTGGATGCATTCCAAAAAATCACAAAGACATTTAAAAATACAAAAATCCATTCTCTTTCTTTTTCTCAATCTTTAAGAATCTCTATGTAAGAGCGATAACATGGATACAGTAAAGTAAGGTTGAAAATTAAGTTTTAGATGTTTTGGGATTTATGAGCACAATTAGTAAAAAACCCATAATGTAACTGTAAAATCTTTGAAATTTATCATTAAAAAGAAAAGTCAAGTCCAAGTGAAATAAAACAGATAAGTTTTGCTTGATGGAACACTGACATGCAGGAAAATTGGCATGATTGGACTAATACATTTCTGGATTTACAGTATATAATGATGATGATTCTGACTTTAAAATGTATAATTATTTTGTGACTAAAAATACTATGGGATTTCAGATTCAAAACTCAAGAAAAGTGAAATTGTTTTACAATGTTTACTTAAATATACTGTGATTTTTATGCCATAAAGTATTTTAAATATGACCTTTATGGCCTTGAGAAGTCGGACCTTTCTTTCACAGATGACTTCCTTTTTGTCACCAATGCTATTTTGTTTAAAGGCCTATTTATCCTCCATTAAGTGATCTTTCTAAAGCTTTTCAGCATGTCTCTTCCAATTGCATTAAAATACATTTAAGGAAATTAGTATCCTTATGGGTTGGCATAGCCTTTTGCTATTGCATTTGCTATGATTTTGTGTGAAGGCAAAATATACAGGAAAATCTAGAAGTGAGGACTCTAGGTAATTCCAAATGCACCTAATGTCTTCTCATGCGGCTCCCTTATTGCCGTGAATAAAAAATAGCTTCTGAATGGCAAGGGTATTTTAAGACACATGAGTCACTATGCCCCTTCAGCTGGATTTCCCAAGGAGACTTTTCAAATGCAGAAATGATTAACAGTAGCTGAAGCGACACTGCAGACTGTGGTGTGGCCATAGTGGGTGGGAATGCCTGTTAGTCTGCTGTGTGCAAGACAGACACCGCCTTCCCCATTGTCCCTCATCCAGGGTGGGCCTGGAGTGGATTTTCAGAAATTATTACCTACAGAGTACTTATAAAAGCTAATGAATTATCTTCTTCACTGTGTTTCTTACATTTTTTTGGAAGTCTGTCTACTAGGGTATAAATTGGGAGATTTACCAATTTAATAAAAAACAAACAAACAAAAAACCCCCTATTTCTTGGAAGACCTCAGAGTCTTCTGCAATTGCACTTCCAATTTTTTATTTCAAACCCTGTTGATGCTATTGTTTATCATGTAATTTTACTTAACTTGAGTATTTTAATTTAGCACAAGTCAGCTCTGTCGATTAACAACTTTTCATTCTAGTTATGTCTTCCATGTATTTTTATGGTGTGTCTGCTATTCCAAAGATCTCCTTGAACATTATACACATTAGAACTGGCAGAGCCTCTTGACACCTCGAGTAAAAGCTGGAAGCTCTGGAAGGAGGTGCTAATAAATAACCTCAAATCCGGAAATTGTATGCTTTGCAAAACAAAATCACCCTGTTAGTGAAGCTAGACTAAACTTCCTAATACCATTATTAATCAGTTTTTAAAAGATATGTTCTGAAAACTATGGGAAAGGCTGCTGTAGATCAAAGAAATTATTAGGCAGCAGCAAATTGTAAACAATATATTTTGAAAGTATAATTAAAATTATCCAGAGTCAATTTTCTAAGGCATTAAATATTTTTGAGTTACCTAAAATCTCAAATTGCCCCTGACGTAATCACTTCAGTTGAAATAAAGGTATCTTATTTGCTGCTTCCCACAGGACAATGGGTTTCGTTAAAAGCTTTATTGACTATATATAATTAAAAGAGTTCCCTTCAAAGTTCCCATCTCTGTCCATCTTGCCATGGAAGAAGTCCATTCCTGTCTTCAGTAGCACCAGCATTAAGGCCACTGCCAGAGTTTCTGCTTCCTATTGAAGCACAGTCCAGTCCAGCATCTGGCTAGCTTAGCTTGTGTTCCCAGCTGCTGTCCATTGTGTGTGGGGTCCACGTGGCCATGGGCCATGAGGCTGCTTAAGGCCACATGGCTATTGAGGGAGTGCAGGTCACAAGAGCAAGAGGGAACAAGAGTGAATAAGTGCCAGAAACCTTCTTTGTCTGAGGTTTTACTAAACAGGAGCTTAAACAATTAACTTTTCACAGAAACCGATTTGGCTTAGTGGATAGTTAGAGCGTTGGCCTGCAGACTGAAAGGTCCCAGGTTTGATTCCGGTCAAGGGCATATACCTTGGTTGTGGGCACATCCCCAGTAGGGGGTGTGCAAGAGGCAGCTGATTGATGATTCTCATCGATGTTTCTAACTATCCCTCTCTCTTCCTCTCTGTAAAAAAAGTCAATAAAAATATATTTTTAAAAAACAATGAGCTTTTCAGGATTCTGCACACTTCTGATGGGGTCCACCCCCTAGCCAATACAGTGATCCCCAGGCTAGACTGGCAGGCAAGCACCTTTCCTGCCCATCTTGATTTCCACTGTGCTTGTGTCCATTGCCCCCCCTACAATCTGATACCAAATGGGAGAAAGGAGGCGTGTTAATCCTCTTGGAGGAAGAACTCTGTGTGAAGCTATAACTTCCTGGTGAAGCTTCCTAGGTGACCATGCTTACATTGTCTAACTCCTTTTTGCTCCCTTTCTTTTATTAATATTAACTAGCTAGTTATGATGATAACAATATCAATTGATGATTTATAACTGGTTAACAGAATATTTTTCTAGCCACACTGATACAATCAACATGTATAATATTTTTTGGGAAAAGTCATATATCAGAACTTTTACCTTTTTTGACAGATACGCCTGCCCGAGAGTGCACCACCGTAGACCTCTGTGTTTCTTCTAGGCAACTGAATTCCATTGTGGGGAGCTTCAGGGTGTAAATGTGCTCATAATCACATAGCCTTAAAAATACATTTGGTCCAAAGTGAAACACTCAAGGAAATAAGACCCATTGTGTCCTCACGCTAATTCTTTGCTTCATGCCTTTGGAAATCTTTGGAAGGCCCTATAGCGCTACACAGTACAGAGAGTCAGGCTCATATATGAAATTTATCACCTAGTTTTTCCCAAATGGTGTTTCCCAAATGGTTCTGTGAATATTTGTAACTTGTGTTGTGATGAACCATCTCCACATTTGCCAGACTGGATGTGTGCCCAGCAGTTGTCTGAGGCAGAGTGCATCTCCTGGGGTGGCATGCTCCAGCTCCCTCCATAGCTCCACCACGCACCTGTACTGGTGGGCTTGAATCCCTGGTTCTGCCGTTCTGCCACTTGCTACTTGCTGCCTCCTGTGTAAGGTCTTTGACCTCTCCGTTCCTGTTTCTCCATCTGCAAAAACATGGGGATTAGAGTAATACCGTGCTAACACTGAGAATTAAATGAGATAAACATAAATTATAAAATCAGCATATAAATGCCTATTTTAAAATTATTACAACTTAAAACCATCTAATTCATGTGTGTGTGCATTTTCTTGAAATAATAGTTACGTTTTGGTTAATAGATCAGATCCAAAAGCCTAGGACCACGTTCAGATGTCAAACCATGGCCAATTTTGAAACCACTGATCATCTTTGTTCCAGACTATCATTTCCAGGCTGTTTCTAGAGTGAACAGTATTGCAAAGTAGAAATAGCGTCTGCCTGTGTAGCAACAGCAGGTTTGCTTGCGGCCTTGGAAGATATAGATGGTGTCTTCAGAGCAGGGGACAAGCATGCTTACTACCCAGTGTAAGAGATTCGGGTTCCTCACACACAGGATCTGCATCTCACACTGGAGTCAGGTACGAACTGGCCCTCGTTGTGTCTCTCTGTGGAAGTGAAGCTCAGAGATTGGCACCAAATATCCTGATGTTCATGCTGCCTCCTGAGTTACTGTGAGTAACCTGTCCTTTTGCCCGGTTGGAGCAGTCTCCTACATTTTGCCAACATCCAAAACACTGTGCCGGTCTAAGCTTGTTATATTGGAAAGAAGGTAAAATCTAAAATCTCAGACTCTTCAGACTGTTTTATTCAGACAGCTATATTAACATGTATTTCACATACCACAAATATTCCAAAAATTTAAAGTTTACAGTTTAGTTGTATTTAGTATATTCCCAGGGTTGTGCAGTCATCATTAAAATGTAATTTTAGAACATTTTAACACCCCCTTTACACATTATCAGCCATTCTTCATTCTTACCTCCCCCATCCTCACAGCTGTGGTGGGTTGGTGTCAGAGTATAGAAGGGGAAGATGGAGGCAAGAGAGCAGTTAAGAGGCTTTTAGAGTATTTCAGGGGATAAATGAGAGTGGCTTACACCACAGTGGAAGCTGTGAAGGTGATGATAAGACATATATATAGAGAGAGCCAATAGGATTCCTTGACCAATTGGATCTGCCAGGAGCATTTGCTGATGCAGTTTCCTTGAGGTGTGAGATAATGAGACGAGTGAAGTATGAGTCTACATTTCTCCCCCCCCCCCCCCCCCGACCTGAGCAATTGGAAGGATTGAGTTGCCATTAAGTGAGTTGGAGAAGCCTATGGGTGTAGCAAGTTTAGACAGAGACAAACAGGAGTTCAATGTTAAATATGTTCAGTTTGAAATGTTTATTGGCCATCATAGTGAGATTGAATAGAGGGTATATAGTATTTTAGGATTCAGATGAAAAATGTTGCTTAAAGACATGAATTCGAAAAATTAAAGCCACGAGACTGCCTGAGCTCGCCCAGGAAGTGCATAAAGACCAATAAAGAGAAAGAGTCCTAGAACTGAGCCTGGAGATACTTCAACCTTTCAAAGTTAGATGCTGGTAAAACCAGCAAAATCAGAGTCAGTTTTGAACAGAGAGATTTCTGGCAAGAGCATTGCAAGCCTTATATATTCTCATTGGGAAATGTGCACTCAGACCTTGATGTGATTTGTATAATAAGCAACTGACTATGTGCTAATTCGATTGATTTCTATAAAAACTAAAATGTTATTAAATAGTCAATGTCAAGGGAGGAGGCTCAAAGAAGGACTTGAGCAGAGTTTTCCAGGAAAGGCATGGAGAAACCTAAGCTTGGATGTACATTAAACAAAAGCAAATGAAATGACATATAAGTTTTATGTTACTTAACATTCACACTCCGTATTCTCTTATCAGATCTTACACATCAACATAGCATACATTTAAGTATATTTCAAATTTGATCATATAGGACATTCTTGAAATAAGATATGAAGGATAAACTGAATTTAAAGACTGCTCTGAAAACTGTTATGATATAAATTATATAATTAGATTTTTTATTCTGACTTCTATTCATACTGGTAAGCTTTGAAAATTTAGAAGTATGACATTTATTTTTAACTAAAATTTCTATTACAATATTTTAAAAGTCTTGCCAATAAAATAGTAGGTTTTGAGAAAAATAATGAAGCAACCACCACACCATTCATATTACACTCCTCTCCATTTTAATGGGCCAGAAGTCAAGAAATATATATTTTTTTATGTCAAACTAAAGTGCTGTCTTACATGACACTAATTCTTTGGGTGAAACTGAAAAGTATAGTGTGCTATCAATGTTTATTATTATCTGGATATTTAATGTCATCAAAAGGATAAATCATAGTTGGCTTTCAATTTATCTAACAGATGTTCATTGAAACACAAACACAATCTATTTCACAAGCTGGGAGAACACTGTAGATAGTTGTTCTGCTTCTCAAAGTTAAAGACAAACAAAATCTATTAACATAATCCCTTCAATGATGTGTACAGATAAGGTATATAATTTATAATTATGAGAATTTACACTAAAATTATAATGTGTTGAAATTTATTTAACTTGTTTTTTAATGATACTAATGATTGAAAACAACAGCAGTCAGAATTACAAATTATATTTAAGATTATGCATATTATTTTACACAGTTTTTAAAAAGATGTCCTTTTTTATAAGTGACATTGACGTGGTGAATGATTGTCTTCAGTGGATAAAAGGATTTAATTTTATAGTGAGTGAAAAGATTCTTAAAGTAATTTATCTTTGGCTACCAGTTCCCCTCTCAAATATTTAATATGTCCCGATATCACCTTGGAGTTCATTCTTAAGGCATACTGAAGCTTAAAGGAGACTTGGATAAAGTGGGTGGGCAAGCTCTGCTATCTGTTCCTGCCTCTGTTTCCAGCTTGAATTTTTCTATTTATATTCTGATCTTTAATTTTCATGACCTCTTTTACCCCAAAACTTCTTTTTTAAATAGCCTCCCTTCTACCACTTAAGAACATTTCAGGAAAAATGAAAAAACACAAAGAAATATTAAAAAGGTGTAAGAAAAAGCAATATTGCTCTCTCTACTCAGAGTACCCAGAATAATGACTATGAAAAGGCACACTCACGTGGATGTGTAAACTGTGGAATGCTTGTTTTAAAATTGCTCACTAGTTGGCATGCTTATTTATATTTTTTACGTAGAGAAGACAACATTGTGGGTGGTATTCTAGTATGTATATCTTGTACAGATTGTAAAAATTTATGATGATGATGTTTATGCCATTAGATTATGTGTTCCTTTCTCTTTATCAGTACCATCATGTTTTTTAAATATACCACTGGAAGAAAATAGAAATATACGAGTGAGGGAAGAGATTCATGCAAAAATAAGGTGGTGAGTTAAAATTGAGAATAATTTAAATTTTATTTTTTTAAAATAACATAGGTTGGAGACCCAATAAAAGGATTTTAGAGAAGCTGAGGTATAGATGTAGCCATTAAGAAGAAGGATTATTTCAGCTAAAGTGCACTACTGGAGAACAGGAAGGTCATGAGATAGACCAGTGAAACTGCTTGCTTATGATAGGGGAAGAAAGGGTTAGGAACAGGAAACAAGATATATTATCAGGAATGAAGTTAAAGAAGGGGCTGAATATTGATCAGATTTTCAGAAAAACATACAAACAAACTCCAGTCCATACTAAAGCTAGACTTAGGCCTTAAAGTTTTTAAAACGAACTTTCTAAGGATATACCCCTGTTCAGTGTGTATAACGGTGTGTTTTGGAACATGGCTGTTGTGGTCTCTGGCCCTGTGCTATCACAGGGTGAAATGATTGGGTTAAAAATGTCTGTATATCATCTTTACATGTAGATAATAAGCTCTTGAGGAATGCATATAAGTAAGATTTCAGAAACTCTTGTCTTTTTCAAAAGACTGCTATACCTAGCTATCTAATAGAGACCCCCCCATTGAGTCTGTGTCTTTAATTAGCACCATATCAGACTGAAAGATGCAGAAGACAGCAGATGCTGACAATGGTAGGACATGAGAGGCCCAGAGAAAAACTACAGGGGAACCTAAGATGAGAGAGAAAAGGTGATTTTAGAAATTAGAGAGATTGGAAATATTGCATTCTGGCCAGTAAATATTCACTGGACTTACAGTGTAAACCCCCCCCCCCCACCAGGGAAACAAGTTCATGGCTATTATAAAAGCATAGATACTAGTAATCCTAACATATGCTTTTAAAAATATTTTATAGGTGTTATTATTATAAACTGTTTCAAAACAGACATTATTGTTAGCATCTTATTTTTAAAATAAATACCCTGAGAGGGAAGAAGAAATGAAACCGTTTTGTTGCCATTTATCATTGGAATCCGTTTAAAATGAAAACAAACCAACCAAAAAAACTCTTAAGCCCAACAGTAACATTCATAGCAATTTTCCTAATTTAACTCCTTTTCTTTTTGCTAAGGGGGAACAGTTGTATTTTTGTCATTAATGAAAAAGGGAACGGTGCCTAAACAGCCCATTATAAATTCTTCTGGGAAAGCGTATTACAAATAATTGAAAACAAACCTGATTCTGTGAACTTGGCAGCAAATGTATAACAGCAAGCAATTTCGCCCTGGCCCCTGGATGACGGATTAAATGTTTTATTTCCTTTACCTTTCATTCACGCTGGGTTTGCCAAGAGGAGAGAGAGGGACAGGGGAATGTGGGGAAACAAGATCCACTTTAGACAAGTAACTCATGATAATGATCAATGACTTCCAATCCGCTGCTTATTTATTTTCCCCACGTTTTCATGTTTCTAAATATTGGTTGTGTGCATGGGTGCCTGCAGAACACGAGGCCTTGAATCTCAGCATGTCCCTCACCTCCCCACCCCCCAGCCAGCTAATCAACAACACAAGCTGTATCTGAGCCTCTTTGAGGGTAAGGCCCTGCAGCTTCCCGTGGTCAGTTACTAGTGTGAGTCCAGCAAAGGAGCAGGAACACTGTGTACTCAGGAAATCGACAGAAATCATCCCCTTCTGTGGTGTGGGCGGAGAGGTCCCTTGGTGCACTCTGATTCTTTGAAGCAACCGGAGATCGGCTGGTGCCGTGCAGATGTCAGGGGTGTGTAGAGCTAACATCCTACAACCCTAATAAATAAATGATTATGACCCAACTCTGTACTGAAGAATGCAGGAAGCTGAGCTTAGAATACTATTCGCGCGGATCACACTTGACATTGTCACAGAAAGCATGTGAAATTAACCCCGAACCTCAAGGAACCACTTCCTTGAAACCTTGATATGTTTAATGCTATTTAGCCTTCAGAGGACGTTAAGCGAGATATGCTTGCAAGCCTGGTGACTCAAAAGAAAAAAAGAAAGTTCTACGTATGAAGTTAGATTTACAGCTAGCCCCATCCCACATCACATTCTTTTTTTTAATTAAATTAAATTGATTGGGGTGACCCTATTTAATAAAATTATACAGGATTCAGGGTACAAATCTAAAATACAAACTACTGTCCAGATGTCAGTTCTATAACATCCTCTTCCTGCAGCCCTGCTTTGGCATTTGGTCACTTCCTTTGTCCTTAATCCCAAGGAGTGTCATGTCAGGGAATGGGAATATAGACCATCCCCAGACTAACAGCCCCAACACAGAGCTGGAGGGCTCTTGAGCTAGGAACTCCTCTGATCTTTGCATTTTGTAATTGCGTTCTGAAAATGGACATGAATTAGAAGGTAAAATCCAGGCACAGGTCCTCCTTTCCTGATGCATAGTCTCCCACTGATGTTTAACCTTCAAAACATTTCCAGAATCACCTCCCCATTGTGGATGGGAACGTTATCACTGCTACTTCCGTCTTCTGAGGCTGTCCGGGTTGGCAATAGGTAGCTATTCTATAGGCTGCGACACATCTTGCTTAGCAGGGAAACACACAACCACTTGTAATAATTTTCTTGTTTTCTCAAGAGGAACAATAACAACAGGTAACCCAGTAATTTTTCTGTGTGCTAGGCATTATTCTATTCAGTTCACGTGAATTATTTCTTTGAACCCAACAAATGGCATGATAAAATAAGTATTGTTATTAGTCTTTTACAGAGGGAACTGAGGCATGGAGAGATGAAGTAAATTGCTAAATTCACACAAACAATAAGAGTCGGAATTTGAACCCAGATAGTTTGTCTCTAACATGTATGATCTTAAACTGTAATTAACAAATACATACCTTTACATGCACACAATTATATAAACTTTATATAATTGTGTGCATGTAGGTGTATATATTATAAAACATCAGGCACAGAATTAGCCAAAATTAGAAAAGCATGTATGAACATCTTTGTAGTTTTACACACAGACTCAATGCTACTCAGACTTAGGAACCCACTGAAATGAAAATTCCTTAGTTATGGAAATATAAAATTTTGTTCTCAAAAAAAACCCACATTTTTTTTATTTATTGATTTATTCTTTTACAATGAAAAAAATCTTAACTTCAGAGAGGTAAAATCTATAGTTTGCTTTTATAAAACTAGGTTAGAGGCTACCCTTATAGTAATGGAAGATATGATTTCACTTGAAAGCATAGAAACTTGATCAACCTTAGATGGTCAATTCCACTCTAAAGATTAAATGAAACAGAGCAGGATAGATAAGAATGAAAAAAATTAGAGTTGACTGGAGAACAAGTGATGGTATCAAAGGAGACACAAAAAAATTATAGCATAAAAGAAAAAAGAGAGAAAGGTAGCAAAAGAAGGGAAAGTGCAGAGAATGAGGCTGACCTCATATTGGTGAGAGTAGGGAGTCAACAGACACCTGCCAAAAGGTAGGGATGTGTAGGTAGTCAGCATGGGGACTCTAGTTTGCATGCGCATGTGTGAGGGATATTAGAAATGCAGGTAGCCCAGGAACATGCTCAATCATGAGGACCTTGTGTCTAAGAATTGGTATGTCTTCATAATTTAAAATTTCTGACATCTTGTTTAAAGTTGAACTTTTGTGAAAATTAAATCAGGTTAGCTTGCCAATGGCCATCCCAAAATGCTATTTTACATAAAGGAGGGGAAATCAAGATCATGTATTTATCCAGCTTTTTTTATTATATACTTATAACACTTACACATACACACAAACAGAGAGAGACTTTTTCTCTGAGGAAACTTTGAGTCAGAGAATGAAAATGAGAGACTGATTTGTTCCAATCTAATGACACAGTATCTGGCACTGTATTTAGACCTCATGCTCCAAGATTTTATTTTAATTTTAAACAAGTGTTCCCACACAGGGACTAAAAACAAAACAGGAAAATGTTGCTTAAGTTTTCCTTTGTGCTGTTGTCATATCTTTCAAGTGTACTGGTTGTTCTGTCCTGCCAATGTAGGTCAGTTGCTTTTATTCTTATTAGAGACTGGGAAGGAGCATTTAGTTTTGGTATTAATGTATTATTTCCCTTTCTTCCTATAATTTGAGGTTTTAGTACTTCCTTTAAAACTTGATTTTTAGAGAGAAAGAGAAAGAGATTTATTGTTCCACTTATTTTTGCATTCTTTGGTTGAATCTCATATGTGCCCTGATCAGAGATTGAACCTACAGCCTTAGTATATGGGGGCAATGCTGTAACCAACTGCGTTACCCAGCCAGGGTTTAGTACTTTCTTTTTAGTAGAATTTCCCATAAGTATTTATTTTTTGCACACCAGTGAATGAGTTTTACTTATTAAAGCAATTAAGTATTAAACCCATCATTAACCAATTTTGAATATTATGATGTTACTAAGACTTTAGGGATTGTTGGTTCTTTTCATGTTAATTGATGCTTTAGCCTTTTTGGACATGTTCCAGTTCTGGTTTTGATCAATGGACAGCTTTGCTTCTATTTATATGGAAGATCTCTGCTGTATGGATCAATGCCAGAGGGTGTTAATCAGGTCTGGGACTCTGCCTTGGCGCTGAGCCACTAAGTGGCCCTCTGTGCTATAATGTAGCTCACACCTGTTCTCAGGGAACCTAGTCTCCATCTGATCTGGTGGTTGGTCCCGTGTGGTGACTTTCAGGCATGGTAAGCAGTTTACCCAAGGAAGTCTAGAATGGATAAAACTAGTAGGATAAATACTACCCAAATTCATGAATGACATCCAAGAACTGGTGAAATCAAACCATATAGGTAATTCCAGAGGAGTAAGAGCAGGATAATGAAGAAAAACTGAAGTCAAACTATTGGGTTAGTTACCAACAAGGTTGGAATGGAAGAAAGGCAAAAGAGAGAATGAAGGGAGGGTGTATGGATAAGGTTCTCTCACTAGTGCTGAGCTTCATGATGCAAGAAATCTTCAAGATGACCCGCTTGTTACTCATTCAACACATGCTTACTAAAACCTTCTTCTGTGAGGGAGTGTGGTGGTACTGAGCTCAGCCAATGCAGTAAGACTCAAATTGGCACATATCCTAGCTATATGAATGTAGCCATATTTGTTAAAATGTTTATGTGTATATCTTTTTTAAAAGGAGATAATGATAACCTTATGGGATTGTTGTAAGCATGAAACGAGTTAATGCTGAATGATTTATCTGTTTATTTTTAAGATATTTTTATTGATTTCTGAGAGGAAGGGAGAGGGATAGAGAGATAGAAACATCAATGATGATAGGGAATCATTGATCGGCTGCCTCCTGCATGCCCCACACTGGGAATTGAGCCTGCAACCCTGGTATATGCCCTGACCAGAAGACTAGCCTTGACCTCCTGGGTCATAGGTCAACGTTCAGCCACCTCAGCTGGCATTGCTAAATAATTTAGGACACAGAGATCACATGCAAGAGTGTCTACTATCCAACAAGAACACAGTAATAACCACTACTGATTTTACGTGCCAGGTCCTGTATATTGCACAGAAATTTCTGAAATAGCTATGACGTTGGAATAGATGATTAATGATTCTGTTCTCTTAGTCTGTGTCTGGTTGAGGCACACCCAAAACCAAATTTGGAACAGTGCAAATGTGTGAGGGGAGTAAGAAAATCTGGTGATTTCCCCTCATGATCTATTCTGAAGCTATTTCTCTTAAATTATTTCCTGCTGTGAATTTCAGATGATGTTTATATCCCTATAGTGTCTTAGGTGACAGCACAAAGATTTAGAAATGACATCTGCATTTGATAAAATTTACATGAGAAGCTCCCAAAAGAGATTGAGAAAACCTATTTGACAACATTTCTTTTATCCCTGCAAATATTATATACTTTACCTGGAGAAAGAAAAACACAAGCAATAAATGAAACATTTTCAACTTGGAGTACTTTTTTAAATTATCATTTGAAAATAACTTTAAATTTTAAAATAGATTTAAAATGAGCTCCTGTGTGTCTAGGTCCTTTTAAAGAAAAGAAAAGGGGGAGGGGTGATATTTGTATTTAGAAATGATTTTATCTTTTTTGAAATATCAGGGACTTGAAATGTCAGTTATCATTGTTCCTTTTATACATCATGACCAGGGGGAATGATACAAGATCTTCCATTCAATTATGATGGGTTACAGGTCACCCATCTGGGCATGTTCCTATGAAACTAACCTAGGCTCAAGGGGCTTAGAAATAAATGCTTTGCTGATGGCTTTGACTTGTATGAAGCAAGAAGACTATCAGAGTGTTTTTTTTTTAAAGAAAGACCACCCCAAGCTTGAGGTGTTGAGAAAATCAAAACCCTAAAGCATCTATGACTTCACTTCTATTTTTGATCTTTTCAAAAAACTTAGCCTTTCTATGTGTTAATTTCATAAAAGTTAGAAAAGCATGCTTCATGAAATCTGCTGTTGGTACAAAAATAAATAACTTATATAAAATGAAAGAGAGAGAAGGACAAGGATGCTCTTATTTGAACAGGAAAGAAGCTCCACAAATCTTTGAAACACAGTATTTTAAGTATTTCCACTATGAGGAAAACACACACACACACACACACACACACACACACACAAACAAAACTAAAAGATAAATAGTCTTTGAAGAGAACTGATTTTCTTATTACACTGCAATTTATTAGTGACTATTGTTTTGACAATGAAAAATATGTTTACATATTTTATAGAAGGAAAAACTTTCATTCAGGAATGATAAAGGCAAGAATTATAATTCTAAAAAACAAGAAAAACAATCTAAGTTTCAGGGACATTGGGACCATGTGGGTGTCAAAAGTGAAATACCACCTTATAGGAGTGTCAAATACCTGTTAAGACAAAGCTCAGGGTAGAGTTGTCAATGATCCAGTCCTATTTGTTAAGAAGTTCATTAGTTTGATATTTCATGTATTCTTGGAATGAGGAAGTTAAGGTAACTTCGGGACACTATCTATGCATGAATTTCATGTATTGGGCCTCTGGTGGTAAATAAAATTCATGCCAAAGGTCTTGTGTGCATCCAATCAATAGAATTTTTATTTTATTTTATTTTATTTTATTTTATTTTAATATATATATTATTGATTTTTTACAGAGAGGAAAGGAGAGAGATAGAGAGCTAGAAACGTCGATGAGAGAGAAACATTGACCAGCTGCCTCTTGCACACCTCCTACCGGGGATGTGCCCGCAACCAATGTACATGCTCTTGACTGGAATCGAACCCGGGACCTTTCAGTCCGCAGACCGACGCTCAACCACTGAGCCAAACCGGTTTCGGCCAATCAATAGAATTTAAATATAGGTAAAACATATTTAAAAATATACCAAGTCAATTTTTCAATGATACATAAAAATTGGGTATATTTATTGGGGAAAAGAGTTAATTTGCCAGAAGATCTATCACAGCCTATAATATTTGGACACTGATACTGATTTATTCATTCAGCAAGTAATTTTTGAGAAGTTACTATGTAATATTCACTTTATTGAGCACTAAAATATATTATAAATAAGGCAAAGTTTCTATTCTCATTGAACTTAAGGCTAGTAGCAGACACATGCAAGTAAACAGGCTATGATAATAGAGGAGCTCAGTTTGAAATGTTTAAATATTTAACCTGTGTTTTAAATGACATATAACTTTTATTATTTATCTAGTGTATTTTAATTACTCATGCATTAATATTTAGATATGCATGCATTTTTATATTTGTAATACTTTAAAAATATTCCATTGATTTGAAAAAGTTTTTAAAAAATTCAGTGGAACATTTCTGATGAAGTATGCAAGGTTATTTTTCAATAAATATTTTGTTACATATAATAAATCTAATAACAGTCCATAAAGATGATAACATTTGGTAATTTTTTTTCTTCTAGAAGCAAGGTACTCTGTTAATTAGCCTTATTGGTAGTTATTGTGTGTCCATAGAGTTTAAGAAATGTACTCTATAATTTTAATAAGCTTATTTTTTTGAATTAATGCGAAAGTAGTACATCTAATTTCTAGATTGGACAATGAAATAGCCAGAATATGATTTGCACAAAGAAAGAGCTAACCAGTGGGTAAGGTTCACTTTGGTCTGCTGAACAAAATTAATTTGAGTAGTTTTTAAGTTCAAATAAAATGTCTTATAACTGAGAGAACACATTTATGTGTTCTTCTCAGCTGAAAATAGCCTGTCAAAATGAATGTTGGTGTAATAGAGAATAAAATTAACTAATGTTTAACTAATATTAACACGCATAGTAGACTTGGACATAAGGAAGTCATGGATCCAAGCTGTTACCTTCCTAATTTTCTTTAAATCAACTTAACTCAAAATTCTTGGATAAAAAAAAATGATATGAAGGATTACTGACTTTAATTCCATTTTGTGGAAATAACACACTCAAAGATTTACTCATTTAATTACAGAAAAATTTTGATTAACTTTATGAAATAGCTTTTTTAAGTAGAAAGCTAGTTGAATTTGCTAAGTAATTTGAAATAGATGATAATGTGAGCATTGCAAAACTGGGAGGGAAACATTCTGGTCAAGGGACCCCAAGTTCAAAAGCTCTGAGGGAAATGAGGCAAGAAAAAAGTGCCAAAGCAGGATTGCATTTGGACACCAAGAAAACAACAACAACAAAAAAACATGACTGCAGAAGAAATATGCAACTTTCATGTAGGCAATGAAGATATCAAAATTGTTCAAGATTTTGCTTAACTTGACTTAGTCATCGATTTAAATGGTTGCTGCAGCCAAGAGACAGAGAGATGACAGAGAATCAGAAGGGCAGCAGTGAAAGAATTAAGAAAGATCACCAAGAGCAAAAATTTGTCATTGGAGATGATCCACACTCTCCTATTCCCAATTTCTATGTATAGATGCAAAATTTGGACATTGAAGTAGGGAAGAAAATATTCTTCTGAAATATGATGTTGGAGCTCTATGGATGTCCTGGATTACTGGGAAGATGAGCAAGTATAACCTGAAGAAAAGAGAACCTGAAACTTTGCTAGAGGCCAAAATGACAAAACTGAAGCTGCCCTGCTTGGGCACATCATGAGAGGGCGGGCTCCTTGGAAAAGATAAGAATTCTGGGGTAAACAAGCCAGCAGGCAAAGGAAGACAACATAGGAGATGAATCAAGTCTGTAAAAGCAGCCATAGGCCTGGGTCTACATTGTGGACCTCATTTATTCATAGGGTCACCAGGAGTCAGAGCCAACCCAACAGCATGTAACACACACTTGAGTTGGAATAGACCTCTTTTGCTATGGTTCACACTATTTTCATAAAGTTGCTGGCCATCTTTTAAAATTTTCATATAGTCTATTGATGAAGAATCTCTTCGCAGAAATTACTAAAGATATCTGGCAAGCAGAAGTAAAAGAACATAGACCAACTTGCAGCATGAGTGAAAGTTGGCTTTTTTTTTAGTTCAATATTTTAAATCATTAATAATTATGATTTTATTTTAAGGAACACTGAAACTAACTTGATGGAAATATTTACAAAAAAAATTTTTTTTATCTGCTATATTACAAGTAGACCATAGGGAGTTAGGTGTGGTAGCATGAAGACTCATTCTGATCCTATTGTAGTACCCAGGCAGAGGATGGTGAAAGCTTGGGCTAAGATGGTTTTAGAGAACTGTTTAGATGCTGGATATATTTTGAAGGTAAAGCCAATAACATTTTCAGACATTTCAGATATAGGAATAAATAAATAAAGAAAAACAGTTGAGATGCCTTAAAGTTTTCTTAGTCTGAGTAGCTGAAAAAATGAAATTATTTAGTGAAATTTGGAAGACTGTTGGGATGAAGAGCAGGAACTCAATTTGAGATATAAATTCAAAATACCTACTGGGAAAATAAATGTGGGCAAGAAGGCAGTTGGATTCTGCATTCTGACCTTCAGAGGAGAAATCAGACCTAGAGGACATAGATGTGGGAGACATAAGTATATATGGTATTTAAAGCTGTGAGTGATAATGATATTCCTAAGTGAGTAAGCATAAATAGAACAGAAGAAAAGACCAAAGACTGAAAAACATGGCACTCCAGTATTAGAGTTAGAGCGGAGAAAGGGTATTAAGTAGTGAGGGAGATAGCCAGTGAAGCAGGAGGAAAACAAGGACAGTGTGGAGTCCTGGAAGTAGATGGAGTGTTCAGTTGTTTCAAATGATGTTAGTAGATAAGGTATGATGAGGACTAAACAGTCATAATTTGAGGGTCACTATTGGTGATATACTGTATAGCCAGTGCCAGAGCCTTTGCCTGGTGCTAGAAACACAATGACAAATTGTTGTGTTGTCCCCTTTTCCTAAGATTCATACAACTCATCCCCTTTCTCCAAATATATGTCTTTTCCCCTTTTCACACAGAGTAAAATAAAAGTTATTTGGTTCATTTTTCAAAGTTACTCTTCGTCTCTGAAAGCCTATCTAATAAAAGAATAATATGCAAATTGACCATCACTCCAATACACAAGATGACCGTCCCCATGTGGTCAAAGATGGCTGCCCCCAAGATGGCTGCCACAAGATGGCCTGTGGGGAAGGATGGTTGTGGGCAATCAGGCCAGCTGGGGAGGGCAGATAGGGGTGATTGGGTTGACAGAGGAAGGAGTTTGGGGGCAACCTGGCATGCAAGGGAGGACAGTTGGGGATGATCAGGCTTACAGGGGAAGCTAGTTAGGGGTGACTGGGCCAACAGAGGAGGGCAGTTGGGGACGACCAGGCCTGCAGGGGAGGACTGTTGGGGGCACACCAGGCCTTCAGGGGAGGGTAGTTGGGGCCCAATATGGCCAGCAGGGGAGCAGTTAGACATCAATCAGGCTGACAGGGGAGTGGTTAGGGGGTGATCAGGCTGACATGCAGAAAAGGTTAGGGGCAGTCAGACATGCCGGCAGGCGAATGGTTGGGAGCCAGCAGTCCTGGATTGTGAGGGGTATGTCCCAGATTGGAGAGGGTGCAGGCTGGGCTGAGGGACACCCCCACCACACAGTGCACAAAATTCATGCACCAGACCTCTATTAATATCATATTAACCATGATTGTATTTAAGAGATTCCCACAAGTCTCAATTACTCATTTACATATACACCTATATATTATTTGGCTGCACCAACATATGTGTATTTTATTGCTTTATCTCCTGGAGACACCTTACTTATAAGTTGTTTTACATTTTTAATTGGCAAATTTAGAGATTAAAAATTCAAACAGAATTTTAAAATGTTCTAAGGGAGCACACCACTTATACATTGTAAACTCCACCTACTTCCACTGCTCAGTTCAAAATTTCTAATACTTATTAATGATTTCTAAGCAGCCTACATTCTCCCATCTATGCACTCACTCAAGAAATTTGTATAATTGGGCAGGGTATTAGAAGCATAGCTGTTGTAGAAATTTAAAGCAGTTGTATTAATATAATTAGAAAAACATCAAAAGGGATAATTATTCATTCTAGAAATCTGATTATTTGCTGTGTAAACCATTTTAAAATTGTATTTTGATTATAGAAGTAAAAATGCTATAGAGTCACAAATGTTTCTCCATCTGCAGTTGAAACATGACGTATATAGTACAATTACACTAATAAAAACAGAATTATTTGGATGGATAGAGTGTAATATTGATTTGGTCATTTGGTCATAAGGTATTTTCCTCTTTATTTTTCTGTGAAACTAATTTCAAAGAAGAGCATAATTTAAAACTCTACAAGACTGTTTGTTAATCGGGGTGATATTTTCAGTTGGAATGAATTCCTTTGACAGAATGAACATACACCCACGAACATGTCTGTAATAGAAATCATTTCAGAAGATTCTAGACTGCCGCGGACTTCCCGCAGCCTCACAGCAAGGCAGTGGCAGTCTTGAGGACTGACACTTTTCATCCTTTTTTGAAGATAGACACCCTCCAGTTGTCACCCCACAGGAAACCGGGAAGTATGCTAAGCTATCCAGAGGACTTGGAATTACACAGCGTCGTGTCAGTGGAAATATCCTAGCCAATATTATGATTTATTTTGAAGGGGAGTGAAAAAAAGAAAAGAAAAAAGAAAAAAGTGATGGAAAGAAGCTGCTCACAACATGGCCAAACAGCTGGCTGGTTTTATAATCCAGAAACAGCTTGGGACTAACTATACTCACAAGCTCTCTTGGCAGAGTAGCTTGATGAAAATACCAAAGCTGTGAGAAGTGTTCTTTTGCTGAATCCTTTATGTGGCTATCATATGGTTTATTAACCTAAATGAGAACATGTATGCCATTCATTTTAAATGTCCCGTGTGTTCCAAAAAGGAACTTACTGATTTTATGCACAACCACAAATAATGGTTCATCATAGAATAAACACCAAATAAACCTTAATAATTTTCAGAAACTTGAATCCTAGACATGCAGTGATTTCCTCCTTTCTTTCAAATAACATTTTTAGGAGCACTCCAGAGAGAGCTTGATGAGACAGAAATTAAGCATGAATTCAAGGGCACTGATGATTTTTCGGATGCCAAAATTAATCTCTACAGGGGATTAATTTTAATTGATTCATGTATATTTTTATTCATCCTTTTAACATTTAATTGATAACCTTCTTAAGTAATAGAGACTACTTAAACACACTTCTGGTTTACCCGCTAGATGCCAGATCTGTGGAATATACAAGATCCATTTTACTCCTTTAGATTTTTTCTTGACATTAGAGAGAAAGTACCCAGCATTTTCAGATTTAGTATATGTAGAAGACCTTGAATTCTATCATCTTCAAATGTGGTAAATGAATTTATTCTTTACTACATATCCAAGGTAGACTCAATTAACTGGATCATTTCATATTTTTATCGTGAGGCACTTTGAGCTTATGCTTTGTAACATCAGAATTAGTTTTTCATCTCAGAGTTTGCTATATTTATTTCTCTAGTGACTCAGGAGTTTATTGGCAGTCAGTGTGTAAATGCTCTCGGAGATTACCTAAATTCAGGACATTCAGAATGGAAATACATACCATTGCCTCTCTTGTCAAAAAATGTAATTAACACACATGATATATGATCTTGCAAAAGTGGGTGAAAATTCCAGAGGTGACCTCAAGTCAGTTCCCAGTACATGCATGAGCTGTCGTGTTCCTGGACAGCTTCTGGCCCAGCACAGGAATCCTTTCTTCTTGCATTCCTGTCTCTTTAGCCTCCTGTGCATGCATGCACAGGCTTGGGGGTGGGGTAGGGGTGAGGGGGTGATTCAGTCCAAAACCTACCACTCAATTAATTTTATTTATCAACTTTGATTTGATGTAATTTATACATTATAGGCAATAATGCATTTACAAAGTACAAAAAGTGAAAGTACCTTTTACTGTCAGTATATTGAGTTGCCTCATTCTTTTTTATGGTGTCCTAATTCAGTATGTAGAGTTATTTAACCAGTTGCACATTGATGGATATTAGATTAAAAATTGTATGCATTTGTAATTTTAAAAAATATATATTTTTATTGATTTCAGAGAGGATGGGAGAGGGAGAGAGAAATAGAACATCAATGATCAGAGAGAATCATTGATTAGCAATCATTTATTAGCTGCAATCATTGATTGCATGTCCCACACTGGGGATGGAGCTGGCAACCCAGGCATATGTCCTGACTGGGAATCGAACCATGATCTCTTGGCTTATAGGTCCGCACTCAGCCATTGAGCTTCAGATGGCTGAGCTGCATTTGTTGAACTCACTTTCATAGGGGTTTATGCCATTTTGCACTCACACTTGTAAGTATATGAAAATGCTTATAGCTCTTCAGTCTTGCCATCAGGGAGTATTATTAATACTTTGGGGTTTTGACCACCTGAAGAAAATTGAAAAAATTTATTATTGTGGATTTAATGAACAGCTCTCTTTTAAATAATTGGTGAGATTCACTATCTTATCAAAAGTTTAACAGCCAATTTTATTTTCCTTGAATAGTTAGTTCCCTTGTATCTTTTGTCTGCTTTTTGTGTTATGTTGTTGGTCTTTTTCTTATTGGTTTATAGGAGTTTTTTAGGTATGAGGGGAAAATCATTTATCTGTAATAGGTGTTCTTTTTATCTTATCAAACTGGTTTATTTCTCATTAAAATGTTCACTATTGTGAAATGCTTGTGAGATCATGTGGGATTCATGCACCTTTGAAGGATCGTTTCTTTGCAATTTCTCTATTTTGATTTTATTAGATTTTATTTCTTTTAGTGCCAATTGTGCTAAATTATTTTTGTAACAAATCTACCATTCCAACCAAGTTTTCATAGTCTGGGTTATAGCTCTGATCTTATTGATCTAGTTGCTAAAAAACTAACAACAAATAAACAACTGGTTGAAATCTCTTACTATGACTGCAGATTTGTCTAGTTTTCCTTGCAGTATGTCATTTTTTTGCTCTCTATGCGCTAAGGTTCTATAGATAGATACTTTCAACTTTAGAATGATTTTAAGTACTTGATAAGTTTCTGTTTTTGCCTATTTTGTAGTGTTTTTTTTTTTAAACCAAGTTGTTTTTTTGTTTTGTTTTGTTTTTTGGTTCCCACTGTGTACCAGATTCTTAAATAATTTCAAACACAATAATTTTCAGATAAAGATTAGTGATTTAAAAATTTATGGAACCCCTAAGAAGGTCAAGTATGGGTAATTACAATATATAGAGAACACCTAAAATATAAACAAATATATTGCATATAATTACAATGTATAGAGAACACCTAAAATATAAATAAATATATCGCATATACATGTGTTAAAAGGTTCATAAAATCCCCTAATTACTGTATTTCAGTAAACATGAAGCTGCCTAATTAATTAAGAGTAGAGAGCTTATCTTGATTTTCCAAAAGAAAAAAACCCACACAAATATTTAGTATTTGGTGAGCTTAATCGTTAATTTTTTTTCTCACATTGTGCAGATTCACATCTCCTTGATCAACGGGAGACCCAGTGCGGACGACCCTTCTCCCGAACTGCTGGAATTCACCTCCGCCCGCTATATTCGCCTGCGGTTTCAGAGGATCCGCACCCTGAATGCGGATTTGATGATGTTTGCTCACAAAGACCCAAGGGAAATTGACCCCATTGTCACACGAAGGGTAAGTTATGATGGATCATATTACAGGCTGTGAATGATATTGCACCCTTCTTTTTAATCTTCTGTTAAATAATTTTAAAATATATCTTTCCATGATTTGTAGCAGTGGTTATCAAAGACTTTAAAGTTTGGTAGACCTTTTGCTCAAATCTTAGCTTCAGCTAACTTGTTAGATGTATAACATTTATCAAAGTTTTTAACATTTCTAAACTTTGATCCTCTCTTTTTGCAAAATGAAGATCATAATGCCTAGTTCGTATTCTGATTTTTGAGAACTAAGTTTGTCACTTTGGGTGATCAGCACTATTATAATTGGCTTTGGGGAGTTGCTGTAGGAAATTGAATCATTTTTGGCTGCAATCAATAGTAAGAAATACATTTTATAATATGACTAGTACACACACACACACACACACACACACACACACACAGTAATAAATCACAAACCTTAACGTGCACAGAAGCAGCTGTTGATATTGTGAAAATGCAGGTTCTGATTCAGGAGGTCTAGGGCTGAGTTGAGACACCGCATTTCTATCAAGCTCCCAGTACTGTCAATCCTGCTGGTCTGTGCACCATTTTGTCCAATTAAATAATTTAGTTTTATGCTTTATTAATAAATCAAAGCCATAGTTTTAAAAAGTACTACTTACTGTAGGGAAAAGAACTGATTTTATATATTATTTTTTTTTCTGATAGGCTATCAGAAAAAAATAATGCTTATAGCATTTTTTCAACAAATCTTTGAAAACAGGAGCTAATAAACTGAATTTATGTGTATGACATAGATGGTCAGTGGAGGTTTCTATGAGCCATAACTGTGCTTCTTCCTGTCTATCCCCCACCACATGCAATGCATTGTGTCACCTCCCTTACATGCTGTTACATAACCAAACATTATTACCAAGAGGGGCAATTCAGCTATAAATCCATAAAACAAATCCATGCTAAGAGAATATCTACTGTGTGACCAGAAGCGGAGGTAAAAAGAGCATTGTAGGAGAAACTAAGATTGTGGGACAAAACTCTTAGTTCTGAGATGATCTTCCTAAGGTCAGACTATTGCCGACAATTGCTGAAACATTAGGCTGAATATTGAAGGGCAATGCTTTTCATGGTTCATGAATACCCTTCATAAATTTTTCATTCTCATTACTTAATTTACCCTTTCCAAGTTTCTCCATCATAAAATAACTTTTAAAGTTTTGTTATTCCCATACAACACATGTTTCTTATATTAGTGCCCCACATTTTCTAAACCTAAAATAATTTTACCATATATTATTCATCAGCCTATTGTAAATTATTTTATACAGAAGTAATGATTCTTTTATATTGATGTCAGATTCTCGTTTTTTAAAAATCCCTTTTAATTTTAATTTCAGCATGACTTAAAAACACATACCAAGAAAGACTAAATAATCTTGAAGGGAAATTTAATCTTTCTTGACAATATATCTATCAGGCGTGTGGGGGGAAATCAATGGCAATAAATATGTTTTTTATCAGCTTTTAAGAAGGCAAAATAAAGGTTGGGGTGCATTTATTATTTAAAATTCATTGGACATGAGTATTTAAAATAGTGTAGTAAAATTTAACATTTATGTTTTTTGAAATAATTTTAAGTAAACACTACATGTAAATTTAAATATATAAAACAGGGACATTACATTTCAGCTCCTTTCTTTAATATATATATATATATATATATATATATATATATATATATATTATTGATATTTTAAAGAGAGGAAGGGAGAGAGACAGAGAGCTAGAAACATCGATGAGAGAGAAACATTGACCAGCTGCCTCTTGCACACCCCCCACCGGGGATGTGCCTGCAACCAATGTACATGCCCTTGACCGGAATTGAACCTGGGACATTTCAGTCCGCAGACCGACGCTCTACCACTGAGCCAAACTGGTTTCGGCTCAGCTCCTTTCAATGACTCAAAAGTTAAGCATTATATATTTATATTTAAAACATATTTCCCAATTTAAAACCATCTACAGAAACTACTAAATCAGCTTCGCAAGCAAATATCCCTATTTGTGTCTATATTATTATGTGATGAGGCCAGTGAAAAGCAGCTTTTAATCTAAATTTCCTAGCAAGTTTCGTAAATTCAAAGTTCAGGTATATCAAGTGAGGTGTAATGCAACAGAAATAGTATAAAAGGTACTATTTATAAACAACCAAAGCAAACAAAGATAAAGGATGAAGTAGATGGAAAGGGAACTTTGTCATTAGGAAATTCGGATTTTTGTTTACCTATTTACTTTCTCTAAATCTGTTTTCTTAATGGGAATGATTAGAATAACAGAACTATATGCCATGGTTATTTGGATTGCGTATGGTAATGTGAGGTACTCTCAATCATAAAATATTTCATATATATCAATTAAAATATAAATCATAATTCAGTTCTATAGTTATAAATATTCTTTGAGAAGCGGGGTGATCCAGGGACATAACCCTATCCTACCTTCAGAGAGGGGAATGATTGCAGGGCTGCTTACCATCCTAATGAAAAGAGGCCACTGCTCTGCCCCTCTCCTTTCCTCCTCACATTGTTAGCTCCGTCCCGCAGTTAGTCCCATCTCACTTCCTTCTGTGTGTGTGTAAGGAATGTATTGTTAGGAGCACATTCCCCGAAATTTGCTGATTCTTTTCAAATTCACCAAACAAAACCGTCTCCATATGGATCATGGATACTGAGGTTTCTCTAATGACAGCAAAGGAGGTTTTCTTGCAAGAAACTAAAACAATTTTAATGAAGAGTTATAACAACTTGCCCTCAGCAACAGACGCTTCAGCATGGACTTTGCCCTGTCCGTGGGAAAGACATGTCTAGCATGCCCACCCAACATGAATCAGAGTTGCTCTTTCTCCAGGACATTCCTCGCTTGTCCTGGAGAAACGCAGTGTGCTTCAAACTAAGGATAAAAGCAGGAAGTACAATTTTTAATGGAAGGTTCCCTTCTGTTACTTTCGCCTTGTAGTCTTCTTTACAGGATGTCTCTCTAATTGCTTTTTTGCAGTATTACTACTCGGTCAAGGATATTTCGGTTGGAGGGATGTGCATCTGCTACGGTCATGCCCGGGCTTGTCCACTTGATCCAGAGACAAATGTATGTATATTTATAGGAGGCTGAGGCAACACGAAGCTCTGAACTGTGAATGTTTCACAAGAGGCTTTGCTGAGAGGGACCCTGGGAGCGGGTGTCAGGTCTCGGCTTAGACAGTGTAACAGGAAGCTGTGCCAGGGTGAAATAGAACTGGTGGTTAGGATGATAGACTTTGAAACCAGCCATCACTGTATCAGAACCCAAATTAGCCTTTTCTCCCTTCCAAAAAAAAAGGGAGGGGGTAGGGGGCTCCAAACAGGTCTTTCTATTTTGAAACCTCTTTAGCTATGACAGCCTACCATATGATTTAGCTTTGGAGAATGCCCGCCATCAATCAACCAGACCATTTCTTTCAAAAATTTTCATCAAAAAGTTAGTGCAAACAAATGAAAAATGTCCATGGAAGTGAACATAAATGGCATGGAACTGGAGACTGAGGTGGGGCAGGGCGATTGGAGTGGGGTGGAAGAGGGTCTTGAAGAGAGAATTGAAATTGCTGGGCCAGAAAATGCTGCCATGCTTTTGGGTCAAATTTTTCATGAATGACAACGTAGTAAATGAATGTAAACTGAAAGGAAGATGAATGAGCATCATTCTTCTCAAGCATAACCAAACTGGTGAAATACAAAATCATTTGTTGTATAGTATATGGAAGAAATATATTGAATAGGAAGATTGGTGAACATAGCTACTTATGCATAGATTTTCTTTTCTCTTCTACTAAAATTGTAATACAAATAGCATTTCTCTAAAAGCCAGTTTTCTGACCAATGCATCATAATGTTACCTCCTGGGGGAGGTTCAAATGCCCTGGTACGTTTATCTGGGCACGTTAGAGGTGCTGCTTTTAGTAGGGTGTGTTTCTATCAGGTGTCACGATGAGCCATGTTTTCCTCTCTTTGGGAGCTCACAAAGCAGCTCTGGAGGGTCGGCTCCATGCAATGAAGAAGACTGTACTCAATAAACTGACAGTCAAAATAGAAATAGACTCATAGATACAGAGAACAGACTGACAGCTGTCACAGGAGATAAGGGTTGGAATGCTGAATGAAAAAGGTGAAGGAATTACGCAAAGAAAATAACCTCGTAGACACAGACAGCAGTATGGTGATGACGGAGGGAAGGGAAGTGGGGGAAGTAGGAGGCGGTAAAGGAGGGGATCAATGGCGATGGAAGGAGACTTGAGGGATAAATGGTGATGGAAAGTCATGGAAGGGGTGGTGAATACACAATATAATATGCAGATGATTGTAGAATTGTACACCTGAAGTCTGTCTCTCCAATTAATTCAATTTTTAAAATGTATTTTTTATTGATTTCAGAGAGTAAGCAAGAGAGAGAGATAGAAACATCAATGATGAGAGAGAATCATTGATTGGCTGCCTCCTGCACACCTTCTACTGGGGATCGAACTCATAACCTAGGCATGTACCCTTGACCAGGATCGAACCTTGGACCCTTTAGTCCGCAGGCCAATGCTCTATCCACTGAGCAAAACCGGCTAGGGCAATTCAATAATTTTTTTTTTAAAGACTATACTTACAACACACAGACAGGACTGAGTCTTAGGCCCAAGATGGCTCCCACTGGGGCCTCTCCTCTCTTCTAAGTCGAAGCCCGGTGATCCCAGAACTGGCCTGGACCTCCAGAATCTGGTGCCCATCAAATACTTACTTCAAGACGAGCACCTCTTCCTTCCCAGGATGGCAGGACTGTTGTGTTTTGGTCCATAGTCTGGAAGTTTTGTCTTCTCACTCTACCTTGCAGGAAAAACCTTTCATGTGAGGTTCCAAAAGCAGCTGAAAGCATGTTTCCCCCCTTTTTTACTAGAAATCCCGCTGTGAATGCGAGCACAACACGTGCGGTGACAGCTGTGACAAGTGCTGTCCGGGATTCCATCAGAAGCCTTGGCGCGCTGGGACTTTTCTGACCAAAAGCGAATGTGAAGGTATGTTCCCGAGAAGCCAACGGCATGTATAACTACCTCTTCGGGTCACATAAGCATGTGGCGATTATAGGGAAGCACTGTTTCCATTTTCTATATTTTATGTGAGGCAATAACCGGTCATCACTTTTAGCCTGCTATTTCGCTTACTCAGCAATTTCTGTGGTCTTTTTTATTATTTTATTTTATTGATAGATATTTACCAAACACCAATGGAGTTATCACTATGTGAGGATAATGATAAATAAATAAAAGCATAGTATACACATATTGTCATTAGGCCATGTAGGTCTTTAAAACCATTGAGTCATAGCAAACTTTAATCATAAAATATTTCCAACTGTAATTTTTTTTCAATTTAAGATTCTGTATATGCTATCCATCCATGTCTGGAGTCCCTTCATTTTTCTGCACTCACTTTTTTTGATTTTTGATCTGTGGTTCTCCCTGACGTCTCTAATATGCTTTCACACAGTTGTAATTACACTGCAGGCCTGGTGCACAAATTTGTGCATGGGTGGGGTCCCTCAGCCTGGCCAGTGATTGAGGCCTAAGGGAGGGAGGGAGAGCTGGCCAGCATGGGAGAGGGGCTGTGGGCAGTTGGGAGGGGCCAGTCGGGGCCCAGTTTGGGCCAGTTAGCAGCCACAGTGGGCGTCATAGTGACCGGTCGTTCCTGTCATTCCATCTGGAAACCCTTTATCACTTTCCACTTGTGTGTATGTGTTTAGACAGGTCAAACTTGTTAGCAAGAGGAATCGACAAAGTAATGTGAAAGGAGTTTTCCACTTGCTACTAGACATATTTTTTTAAAATAGTGCAATTATAAAAACAGTTTATCTTTCTTTATGGGACAAATGAGAAGTTGTATTTCCAAATAGAAAAATAAATGTGTTTTTTAAAACCTAAATTAAATATAGGGGTCTTAACCATAAAAGCTTACATAAATCAAACTTTGGGCAATGTATGCATCCCTGAAAGCTTATATGAAAATACTCTTTTCCAAGTTGCATTGTGTTCCAGTTGCCTTAATATTTAGAAAAATCCTTTCACGGCATGACAAATCCTTCTATAAGAAGAATAATCACTTTTTAATTCATTTGAATTCAATTTAGACTTTCATCAGTCTAGTTTATTTAAGGCATGATAAATCTCTGTAGAGCAAAGAATAGTTATTTCATTGCTGAGCATGTACTAAAGGGCAGTTTCAGTTTTGTGTCTTGGGCATTCTGTGACATGGCAAACTGCTGATGGCAGAACAAGCATGGCTTTTTGGAAGTAGGCACTGTGTGTGCAGGCACAGCCTTTAACAGCAACTAGGGCTGTAGGAAGAAGGCCTTCTCTGCATGAGCTGTGAAAATGGCCGCTGCTCCAGCCTTGTGTGTTACACATTCGTTCATGGTTATACCGGTAAAACACTCTGAGCAGCACCAATTCTAGTTAGTGTGAGAATAAATTTGCATTACTCTCTATTTCCCTCTACTAATATTGATAGCAGAAATCTTGGCTGTTTCTTGCAGTATATTTTTATAAGATTTTTTAAAAAGAATTGTGCATGTTCCTAAAGATATAAAACTTTTTAATGCCTGCTGATGTGTGTTTATTACTACATGTTTTCTAGAATAAACTTTGAAAACTCTTCATCAATATTACAAAAAATGCTATATTCTTTTAATATATATATATATATATATATATATATATATATATATATATTATTGATTTTTTACAGAGAGGAAGGGAGAGGGATAGAGAACTAGAAACATCAATGAGAGAGAAACATTGACCAGCTGCCTCCTGCACACCCCTCACCGGGGATGTGCCTGCAACCAAGGTACATGCCCTTGACCGGAATTGAACTCGGGACCTTCCAGTCCGCAGGCCGAGGCTCTATCCACTGAGCCAAACCGGTTTTGGCAAAAAAAATGCTATATTCTAAATCAAAAGTCAACAGCCTAGGAAAGCATTGGCAACAAACACAGCTATATTAAGATATCTTGCCTAGTTATAATAAAATGTCACTACACCTGTTAAAATGAGAAAAAAGGAAAAATATATTTCTCAGGAAAGTGACTTACAACCATATAAAAAGATCATCACACTTACTCATAATTAAGGAAGTACCAATTATAGCAATGAAAATATGCTAACGTTTCAAAATGTTCATTCTTTCTTCCACTCAACAAATGCTTCAATGCTTAATATATCCAGAAAGTGGATTAAAATATTTGCTAATATGCAGTGTTGGTGAGGTTTATGAAAAAAGAGTTCTATCATACCTATTGGATGGAGAATAATTTGACACAGCGTTGTTGAGGAGAATTTTTCAAGCTCATTAAAATTTTGTGTGTCCTTTGACTAGCATTTAGGAATCTAGACTATAGATATACTCATAAAGCTGTACAGGGCATATGATCATAATCTTTGCCATTAGTATACAATTGCTCACTCTACTTCTCCTCAGGCATTGTGCAACCATAAGAGATAAGTACTGCAATGATACCGGGGCTTGAATTTTCTGCTCAGAGTTACTCAGCTGGCAAATGTGAAGCAGCCTGATACTATTAGAACACTACTCCTACTCCCACCTCCGTGTCCTCCTAGTGTGTACCAGCCTTATTTATAAAGGCAGAATCTGGAAACAATTAACTGCCCATTGGTAGTGGCCTGATTAGTTGTGACCTGACTGCCTCTTAAGAAATAACATTAGAGGAATCATATGCTAATAGAGAAAGAGCTATGATGTTTACTGTTGGTAAAATGAAATGGTTTAGAGCAGTATTTGAACATCTCCTCTAGTGGAAAAACAAGATTGAGCATGGGCATACACACACACACACACACACACACACACACACACACACGTGGAAATCAATGTAAGGACACCTATGAAACTCAACATCTGAGGAAGGACACTCAGTCTACTTGTGTCTTATACGGAAGCTGACCCTTAGTGAAATTAAGAAGTTCCCTACATCACATGACTGCTAACTATTGGAGAGGTCACCCAAACCTCAGCCTGGTGCAAAATAGCTTGATCTCAGCCAATAAGCAAACCTCTCCTTTTGCCCTGATTGGTTGGCAGAACTCTCTAACTCTCTCACTGGATGGAACTTGAGGGGAATGCAGCAGAGGTTGGCTCTGCAGACTCTGGAGCTTGGGTTCCCAGTGGTTGTCAGTACTGATTTGGTTTCCTTTTACAAGTTATTTCACTTCTCTGTGCCTCAGGTTACTAATATGCGCAAAGAGCTAAAGTACCAGACTCATAAGCTATTTGAAAATTAAAATCAGTGGTAATAAATATAAAACACTTAAAATAAAACATGGCATTTAGAGAAATGCTAAATTTTAGCCATTAATAGTAGTAAAGAAAAAGAACTATATTCTACACATCTGTTTTTACCCAGAGGATGTAACACAGAGATTATAGTAATTATTCGTTACAGATTCCTTTGATCTTAATCATCCGATGTCACTGTTCAATACATTTATTTTTGCCACAATAGTAAATTGTATGTTTAATCATATAAAATTTTGGTTTTGTGAGATCAAATCAGTCACATATTGGCATTTCATGACTCAGTTTAATTTATATGTTTTAATAATTTTAATCTCCATTAAAAAGTGTTAATTTACTAATATAACCAATAAACCCAAATAATTTAAGATACGTTTATATTGATAATATGCATAATACATATATTTCCTCATACAGTATAAAATATATAATAGAAAATTATATATAATCTCTCTGAAACTGGAAAACAATATTTATGAAATGTTTCTTAATGCAGCATGCAATTGTCATGGGAAGACCGAGGAATGCTATTATGATGAAAATGTTGCCAGAAGAAATCTGAGTTTAAATATACATGGAAAATACATTGGAGGTGGTGTGTGCATCAATTGTACTCAAAATACTGCTGGTATAAACTGTGAGACATGTATTGATGGTTTCTTCAGAACCAAAGGGGTAAAGTATATTTTTTATTTCACAAAGTGTTGTTGTTTTTCATACAAAGTTGTATTATATAGAAAAGTAATTTTGATAACTTCAAATTCTTTAAGATGACTGAAACATTTCATAATGGAAACATATAAATATTTGAAGATAAAATATAAAGCATTTCTATCTCTTCAGAAAGTTCCATTGTGACATATTTTAGTCAATTCCACCCCCAGACAAACTCTAATTTTTATTCTTATTTTTAGAACAAAAATTAATTTTGCCTCTTAATGAATGTCATAAAAATAAAACCACAAAGTAGATACATGTGTGTGTCCTCCTTCTTTCATGCAACATAGCATTTTAAGATTTATTCATGTTATGTGCACAACTAATCATTTTTTAAAAAAAATTGCTGGTAGTGTTCATTTGCATAAATGTACGATAATTTTTAATTCATCCTCCTGTTGGTGAATATTTGGATCATTTCCAGTTTTAGGTTAGCTCCTATAAAACAGTTTTATATGCATTTTTGTGTTCATGCTTTTTTTTTTTACCCTGTATAGATATCTACAAAAATAATGCTTTTTTTCACAGAATAGGTATATCTTTTGCTTTATAAGAAACTGCCAAAATTTTGCCAAATTAGTGATAACATTGTATATGTTCACCAAAAATGTATGGAGGTTCCAGGTCTTCCATATCATCCCTAATATTTGGTGCTATCTTTTAAAATTGGCTCTTTCAGTGGAAGTGGGCATGTGGATATTAGCAATCACTGAGCCATCCCACCAATGCTTGGTCCCACAGCAGATCTTTTACTGTGAATTCATAGGCGATCTCACTACAAATTTAATTTCCATTGTAAGTGTTTATTGGCTATTCCTATATCTTCTCTTGTAAAGTGTCTGCTTACATCAAGATGGGGGAAATTGCTAATTTTGAATTATATTGTAATTTAAAAAATAAAACAACCAGGAAGATTTTATTAAGGAACATATATGGAGAATATTTAGCAAACATTACCTTTGTTTGTGATCATGATACTGTGGTTATAAATGAGAGATGCATCCTGACATGTGGAGGGATTAAAATATACTTTACTTGGGATATTCTTTAATAACGTTAGCAAAGGATAAGATCTGATGAAACTTACAAGGCAACATCTTGGTAAGTTGTTGAATAATTAATCTTGATAATTATTAAACCTAAGTAATAAGCATACGAGGTTATTGTACTGTCCTCTTTACTTTTGTTTAGCCACTTAGAAGAAATGAATTTTAGAAATTACAAATGTATTAAAGGTAATTTCTTATATCATAATCTTCCCTATATAGTTTATTACTATATATTATAAGAGTTAATTTGTCAAAACTTTGCTGAATTTGAAAATATTGGTGTTTGATTATCTTTGGTTAAAAGCATTTTAATATTTTTGTTAGGTATCACCAAATAACGCAAGACCTTGCCAGCCGTGCCATTGTGACCCAACTGGTTCTTTAAGTGAAGTCTGTGTCAAGGATGAAAAACAGGCTCCACGAGGTAAAAGCCATTGTACAAAGTCATTGTTTAGATAAAAGAACAACTAAAAGACAAATACAATTTTAGGAGAATATTTTACAGTAAATTTCATTCATGTAACAAATGTATTCTTATCTCTCTCAAATTTCCCTCCAAGAAGCAGTTTGTTATTCATCTCAATAATTAATTTTATGTTTCCTCGTAATGCTTTAAAAGCAAGAGTTGAATAATTTGTTTTGCATTATATATGTAGATATATATTTCTTTATCTATGCATATGCATCTTCTGTTAATCAAAAGTCAGCATTATAGATCACTTTTTATGTCATCATTTATTAGACTGTTTTGTAGCTTCTTTCATTTTTATCATGAAATGACAGCATCCATTGAAGGATGCATATGCTATAATGGGGAGAGATTAGGAGAGATAAGATGGAAAATAAGATGTGTACATAAAAGCGTTCATAAAAAGTATTTGTCCTGATTTTATGAAGGGAAAGAAGCTGACACCAATTTAACCCAAATACTTTCTTTGTGGATAGAAGTTTATGATGAACTCCAAACATCAAGGAATCAAGTGCTATAATAACTCCTCGTTGTAAACAGTTGAGGAGTCACTGGAGAGGTTAAGTAGAAAATTCATAGAATATATCTGGAACAGTTTCTTCATTTGTGAAATTCTTCTCTTTGAAAGATTAAGATAGATTATGGCCACAATATAGTTTTTCCTACAAAGATTTTCAAGTTAAAGGACTGGTAATGTTTCTTTGGCATAGGTTAGCTTACCTGCTTTCTTAAAAAAACTGTAGGATTATCAATTTAAGCCATATAGTTTTAAATGCTAAACGATTAAAAATATGATTATTTTAACATTCAAATAGTGAATTATTAAGGTCATTTTGTGGTCTCTTATCTTTTTATAATCACAACTAACTCACATTATTTTCAGTAATATAACTTTCTCTCTGATTTTAAAATGTGTATTATTGTTTAAAAGTTTATCAAAAATTTAAAAAAGTAGAAAAATAAGCATGTAATGCAGTGGTAATTCAGCACCTATGTTGCTATTAACTTTTTTTGTGTTAACTTTGCATAATGAGATTTCCATGATATGTATTAAAACTTTCTATGAAATTTAGTTTGAGGACCTGAACAATATACCGTTATGAGTATACAATACATTATGTACCCATTCAACTTTCTATAGATACTAGAGGCCCAGTGCATGAAATCGTGCGGATAAGGTCCCTAGGGCCTACCCTCCTGTAATCAGGGCCAGTCCCCAGGCCGAATGCCACCTCCGCCACCAGGCTGTCAGGCCATTGGGATCGCCAGCTATCCCTGGCTGCTTGGGGGGGAGGGGGAGAGTGTTAGGCCTGTGGGAAAGCTGGTGTTGGCGACTTCACTTCCATGGTGTGCACTGGGCCAGGCGCTGGTGGAATGCACTGCCTGCTTGGGGCTGATCACGTGGCCGCTGCTGCTGGAGCTTGAGGCGCTGTTGGGACTGTGGGGCGCACTCATGACCTATCCACCCAGCATATGTGGCCCCGAGAGGACAGCACATTCCATCAGCGGCTTACCCAGTGCATGTGCATGGAGATGAAGTCACCAGCAGCTACTTTCCCACAGGCCTGAGCCCCTGAGCAGCCAGGGATGTGCTGGTGATTCCAATGGCATGACAGCCAGCCTGGTCCTCCTGCCACCCACCCCGATTCCCCCATTCACCATTGCCGATCCGTCGGAGTCTGCAGACTGAGGGCAGGGTCCAAGAGGTCAACTGTTCAGCCTGCTAGCCAGTCCCAAGTCCCACCCCACCTTGCTCGTGGGCTGGGGTGGGAGAGGGACCAAGAGATGCTCAATGCACCTCATGGTGATCAGTCATTTGGTCATCACAGTAAAGACTGTTACTAATTTTTATTTATTATAACCAATGCTTTAATAAAGATCTTTGCATAAATCATTTTTAAAAACTGTACATAATATGGTACAAATTTAACAATAAGGAATAAAATAAGTATCAGTAGTGCCCTCTTCCACCTATTCATTTCAAATCTCATTTCCAAATTTAACCACATTGAGCCTTTTCTCTTAGTGAGTTATTTTGGAAGAATTTACCTTCCAAACAATATCTACCTAATATTCCTAACAGTATTTTTACTTACTGTTAAATATTGCCTATTGCCTCTTCATCTTTAAAGACAAAGAAGTGTCATCCATACGCTTTTATTCACATATTTTTATTCTGTATTTGTTTTATGGAATCTTTATAATGTTAAATGAAAGGCTTAAATCTCTGTTTCATGATCTAGTAGATTTAGACACCACCTCTTGAGGTTATACCATGCAAGCTGAGAGAAAAACCCTCCCTACACTCTCCACTGATTTTCTAATTCATGTGGCAATGTCTGTCAATTTCATTTGTATGTTTTCAAGCTTGCACGGTTATAATTGGTTCTAGACCAATAGTTTTTTCTTTTAATTTAAAAATGGAAATACAATAATAGAAAAATTTTAATTATGCACATGTTATTCAGTATAGACCTTTAAACATATTAAATATATTTTATCTTCTGAATCTCTTAGTAGCATTGTGTTATCTATATGAATATGAATATGTAGTTTTATTTTTCTGCTCCAATTCATTGGGGCCTTGTTTTCTTGTGTGTTTCATAAATGGGTATGTTGTGTGTGTATAATATTGTGCATATTTTCTAATTTACCCACTTAGGAGCTTTGAATTTATATGAAGTTCTCTGTTATGACTTTCTAACCTGAGTATTACCTAGAATTTGTCTTTTGATTCATAAAACCATACTCCACATTCTAGCTTATCAGAATCAGTCAACTCCAGGAAAGATACTGACATAAGGACTGGAATGTTATTCTTTTGTAGTTTCTAGTCTCTACCAGGGGTCTCTTTATTTCATATTAGCACAATCCTTTCTTGCTTTCCACTTATCTATCATCTATCTGTCTATCTACCTATCTATCTATCTATCTATCTATCTATCATCTATCATATATCTATTTTTGATTTTATACTGATTGTCAAGTGTTCTGAACAAAGGAGGGAGTCTTTAGACATCTAATTCATAGTATTTCCAGCAACAAAGTTTAAGCTAGATATTTGCTATTACATGGAGTACTTCTACACATAGTCCCAATGTCTGAAGACTTTAACATGAGATGTAAATGTTAATTTTTTGGAATGCCTTTACATCCTATATTGAAATTATCAGACTTCTTTTCCATTTGACCTATGAGTATGGTAAGTTGAAATAAATGTATTAATATTAAACATATTTATAATAAATTCATCTTGGTCACCACTGAATTTTCTTTTAATGTACTTCAGGATTTAGTTTGGTTCACTTCAGTGTTGTATTTAAGATTCTCTCATCTGAATTTGATTGATAAATTGGTGTGGTTCTGACATGTGTCAGCTTTGTAAATTTAAACTGTTCTCACTTTCCTGCTCTATTTTTTATCCCTCAAATATTCATTCCCATGAATGCATGTAATCTTTTCTCAGTTGTACAATATATTGTACTTATGTTGTTATTGTTCCTTTTTTATTTTTATTTATTTATTTTTTTTAAATAAATCTTTATTGTTCATATTATTACAAATGTTCCTCATTTCCCCCTCCCCCCCAATTGCTTCCCTACACCAAGTTTCCATTCAATTCTCTGCCCTTTCCCCATCCCCCGTTGTTCTCATCCATAGGTGCAATTTATGTTCAGTCTCTTCCCACCCCGCTCCACTCCCCATTTCCCCGAGAATCATCAGTCCACTCCCCTTCCATACCTCTGATTCTATTATATTCAACAGTTAATATTGTTGATCATGATTTTTACTTCCCTTGGTTTTTAGACTCACTTGTTGATAGTTACGTGTTTGTTTATAATTTTTATCTTTATTTTCTTCCTCTTCCTAAAGAACCCCTTTTAGCAATTCATATAATTCTGGCTTGGCAGTGATGAATTCCTTTAGCTTAAATTTATTTGTGAAGCTCTTTATCTGGCCTTCGATTCTGAGTGATAACTTTGCTGGGTAGAGTATTTTTGGCTGTAGGTTCTTGTTGTTCATCACCTTGAATATTTCTTGCCATTCCCGTCTGGCCTGCATGGTTTCTGTTGAGAAATCAGCTGACAGTCGTATGGGTGCCCCTTTATAGGTAACTACCTGCTTTTGTCTTGCTGCTTTTAATATTCTCTCTTTGTCTTTAGCTCTTGGAATTTTAATTATGATGTGTCTTGGTGTGGTTCTTTTTGGATTCCTTTTGTTTGGGGTTCTGTGTGCTTCCTGGACGTGTAAGTCTATTTCTTTCACCAGGTGGGGGAAGTTTTCTGTCACTATTTCTTTCAATATGTTTTCGGTATCTTGCTCTCTGTCATCTTCTGGAATGCCCATAATTCTGATGTTGGTTCGCTTTAACTTGTCCCAGAGGTTTCTTACATTATCTTCAACTTTCTGGATTCTCTTGTCTTCTTGCTTCTGTGGAGGAGTGTCCTCTGGCTCTTTGTGTTCCAAATCTTGGACTTGATCCTTGCAATCTTCCAATCTGTGCTTAGGACTCTGTATAATATTATTTATTTCAGAGATTGTATTCTTTATTTCTAGTTGACCTTTTATTATTTCTTGTTGACCCTTTATTATTTCTTGTTGATCCTTTTTCATATCCTCATAGGTCTCATTTATTTTATCGGCCTTTTCTAGGAGATTGTTGAACAACCTTATAAGCGTGGCTTTGAACTCTATATCCAGTCGCTTTTTGTCCTCCATTTCTTTCATTTGTGATCTGATTCCTCGTTTTGGCATTTTCGCTGCTTCCCTGAGTTGGTAGGTTGGGAAGATCAGCTGTGTCTATGCCAGGAGACAACCTTATTCCACTAGACTTGGAAACCTGCAAAAGCCTCTGTGCTCAGCTTGGATGGGGCAGTTTCTGGGTGGAGCCTACAGCCTTGGCTTCCGGTTAGCCCCGCCCTCGGAGGTTCCTGAGTCTCAGTGTTCCTCTGTGTCCTTTGGTACTCGCTGCAAGCGCCTCTGAGAGAAAGGCGCCCTGGAGCTTTGCCCGCTACCAGACAGTGTAGTCTCTCCCCCAACAAGCCCACAACTGGGGTTCAGAGCAGTTGGAAGTGGGGTTAAGAGCAGTCCGGAGCTTATGTCTCCTTCCTGCTAGGGCGATCTCGCGGCCCAATCAACAGTCTGTCCTCTGTGCGTGCAAATGTGAGCGACTCAGGGGCTCTGCCTTTTCGCCGCTCGGCTGAGCTTCCGCCTTACAGCCCAGATTCCCTCTGTATGAGCCTGGGACCCCAGGGTCTCGCCCAGAACTGGGGTTCAGTGCAGTCGGAGTTGAGGTTCAGCTTTTATCTCCTTCCTGCTAGGGAACGCCAGCCAGGCACTCAGCCGCCCCTCCTCTCCGGCTCCGTCCTTGCCCCGCGCGCGCACTGTGCCTCCGTACCTTAGGCTTTTACAGTCCCTCTGGTTTTCCTTCTGGTTTCCTCTTTCCTTCTAGTTGTAGAATTTCCAGTCAGTCAACTTTCCTGTAGTTCTGGATAGTGTCCACTCTATATTTTAGTTGTATTTTTTGAAATTGTTGAGTGCGGCTGCAGTTAGGCTTTTACCTCTGCCGCCATCTTGTTGTCCTCTATCGTTATTGTTCCTTTTTTAAAGTAGCATAATTTTATACCGAAGGTACTTTTCCATCTTGTGTTTGTTTGAAGGGTCATCTGAGTCAACAGATATACACAGGTTACATATTCTTAATCTAGTGTCATCTGTCGGAATTATGGAAATTCATCCATGATCATTGCAGTGGTTTTTCTGTAGCCTTGATTTTGGTGGATTCTATAAGATTTTATCTTTTAAAAAATTCTTAAATATTAAAAAAAATACTTAGAAATGCTGTGTGTGCATCATAGCCAGCTTCTAATTAAACCTTATATTTTGTTTTTTAACTGTTCTTTTTGGATGTATATCATTAATTTTATTTGTGTGTGAAAATAGACTTCTAAGGCTACTATAACTAAAAATGGAGGAACTAAATTATATATTTTTAAAAAATGTTTATATGTGACCCGGCCAGCATGCCTCAGTGGTTGAGCATTGACACTTATGAACCAGGAGCTCATGGTTCAATTCCAGGTCAGGGCATATGCCTGGACTGTGGGCTCCATCGCCAGCGTGGGGTGTGCAAGGAGGCAGCTGATCAATGATTCCCTCTCAATATTGATGTTTCTATCTCTTTCTCTCCCTTCCTCTTTGAAATCAATAAAATCTACTATACTTTTTAAAAATTTTAAGAAAAAAAAATTGATACGTGGCTCATCTTTTCTTAGGTCTGGATCCTGGGTCCTGTCATTGCAAAGCTGGCTTTGGAGGGCAGCGATGTGATCAGTGTCTCAGGGGCTACACTGGCTTCCCAGACTGCAAACCCTGTAACTGCAGTGGTGAAGGAAGTACGAATGAGGACCCCTGTTTTGGACCCTGTGACTGCAAGGTACATTGTTTATGCCAGTCACGTCCCTCTGTCAAAACAGAAGGTCATGTTCCTTGGCTTCTCTGATATGTCTGCTTGCATTCAGCAATTGTTACCAGTTCCGCAGTACATATCCACTACCTCTTCTGTATGTGGCAGCCTTGTAAGTGTCTTTAGATACCTGCCTGGCTCACGGCAGCAAGACACCTGACATTTGTCTAAAAACCCATAGATAGCCGAAACTGGTTTGGCTCAGTGGTAGAGCGTTGGTCTGCGGACTGAAAGGTCCCAGGTTCGATTCCAGTCAAGGGCATGTACCTTGGTTGCGGGCACATCCCCCGTAGGGGTTGTGCAAGAGGCAGCTGGTCTATGATTCTCTCTCATCGACATTTCTAGCTCTCTATCTCTCTCCCTTCCTCTCTGTAAAAAATCAATAAAATATTTTTTAAAAACCCATAGATACACAGAGGACAACTCACCTTAAGAATCAGTGTCATTTTATAGCAATAAAACTTGTTGCCCATCACCATGCTAGTGTAATTTCAAACAATATCGCACTAAAAGTAGCAACCCTTTAAAACTACAGCACACTCAAAAATCTACTCTAGCTTTGTCTCTAAGTCGGAAAATAATGCTGTCTAGGGTTTCATTTTGGATGTTTAATCTTCTGAAGTTTGATCCCAGATAGGTCTGAAAATACCATCTTCAAACTCTTTCGTTTAATTACTAAAAATGTTAGAAGCCCTAGTGGAATTGATTAAAGGCTCAATATTTCCTCCCAAGAGTACTTTCAGCAATGCAACTTTATTTGCTGTACATGCTCAGCTAATGGTTCATCATGTTAACACCAGAGGGTGAATTACACCTGCAGTTCATACACATAGAAGGAACTTAGGGACATGGACGAGTCTTAAATGACAAAACTGATTTCCCTTAGCTATAGTAATCAGTACCAAATGTTTGGATCAGGCAGTCTTAGCTAAATTAGCTGAGAGAATGAAAATGTAGCATGCCATCTTGATGTAGAATTTTTTTCTTTTTTTATTTCTACATTTTTCTTTGTTCTCAATAATAGATAGAACCTTATTAATATATTCCTTTATTAATTCAGTTGTCTTATCTAAGCAGTATGTATGAACAGTATGTGTGTGTGTGTATACAAACATTAATCATAACACAATAAATATTAGTATTAATGTTAAGTGTATATTCCTGGGACAAGAAAATCTACAATATTAAGCTAAATATTATAATAGTTACATAGTAGGTATATGTTATATATCTGGGGTGATCTAGGTGCTTACCTTGGACAGTAAACAGGCAGATGTCCACAATTCATGTTAAGGAATTGTCATATATTGCAACATAATACATTTTCTAGATCCAATGCATTTCATTCAGATATTGCCCCATATGTAAAAATTGCTCGAGTAGAGCCAGACTGCAGCTGTCTGTGGGTGATGGCTTGTCAAAAACACCTCCCTTCTTCATCCTCTATGTGTTTTGGGGGAATCTTATAGGCTCCTAGTAAATCTTCTCTAGCATTTACCAAAATATACTCTGTGTGTGCTTCCCCCCACCCCCCTTAAAAAACTCCATGAAAATCTTGAATCTCTGTCATTTTCTCAAGTAAAGGACAGGTCAAGTTGAGTGTAAAATGGAAGATAAACTTTCCCAGGTTCTTGGAAGATAGAGAATCAAAATGAAAAAACAAAAAAAGAAAGAAATGTTTTTAAACACCTGCCATGTATACAGTGGAGATGCCTGGAATTGTCGGGGAAAGGGTACCATGAGTGAGGGAGGCAGACCTCATGTGGTTCGTTCTCTCGGGTAACTGCAGTGAGGAAGGTTAGAGCGAGAGGGCCGCAGCCATTAGCAGAGCAGCGAGGGAAAGCTGTGAGCTCCTGCCTGCGCTCTGCCTGCCTCCGTAGTTCAGGGCACCGAGAGTGATTACAGCCCTAATAGGAAAAATGCCTCCTACAAAGACACTTGAAGCTCTGCACAGATAATTAAAGCACAAAGACAAATAGCAATTAAGAAGTCATAAAAGAGAATGAAAATGAAGTAATTATGATTAGATACATGTGTACATGTGTATACAAACATTAACCATAACACAATAAATAGTTGCCCTTCAACTGTATATTTTAAATAGATGAATATAAGCTCATATAAACTAATTTTTTAGAATAAAAACTTGCAGAACAAAACAGGTTTCATTAAGTATCTACATAGTTTTAATAACCATAATTTATATGCATACAGTAAAATAATTATATCACAATATTTGTGCATCTAATATGCCATAATTAAATGGCTATCACCACTTATTAACAAGAAAAATAAATACCCAAATGTTCAACAAAATACTCAGATAATTAAAATACTGCAAAGACATTAAAGTAGGATGAAATGTGGTAGCTCATTCTATTTCACAAAGATACGATTTGGCATAGATGTCAAATGATTATATTAAACAACATGAGTCTAAAGCTACTTAATAAGCAAACTTTATTAAGAGCTAAGATACTGGAGATTTAAATTGAAATAAAATGATATCCATGTAAGTGTTTATCTCCAAAGATATTAAAATAAGTTTACTGGATTGACAAAAGTTGTCCATTTTAAATGCTCAGAAAGAGAATATATTCACCATTTTGTTCAAAGCTTAAACAACTTTTTAAAAATGTATCAAATTATAGGTTAACACAATTGACTCTTGAATAATACAGGAACTAGGGTGCATTGACCCCCACATGGTTGGAAATTTATGTCTAACTTTGAGTCCCCTTAAAATTAACTACAGTTATCCCTTGGTATCTGTGATATATTGGTTCCAGAAACCCAGCTCATACCAAAATCTGCAGACTCAGTGCAAAGAGGTGATAAAATAACAGATAAAGGAGAGAGAAACCTTTTAATGAGTAAGGTAGCATTTGGTCTGAAAGCTACAAACTCTCACTATCATTATTAGATTTTTTAAGATCAATTACTTTCACATTTCTGCTTTACAAACTGAGTTGGATGGTGACAAGTTATAAGGTATGATATTTGCCCTTGAAGACCTTATAATAGAAATGAAAAAAAGGGTGCAAAAATAATCATCTTACTGTATGTATTCATATTTCTGTTAGCAAACGACCTCTGTTAGGCATTCTTACATCTGGAAAATTACAATTGGAGAGAATAATGCTGCGGCAGCCTATTTATTCCTATCATGCAACCCTTGGGATACATCTTTTTCTTGCAACCTTATGGCCTTTGTTTTATTTTTCCTTGAGAGGGATGGGAGACTGTGGTGATGAATTTGGTGCTAGATAACAAAGCATGTACTCAGTGACTTCCTCCTGCCTTGTATTATCCTGATTTACCTATATTTGCACTTCCTTTTGCACAATCCTCTTGAGGACATTTTCATATTCTCTCTGGCATTTCCTATAATACCTTGTATTGGTAGCTCAGCTGTGATTTGAGGAATGAGTAATAATAGAGAATAAAGAAACTGAAAAATAGTGAAAAAAATTTACTAATAATTTGACCTTGATACCAAAGGAAATTGCTCAAAGAACCTATCCATAAAGCAGAAGGTTCATCCTTGCAAATTTAAATCCTTGTATCAAGATGATTTTCCAAGACTGAATCATGAACACAATATGGGAATGTTTCATGAATGACAGTTGTTGATGAGTCACAGAGAAGTTTTGAAAAAGCAAATATCCACCAGGAAATCCATAAAAAGAATTGAAACCCGAGCTGCCTCAGTATTAGCAAACTAGGTGGGAAACCTTTGTTTCTCTGAATGTGCAATTAAAATCGTGACTGCCGTGCTTGTGTGCTTGAATTGTGCCACTCTAAAACATCTCAAATATGTTACCAAACTGTAATGTAATCTAGTAATCACCGTTTTAAAACTACTATTTATGTGATACCTTAATCAATAAAGAAATTAAAATACTCAAAACATAAATAAAATAAAAATAAAACTACTACTTTTTTCCAAATACATTTTGGAAACATAATCCTAAAATAAGAAATTGCTTCGATATATATTCTCTCCAGGGAGGTTGGAAAATGAAATAGGAGGCAGAACCTGATATAACTAATTAATTCTATAAATGTTGAGACATGTCCAGAAGCAGGGATTGAATGAGCTAAACAGATTTTCACTTTCCTACCAGCTTCAAAATGCACTTTAACTAAGGCATAAAGACAGATATATAAGTAGGTACCACATCCACCATATTTGCTATTTAGTTTTGGCTCAATATTTGTTTGTGGTAGAGCCTGAGGAAAAAAAGGACCAAACACTTTTCAATCGAATGAGTCTCTCAATCTGATTAGGAGCTGTCACTCACTAAAGAAAAAAATATGGCACAGACTCAGGACTGAAAAAGTAGGAATCTAGAGACTTAAATGTTGTGATTTTTAGCTGACATGCTTTGCCATTGTATGTGAGGTTATGAGGTCTATAACAAATCTTAATGAGTTGATGATTACTTGTGAAGAGGGGTGCAGTGAATGGGGTATGGGAAGGTAGAATAGGATTGATTAGCTTGAGGATTTTTAACAGGGTGTAAAATATTTTGGCTCAAAGATGGTCATAGTCAACAAAGCAAAACTACCACTTGTCTAACTTGTTTGTGTCATTATCGCAGGCATTCTGTTATCTTCACCATGGTGTGTTGGGGGTCCCCTAGACCACACTAGTTTTCAAAGATTCAATGGAAAGACTTACAGAACTTTGAAAAGCTGTTATCTTCATGGTTTTGCTTTATTAAGTGTAAAGATACAGATTAAAATCAGCAAAAGCAAATGGTGTGTAGGGAAGAGTCCAGGAGAGGCCAAGTGGAAACTTTATTTACCCTGTCCTGGTAGAATACTAGTAGTACAGAGAGTGCTTAATTCTCCCAGTAGCAATGTGTGGTTACACATGTGAAGTGTTGCCAACCAAGGAAATCCACTCATGTCTGGTGTCCAGAGGAGTTTTTGTTTGTTTGTTTGTTTGTTTGTTTGTTTGTTTTGGGGAGGTTGGGGGATTAGTCATATAGATATGGAACACTCTTATGATTGACCTTAACTCTTCAATCTCCAAACCCCCCAGTGGTCAAACTGATATAACATGGCCAAGATCTCAGACATTCATCATCAATCACATTGTTTGCATAAAATATCAGCTGTGACCCCTGGCCCCAGGTATAAAAAGACACTCTTTTCAGGCAGGATATTCTAGGTTACCTTCCAGGAACTGGTCAAGTGAAGTCTTTCAGTTTGTATTGTGAGGGTTTGAGCTGTTCAGGCCTGCTGCATTAACCATATCCTGCACCATGTGGTAATAAAAGACTTCCTTGTTTCGTTGTCCCACATTTCATGGACATTTTACCTACTACCATAATCTTATGTATCTCAAGTATAGTTCTGCTGACTTATCTACTGCTGAATAATCTTTAATAATATACCAATTGCTAAGGGGGAAAAGCCAAATCTCTTAGGGTAGCCTTAACAGGCCTTCAGAGGTCAGAGACCTGGAACCCAAGTACCAAATGAAGTTTCTAGCACATAGGAAATATTTAATACATGTGTTATGAAAACAAGAAATAATGAATGAATCTTCTAATATTTGCTTTATTTATTGTTCTTAATATCTTTGCTACCATGGCCCTCTCATTCTATCTCTTGCTACAGATTGAATTCATTAACCGTGTTTTAAGGTTTTGTCATAAAGCCCTCTCAAGCTTTCCTAGCAGGCATGAGATCTCCTCCATTTTTCCCTAATTTAATTTATTTCTGAGATGCACTTATCATGGCGCACCTTGCATTACAGTTGATTATGAGTGTACTTTTTTTACCTAACTCTAGATGTTGGCTTTTAAATACAGAGACCTTGTCCCATCATTCTTTACAGTTCCTAGAATTCGTACCCTAATGTGTTACTTCAATCCATTAGATGCAATTGAATGTTGCAATTATTTAATCATAATTTTTTTCAAGCACATATTGCCAGGCTAAAATGGGGCTAAGGAAAATGTAACTACTGTCCAAAAATGTCTTGTTGTTGAACTCAGTCTGAATTTCAGAAAGATGGTATTAAAGCTTTCAAATTAGAGTAAATGAAAGGTGCATTAGACCAAAAACATAAGAACACAGTGTACAAAACAGCTGTACTGTGTCCTCAACGGGCTAAGCTAAATTAGAATTATAAATATGTTTCATCTTTCCTGCCTGTGTACTCTTCTGAAGATGCTTTCAACTTTCAGGGCTTTGGGGATTTACTTGTCACCACAGGTCTGAAAATAGTTTGATTAGTTTTGCTGACACATATTATCTCAAAATTTCTGGAATCTACCTTATAAAGAAGAACTAGCAAGAATTTCAATGACAATAAATGGATTTGTGCACATATCAGGATGCTAAAGTTTGACACGTGAAACAGGACCAGAGACACCCTTTGTTTAGGCTCTAGCAGGGTAGAGGTGGTTGAGGTTGTAAGTGGGTGATAGAAATTAAGAGTCCAAAAGTTAACTTCAAATAAATTATTCTCTCCGATACAAGGAGAACCTCTTTATTTGTTTATACTTATATATTTATCTTTTTATCTTATTATTGCCTCTTTTATTTTTGGTCTTATGTTATCAGACTTTATCATCCCTATCTTCTGCCCAGCCTTGTTTTTTTTTTGTTGTTTTTTTTTTACCAAATATTTTTATTATTAAACATCCACTGTATGCATAACATATTACTATGCATGAAAAACACAACCACTAAAAGATTAATTTAAACTTAATAAAAATTTATTAAGCTGGTGTTCAGTATTCTACCAGGAGCACTGCCATTTCCTGGTACTTAGAGATAAATAGGATAGGGTTTCTACCTCTGGACAGATTATGGTATACTGGAGGCCCAGTGCATGAAATTTGTGCGCTAAGTGGGAGGAGTGGTCCCTCAACCTGGCCTGTACCCTCTCACAGTCCAGGAGCCCTCAGGGGATGCCTGACTGCCGGCTGAAGGCCTAAGCCAGGAAGTTGGACATCCTTAGCACTGCTGCAGAGGAGAGAGGGCTCCTGGCACTGCCACTGCGCTCACCAGCTGTGAGCCCAGCATCTGGCTGAGTGGTGCTCTCCCTGTGGGATTGGGCTGAAACCTGCTCTCTGAAATCCCCCGAGGGGTCCCGAATTGCAAGGGGATGCAGGCCAGGCCAAGGAACCCACCAGTGCATGCTCAGGGCCCAGGAGAAACGTGGGAGGTTGGCCAGCCAGAGAGGAACCATGGGAGGGCTCCAGGGTGCGTCCAGCCCATCTCGCTCAGTTCCAATTGGCTGGACCCCAGCAGCAAGCTAACCTACCAGTCGGAGCATCTGCACCCTGGTGGTCAGTGCACATCATAGTGACTGGTTGACAGGTCAACTGTGTGCCTCCTGGTGGTCAGTGCATGTCATAGCGGCCTTAGCATATCATTAGCACAGTATGCTTTGACTGGTTGGATGGCCAACCAGTGGACTACACACTTAGCATATTAGGCTTTTATTACATAGGATAGCTGGAGTGATCTGAGAAGAAATAGCTATGCTTTTTCTGTGGTTCTAATAGAGCAGTGTATAAAGGGCTATGAAAACAGTTGAGTGAGAATTTCCAAAGTTTCCAAATTGAGGCAAAAATGGAATTCAATGAAGAGGAAAAATGTGGAGCAAATGCATGTATAAGGGGTATTAAGAATCTGTTTCCTGGAAAGCAAGGAACCTTCATTTAGAAGTTATTAGTCAAGTTTAACCACTCTTTAAATTCAAAGATTGCACCATTCCCAGTTCTGCATCTCATAGCTTTCCCTAGGCTAAGTTCACAGTATAGGCCCTTCTATACACAGATAACTTCTCAGGATACTGGAACTAGAATTAATGAAACCATTTGGGAAAGCATTCACCAAATGAGAATTATTTCCCCCCATAATATCACCATATGATTAAGTAGCTAGACACCATTGTATTAAAGGAAACACTGTGAAAATTAAGTAGGGAAAACTTCCCTCCTTTTCTACTTCATCTCACCAGGGTAATACTATGACTGCCTGAATTTCCCCACCTGTCATGTTCTTATGTTTCTTTAAATATATGTACTTTTAGTATATAATGTGAAAAGCATTTTATCACCTGTAAAATATCAATGTTGTGTTATACTTCCATGTATTATTTTAATGCCTTTAATTTTGTCATATATCATGTGTTCTAAGACAAAGTAGTTCAACAACAAACAATAAAGAACCAAATGGATTTTAGTTAGTTTAATTGCTGTATTTATCATAGGATTTACTGCACATTCGTGACACTCCAGAAGATAAAATTGTAACTTTTACTACAGCAGATTAGTGTCCAAAATTCTTTCCCATCTGTGCAATTAGAAAGGATATAGTTTATTAAGGAGTTTTCAAGCAGATTTTTAAAAAATATTATTATATTTGAAAGGTTTTTGAGCGGTAAAATGAAGAATATACAGCTTAAATAGCTCTTAAGCTTAAATGGCACCTCTATTTCTAACACACCTTTCTATTTATAGGAAAATGTTGAAGGAGGAGACTGCAGCCGCTGCAAATCTGGCTTCTTTAATTTGCAAGAGAAAAATAAAAAAGGATGTGATGAGTGTTTCTGTTCAGGGGTTTCCAACAGATGTCAAAGTTCCTACTGGACCTATGGCAATGTAAGCAGCAGCCTTTTCATTCTGATTGCTGTTCCACGGGTCTTCTTGATATTGTTGTTGTTCTTTTTGTATGAAATTACTATTTTTTCTTACCGTGAGCTTCTACTTAAAGTTATTATACAGAAGTGATGTGATTTTCTTTCAATGCTATTTGCGTATTTTTATCAGATCCTTTAAAGTTTTGGGTGTTTTTTTTTTGTAATAGTGTATAGATGCGAACTTCTTAGAATAAATAAACACTAGCCTTTTCAGTGTCCATGATTAATATGTGAAGCAGTCATGAAATTAATGTTCTAGCCCAAGGGAACGTGATTCAAACAGAGAAAGCATCCGATTGGGACATGAAGAATTATATTATTCATTCACCAATATTTTTGATAAATTATATGTTGCTTTATTACTTTTTTATAAAATGCATATTACCCACCAACCTTTAGCTACTATTTGATGCTGCATGGGCCCTTTCATTGTTAAAAGGGGGGCACTAAATTTGAATAATACATTTATTCCTAGTCAGTTTTGTAAAATGTCAAATTGTTGCCTTTATAGTGGTCACTGGAATTTTCTTCCTCTACCATAAATGTAAACATGTTTGCTGTCCTTTCTTCAGTGCCTACCTTACTCCCCACTGCCTTTTCCACTCTGATTTGTCTCCTTATATGAAAGGAAAATTGGGGCCTTCAGGGATTTCAAATAGCCTGTGTAGCCACTGTGAGGACAGAATAGCAGGAAACAGTCTAGAGAAAGAGAAGCCAAGAGGGGAATGAGAAACTATGCCAGTCATCCAGGGTTGGGTATTCTAAAGAGGTTGGGGTCTTATACTTAGAGAGTCATGAAGGATTTTAGCAGACGCGTGATGAGAGTTGTGTTTTACCAGCAGCACTATTTCAATAAACTATCTTCCTTCCTTTCAACTTTAATCAGCTAACTAATCCTCAATATAACCATTGTTTATTTTTCTCTGCCTATATTGCTTTTAAGTCAAGTATGAAATATCATGAGCAGTTTCTGATTATTCCCTCATGTCTAAAATTGGACCTATGCATACTTTATCAAATGCATTGCTTCTGGAGCAGAATATACAGAACCAACAGCAAATGGAAGTGTAGTCTAACTTCCTCCTTTTGATTCTACCATTAACGTATCAAAATTGAATAGTTACCGCGTTTCCCCGAAAATAAGACATCCTCCAAAAATAAGGCCTACATAATACGTCCCCTGAAAATAAGACCTAGCGCATCTTTGGGAGCAAAAATTAATATAAGACACTGTCTTATTTTCGGGGAAACAGGGTAGCAGGGGAGGCACTCAGCCTGGGTCTTCAGAAACCAGGTCCAGGAATATTTTCAGTTCGGTGAATCATGTAGGGAGAACTTCCTCTGAATCTCACTGAGCTGTCATAGAATTCCTTGAGGGTGGTGTTGGAAAGGGAAGAAAAGAAAGTAATATATATCTTATTGTCTAGCTAGCCGGTAAGTTTTTACCTGGTCTCTCTCTCTCTTTCGGCCAGCGCAGTCCTAGCAATTCCACAGCTCTGGGAGATAGAGAATCAAATGACTTCTACATAAAGAAATTAAAAAAATATATTTCATCCGCAATAACCATTACCATTCTGCTGTTTATCACCCCGAGTACCAAGCTGCTCACACAGGTCTAGTGGGCCCCTGGTAGCTGTAAACCTCAGTAGCCAGTGTTTTATCCTGACCTGACAGTTTAAATTACAATTTCAACTGTATGCCTGGAGTATAAAATTGGAAAAGCAAATAAATCATCATGGGTTCCCTCAGTCCTTCTTTAAGACTTCTTCCTTTTCTGGGCCAAGGATCTAAGCCCTGGGTTCCTAAAGTACTTCAGATGTCCTGGGAAGGAGTAGGTATAAAATTCTGAGCTGTGGCCATAGCAACCAACTAAGCTGGTGGATTAAAATGTTTTAAGTCTCAGCGTTGCACTTTAAATAAATAGGAAGAGAGGAAATATTGAATGAAAAACCATCTTTCAGACACTCGCAAATTTTATTCTTCCTCAGCTTCACAAACGCATAGACAACACCTTTTAAAATAATTTATTCCATAAACAATAGGAAATTACCAGTAGAGTGAAACATGTAAAATTCAAAGTCAGATTACTTGATATTAGTATGACATTATAACCATTGTATAATTTTAATGAATTTCTATTTTTAAGACAAGTATTTGGAATCATGATTTAAAAAAAAAAGCATTGAGCCAATAAAACAGATTTTTATGTAGTAAGTACCATCCAAACTCTTAGAAACATAAAGAAAAAAATAGGAATCTATGAGTCCATATAAGTTTAGTAATATTGAAAACTCTCACATTTTTGTAAACTTGTCTAGTTTCTGTTTTTGGACTTCCAAATACATGGAGTTTACAGGAATATAAAAGAGAACAGAAGTGGGTGGATTTGATTCTCCCTAAGTAACGATGGCTGTGTGCTTTTGTTTAAGATAAAAGACATGAGCGGCTGGTATCTCACTGACATCTCTGGCCACGTCCGAGTGGCTCCCCAGCAGGACCCGCAGCCACCGCATCACATCAGCGCCAGCAGCGGGGAGGCCCGCCGCGCCCTGGCCCAGGACTACTTCTGGAGCGCACCAGCGCCGTATCTAGGGAACAAGGTATGTCCACATGCTGCTCGCTTCTCGCCACTTTGCTTTAACAGATCAACAAAGGAATGGGCTTTATTTAATATTTGTTTAAAGATAGATAAGCGTATCGAACATATGCTGCATCAGATTGCCTGAAACGACTAAATCAGCTTGAATTTGACATTTCCCCATGTTCCAGGGGCCATGGTACCCCTGGTTCACAACTTCACATAGCTGACATCGTATGTATTTTCTTTCTTTTTTTAAGATATTGATATTGTATTGATTTTTTACAGAGAGGAAGGGAGAGGGATAGAGAGCTAGAAACATCGATGAGAAACATCGGCCAGCTGCCTCTTGCACACCCCTTACTGGGGATGTGCCCGCAACCAAGGTACATGCCCTTGACCGGAATCGAACCTGGGACCTTTCAGTCCGCAGACCGACGCTCTATCCACTGAGCCAAACCGGTTTCGGCCTATATGTTTTCTTAATCAGCAAATAATTAATGAGGGCTTGAGAATATGTCTGCAGAACAAAATTGTAGACATTGGAAGAAGCCGTGTTGGATTTTCTTGAAAGAGATGCTTTCTCATGAGTCTTCTATGGTGGAGCACTCACTGAAGTTTTCCTCCTCTGTTTCTGCTTCTTTTCACAACTGACATTCAAGAGAGCTCCTTCTTCTATCTGGTCTGAATGTTAATTGGAAATGAAATTTATTACATAACTAATGTAATGCTTGCCACGAAGCTTATGTAAACAGCATATTTCCTGGAGCTCAGACAGAGCGCTGAACTATAAGAAGTGCCAGATTGAAAGCACATGTGTGTTTTAAAGCCCACTCACACACAAAGACAAACATACACAGATAAACAAAGTTAGGAGCCTCAGAAGGGCAGCACTGTTTTTTGTGTTTTGTTTTTTTTTCCTCCCAGATGTGGATGAACTCCAGCTAGACAGGTGCGTTGGCATTTATCATTTCATTGTGCACAATAATTTGTTGCAAACATATTTTGGTATGCTGATTCTACGTGTGAATACTTGCTTGTTCTGTGAAAGTTAATGCCTTGTCCTCTGATATTAAAATGGACCTGATCACATCTCTTAGCACATGGATGCTACTTAAGCCTAGTGTACCCCTATAAGAACATAGCGTCGCTTTTGAAGGCATCTTTGCTGGTTAAACAAGCAAAAAATATATTTATAGTTAGTGGTTCTCTCACCACGGCATGTGAGTATTGGGATAGAAAAATTTAATAGCAGTTCAGATGTTCCTTTGTGAATGGCAATTAGTGGTTTTCGCAGATTGAAGAAATTTTAATTCACGGCCAGTTTTCTTATTTTTTTAAACAGGCTTCAAAATGCTACTGTGAAAATTGTGTAAATGATCCAAGTGTTTTTAGTGAATATGTATTTTAAAAGAGACAGTATATGTTGCGCAAAATTATATAGCTGCAAGAAAATCTAATTAAATATTTATTTACAAGGCCCATTACAATAAGAAGTCATTCTATCCTATTCTACTTAGGAACCTCCTGCATTCCCAGCAAGAATAGAATAGCACGTGAAATGTGAATGTCTACAGATTAAATTTGCCAAAAATAAACTGTCAGGTGTTATGTTGTATTGTTGTTGTTTTTTCCCCCCTGCTTTGAGGAGTTCAGAAAAGAGCCTTGGGTCAAAATTGGATGGGTTTCAAAGGTCTTATTTTCTTGCTATAGTGAAGTTTATTTTCGGGAAGCTTATAATAGAATACTCTTTACCATATTTTTGATAATTTCTTCCTTGGTCATATGCTTTTTCTTTCTCTTGGCTGAAAATCAAACTGACAGAAGGAAAGCAAGCAAATAGGATATTAAATAGCATCAGAGCAAAGAATTTGGACATCCTGTTCATAGTTGTTGGTTCCCAAAGATAACTTCCCTTATCCTGGCTGAACTGTTGCTTGTAACCACCCACAATGAAGCACTTCATGTTCCCCCGCAGACCATTTTCACATCAAAAAGCTGTGCTTGCCTGTGCTTCGATTTCCTTTCAATGAACAAAATAATGGTAACGGGGTGTGCAAATTGTTTGAATATGGAAGGCATTTTTAAAATGTAATGTGGAAGCCCTCAGTGGTTTCCTGTCAGATAGCTCAGTATGAATGAAACAATTTGCCTTAATAACTGAACCATATAAATTTTTGATACTACCAATAATACTGCAAGCTCTCACAAATTACCACAGTACATCTTAACTGTCATGTCGGATCACGTAAATTATAGTCATGATGACATGCTTAGCTTGGTTGATTTAATATCTTGCTAAGGAAATGGAAAATTGTAGGGACTTGTTTGTAAATTCAATAGAGCCACTTTTCTAAATAGTCGAGGCTAAATTCTTTACCAGTAATTGCTGTTCGAATCAGAGCCTTTGCCAGAGTCTGACAGAAATAGTCTATCAAGGAGCTCGTGCATCTGCTTAGATGCTGAAATTCATTTGCATCCATGACCAAGAGGCTGTGGGTACATAATTCCTCCTCCGCCTTTTTAGTGTTAATTCCTAAGTCGGAAAAATATTTATGAGATGCTATTAGCATTTCCTAAATATTTATATAACCAGTTTTCAAACATTTTTCAAGTCAGTCACTTGGTCATAAGGCTCCTTACAACATACAGGGGCCATGCTGGCTGTGCATGTCTATTGTAATGAAGATGCTACATGCCATCCTTCCTTTTTTAAGGAACCTAACCCCAAATAGCAAACCTCTCTGACGTGGGATACACTTTGCTAGCACATATGTTCGTCTGATTATAATAAAACTCAAGAACAGTAGGCACTGTACCTAAAGAACATTTTTTTTTTGTCCTAAGAAACATTTTTATTGACTGCAGTTATCTTTGGAGTAATGAGGAATCCCTAAGTGAATATGTGTGTGCATGGATAATAAATGTGACCTAGCAAAACTTAGCAAAGTTTTACACTACCCCTTTAAAAACTTTACATGATCTTAACCATGAGTTAATTCCCCCAGTCGCACTCTTGAAACAATGTGTGTTTTCTTGTCATATGTGAGTGAATCTTTAGCACCATTGGCATCAGCATCAAGGGCTGATTTTCTCCCCTCATCCTAGACAGTCAAAACGAAAGAAGTCAGGTACCCACAGGGCTGTACTAGGCAGCACTTCATTTTCAAGATGCTTGGCAAATGCCAGTGCTTGGTTTTAGGGCATTGGTTTAAGCACTGGTTTAGGCGGGGATGGAAGGAGCTGGAGGGCAGAGTTCTGCTGGTTTGCCACAGGCTCCAGCTGTTCAGACACCGTTTGGTACTTTGGAGTTGGGATAATTTACTGCTTTAGTAAACCAAGTGCAATTGGAACATTACAATAATCGTTTAGGTTACCCTAGTGGTCTGAAATAGCGCAGCTTTCCAGAAGCAATTCTCAGCCCGTCTGTAAAGTTCCCAGAGAATCTGGCGCGGCCTGTCTGCTGTGCCTGCCTCACCATTAAGGTTGGAAATGTTGTCTCTGAGCATTATTAAATTCATCCTGTGTGATTTGTTCTTTAGGAAACAATGCTTATTTCCCACAACATTGTGTTGTCTTCTCCTGTTTCCAGTGTAAAGAAGTGTTTAAAGTATGCCACGGAGTTGCCAAGTATACCTATAGCCTAGCTTAAAATGCACATTAGGAGGCTGCTGACAAAACAGCATCTGGCTCCTGAAAAATCTTTGTTGTGCTTGCTTGACTTTCTGTTCTACCTCTCAGATCTCAAATGAAAGCTGTGGATTTGAAGGAGACTGATGTTTGAGGTAGTTCTTATCGCATAAACATTCTTTGTGATTGGTGCTACTTACTTAACAACAACAAAAATGGTTTTAATAATGTTTCTCAGAAAGGATTCTTGAGATGGGATTTTTGTGGAAACTAGAAGATGATTTCGATCTTGGCTTTAAAAAAACACAAAAAACAGCTGGCTCCACCAATGTGGCTCCTTGGTTGAGTATGGACCTATGAACCAGGATGTCTAGGTTCGATTCCTGGTCAGTGCACATGCCCGGTTGGCAGGCTCTATCCCCAGTAGGGGGCATGCAGAAGACAGCTGGTTGATAATTCTCAACATTAATGTTCTGTCTCTCATCTTTTATCTTTCTCACACCTCTCCCTCTCCCACCCTCTCTTAAATAAATAAAAATATATATATTTTAAAAATAAATAAACAAATAATTCACTAGCAAGCATGATCCACTCTCCTTTAAGCAGCAGAATTTGTACTTATGACTTCTTTCTTTCACATTCCTCAAAATTATACAAAAGTAGAAGTCAAAGCCTTTCCCTCATCTTTAACTTCCTCCAGTTTAAGACTTGGATTAATTAAGGTGTCATGTCTGCAGAGAATGGCATGAAAGTAAATGGCCATAAAAGTAAATAGAATAAATAAACTAAATGAATTTCTATTCCATGAATCAGATCTCAGAAAGAATAATTTGGTAATGGAGTAAAACCAAGCAAAAGATCTGTCACTTACAACAATCCAAATGATTTGTTGAGGGTAAATGAGAAAATATACTTATTAAAAACAAACAAAATACACAAGAACTCATTTATTGACAGTAGTTATGAACTGCATGTCAGAGCAAAGCCTGTTACTACTTAATTAATTATAACAAAATCCAGGACCAAAAAATGTAAAAAGCATCACATTGGGCATCAAATAAAAAGTCACGAGGCATGTAAACAAGCAGGGGTGTAAGAACCATAACCAGGAAAAAAAATTAATTAAAACAGATAAGAAACTCAGCCAAAGTGCATCAAAATCAAATTATTTAAAAGAAAGGAAGGAAAAAGAAAGAAACAAATAGTGGTAGATAGAGATAAAGAGAAAACCCTAAAAGCATCAGAGAAAAAAAGAGACATAATATATACTGAAGAAGAAAGAAGATTCTTGTCAAACGTGATGCAAGCCCCAATACAGTTACAGAGATATTTTAAAATATGTTTAAGGTGGGGAAAAAGAAAAGAGCAACACACAGAAAAATACTATCAGTCTAGAATTCTTTACTAGGCCAAAATATCTTTGAAAAATGAAGGCAAAACAAAGAGTTTTTACTTTAGAGAAAAAACAGTGAGATACTTTTTCATCGGCACATCTACACTAGAAGATATGTAGAAACCTTTTTTTTTGGTTAAGGGAATAAGATACTAGATAGAAATTTGTTCCTAAAAAAGAGAAACAAAAAGAAATTAAAAGAATAAAAAATGCTAAATAATAATGTTTTCTCTACCAATTGCCACCTAACACAGGACCTCAGACTGATCATGTCTTTGGGTCTAGGGCTTAACACAGTAGTTATTGAATGAGTAACAGAATATCCAAGCTTCAAATAGCATGTAAGGTTCTTTGTATTAATTTTTCTTTGAAATTGTAAAAAGGAAGACTATGCCATAGCAAGAGGATTAAAAGCCCTTCCTCCTATAATCTCTATTCCTTACCTCAAAACTGAAGAAAGCAAAGCCAGCACCAACATAAAAGAGTTCCATCCATACAAGTCTTAATGTAAAACTTTGTTTTTCTTATTCTTTTCAGTAAGTTTATAGTCATGTTCCATGTGCAGATCACCTTAGGGAACCCATGTACTGCTGGTTCTCGTGCATTAGCCCAAGTCCTTGTTGAGACAAACCCCCAATATTCAGGCCTCTGTCCCTTGCAATAGGTCAGAATTGCCAACTATCGTTTAGGGGGCGGTACCTATCGTAGCCAGAGTATTCTTTGTGTGCTGGTTTTGGTTTGTTTATTTTTAAGTTATTAATAGTGGGGAAAGAACGAGGTGGTAGGGAAGAATTGGACACAGGAAGGGATGGGGGAATAGAGCCTGAAGAGGGACAAAAGACAGCCAGCTATAGCCAAGCAAGAAGCCTGGTATGAACCCTTCCCTCACAGCTCTCAGAGGGGACCAGTCCTTTGACACCTTGATCATGGACTAGCAAACTAATACATTATCTTCATTAGAATGGATTGAAAGTCATTGTTTATGCAAGGGGAGGCTATGGTCATTTATTTTTTGCTGTTTTGGTCCTTATGCCTTTTACAGATCTGATTTAAATGCTGGATTGCTAGCTTATTAGTTTTGTGATCTTGGACATATTCCATAATTTTGTTGAGTGTTACTTTCCTTATTGGGAAAACAAGAATTCCAGCATTCCCCCCAGAATGTTTAGAATTCTCCAAATGTCCTTAGCACACAGACTCTGTTCAAGAAATGCCTTATTGCGTTGTGAATTTCTGTAGTTGTGTGCTGCGGTAATTTATATTGTAGATAGTCTCATGTCAATAAAATATATTTATCAAACTCCACTTTGCCCGCTGCCTATTTATTGCTATATGGCAGAGAAACCAGACAATCACAGAGAGTTAATTTTAGCAAGTAAGTGGAGTAACTGACTCAAATAGTAGCTTTGCAGAAACGTTAAAAAAATTAAATCAGTTAGCCAGTTTTTGAGAAACCTGCAGTGTTTCACACCTTATCTTGCAGCTGCTTCATGTCTTTCCAAGCAAATAATGTGAAAAGTATTTCACTGTTCCTGCTTCACTGAAGACCTGGTGTCTAAAGGAATTTGAGATTTCTGCAGAGAAGTCAACTTCATAAACACAATGAACATAAGCAATACCCTGAAGCTCTAATGTAGCAAGTTAAAAATGAGGTCATGAAGGTGGAGACCAACCTAATATGACTGGTGTCCTTATAAAAATGAAAGTTTGGAGACTATGCTAGGAAGAATGCCATGTTTTCATGAAGAAGGCCGTCTATAGCCAAGGAGAGACTAAAGCAAATCCTTTTCTCACAGCCCTCCGAAGGAACCACCACTGCCGACACTCCGGTTTCACACTTGTAGCCTCTGGAACTGTGGGGCAATGACTTCCTGTTGCTTATGACACTAAGTTTGTGGTACTTGGTTTTGGCAGCCCTAGAAAACAAGTATAAATAATAAAATACCAATTCTTTTTAAAATCCCATATGTCTAGTTGTTATAATTAATAGCAAAGGAAAAGCTAATCTCTCTAGACCCAAAAAAGGTTATTGAAATTGATGAGATAAAGGCCAGCTGTCCAACAGAAAAATGGACAACACATATGAATGAGCCCTTCACCGAAAAGAAAATACAATGGCTCTTCAATATATGAAATGATGTTCGATCTGCCTCTTAATATGATAACACTGAGAAGTCATTTGTAATCTATCTTAGGAAAGTCAACAAAATGGATACCATACCATTACTGAGACTTTAAAAAGACAAAGATCCTTGCATGTTAGTAGTGGGGATATACTTTGATGCAATCCAAGAAAACCAATTTAGAAATCAAAGTTACAAATACACATCTGATCGCATATTTCTCTTCTGAGAACTTATCCTACAGGTACAAATAAATATATAAAATGCAAAGTTATTCATTGATAAATGTTTGTGATAGCTGCAAAAATGTCTGTCATTGAAAGACTGAGTATGGGGTATATACATGCAACTTAACTCTATAAAACAATAAATCAATATGAAACATTCTTGATATATAAATATGGAATGATCCAAGGTATATGATTAACTAAACCTTGTGTAAAAAATAGTGAAGAAAAATAATATTAATCTGTAGTTATTAGGTTATTTAGCTATTTAGAGTAACAGCTAGCATTTGAATTGTGAGTTTGCCTCAGAAACTATCTATTCATTCTCTCAAGAACAGAATATTATCAACTTTGTAGAATAAGATATTTTAACTAGAACAGCCTTTATTTTTATTTTAATCTATTATAAGCTATTACAAACTTTCCTTTCCTAGACTTCATTGTAAAAATCATTGCTTCATGTGATTACTCAATAATTAGTAAGTGCTCCAATCTTACAAGGTAAAAATTGGTTGACATGCATAACTTATCACAAGGATACAAATAATACTCTTTCCCAATAGTTTCAGGAAGTTTTATTATTGTCAACAGATCCTGTTGGGGAAGCGTAAAGCTTAAATGTTTACTCCTGAGGTCTTCTCATCACTTCCAACAGTAGCATTTGAGTCAAAGCAGATGCTCTCTCACCTTATTTTTTTTTCTGAAGCCCTCCTTCTATTACTCGGATCTAAAATCTGACATTTGCCACATGGAAGAAGGAGCTGTGTGATAAGGCCTCAATCAAAAATGTGATGAATTATTAAACAGATAGTTTGTTGGGTGATTGAAAATTACCTGCAAAAGAGTGCTTATCTCCTTGAGGCATGTCAAAAGCTAATGGAATTGAGCCAATTAGACTGACTGTCTCTTCAATGAGATGTGACCTCTCGATGGTAATAGCTTATTATGAAGATAAATGAACCCATCTCTCCAACTGAAGCCTAAGTACACACTTCAGCAGTTTCCTTGAGTCATGAGGCCATTACCTCTCAACCCCGGATCGACAGCAGTGACAGCCAGGAGAGCAGAGAGCATGCATGACTAGACACAGATGATTGTTTTACTCAGATGAATATATTTACAGCTATTTCCAAAGAAGCAAGACCTCCTCATGCATTGTGGGCTCACACCCAAAATACTCACCATGTGACATCTTACTCCTTCCTGGCTAATTCATTCTGAGATAACTGTTTCCCTCCCCTTCTCCCCCCACCCCACCCCAGCCACTGTTTGAATTCGTCTTTCTTGTTGGTCTCCTGATTGAGTAAAATTTAAGAATAAAAATATTTTCTTACGTTGAATTTGTAATATATAAACAAGTGCATCTTGTAATGAATTAATTTAATCTGGTTAAATTCCAGAGGATTGGGGGAGACACTCAGAGACTTCTTTTTATCTATACAGAACTATTGTAAAGATTATTGATTTAAGAATCACACAAGTGCTTTAGTTTTTGATTTTTCTGTTTTAAGGAAATGTCAGAATTATTTATCTAAGTACTTACTGAAGTTTGATATCAACTTTCTTATTCTGCTATCGTGGTATAATTTTTATTTGAGAAGAATTAGAGGATAAAGAGTTACTTATTATATTTATAATAAAATATAATCTTTTATTTCCTCATAAGTATTAGACAGATGTAAGCTATCAAATATATTCTGGAAATAGCCTATTGACCAAGTAAAACTAAGCTTATGAAGTTACTTCAGTAAGCAGGCCACCAGCCACCTTGACAGAGTCTTAGTAGTGTCTTGGAAAGTCAAGATCAGGGGAAGCCACTCATGGGTTTTAGGGGAAAGGCTGGGTGATTTTAATGCAGATTTTGCATTGCAAGCAATTGGGCTGAATTTATGAATACCATAGCCTTGTATATGTCCCAAGAATAAGGCAAAAGTCTTGGATCGGTTATTGAAGAACAAACAACTAGTCTATAAATAAGCTAGTTTACACAGATCACAGTCCAAGAACCAGCTTTGCTCAAACTACATTTTTAGAATTGTTAAAAATAGGGGTTGAAATCTATGCGTGCTCCCAGCATTGTTTAACACTGAAGCAGGGAATTGTGTTGACTTATTTCTCATAGACAATAGCTATGTGATTATAGTATGGTAACTTAGTTTTCCTGTGCCACTGTTTCCTCGTGTGTAATGTGGAGATAATAATGAAAGGAATTTCAGAGATAAAATAGCAGGTGGTGGGAGTGTTGGGAATAAAGAGAGACCATGGGGGAGGAATACATAGGTGAGGGCTTGGAGCCTCCAGAAGGTATGCATTTGCAAAGAATAGCAAGGTTCCATAGGATAACGCGTGAGGAAAGCAAACTTTCATAGAGGATAGAGAAACATGGACAGATGGCAGAAAGAGGGAAACAGATTTTCGCAAGAGACGGAGGAATGTTACAAGATAAGGGGGAGAGAAAAGGAGCGCACCATGTGGGTTTGGACTTTGAAGCTGATATTCTGCAGAAGAGTGACCAATCAAAAACAAAGCACAGGGTCATAGAATGGGGAAGGGGTCCAATTGGAAGGGAGCATGGAGACACAAAGAACTACAGCCTTTATAAACCTTAAAAAAGGGGGCTTAGTGGGTTACCCCCTGGGGACCCTCTCCCTACGTGGGAGTCTGTATTTGCTTCCAATAAATTTACACCCTTTTAGGAACACATCTTTTTAGTCCTCGAATTTTAGCCTTCAAACTTGGTGAGGCAAGAACGTGCAAGGGGGAGATCCGCTCCCTGCTCCCCACGCTTCAATACTAATCCCACTTCACAGAGTTACCATGGGATTAATTGAATTAATGAATATACAGCATTCAAGACAGTCCCTGATAAATAATAATTAGTTATCATTACTAACTGCAACTGGGCCTAATTTGAGGTCAGTTATCCCATTGTAATTTTAGAAAGGTTCCCCATACACAAGACAAAAAGAAAGAAGGTAAGGAGGGAAGAAGGAAGAAAGAAGAAAAGAAAATCAATAAACAGATCAGCAAAGAGAAAAGGAGAGGAAGAATCTGCTCCAATATAATAAGTTTTTACAGTATTTTGACTTAGAAAGTAACTATCAATAGGACGCTCTCTCTTTTAGTCTAAGATGTGTCTGGTCATGGAGTAAGTGCCTTTTCTCTAGTGTTCACCTGAGGTTGGGTTTGAAGTAATCAGCCTTTGTGTTCTAGAAGTAAGTTCTTTATAATGAAATGGGACCGGAAATAACCCACAAGCCAAAAGCTTTGCGGGCCATTAAAGCTCCTTGTGGCCCCTTACTGCCTTAAGCTTCTTTTTACTCATTATCACAGTGGGAAATGAATAGGGCATATTTTTCTTGCATCCAGTAGTTTTAAATTAAGAGGTGATGACGTTGTATAAAAGTCAAAATGCTTTATTTTGCTTTTACTTTTTCAAAACAAGTGTAGCAATAAAATCTTATTGTTATCATTTAATACTAAGTTTGCTCTTGGTTAAAAACTCTTTTGAAACTTTACACAGGAGACAATAGGACAATTTAATGTATGTCACTATCTAGAAGTTATTTAGATGATAGTGGTAGAATTCATGTTTGAAAAGAAATAATTTACTATTGTGCCAGAAAGACGCATGAACTTTGGGTCTGGTGAAAGACATTTCGGATAATATAAACTATGCTTGAAATGAACCCCGTGACAGCTTGATCCCATAGATCTTAGTAGGGCTGAAGTTGGATTCAATGTTCCTAACTCATGTAGTGCAGTATTTTTACTTAAAGGATACAAGCTATGGTAAAGGGTTAAGCAGAACCATTAAACTAACCCCTTCTTTTAAAATCTACTTCTAGCTACAATAGTCTCATTTAGAGTCACCCGGTGACTTTATTGAAAATAGAGATCACTGACTCCAATTCGGGATTCACTTAGTCAAAAGATCTGGAGGAAATATGTGGAAATCTACACTTTTAACAACCTCCCTCAGTGATTTTTTTTTTTACCCATAAAATTTCGAGGGCTACTTTTTTACTATTACTTAAAATATATATATTATTAATGTTTATACAGAGAGGAAGAGTGAGGGATAGAGAGTTAGAAACATTGATGATAGAGAATCATGGATCAGCTGCCTCTTGCATACCCCCTACTGGGGATGTGCCCGCAACCAAGGTAAATGCCCTTGACTGGAATTGAACCTGGGACCTTTCAGTCCCCAGGCTGACGCTTTATCCACTGAGCCAAACCGGTTTTGGCTACTATTACTTTTTTAAAGTAACTGATGATTGAGTATCTGTAGATGATTCCCAAAAGTTAAACTTCTCAATGCAAATTATATATATATATATATATATATATATATATATATATATATATATATCATTTATTAGCCTGAACTCAGAACTTGACTTTCTTAATAGTTTAGCATGTACCAGGGAATCCTAATAATAAACTTTTCTTAGACACTACAAAATACACAAGTCCAAATCTACCCATCCACCTCTTGGCAACAGAAACACAGAGCACACAAATAATACACATTTATATAGGAAGAAAATGAATCTTAGAAAGTTGCCTTTTTTAAAATAAGAGGTCTAAAATGCACTGTCATTAATATCTGTAGTAAGGACTCCTGGCAGGCCCTGCATATTACACGGGGGTTCGGGCCAGTTTCAGATTGTAGAAGAGGTTCCAACTCTTCCTGAATGTGTGTCAATGGTTTTGCCATTTGGCCTCTGCTACCCACTGTTTAAATGTAAGTACAGCCAAGACCCTTAGCTTCACTGGGCCTCAATTCTTCACGGGAGAAGATTACAAATGGAATCTTAATTAGAACATGCAAAAACAAGAAAAATGGTTCACGTGGGCGACAGGGCCAGCGTGCTTACGGAGGGAGGCAGGCCTGGAAATGGACCAGTGACTTTCAGGGCTGGTTCTTGTTAGGCTGGGAGTTCTTGTCTGCATTCTCTCCCCACGGCCTCATTTGTGGTAGGATTTGAAGAAATCTGGTATGAAAACAGGCCAGATGAATGTGAAGGTCTCCTGCAGATGGCAATCTTATGATTTTAACACAAAATACCATCAGCTGACAACTAACGATGAAATGATAACATGGCAAAAGTATAGTAAAGTTACTGCTTGACTCTTTAGAAAAAAATGTTTCTAATGTCCATATTTGAGATGTTGATGGTACATCATCCCAACCATAGAAAATGAGGATGTGCCAGAGCAAAGGAAATAAAATGCATCCAATCACTGAGTAGTTGGTGTTCAGCCAACAATATTTCTTACCTAGTTTTTTTAATATATTTTATTGATATTTTACAGGGAGGAAGGGAGAGAGATAGAGAGCCAGAAACATCGATGAGAGAGAAACATCAACCAGCTGCCTCTTGCACACCCTCCACCGGGGATGTGCCCACAACCAATGTGCATGCCCTTGACTGGAATCGAACCTGGGACCTTTCAGTCCGCAGACCGATGCTCTATCACTGAGCCAAATCTTACCTAGGTTTCATGAAAAGCCATCTAACTTTCTTTTACCTCCCACCTCTCCAATTCATTCACATCCCTTCTAACAGGGATGTGAATGAATACTACTTAATTCACATCCCTGTCAGAAGATATTTATAAAGCTCAACTTTGATTTCCTCAGTCCCCAGATTGAAATCCTACTGTCTTGATGCAGTGAAATCTCTGAGATCCAGCCATAAGTATCTCGTGCTCTCCCATACATTCCTATCTCACAGTTGCCTTTTGTCTGAGAACGTATCTGTCCTTTTCCTGAGTCACTTCTATTCAACTTCCAAAATGATGTTGACTTGACACTTGAAAACGTGTTGGCTTGAAACTTTTCTGATTACCCCATCTCCCAGAAGGAGCCGATTAGGCCTCCCCTGTGCTCTTCCCCTGAGTCCTCCCACTGGCCAGCCTCCTGACACAGTGCTCCCTGACCTGGGATTTCCCAAATGCAACTGGGGTCTGAGGCCTAGCACTCTTCTGGACAGCATGGGAGCTTACTAATTTCCTTTTAAGTGACTAGATGGATGCTCTGTGTGAATAATAATTATCTCTGTTTTCATAGAAGGTGAACAAGAGGCATGATAGGTATAATTCTCGTTTTTTAAAAAAAGACCCCTTAGAGCAATTGTTTGGTTGGGGTTTCTTCAGAAGTGCCCGTTTATATTTTCTAAATATTAAAACAAAATAATTCTCGGATCATTTAAGGCCACATCTCTTCAGAGCGAGGCAGACAGCCCAAATCGTCTGCCAAATTCTTTTCCAGCCCTCAAATTTTATAAGCCTGAGCAGCATTGTTTGGGTAAAAGTCTTGTTCTTTGTGAATTGGGAGGAAGCTAAGATGTTTTGGATATTTACATAGACACAAAGAATTTCAGAACTGGAGCAGCATTCTCTTAAGTGGTTTTCACACTGGGCTCTGTGTGGTCCTCCTGTGCTAGCACAGGAAGTGGGATGGGGCAGATAGAGAGCCTCTTTCCCTCTGCAAACCAGCGTCGTTATCTGTTTTGCATGTCGAGAGTACAGGCAATGTGATGTAGAAACAGACCGCGAAAGATGAAGTCACTTACACAAAGATATACAACTTCTCCAGAGACCAGGCGAACGTTAGATTTATGACGCCCCGATTTCTGCTGCAGATCTCTTCCCATTTTTTTTCTGTGCAAGACATTAAAACAAGAGCAGGCTGTTTACTTTATGGTCAAGGCAAGGTAAAATCGTGCCGCTTGTTTTCAAACATCCATGTAGAGTTCGTGCCATCAAATTAAAGAAGTTTGTTGACTAAGTTTCATTTGCTTTTACTTAGGAAGCAGCTGCCTTTCAGGATAATAAAACAAACACATACAATACTATTTAGGCAGCTGTGGCTTTTAATTTAAATGTTTGACTTAGTGCTGTTTAGTCTGCTGGATGGCAAAATGCTCTCTGCGAAAGAAGTGTATGCATTTTAAAGCATTTTTAGTGATCATTGTGATGTCCTAGGTTTGGCTATTGTTCTGTCACTCTGAATGCCCTGAGCAGACATGACGATTTAAAATTATAGTGACAAAGATGGGATGGGATTTTGCTTTACCATCTCCATAATTTTGCCTTTTGCAGAATGTCATGTACAGACTCATACAAATATGTAGTCTTTTCAGCCCTAGCTGGTTTGGCTCAGTGGAGAGAGCACCAGCCTGCAGACTGAAGGGTCCCTTGTTCGAGTCCAGTCAAGGGCACATGCACAGGTTTAGGGCTCGATCCCCAATAGAGGTGTGCAGGGGGCAGCAAATCAATGATTCTCTCTCATCATTGATATTTCTTTTTTTAATATTTTATTTTATTTATTTTTTTAAAATTTATTAAGGTATTATATGTGTACATAGCTTACCATTGCTCTCCCCCCCCCGCCACCTCCCATACATGCCCTCCCTCCCCAGAGTTTTGTGTCCATTGGTTGTACTTATATGCATGCATACCAGTCCTTCAATTGATCTCTTATCTCCCCCAGATCTCCCTACCCTCCCCGCTGTCATTTGACAATCTGCTTGTTGTTTTACTGTCACTATATCTATCTTTCTGTTCATTACTTTATAATGTTCTTTATTATCCATAAATGAGTGAGGTCATGTGGTGTTCTTCTTTCATTGACTGGCTTATTTCACTCAGCATGATGTTCTCCAATTCCAGCCAGGTTGCTGCAAATGTCTCATCATTGATATTTCTATCTTTCCCTTTCCCTTCCTCTCTGAAATCAATAAAAAATATATTTTAAAAATATATGTAGCCTTTTCAGATAGTTTTCCTTTTCACTTAGTTATATGCATTTAAGGGTTCTTTCTCTTGCCATGGCTCGACACCTCATTTCTAGTTAACACTGAATAATATTCCCCTTTCTGCATTACCACAATTTATTTCTCCATTCACTTACTAAATGACATCGTGATTGATTCAAACTTTTGGCAAAAATTAATAAAAGTGTTATAAACATCCATGCACAGGTGTTTATATGGACATAGATTTTTGTGTGGACTGAAGTTTTCAACTTCTTTAGGTCATATGGGGAGAGAATGTACATTTTTGTAAGAAACTCCCAGAGTGTCCTTTCAATGCAGCCGTGCCATTGGGCATTCCCACTGGCAGAGTTTGTTAGTTTAAATCAATGCACATCAATTTTTGTGTGCTAATGTAAATGATATTGTGATTTAATTTCAAATTCAAATTTTTATTGGTATACAATAAAATAATTAAGTTTCTTACAGTTTTCTTATTTAGATAGAATCAAATGACTTAGAAAGGGACTATGTTACTCTAGCTACAATTAATATCTTCAAAATTCTCAGCTTCCTTCTAGAAACATAATCTATGCATTTCAAGGTTATGGGTAAAATGGTATTTATAAAATCCTTGTAAAACTCATCATGTAAAGACTGAATAAGGCTCTGAGGGGTTACTTAAGTTAGAGGTTTTTATCCCAAATGAATTCCTAAAGAATTATGTATAATATGTTAATTGTAAACATAATCCAACACTAAAACTTCTGATTCAGATTGTCTCCTTATATCTAGAAGGCTCACTCTTTCCCTCCCTGCTTCCTCCCTCCCTCCCTTCCTTTCTTCTTTTCCTCCTTCCTTCCTTCCTTATAAGAAATAATTAGAGATACTGCTTTGCCACTTTATGTCATAGTCATGCCTTTCTGGAGAATGCTAGGATGCCCAAAACATATATATTTCTCCTGGCTGTGTGTTATAATATAAAAGATGATGTCATCAAATAGACATGATTATGTTTTGTTTTGTTTTTTTTATATATTTTTATTGATATTTTACAGAGAGGAAGGGAGAGAGATAGAGAGCTAGAAACGTCGATGAGAGAGAAACATCGACCAGCCGCCTCCTGCACACCCCCCACTGGGGATGTGCCCGCAACCAGTGTACATGCCCTTGACCAGAATTGAACCCGGGACCTTTCAGTCCGAAGGCCGACACTCTATCCACTGAGCCAAACCGGTTTTGGCATGATTATGCTTTTAAACCTATAACACTTACTAGCTGTGAAATCTTAGAGATTTTTTCACCTCATATTTTTAGTCACTTTAGCTCTGAAATAGAGTCTTCATAAAATTATCATGATGATTTTACTTAATAATACATAAACATCTGGTTTGTAATGGGAACTGGATAATTATTTACAGCCTTGTTTTTCTTCTATTAAAAATACTAACTTGATTCAATATCCAAAATTATATGATCGTTCCATTTGTTAACTGAATACTGGTGTTTTATCACTTTTTCCTTTTGGTTTTTAAGAACAACCTATAGAAAAAATAGAATCAATGACTACAGACAGACTTTTGCCTTCTGTTAGGGTATGGACCAGGACAATAATGGTCGCTTATGCCCTACTGTACAGAGCAAAAATTAGTTCAATATATGATAGAAACTAGAAATCAAATTTTGTTTTATAAATAATGGATAATCACAAAACAACTAAGAAACAAAGTCCCGGGTTATACAACTACAGTCACCAATAGCTATCTATCACAGAGTAAACATCATTGCAGAGATGGGAACTTTATGTTTACACTAGAGGCCTGCTGCATGAAATTTGTGCACTGGGGGAGGAGGGGAGGGAGGAGTCCCTCAGAATAGCCTGTGCCCTCTCTCAGTCCAGGACCCCTCAGGGGATGTCTGCCTGCTGGCTTAGACATCCCTCTCACAGTCTAGGACCCCTCGCTCCTTATTGCCTACCTGCAGCAGAGGTAGGAGAGGCTCCTGCCACTGGCCCTTTGCTCGCCAGCCATGAGCCTGGCTTCTGGGTGAATGGCACTCCCCCTGTGGGAGCACACTGGCCACCAGGGGGCAGCTCCTGTGTTGAACATCTGCACCCTGGTGGTCAGTGTGCTTCATAGCAACTAGCCATTCCTCTGGTCATTCAGTGGTTCAGTCAATGTATGTATTAGGGTTTTATTATATAGAATTTATGAAAGCTGTCCTCCTTTGTTTTCATGTCAGTTGAGGAGAAGAGGATATTCTTGAGGGCATAGCATGCTATTCATACATTAGGGCTGCCTAGAGCATATTCTGGAACATTGTGTAAATGTTAAGTAATCCCTATAGTTAAAATGATGTTCCTTGTAATGAGCATAAAGACACATGGTTATCTGAATAGCTTTGAACTAGTTTTGCAATAAGTAGATTTTCCGTTTTCAAGAATATGTTATGAATAATTCTATTGTACCAGTAGGTATTAACTAATGGTTAAAATACAAAGGACATTTTCTTGGGATTATGTAATGATCTACATGACAACTAGAGGTATTTATTATGACAAATGTTAGCTAGTGTTGAATCATTGAGGGATATATGAGATCCACTTTCATTCTTAATAAAATTATTTTATTTTATTAATACAGTGAATATTAAATTAATAATACTAATAAAATAACATAAATATAAAGTACAGTATTTAATACCAGTATTCTATTTGTGATGCATGATTTTTGTTGCACAATTAGAAAATACTTTAATGTTATTGAGAATACTTTGAAGAGGTTGTAATTATCAGAAACAAATGTTATTCCCAAACACATAATAAGGCCTTTGTTTTAAAATTAGATTTTCAATCTGGAAAGTAAGGAATATAATTATGTTCTTAAAATGCAAGAGTGTCATTTGGATACAAAATATCTATTTTGCATAAAGAATACAGTCAATAGTAACATAACAACTTTGCATGATGATGATTACTAGATTTATCAGAGTGATTACTTGATATATACTAGTAAATGTTGGTTAGTATCCTCTATACCTGAAACTCATATAATATTGCATATCAACTATCCTTTAATAAAGAAGATTTAGGGGGTTGTGGCTTGGAGGGGGTTAATGGGAAAACAAACAAACAAAGCTACATCTGTAATATTTTCAAAAATAGAGATAAATTTATATATATATAATATATATAATATATAAAAATATATATAATATATATTATATATATATATATATATATATATATATATATATATACCCATAAATTCCTTCTCTTCATATACAGTTTACAACATCTGGTTTTTATAATCAGCTTATGTTTATGAGGATTGTAATTATGTTAATTTGCAAATGCACATGACTAGCAAATAATTTGGTCAATCTTAGAATTCTTATTGGCAATTAGCTATTCTCCATGGGGTTGAATTTAGCCTTTCATTTAAATTAGAGTATGAATGTCAATGAACTGCCTTACATAAAACCACCATAGTCATATGGAGAGCTATCTATTACTACACCCTAAGAATCTTTCCCCTGTAAATGGTCCCATAATGCTTTCATGACAATCATCTTTTCCTTACGTTGTTAGTAAATTCAGACCTTTCCTTTTTAAAATTATTATTTCCTCCCATGGACCACAATTGTTAAAAGGTCTAATTGATATCCTTTTGAATATCTTTCATAGAGAAAAATGAATACAAATTTAAACACACATTAGAGTTTCTGAGAAACTCCAGATGTGATCTAGTCTACACTGTCACTCATGGACAAAGACAGCTTCCTGTGTGTGGGCTTGGATAGGGCAGCTTCGACAGCCTGAAGAAGCAGTGCTGACGTTCAGACACAAGGGGATCTTGTGAAGTCTCACAACATGTTTGTCCAAGTCCCTTAAGAAAAATGAAGGTGGGCCAGGAGACTCCATGCAAACCTAGCAGAGTCAAAAAGTGTCTTTATGTTTTTGGCTCTTAGGACTACACAAACGAAGAGACTTTTGTTATATGTAGGCCAACCAGCTCCATCCCAAAGCCAAACGTTCTTGATTCACATCCCCAGCGCTCACCAGATTTGATCGTTTTTTCCAATATCAGGAACACTGAATGTTCATTGCCATGGCGTCATGACATCTTTTAATAAAAGTGCAGAAACCTTAATGATGAATCAAGGCTTAAAACACTGAACTGTGAAGTATAAACTAGATTAAGACAGTTAATACCCCCAAATTTATTACTGCAGATGACATTAAAAATAGCCTTGCATGTTTTTAGGTTTGAATTTACTAACGACGTGGGGCCAGATGATTGTCATGGAAAGCATTATGGAAACATTTATAGGGGAAAGATTCTTAGGGTGTAGTAATGGATAACTCTCCATATTACTATGGTGGTCTTATTTAAGGTAGTTCATTGACACTCATACTCTAATTTAAATGAAAGGCTAAATTCAACCCCATGGAGAATAGCTAAAAACCACAGGTGGCATGGCAATGGACTCAATATATCCGAATCACAAGTATACTCTATAAAAGCTGTAATATGACAGTCCAATGGAAATGTCTTATTTTATTGTGAAATTATTCATTTGTGCACAGTGTTTTTTTTCCTCACGACTTTAAACTTTGTTATGGGAGGAAGAGGATTCTATTCATCTTGTGCTAATCCCCTCTTCCATGCTGCCTTAAACTTAAGCTATTCAGCCATATTTAGTGCATCCAATTGAATTGTATAAATATGGGTTTAAAATGATGGGTATACATTCAACATACTGGTGCAAATTATAAAGCCTTTAAAAAAAACTGGATAGAGCATATTTAGTGGTTAAAATTCTTGGGGGGTGGGTAATAATTAGATGTGAACTACCTCTATAACATAAAACATCAGTAGGCTCTAAGTTAAATTAATAATTTTTTTCATTTTTGGTAACATTTATTAAATGCCTATTATAATTTGTTACTTTTTGAGAATAGGTTATAATGAAAAGATCTTGGCCATCATAAAATTGTCATCTAGTTATAGGTAAAATAAATGAGAGAATTATGTTGTTACACATATAAAAAGTATTTAAATTGGAGAAAAGATGAATTTATACTTTTAAAATATTTTAGTGTTTTTTTTTCTGTGCTTTATGTTAAATAATGTAATATGGAAAGATAACATTTTCACTTGCAGATACTTAAATTTTTATATATATCTAAAACTGTAATCATTTTTATTAAATATATCAGGTATTAATATGTAAGGCCTCAAATACATATAACTTAACAGTGCTAGTGATAAAAGTATAGTAGATATTTGCCAATTATTTCATTAAGAATTTCTAGTAAATTGCTAATTTGCATGACTTTGAGTTCAAACTAATAATTTTCTAAATCATGGATGTCAAAAATGGCACTTTAAGTCTGCAGTCTTCAAGAATCCAGGAAGTATGCCCTCTCTAGAAGTGTCTGTAGAAGGAACACTAGGACTTCTATATACATATTTTATTTAATCTAAAAGATAAGAAAGAATAAAGTGGGAACCAGGCTTAAGATGTTCTAAGGGAAAAATTAGTATTTGCAAGGTGGCTGGATTTATAACATTACTTGTTCATAAATTGATGAAAAGTACATTAATTTTGCTTAGCCAAGTTGATTTACGAGTTACATCACCTAGTTCTTTTCAAGCAATGAAGAGTCACCAAATAAACACATGAATTTAATATGTCCCTTTAAAGAACTGCAGTGAAGATGGAATTAACAATGCATGTATAAGCGAAGAGCAAGAAAACACTAACGTTTAGCGTTTCTCTGTGTGAGAGCTTCTCCCCAGTCACAAAACAAAGTGCAAGTAATGACAACATCAAACCAGAAATAAAATGGGTCAATGAGTGAGAAATTAATTGGCTTGCAAAAGCAACTTTTATTACACAGAAACAATTTTGAAAGCAATTGCTCAAAAAGTTTTCTGTCATTTTGTGGCTCAAATTAATGTTAGTCTATCAACCAAAAGTACTCTTTCCTGTACTTTGGAAGTAGAAAACAGAATTATTAACCTACTTACACAGAGACAAAACCCAAGCCAATCACTTATTTGTTATATTCCATCCAAACACAAATATGCCAATAAAGAAAAAGTTTAATATTTTGAAATTAGACTTTACTGGACATAAAAGATTTTTTATGGGCCATTTAAGAGTTGTCTTACTTCTCAAATACATTAATAACAACATTAAATGAACTGTATTTAGTATCCATGTGTATACCTGTAATGTCTTGGGTAGTCTCACATATAACTGGCATGGTGCTGTTTGTATTAACTGGTTTGGTCTTTACATAGTGGTCTGAAGTATGTATCATTATGCCTATTATATAGAAAACTGTATAAAAACATGCTTGTTACTTGGAGAATGGGGGAATGTTTTGCAATATTACAGTATGGTTGTTTGCTTTCCCTCCCCATGTGTTGACATTGAAGAGTCTCAGGGCTGCTACGGAAGCACTATAGCATCTACCTTCCCCTCCCCCCCCAAGACAGTCACTTTACTAATATTCCTTTGTTCTTAAGTTCCTCAAACTGCCCATGAACTTTCTTCTCCTTCACTTTTACATTTAGGGTGAAATCAGAGAACTTAGACTTAAAAAAAAAAAAGCAAGCTCGTGGAACATATGCTCTCCAAAATATTGGTTAGTATATTTCATACATAAAGTGATTCAACCACTTAAAAATGTTTTTCAGCTCCTGAAGTAGCATGCCACTAGATGTTAGTGACATCTCCTCATACACAAGTAGATGGCCTCTACCTCTACGTAGTTATCATTGCCATGTCAACACAATATGGATGGAATTCCAAACTTCATTGGGAAAAGAATGGTGCAGAAATAAAAGTTGTCACTAAGGTCCTCTTGATTGAAACCGCATTATGCGATGTTCTTTCCTCTCACTCACTAACCTGAAAAATATAGCAGTCTATTTAAAGAAGGCATTTTCTTGGTTGGCAGAATATTATCACCATTCAGCATATGTACAGGATGGTCCTAATTTGTGTCTATATGTGCTAGGCTTAGAAAAGTCACTTTAACTTTTCCTTAATTTATTTTAGAGCTCAACTATTCCTTTTGACATGATTTATATTCTAAGGAAATCTGAGCTTCTTCCTGCTGGAAACTCAGCAGAATGGCATTGGCTAGATAGAGAACATATATGCTCTTATTATAGCTGTGTCGGCTAGGCCTACAGTTCTGTTAGAAACCTGTCAGCATATGGAATGTAAGCCTTCCTTTTCTGGATGTGATGATTTAATCTGCTAATTTCTATCACTCTCTGAAAACTGCAGCCATCCTGATTTTAGAAAAATAAATCTATATACGCAGCTCCTTTTACCTTCTCTATACCTCCCCTCTGCAAAAATGTTCTATTTTTATTATTTTAAAATCATTATCACAGCAACTGATTCCAAATTAGAATTCTGGGTCTGTTTGTAGAGCTGGTAGCTGATGACCCCTGAGGAATTTATTTATATTGATTGATATGCGTGATAACCTCTTTAAATATGCCCATGTTCTAATCCCCAGAACCTGTTAATATGTTAGCATACATGGCAAAAAGGAGGAGGACGGCAAGCAAGGGAGATGTTTTTGTTAAAAATGTGAGACAAGCCAAAACCGGTTTGGCTCAGTGGTAGAGCGTCGGTCTGCGGACTGAAAGGTCCCGGGTTCGATTCCGGTCAAGGGCATGTACATTGGTTGCAGGCACATCCCCGGTAGGGGGTGTGCAGGAGGCAGCTGGTCAATGTTTCTCTCTCATCGACGTTTCTAGCTCTCTATCCCTCTCTCTTCCTCTCTGTAAAATATCAATAAAATATATTGTTTTAAAATGTGAGACAAATTGTGACACGGGGTGGAGGAAAGGCTATTTTACCCACCTCTGACCAAGAGCAGGTTTGAAATCCTGAGGGGTGAGGGCAGCTTTGTATGAAGTGGGGTTTCCCCGCTATGAACACGGGCAGCCAATGAATGAAGAAATATCTTGATGAGGGACCATAACAGATTTGCTTTGGAAATGTAAAGTGGCTTAAGAATGATTCTTATTGGATACTGATGTCAGTGGGACTTCATTTCTATCCATAGGTATGTGAGGGCTGGGATTATGTGTTTTTTGTAAAAAGTCTATATTTATTATTATAAAGGCCAGAAGTAATCAATGTCCAAATATTCAGCCATTTAAAATAAAGTATGCATAATGCCACACATATACTAGTAAACATGAAAATTCCCCCAAATGAATAATGTATCATAACAATTCCACCCATATAGCTGTTTCTTATTATATAGAAGCCCCTAGTTTTGCTGACGTTTTTTGCGTTTTTCACTTAGGAGAACACAGTCAGGATGTACAAAGTATAACAAAAATGAAAGGTAAATTGAAAAAAAATGTAATAATGGAATTTCTTCTCCATTCACATGTTATATTGGAGCTATTTTATAATAAGAAATCCATTAACATTAATATGTTTTAAATTGAATGAGTAACTTTTATTAAAGCAGCAAAATGTTTATTTGAGGAGATAAATTTATGAACAGTTACAAAATCAAATAGCATTTTTTAAATTAAGACATTTTGATGTGAGTAAGTCAATGTTAATATACCCATTCTTAATTATATATGCTCTCTTATCCTATTTCTAAAATTCAATTACATGAAATGTGTTTTAAATATCCAATGTTATACCACCTCAGTTATATACAGGGAGGCATAAAATTAATCATCGATTGTGTGTCTTTATGAAACTATACACTGAGTTGCCAGATTATTATGATCTCTGAACCCATAATAACCTGGCCACTCAGTGTATATAGAAAAGAAAAAGATGTCTACGAATTCAACTGAGTTCACTCAGTAGCCTACTACACATTGTGGCCTGTGTATTTGAGTGAATGAAATGCAGTTGATTAAGTTATTATTGTGGTTGAATTTAGACAAATATATGATTTAAAAGAGCTGGAAGTAAAATCTTAAAACTCTCAAGTATTAAAAATGTAATTTCATAATTCTCATCTTCCTAAGAACTTATTGACTCATTTGAGCATGTTGTATAATTGAATGTTCATGTTAGCATGACTGACAAGCAAGGAAATTCCAGGGATTGGGAAGCCTAGAACCACCAGAACTAGAACAAAATAAACATTCGGTATTTAGGTGTTTATAGTTTGTAGAAAAAAAGAATGGGATCTTCCCAGTTTATATGCCACTAGGGTAGGGTACCCAGTGGTTTGGATTATATATATATATAATATATATATATATATATATATATATATATATATATATATATATTATATATATATATATGACTGGAATCAAACCTGGGACATTTCAGTCCACAGGCCGATGCTCTGTCTACTGAGCCAAACCAGTTAGGGCTATATTTTTTTTTTGGGGGGGGGGCTTTTATCAAGTCAAGGTAAGGAGCCAATGAGCTTTAACAATATTTCAAGACCCCTTGGTGCTCTTTCTGAGCATGGTCAGCACCTCCACAAAAGAATAAGCTTTGTTTTACCCTACCTTTCCCATTTTTCACAAAGCTACAAGCTTTTCTTTCTAACTCTATATAAAAAAGGATATTTGTATTTTTATAAATTACACAAAAAGTAGAAATGTGCTATTGTCTTTACTATATCTTTAGATTTAGATTTGTTTTACATAAAGGCAAGTTTAACACCAAGTCATATGTAAAAATATGCTTATTGAATTACCTGCTAATAACTAAAATTACATCAGAATTATATTTGGTTCAGAAAAATGGTCAAATTTTCTTGAATGTCAGGTATATAAAATAAGATATTAGAGAAAGTTAACAAAATGATGAATGTTCTTGCCTGATGATTATGATACACATTAACATTTCTCCAGTTCTCATTAGTTAAATATAGTGTAGCTCTAAAAATGTCTATTATGGCATTAATTTGTTAAAAATGTATTATGCAAATTACCTAGCATAAAGAACACTTTCCCTGGATTTTCTTTTTACTCTTATTTTTAAATTTTCAAATACATGATTTGATCACTTTTTTGAATAGTGAAATTCCTTGCTTATTTTATGTTGTTTAATTATTTAATTCTTAATTTATTATGTTAAATTATAGGATTAAACTGTGAGGCAAACTTTTCTTATTAGTATATTTTCTTAGAATTAGTTGTTAATTAGAAATGCTCCAAATTCTGCCTGATAGCTATGAAACGATTCACCCAACTAGTTCTCCCCAGCATGTTTTTATTTTAATTAAAACCTATGCCAATTTATCATGAATTTCTTCTTGTGTTTGAGGAATACTCATTGCATATTCCATGCTACTTTTTTGTTTATATGCAAGCAAACATTACAGTAATGGTAGACTTTAATATATGAAACAATCTTTGAAAGGTAAGGAAAGATAATGTAAACATCTACCAAATAAATCTTATTGAAGATATAAACATAAGAAATACATTAAGTGGCCAGATTATTATGACCTCTGTATGCATAATAATCTGGCCACATATATATTAGAGGCCTGGTGCATGAATTCATGCATGGATGGGGTCTGGCCAGCCCGACCAGGATGAGGGGACATCGGCTTGTTGGCCGGCCTTCCTACTGGTTGAACTCCTGGTCAAAGGGACAATTTGTATATTAACCTTTTATTATGTAGGGCATACACTGAGTGGCCAGATTATTATGTGTTCAGAGATCATAATAATCTGGCCACTCAGTGTAATATTTAAAAACCCTCTTTATTTCGTAGTGATAAACAGGACCTATCCCAACACAATATTTAAAAAATTAGTCTCACAACAAACAACACAAATACACTCATGTACATACACATACCATATATAAATTCTAATACCAGAAAATGTTTAGTTTTTGTTCTCTGACCATGTCATAGTTGAGTGTAAATTTTAAATAATAAATAAATTAACGACCTAAAAACTTAAGAGAATGCTATATAATAACTGTTATGGCAAAGAGAAATTAAAGTTACAACTGTAGTATATAAAAGCAAAGTATCATAAAGCAGAACTCTAAGATAAAGCAACAGTAGTATTCAGGTGTAAATCTAAAGTCCTAAATGTTTTCTTATAAGTGAGAAGAGGAAGAAAAGAAAAAAACGAGGAAAAAGTAATTAAATAGTTACCTCAAGAATCTAGAAAAAAGTATAACACATAATAGTTATCACATACTTTATGACTAATGACCCCCTCTCTCTAGTTCTCTGGAGAGCAATTTTTAAATTCTCGTTTTCTCTATATCTTTCACATCAATCCATTTTTAAAACATGGATTATATATTCACTAGATATTTAGTAATGAATGTGAATGAATAAAATTTTCAAATGCAATTGCCCAGAAAAAGCAATAGCACAAAGCCACTGTATTGTGTTCTCATAAAAAATAATATGTGAAAAGATAAAACAATGTTATGTTCAAATAAGGATCATTTAAGATAAGAAAAGTACACCTATAAAACAACATAGCTTTTGACAGGCAGTTGCTGAACTGATCAAACTAGCTGATATATATATATATATATATATATATATATATATATATATATCCCATACTAGCCCATATGGGAGAAGACAAAGATCAAAGAATTTTTCACTTATCTTTGCTATGTTACAACCACTTCAAAATTAGTAGTGTAAAATATCTTTCAATACACCAACAAATTTTTCAAGTAAGAAATTGCAAAGAGGTATTTCAGGGATGGGTAGTCATTGCTCCGTGATATCTTGGGTTTCAGCAGGAATATTTGAATTGTTGTAGGTGAATTGAAAGACTGGGGTCTGGAGTGCTATAACTCAGAGGCTGGACTCATCTGAGACAGACATCTAGGTACCCCATGCATGACCAATATATTTAGCTTGAGTTTCCTCAAAGCATGGTGACCACAGGGTAGGGAGACTTGCTTCATGGAAGCTCATAGCTTCAATAAAATATGTACCCAGGAAACATGGCAAAAAGTTCAATGGCTCTTTTATGACCTTCCCTCAGGAGTTTCACACAATATTGCATTAGTCAAAACACTCATAAACTCATCGGATTCTAGAGAGGGGACAAAGACTGACATAAATGGTTTGGTTCAGAAGAGAAATAAAGGTCAATATTTTTATGTCTCAGTTTTCAGGTATGGACTAACTTTAAGATATATATATATATATATATATATATATATATATATATATATATATATATAATTTAAGTGATACGTTTACTGGAGTTGGGTCTTCTCTACCCTACTGGATTAAATTAACTTTTTAAGCATGGTTTTTATATTTTCTGGGACAATTAGGAATTTGCTGTTCTTTCTTTTGTATGCCTCTTGTTAGTACATGTGGCTAACAGACGCCCTGTAACAGGTATATCCATGTTATTAGATACCCAGGTAAGGAAAGTTGCATTCATCTTCTTTGTGACTCCTGTGGGTAAACATTCTTCCCTCCCTTCTGGTGGAAGGAGCAGTAGCTGTTAAATGGACCAGAAATCCTATGACATTTTTCTGTTGCCATTTACAAAGTATATGAGGTACTGCATGTTGAGTTGGAAATATTTTATATTAGTCATTAATAGTGGGAGACAGACTATTTCAACAGTTGACACAGCTCCCATGCATTTTCACATACCAGCATCTGAATGGTAGCTCAGTGAGAAAGGCTGACAAGGAGCCTTGAAAATTAGTGAAACATAAAAGCTTTTGACTGTGATCTTGAGATGCAATTTGGTATTTATGATGTTAAATTACTTGCCTTCTTTTAAGGAAAGAAACAGCTGGTCTGTGTGGGGGAGATGTTTAGTTATGTTTGAGAAGAAAAACAAAACAAATCTTAAAACTTTAAAGAAGTAGTGTATAAAAGTACATGTTACAAAATTCAATACAAGATGTTAAAGTTTATAGAATGCATGAAGGTCGCACCTCCCCAAGAAGTATACAGTTGCTGGGCTGATGTGAAAGTGCATGAGGAAAACAAGTCTTGCCAGAATGTTCAATTCCCAGTCAGGGCACATGCCCGGGTGTGGGCTCAATCCCCTGTATGGTACATGCAGGAGGCAGCCGATCAGTGGTTCTCTCTCATCATTGATGTTTTTCTCTCTCCCTCTCCCTATCTCTCTGAAGTCGATAAAAATATTTTTTAAAGAAAATAAGTCTCCAAAGCAACATAAATATTGCTCCCTTGTGATAGAGTGAGAATGTATGTGTTTCATGTTGTGATTGATAGGATGCTTTTATGTACCACTTTGAACTCTTAGCAGGAACTTTAGAGTTTCCTGAGGGTCAGCCCGCCTTTGTATGGCAGAAACTCTGTTTTCTTAGAAAATAGTAAAGAATACTGTTTGTACTCCTTTTCTTATGAAAGGGTGCCTGTGGTTTTGGGGAATTGGGGAACTTAGTAGAAAAATAAAATACTTACTCTTATAGATTATAAAAAATGTTCAGTTTCATTTTGAAACTTTGACTATAGTTTTTTGTTTTGTTTTTACTTCTGGTTTTGTGTTTTGTTTTGTTTGTTTTTGTTTAGTTTTGTTTTTCTGAGCTAGGGAAGCTGTATTCTGACCTACTTCTAATATATAGTTGATGAAATTTGTAGATTCTGGTGAGGCTATTTTAGTCTAAGATTTACCTAATAAAGATAAAATAAATGAAGTGAAGACATATCTAAAACAAAGTGTGATGTATTTACTGAAATGCAATAATTTCTGCATTTTGAAGAGTTCCCCTAGTGAAACAAGAGAACTTTTTCTTTTTTAATCTTCACCCAAAGATACTTTTCAATTGATTTTTAGAAAAAGTAGAAGAAAGAAAGAGAGAAGGAAAGAGAAAGGGAATTATTGATGAGAGAGATACACCAATTGGTTGTCTCCTGCATGCACCTTGACTAGGGGCTGGGACTGAGCCTGCATCCGAGGTACATGCCCTCACCCAGAATTGAACCCAGGACCCTTTAGGCCATGGATTAATGCTCCATCAACTGAGCCAAAGCAGCTAGGGCAAGAAATCTGGAATACTTAATTTAAGTTTCAAATTCTGATAGCTTTCACATTTCTATTGCAATTTAACTGAGGGTGCCAGAAGCCAATTCCAGCATGTCATACTTACAAGAGTTTTATCAAAAGGTTGATGAAACTTGGGGGTTCAATAACGGCTGAGTCACAATTGTAATTACCTGTTGGAGTGGTTAGGGGCACTTCCCCCACACCTGAATAGGATGATTGTTTGTTGCCAGGAAGTTCAGGGCATCTTAATCTATATTATATTTCCTCCTGTTGGCCAAACACCTGAACAGCTGTAGGCTATTCCCCAATCTGACAATGCTTCTGCAAACCCTATCCTTTGAAGTGTATTATCTCCACCTTGTTTTAGGACTAATTGTGTTGATAAAAAACAGGGGTCCTGAGACAAGGGGAACAACTAGGAAGAAGGAAGAATTTGGATCTTTAGCTCCTTTAGCTGAAACTCTCCTGACCCCCAATGTTTTTCAAAATTATCTTTTGTTTTTGGACCCCTACTTAATCTACACACAGCCTTTTTTCAGACTGCTGAACCTTTAATGTTGGGACAAGAACCCTGGCAGAGGGAATCTTACCGTGTTTCCCCGAAAATAAGACATCCTCCAAAAATAAGACCTACTTACAGGTTTCCTTCTGAGTGAAATATAAGGCATCCCCCGAAAACAAGCCCCCCAGGCTCTGTCTCAGAATGAAAATTAATTTACCCTAAACTGGTCACTAGGGTCGCCCCAACTGGAGTCTAGCAATCAGTGATGTTACTCGGAGTCCTGACGTCACTGCTGTGTGAATGGAGAGAAATCAGCATGGAAACTTTGTGAAACCTAAACTGCAACAAGTTGTGACTTGGGTGAAAAATTCATGGGAGAACAACACTGACAGTTGCATTGCAAATGCACTGAGAACAGGCTACCTTGACAAGAAGTACTCATTTAAAGACAGTGCTATTGCTAAACATGAGAGATTTGGTCCACTGATTCTGAAAGAAATGAAGTCACAAGAAATTCACCAGGAAATTCAGGAATTGGATTGTTATGATGATGTTCCAGAATATGATGCCATGATTGTCAATGAATAAATGAGTAAATTCTTGATACTGTAGGATTCACAGTTTTTCTGGTTTGTGTTGACAACTACCATACTACCATACCATATACAGGTAATAAATTTCCTTTATTTTCATTTAACAGTAAATGTGTTCTGTATTCTTCTTCATGGAAACATAATACATCCCCTGAAAGTAAGACCTAGCGCCTCTTTGTGAGCAAAAATTAATATAAGATACTGTCTTATTTTCGGAGAAACAGAGTAGAACTAAAGACATCAAGCAATAAATATGTACATATATATAGTTTTCAAAATGTGTTAATAAATATAGCTTTATATCTCAAAATAACAATAAAAAAGCAGGAAAAACATTGAAATGTTTACAGTGGAGATGATGGCATTAAAGCTCACTGAGGTTTATATTAGTTCAGTCATATTTGTGTGAAATGTGCAAATTTGAGCCATCAATGTCAGTTCTCACTTCCATACTCTACACTTGATTTTGATTTTGTTCTTAAAAGAGAAACATTTGTAAAATCACATGTCTAGTATGAGCAGGGCTGGCTAACAGTCTCCTGATTCCATTTTCTTTGTATTTTCTCTGCATTAATCTTCCGGAAACTCCCTTCTCTCTTTATTTATATATAAACTAGGGGCTTGGTGCTTGAATTTGTGCACCAGTGGGGTCCCTCTGCCTGGCCTGCAGTATCGAGCCCAAACCGCATCTTCAACATCTCCTGAGGAGCCCAGATTGTGAGAGGGCACAGACCAGGCCAAGGGACCTCACTAGTGCACGATCAGGGCCAGCTGCTGGGGGGTAGAGGGGACATGGAAGGACTCCAGGGTGTGTCTAGCCATCTCACTCAGTCCAAATTAGCCAGATCCCAGCAATAAGTTAACCAACTGGTTGGAGTGTCTTCCCCCTGGTGGTCAGTGAACATCACAGCAAGCAGTTGAATGGCTTCAGCATATCATTAGCATATCATGCTTTGATTGGTTGAACAGATGACTGGACACTTAGCATATTGGGCTTTTGTTAAATAGGATTAGAGGCCCAATGTACAAAATTCATGCATGAATAGGGTCCCTCAGCCTGGCTGGCGATCAGGGCTGATCTGCAGTGTGACTGGCAGGGTGATTGGGGGGCTCCCACTGGCACCCACCTTGGGTGTCCTGGAGCCTATGGGTCAGGGGAAGCTCCTGCATTGAGCTTCTGCCCCATGGTGGTCAGTGCACAACATAGGGACCTGTCATTCCACCAGTAGGTCTGCTGTTCAGTCGATTTTCATATTAGGCTTTTATGTTATAGGATTCCCCTTCCTCAAGGTGCTTCACTTTCATCTATTGGAAAACTGTAACATGTTAGAGTAAGAAAACGGCAGCCATGTGTGAGAAAAGTTACCAATACACAAATCTACTATAGCTAAGACTTATAAGAACTCCCCTAGATTATACATTATGTTAGATGGCCACTCTAGTTTTACTTACTAGTTCTCTCTAAATATATTTTTTAAAGCATTCTTTTTTCTGATTGCTTCCCAGGGTCATTTTTTCAGCACTTAAATTACAAATATTGGCCACTGCGTGTATGAGTCTGATCATACTGCAGGAGTTCCCAGTGGTCTGCTTCGTGAAGTACACTTTAAGACTGACTGCTTATCCCTTCAGTTCTTTAATGTGTTTCTTCCTGAAGAAAGGAAATAGCAGCAGGCAGGCCCGGGCTAGAGCTCAGAGCCTCCTCCTCCAGCCCCGCATGTTCACGAAGTGCCACTGGCTGGCCACCCCCAGCCAGGCCAGCACTTTTTTCAGCACCTGGAAGGTTAATCTCTCTGGGTTTGAACTGCATCCACCTGAACTGCAGGTGACATCACAACCCAGAGAGGAAGAAAAACATCAATTTCTTTATCTGCACAATATAGTAATAAATAATAATAAACCTGCACTACACATTTTTAAGTTGTATAAAATGATGCAGAAAACTGCTATTGAAGGTCTCAAGTTTCATGCAACTGTTAGCATGATTATATATGGCTCAGTACTTGGATCCCCTCAATTTTTGAGACCTATTATATTTTTTCTATTATCTACACCTTACTTTAAAAAGTAGTAAATATTTTTGCTTTCAAACTTTAAAAATCCAGAATATAGTGACTTGTTGCAATGATATGCTAGTCAAAGAACCTTGATCTGGGTGGTTACAAATTTTTGGAGATTGTTTTATACATGGAAACAATAACAAGTCTAATGATAGCAGCTAACTTTTATTTTACATTTATAAAGTGTCAAACACTATTCTAGATTATTCCATTGAATTCTCACAAGAACCCTATGTAGTATTTACTGCTGTATTATCTCCATTTTCCAGATGAAGTCTTAAAACAAAAAGAAGTTCAGTAATTCACTCTACTTATAGCTAATAAGGGCAGAGCTATTTCTTCCCAGGAATCTAGTTCTAGAAATTATACTCTTTCCCACTTTTTCTTTATGACTGTGTTGTTCTGTCCTAAATGCTTTATCTCTAACATCATAGACCAGGGAGCAGGTGTGTATAAAGCTAATTACTATTCTGGTACTCTGCAATAGACATTGAGAACAGTTACCCTAATATTTAATTAACCTACTATTACTAAATTAAATGCAAAGTTTAGCATTATGGAATTGCAATTGCCCAGTGATATCTGATCTAGTCCATCCTCCCAGCAGATGTAGAACTTCCTTCTCCATCAACTCAGATGGACATCTAGTCATATCTGTTCAGAGATATAGGGCATCTATGACATAGTTCATTCCATTATCGACATCCATATATATAAAAGCTTAAGTGAATTGAACGACCAAATGATGGGTCAACCAGTTGCTATGACATTCACTGACCACTATGGAGCAGACGCTCAACTCAGGTGCTGCCCCCTGGTGGTCAGTGTGCTCTCATAGTGGGAGTGCTGCTCAGCTGACCAATGGACACCAGATGTGGGGCTCAGGATGGCGAGTGCAACTGTGGGAGCCTTTTCCACCTCTGTGGCAGAACTACCAAGTGGTGGCAGGTACAGTGGGGTTGGGATGAATGGAAGCAGTGTGGTGTGGGATCCTCCCTGGCTGCCTGCCATATCCTGCACTACCACATTCCTCGGGGGATGTTGAACTGTTGGTTTCGGCCCAATCCCTGGGGGTTAATCTCTCTGGGTTTGAAGTGCATCTTCTTGCAGTTCATTGGACTGAAATTGACAGTCTGACATTCCCTGAGGGGTCCCAGATTGAGAGAGGGTGCAGGCCAAGCTAAGGGACCCCACCAATGTTCAAATCCATGCATCAGACCTGTAGTTCATAGATATTATAAGTTAATTCTTATACAGGATCAAAAGATATCACCCCTCCCACTTTCATATATATAGGTTCTATTTTTGTGCTACAAACAGAGCAAGTTTTCTTCCTATTCTATATGACTAGAGGCCTGGTGCATGAATTTGTTCAAGGGTGGTGTCCGTTGGCCTGGCCAACAATTGGGGCCAATCACAGCCAGCCAGCTTAGGAGAGGGACTAGAGGAGGTTGGTTGGCCACAGGAGGTTGGCTGTGGGAGGAGTGCACTGACCATCATGGGGCAACTCCTGCATTGAGCGTCTGCCCCCGTGGTGGTGCATGTCTTAGTGACCAGTGGATCAGTTTTTCAGTCGACCTGTTGTTTGATCAACTGTTTGCAATGGTCTCTTAGGCTTTTATATATATAGATAGGCTTTCAGACGTTTGAAGGAAACAGTCATGTTTTCCCTAAGTCTTCTCTTTTTAAAGTTAAATATTTTCAGGATCTTTCCAAACCTCTTGCTCAGCTTTTACAGCCATCAACAATCTGGTCACATCTCTGTGGATGAACTCTATTTTGTCAACTGCTCTCTTAAGTGGTAGTGTCATACTCTGATTGTAGTGGGACCATTGTTTTCTTTCATCTGTGTGCTGGGTGTCTTCTTAATATAGAGAGTATGTCATTTGCCAATAGAACATACTGAAAATGTACTTATGTCATAAAATATGTATTAGTGGTGCTGGAATTAATACTATTATTCTAGCACAGTGGTCAGCAAACTCATTAGTCAACAGAGCCAAATATCAGCAGTACAACGATTGAAATTTCTTTTTGAGAGCCAAATTTGTTAAACTTAAACTTCTTCTAACACCATTTCTTCAAAATAGACTCGCCCAGGTCATGGTATTTTGTGGAAGAGCCACACTCAAGGGGTCAAAGAGCCGCATGTGGCTCGAAAGCTGCAGTTTGCCGAATATTGTTCTAGCATATAGAAACTGGCGAAAGTAATGACATATAGTTGTTTTATGTGTGCAAATGTCTAAATGCCTTAGAGATTGAGTTTATCCTTTAATTGCAGATCTAAATTCTTAAAGGTTTCTTAATTTCAAACTAATACATTTGTGATTTGCCAGTCAGCAGTACAGTAATTTCCTGTAGTAAATTCAAATAACCAAAAAGCTCAACTAGACATACCAACCACAAAGTATTTTATGGGGATGGGACAAATTTGCCCCAGGTTTTTATGACCTCTCCATCTATAATTAATTGAAATAATATGTAGTGTTGCAATTTATTGATGCCCACCAGATATTTATGCACCATGTACTGTTTGTAAGATGTGTGTGCAAAGTACCTCAGGAAAGCATTAAAACACAAATAAGATGTGAATTTTGCCACCACTGTGATCTCTTTCAGAAACTCTTAAGACTTTATTTATTTTTTTAAATATATTTTATTGATTTTTTATAGAGAGAAAGAGACAGAGATAGAGAGTTAGAAACATTGATGAGAGAGAATTATCAATCAGCTGCCTCTTGCACACCCCCCACTGCGGATGTGCCCACAACCAAGGTACATGCCCTTGACCGGAATCGAACCCGGGACCCTTCAGTCCCCAGGCCGATGCTCTATCCATTGAGCCAAACCGGTTTCGGCAACTCTTAAGACTTTAAACTGCGGTTAGAATTTTGAAATAAATATCATTATGATTGGTTTTCTGTGAACATGTATGGTATTTTTTAAGTTTGCAAATGATCCTTATCAAAACCATATAGCTTAACACATTGATTGAATACTAGAGGCCCGATGCATGAAATTCATGCAAGAGTAGGCCTTTGCAACTCCTGTTTTGTCTGGAAGGTCATCCGGATGGTCATTCCGCTGTTCGGCCATTCAGTCCATCTGTATATCATGCTTTCTTTTTTATTATAGATGGCCTATGAGTTAAGTACTAGGTGAGGATTTTTATGTGTATTTTCTCCTTTCATCCTCAGTGCAATTCAGCTCATTTCAGTGAAAATAAACAGACTGAAAAATATAACTCATTTAAAGGCAGAAACACAGTCCAAATTCAGGTCTAGAAAGCCTTCAGGTATGAGCTTGATCTTTTGTGGGTTTTATATGTGATTCCTTTATTAATAGACATGTCAGAAAACAAACACAACTCTTTATCTGTTCCTTATGAAAAAAATTAATTGGCCTGTTGATTCTCTTCTGGGGTGAGATTTAGTTTTTATTGTACATGTGGGAAATTTTTCTTCTGAAATGTACAACCATCTCCCGCTGCTGTAATAAAGAATCGCCTGCAGAGTTCATGAATGAGAGGAGAGAGGAAAAGGAATAGTGGCAGGTCCATTTAGCATCAAATCAAAACAGTATTCCAAGACTGGTGTTCTGGCCACTGCTTTTGTGGAAAACAGTTGACTGCTATTTCAAAATAATCTTTATTTCAATAATGAAACCTGAAATTAATGGATTCATTTAAACATACAGCTATTCCAGTCATAGTCAGTGTCCTTAAGGGTATAAACATTGAGAATTGCCTCCGGAAAAGAAGAGAACTCTGCTTTTCACACTCTTTTTCATACTTTTTTGTAGTAAGAGAAGGAAAGGCTATACACTAGCTGTATCCTTCCCCAAGTAATGAATATCTCTCCAACGCAAAATAATTAAGCATTAAGAGAAAGGTTAGTTAAAATTCTCATTCAAATAGAAAATAACAATGCTGGTATCTCTTTTTACAGTGTCCTCATAAATTTCCCACAAGAATAATATATTTTGTTTTTATTCATTTGTCATTAATGGGAAAATAGTTAAGTCTGTTTCTCTTTAACTTAATGGAATTTGGATTAAAATGTGTCCTGTTACTTTAATCGTCAATATGACATATCATGAGCATGCAGTTTTCTTTTACTTTTGGCAGAGAACTTAAAAAAATGTAAGCTCTGGTCAATAAGAAAGATATGTATATATAAAATCATAATTTATTATTTTATTAGATCATTGTTTAATTAAGTATACACATGTTATTTGTGCTGAATATTTGCACATCAATCAATACAACCCTCAGCAAAAGTAGTAATGGAATGTTCTATCTAAACATAAGTTAGTAAACAGAAAAGAAACAGCTGTTGCAAAGACCCTGTTTTTGAGTCTTGGCTTGATAACAAATAGCAGTTCTGAGAATTTGGCTGCTACCATTTTCTCACATCTGTTGAGATTGTACTGTGTTTGTGTGTTGTTGATTTTTTACTGTTATTTTTAATTGATTTCAGAGAGAGGAAAAGAGAGGGAGGGAGAAATAGAATCAATGATAAGAGAGAATCATTGATCAGCTGCCTCCTGTATGGCCCCCTACTGGGGATTGAGCCTGCAACCAGCCATGTGCCCTGACTAGGAATTGAAACGTGACCCTCCTGGTTCATAGGTCAGCACTAACTACTGAGCCACTCTGACTGAGTGCAACTGTACTATTTCATCTCAATACTTGATCATACAAGTCACAGAGTAGCACACAGTTCTCTAAGTCAGAAGACCTACAACAAAACACTAACTACTAATTTATTTATGTACTTTTAAGCACTTTATCCTCTTCTTTTGAGCAAATCTATTCATGGGATGTTTATATATTTAAGTGCCCCAAAGGATCTAAGTGTTTGTAAAAAAATACATGAAATAGTAAAAAAAAGTAATTATTTTGTTATGTCTTAAAATTTGATCTGTCTAACTCTGGACCACTTATTCTTCATGAGAATTTCTCGTTATCTGATTTTCTGTTGCAATCAGAAACATTCTTATCTGATCAAACCCTTGTAATTCAATTTGCTTTGAACCATAACTGACTATAGGGAGAGTATAATTGGAGATAGAAACTTATGCTGAAGTTTTAGGTTGGTGTGATTCAGGAGAATAAATAATTGATTTAAACAAAAACATATATAGGAAACTCATGTTGATTTATCAGTTCCCCTAGCTATGTCTCTCACAATAACTTTTGTTTTCATTCTGCCAATCAAAACACTGTAAAGGATACCTCTTGGCACTTCCAGTAAGAATCATTAGATATAAATATTGGCTAGAAGGTCGGTTGTGAGGATTTGAAAAGGCATGGTGAAAGTTAGGAAAAATAAATAAGGTTGGGAAATTTCATAAGCAGGAGGACCAGTCTGCTAGGACACTGATTGGTCAGTTAGCGTAGCACTGAAAGACTGGCTGCCACAGAGCTAAGGCGTTGGCCCTGTCACATTCATACTTTTCATCACTGCTTTGGATACTTATGAAATTCAGATGATAAAAATGCAAAAGAATGCAATATAATCGTGTTAGATTTGAAGTGGCCAAATCTAAAACGGAAAAAAATCCCAAAGATAGCCCTTTCCTCAACTTAGTTCTAATAGTTGCATGTGTGAAAAGTACATTGTTGTTATAGCAAAGTAAATAATGTCAAAACTCTACTTAGAATACTAAAAAGAAAGAAAAGGAGGAAGAAGAGGTAAAGGAGGAAGAAGAAGAAATAGAGGCGGGGGTGAATAAAAGGAAGGAAAGTAAACAGGAAAAGCAGGCAGAGAGGAAGAAAAGAAGAAAGGGAGAAATGAAGGCAGGCAAGCAGTTGCATTCTTCAATATTTTCTTTGTGTCCCTGTACTATATAAAGGAATCTCTCACCTTCCAAATCAACATGCTAGAATGCATTGTCTGTTTGACGCATACAACTCCCAGTCCATTTTCTAAGCATTGAAAGTGATAGAACTTTAAGACCTTTTATGTAAATTCTGCCTATTCACTAATTCACCATCGCCTTGCATCTGTTCTATTCAAATAGTTATCCAGCTTTGAAAGAAGAGAAACGTGCTCTTATTTCGGTGTTCTAAATGTATAGAAAAGCAGGACTTGAATTGGAACTCTGTTTCTGTTTTAAGAGAGAGAGCCATGAATAGATGCGATTAATAAACATTTATGTGGGAGGAGCATCTTTTCAGAGTTTAAGCTTCAGGGGTTTGGAGTCCAAAGAAGGGAATCACTTGCTCTGCTTGTGATGCTAAATTAAAATTGACAGATATGTCCCCCAGATGTTTTGTCCTCCATAGATCACTCATCCTTTTCCCTTCAACTTATGATTCTTGAGATTGGGAAGGGAAAAAACAGAGAGGCTAGAGCACAAGTAGCCTAATTCTAAATACTTTCATAAAGCTTGGCTTTATGAATTACCTTTTGTCTTTTCCAATCATGAGGGAAAACTTTTCTGCCTCATTGAATCTTTAATGCAATATGCCACATGCACACTACATTACTACATGTGACATTAGGTGATATATTGCAGAGTAACGATAATATTACGTGCAAACAAGCTGTTTGTTTCCCCTGAAGGTAGAATTAAGCAGGTACTCATGGGAAACAGCTACTTGTATTGCTCTTTTCTTAATGGAGTAAATTGTGGATCGGGATAGTGAATGGCTGAGCTCTGAACCATCTCCAGGAATGAATGGGTGCTGCTACTTTCCCTGCAGTGTCTTCTGAATTTGATACATGAATCCCTCTGAAAAGAATTTTGCTTGATGTACGGGGAAACATAAAAGGCTGGGTCCTTGGGGACCCTTTAGAATGAACTATTCTCATTTAATGCACTTTCTCTTTGTATTGAAAAGGAACACAACTTCCATCTCTAGTAAATATAGTCTAATCTATTCAGTAAGTGGAAGGATTGCCTTAAAGGGACCTGAAATTACACTTACTTTTACTTGGGGAAAACCATAATTCTCTAGCCAATAGAATGATGATAGTTTAGTTTCAAAATAGCAGAAGAAAATTAAATGTTCTATTGGCTGTACATGCAGTGCTCTGTACAATTACAGTAATCAATATTGTCCCCAAAAGGGAGGAATTTGAAAGTCTCAACAATAATATTAATAAACTGAGCCTACAAAGTCCAAAATTGTGGAAAATTAAAGTTATGTGTACTGCATGTTCACTAATGTCATGTGCTATATTGTTAGACTTCTTCAATATTAATGGCTAAGTTGGTTTATACAGAGCTCTACCCATGTGTAGCTCTCTTGTCTGTTATGGTTGCCACTGACTCCTGGGTAGACTGGGAATATTACTAGAAAACCTATTCCCCCCACCCTCAATTTCAGTGGGACATCAGCTGGGCAACAAATAGCATTTAAATAGTCAAAATGCTAGCCCTAGCTGGTTTGGCTCAGTGGATAGAGTACCAGCCTGCGGACTGAAGGGTCCTGATTTTAATTCCGGTGAAGGGCACATGCCTATGTTGCCAACTCAATCACCAGTAGAGGGGCATGTAGGAGGCAGCCAATCAATGATTATCTCTCATTATTGATGTTCCTATCTTTCTCTCTGAAAAAATAAAAATATATTGAATAACTGGAAATTATAGTTTATTATCATTCCATAAACAAAAACAGCTCAAAATTTTGAGAACATTCTTAAAAGGAATATAGCATTATCTAATGTTAAAATTAGGAACTAACTTGACTAGTTGTTTGTGTGGTGTCTAACGGATATAGAATTCTGCTGTATTTTGAGCATTTATAGTATCCCACCGAGCCTTTGTGAACAAGGGGCTGCATAGATCATAGAAGGTATTTAAACTGCATAGGAAGTTGAATTGTATTATAGATCCCAGACTTCTGGAGGTTCTTCATCAGGGAAGTATAAAAACCGAAGTAATAATAATAAAACATTCCCCAACAAGAGGACTGAAGTCAGAGAATTGAGTCCAAAGCTTGATGGAGGCCTAGTAAATGTGATGTGGCAAAGGAAATAGCAAGTTCGATAAGAAGAGTTTCAAAAGAATAGGATTGAGGAAGTAATCTGATATAAATAACAAAGTGAAGATAATATTGTATTGCACCTATGGTTTCCAATTTGAAATAGAGAAATAAAGCAATTGGCTTGATCAGATCATGGAAGTTGGGGAAAATAATCAAGTTTGTTTCCTAGGAAGATCCAAATAATGAGATTAGCTTTGAGTACGCTGAGTGTTTGAGACATTATTGAACAATCACTCAATATAGAACTGTTGAAGGCAGAAGTGTATCTATCCATAAATTTATATGTTGAAGTACTGACCCACAGAATCTCAGAATGTGACAGCATTTGGAGAAGGGTTCTTTAAAGAGGCAATTAAATTAAAATGAGGTAATTAGGAGGGTCCTAATTCAACATTGTGGTGTCCTTATAAGAAGGGGAAATGAGAACACAGACAAATTCAGAGGAAGAGCATTTGAGGACATGGGGTCAAGAAGGCCATTTCTATGCCAATGTGAGAGGCCTCAAACGAAACCTACCCTGCTAATACCTTGATCTCTGATTTCTATTACTTAAACCATCAGTCTCTGGTACTTGTTATGGAAGAATAAGCAAACTAATATAGGGACACAGCAAAAGATGAAACACATAGATTGAGGAACAAGGTGTAGACAGTTTAATTGATGAGAGGAATGGAAAAGTCAATAAGAAAAGACAACTAAAAGGAAGCAGGAGTCTTGGAAACATCTGTACAATGAATATAGAATAAGAAAGAAAAGTGTATTTATAAATGAAAAGGGGGTATAATCAGGGTGAGGAAGGAGTTTCTGGATAGTTTAATGCAGTAGAAGACAAAGGAGCTAGGGATGTTACGATCAGGTCACATAAAGATTAAGAATAAAACTGATCAAAAGGCCCATTAGTGGTTGCTAGACAGAGTTAACAAATTACCTTTCAGTGAATATTTTAATGGCGTTATAGGGGTGAAAGACAGGTTGCAGTAGATAAAATAAGAAAAGGTGAATGGCAGAAACCGGTTTGGCTCAGTGGTAGAGCGTTGGTCTGTGGACTGAAAGGTCCCGGGTTTGATTCCAAGCAAGGGAATGTACCTTGGTTGCGAGCACATCCCCGTTAGGGGGTGTGCAAGAGGCAGCTGGTCGATGTGTCTCTCTCATCGACGTTTCTAGCTCTCTATCTCTCTCCCTTCCTCTCTGTAAAATATCAATAAAATATATTTTTTTAAAAAAGAAAGAAAAGGTGAATGGGTAGGAATAAAGAAAATGAGTGCAATACCCCATATCACAGAGTTTGACAGTGAAACTAATACACAAGCACAGGTAATGCCTAGAGCGGGAAGCAAGGACATGGAGGCCAGCAAAGGTGGCATTTGAGAGATGGAGACAGAGATCTTTGGAAGAAGAGGCAGAGGATTTTTCATCCAGAGCTCTACAAAGGAATAGTTGACACTCTGAATATTCGCCTCCCCACCCCCCCAAAAAGCACTATCCCCCAGAAAAGAGGTATTATAACTGACTTGTTACAAAGGATCTCTTACAATGGTATGTATTCACTAATGGAAGACATATTAGCTGGAAATAACAGCAAGAATATGCTTATGAAGAAATTATGGAGTTAAAGGGAAAATAGAGGCAAAGGAATTTAACAGGGAATAAGTAATTATTTCTAGGGATACAACCTCTAAATTGCAGGATGATATCTTAAGCAAATATTTTTTAATTACTTAAATAAATATTTGTCTAAGTAGTTATAAAAAAGTTAACATAAATATTTACCTCTAGGGTGAATAAAGAAGATAATGTTTCTAATTTAGAAATGCATATATGTGGCTTGAGGGAAAAAAAAAGTCTGGGAATAGTATGCATCTTTCAAAAAATTGTCTTTCACATAATTTAGGTAAAAGAAGAATGAATTCAATCACGAAAATTGTTAGATGCTACAAAAACTGCTTCCAATAATGCCAAAGTATGAGTAGCAAAGATGCATAAAGGATTTGGGGGGAATGCTTTATGAAATATGAGTGAAAAAGCAATTTTTAATTCATATGACTATTATTATTCTAAGTCCTCAGGATACTCGATTGAATTAATCTTACGCTTAGTTCATGCTTTATATCATTATCGATCCACATGATAGGAAAGCAAGATCATTTCTAAGGACAGGAATCAACATTGGAGCCTGAGTGGCAGAGTCAATGCAAATGATATAGTCCCTTTAAAAAAAATTCCACTGCAGCATTGTAAATGAAGATATTCATAAAACAAAGCTGATGATTTGTATTCTGCTGTTTCCTCCATGCCGACAAGCAGAGACCCAGCATTGCAGCCTTGACTCTCTGTGCCCTCTCAGGGCAGAGCCTGATCACAAAGCCCTTCACGTGATGCACCGGATGGAAGAGGAGGAACCTGGTTCCTCTCAAAGTTGTTCCGCAGGGAATCACACAGAGCTAACAGTGGCTGATTGAGCAAGGTTTTTAAATTGAAGCTCTACAATGTCGTCTAAGAGCTCATTACATGGAGCTCTGTAAGGAACTAAAATTCAGAAAACTTTTATTCCCCAGCGCCACTGAGAAATAGCCTTCCTCTTAATGCCTCTTCACATATAAAACAATAAATGTCTGCCTGGACTGGAGCACTTGGCATTGTTGTGAGTAATGAGGGGTGAATCTGTGTAAAAGGCTTTTGGTGCTATTAAGAGAAGCATCCACAATACCACATAGCATGCTTGTTCAAAATCAGCCAGATGCTTTCTCAATGGTAGGAGTCTAGAAAGGAAGGGGGGAAAAAAGAAGAAAAAAAAAGAGAAAAAAAGGACACTATATAGTTCAAAGAGGACTGAGCTCTTTAGAATTTTCTAAATTGATAAAAATATCTAGTAGGAGCTAGGAATTGAGTTTGGGAAGGATATTGGGGCATAAATCTATAATGTTGAAAACTTCTGAGCTTCCAAGGTTGCTGTCCATGTCAAGAGATGTAAACCTCAAGCATACACTGTATGGGGCTTAGAAGGCATATTGGAAGAAAAGAAGTTTGTTTTATGAAAAGGGATAACATTCATCCAAACTAAGCATATTTGATATTACATAGGAAACTATATTTTCTTTGGGAGTTTTGAAGAAATTTTATCATAATATAAAATTTGATGCTACTCTTTTAGTTTTCTTTGACCAGCAGAATTTCTCAACTTAGCTTATCGTCTATGTAAAGTGCCTGTCAAATGGAGTGATGTCTTTGTTGAAAGCATTTAGACCCACAGAGAGTGAGTGACCCTCAGGGATGGCTAGACATCTCCCCATTTTGACAAAGATCCTTTTCTGTTTGGAAATTATAAAGCTCAAGCTATAGACCTGGGCACTGACAGGAGGGCCTGTGTTTGGTTTCTTGGAACCTAATGTATTTCTGCAAGCCTGCTATACTGGGGAAAATAATACCTGAATTGATATTTGTGTCAGGCTCGCCCTTGATTGCTAAGGTTCGTATAAAGGTTACTTCTAAAGAAATGTCTGTCATTCTTACTCTGTACTCTTGGGATTTCTGCTCCTTCCAAATCCTGCCCTCTAAAACAATGAAATTATTTTAAAATGATAAGCAAAATAGGGTATAACAGCCCATCTCCCGTCCTGTAATGATTATACATCTCCTCTCTTACAGCTCACAGCGGCTGGAGGACAATTGACATTTACCGTATCATATGACCTTGAAGAAGAAGAAGAAGATACAGCACTCGTACTCCAGTTTATGATTATCTTAGAGGTAGAGTATGGATATTCAACTGTTTTATGCTTTTACTAGAGGCCCGATGCACGAATTTCATGCAAGGGGCTCTGCCACGGCATCCGCCTCTGCCTCGGCCCCCTCTGCTGCAGCTTTGTCCAGAAGGATGTCCCGTCTAATTAGCATATTATGCTTTTATTATTATAGATTTAATTTGAGGTTATTCCTCTACTTGGTTGCTTTAACATCAGTTTATATACTATGATCGAAAAGTGTTATGTCTTGGGCATTTGTTTCTATGTCAGCCCTATGTTTCACTCTGAGACATATCTAGAAGACTGAGTATATTCATTGGGTTCTAGGGATAAAGCAGACCTTTAGACCTGGCTTGCAATTTAAATTAAAAACATAATGGCCATATTCCCACGGAAATAAGTATGATGAACATGTTTGGGCAAATGCTGATGTACATGGTTGTGTATTTTCCATCTCCCCTTGCTTCCAAGTAGAATTTGCTTTACTTTTTTGTTTATACGAGGCAGAAGGAAATGAAAAAGAAAACTTGTTTATTTAGGTGTTGTTAAATGATTTTTACTTCAAAATTCCTATGTTTAGATAAGAAATATATGGGAAAAGCTGCTTTCAGGGTTTGGAGGGCCATAGGCAATTCTAAAATGTTGGAATCTTGAAGGCCTTCTTCTGCTCTTTCTCATATCCCTCCCTCCAACACTCACAAATAGTCAAAGGCACATACTTGCATGCACAGTTGTGATTCTGAATGCGTCAAGGTTGATTTAGCCCCAGGCTCTGTTGTTCTTATTGTGTGTGTGTGTGTGTCTATGAAACTAGAAGTATACCTTGTAATACCTTTGAGATAAAAGGGTTCTATAAATCTAAAATGGTGAGAAAGTATATGTCATTAAAATGAATGAACTAAGATAAGAAAGATAATCTAACTGTCATAGCTCAGTCATTATATTTTCTATTATTTTGATGCCATGACTTTATTGTGAATATGAGAATGCAGGGTTTTCTTGTTTGTTTGTTTTTTACATTGTAGAAAAGTCCTTAAAAACAATAGCTTTGAAGTTTTCTTCCCTATTTTCATATACAACCCACATTCACGACAAAAATAATATATTTGAAATATACAACTCTTGTGCATTGGTATAAACGCAAAGGATTTGAATCACATGCATGTGCAAGTGTCCAGGTGTTTATTGTTTTAGTTATTTGGGGGTGGGTGAGGAGCAAGGTCATGCATAACTGGTTCAGGCTATTATTTAAATTGCCTTCTCTGCCTTTCATATATACCAGAGATATGCTGAATGACAGGGAGAGCCAACCTGAAATTAAAAACCTACTGAGGATACTCCACAAAGTGGAGAAATCAAATACAGACGCTTTGTACCCTTTTATGCTCACTTTTCCATTTTTACTCTTCAATACTTTCTTTTTCCCTTTAGGGCAAAGACTTGAGAATCAGCAGTGCCCAAGATAAGGTGGAACTGCGACCATCTGAAGACTATATTTATGTACTGCCACTCAAAGAAGACTCATTTACCATACATGGCACAGATTTTCCAGTCAGTAGAAAAGAGTTTATGACAGTGCTTGTGGATATAAAGCGCATCCTCATCCAAATCACAGACAGCCTTGGGGTGGATGCCATCTACAGGTAAACTCAAGAACTGCATCTTCCAGTGTTTGCACATTTTCTTTGGGGCATGCATGCCCCTTAGAAGAGTGCCTTTTAAGATGTCCAGGGTTCCTTGTCTTCAATTAGTAGATAATAATGGAGCACCGGTGTTCTAAAAAGTGTTTCTATTAAAGCTGAAAATTTAAATACCTAGAGTAAATTTGTCTTAGCCCTTTATTAGTATGGTGATTCATTGGCAATTCTGCCAGAACATGTGATAAATGATCCCTAAATGGAGAAGTGCTATACAGGAAACTAGAGTCTCCTTTATGACTCAGATAGGGGGACACCAAATAGATGTAATTTCAGGATACCCATATTCAGAAACTAGTTTGCAATTAATTTATTCTATTAATTAACTAGTTTCTGACTTAGTAGATAGTTCATTTGTTTGTTTGTTTATTGTTATTCTTCATTCAAGGATATTTTTTTAAATATTGATTTTTTTACAGAGAGGAAGGGAGAGATAGAGAGAAAGAAACATCGACCAGCTGCCTCCTACACACCCCCTACTGGGGATGTGCCCACAACCAATGTACATGCCCTTGATTGGAATCGAACCTGTACCTTTCAATCCGCAGGCTGACGCTCTATCCACTGAGCCAAACTGGTTTCAGCTCAAGGATATTTTTTCCCATTGATTTTTAGAGAGAGGGCAAGGGAAGGGAGAGGGGAAGAAAGAGAGAGAGAGAGAAACTTTAATAACCGGGGCCAGGGATCAAACCCTTAACCCAGGTACATGCCCTTGACTGAAATCAACCCAAGACCCTTTTTTTGGGGGGAGGTCAATGCGGTAACCACCTAGCAACATCAGCCAGGGCAGTATCTATAATAATAAAAGCATAATATGATAATTAGGCAGCCGGGACTGCCAGGGAGACTTAGATCCTGGGTGCCTGCCGGGGACTGGAGGGAAGCCTGGGTCCCGGGTACCAGAGGGAAGCCGGTGTTGGCAGCCAGTGGGAGGAAGGCTGACGCTTGCACAAATTTTGTCTATCGGGCCTCTAGTATAGTTTATAATAAGAAATATAAGCACCTTCATTTAAATAGCCCCAAGTTTCTTTATAAAACACTATTAGACTATAAAAGCTGCACGGTATGAAGGAAAGAGGAAGAGCTTTGGAGCCAACCAGACTAGGAATTCAATAAATTCGATTGCTGATTATATGTGTAACCTTTGGCAAGTGATTCGTCCTTGTGGAAACTTGATTTCTTCAAGTATAAAGTGGAGATAATGGTGCTCACCTTTCGGGGTCATTGTGAAAATTATGTGATGATTATGTCAAGTGCTCATTACCTAGAACACTTTCAAAAGCTACCTCCTTTTTGTTCTCCATTTGTTTTCCTTAAAGAGAGAACTCCCTGATGTGAACCAAACGTGCCCATGTCTGACTTACTGTAGGCTGCTATGCTTTTCATTTGGGAAAAATGACATTCGCCTGACAAAATGTAAACTTCACCTGTGTCTGAATGAGCTCCGTGCTTTCTCCTCTTCTACTCTAATAACAAACAGCAAGCTAGCATGGCAACTACCTTTTTATTTGTATTTATTTTTAATATTATTATTCTTTTATTGCTTTTTAAAAAAATTTATTAAGGTATTATATGTGTACATAGCTTACCATTGCCCCCCTCCCCCACCTCCCATACATTCCCTCCCTCCCCAGAGTTTTGTGTTCATTGGTTGTGCAACTACCTTTTTAAATCAGACTAAGTTAAATTATCAAATTGGACCCCAAACTGACAACTTGGCATTCCCATCATCAAAGCAATGTTTCCAATACTATTTAATCAACAAGAGGATTTTTTTTCTGATGCTCCCCCAGCTCTGTCATTTGTGTGTGGTGCCTAGTTTGTCTTTCAACTAAGTGTAATCATCATTACCACCTCCCAAAGGAGGGATCTGCAGACCCATAAACAGAATCACTGCCAAACAATGTACCTCTTTTGCAGAGGCAATTCTGCTAGGAGCTGGGTTACAATGCCATGAAGATGAGAAGCAGCACTCAGGAATTAATTATGTGTTTCCCCATTTAGTAAAACGAGTTTGTTATAATGTTTCAACAGTACAAAGAGACGAGTCCTCTGGCTTTCAGAATGAATGATAACCAATTTGACAAAAACTGACTAGCGGGCTTATTTATTTTTGTCAGCGTTGCTTCTCAGACTCATTAACCCAAAGGTGTTTCCCCCTGATTTATGTCAGATGATTTCAGTGTCTGTCCATCTTAGAATCATCAATTTCATGGGAAGTCTTTTGAAGTGTCCCCAAACCCAAGAGGCATGTGCACAGAGCATGGCTATGTGAACTGACACACAAGCTAATCCAAGTAGGGGGCAGCTTTCTGGTTCAAGAAGTAAAAGCCAATGTCAGGTGTGAAACCCCTACCCACGTCAGGTGAGCTGAAAGTCAGCGTTGAATCCCCGAGTCGGTAAACTTGTTATATTTTATTAATCTCTGATCTGCTCGTGGATTGATTTGTATTTGTGAAACATTACTTGAATTGATTTCAACTTGTCTTACACAGTAGGCTTCCGACTTGGTATACAGTTTGTGTGCAAGCACAAGTAAATGGAAACGATCTCAACAAAAATTTGTGATTTAAGTTATTTAAGGAGGACTTCATTCTAGGGCAGTTCTCTCAGCAAATGGGCTTCGATCATTTCAAGTATGTGGTTATGACGGTCCTCCATTATCCACCACGGATATATTTAAAGACCTACCATGGATGCCTGAAGCCACAAACAGCACCAGACCTTATATATGCAGTACTATGTTTATTCTATACATACATACCGATGACAAAGTTTCATTTATAAATTGGACCCAGTAAGAAATGAACAAGAATGATTAATAATAATAGAACAATTATAATATACTGTAACAAGTTATGTGAAAGAAGTCTCTCTCTTTTCCCAGTAATTATTATATATATTTTTTAATTCAAAACGATTCCTTCTATCTGTGTAACTATCTCTTACTTGCAATACATGGCTTAGTGTCCCTTGGTGTCCCTTGCAGTACATGGCTAGGTGTCCCTTGTCTTCATAAGATTCAGTGCTTTCTGGCACAACACATTGTCCCTAGGCAAGAACTTTCACCTTTTCACTTAAAGGAAGCGCTTTGCAGCTTCTCTTTCGCACACCAGAACTGCCAGTTTCAGTCCTCTTGTGCTTTGGGACTATTCAGGAAAGGGAAGGCTACTTGAACACAAGCACCGCCATACTCTGCAGTCAATCCGATACCCACAGCAGCTGTGCTGTGACTACAGGGCGGGAGGTGTATGTAGGCAGCCTGGACATACTGGACAAAGGAATGGTTTATGAGGACAGAGCTAGAGGGTCTGAGATTTCATCATGCCACTCAGGTCAGTGTGCAATTTAAAACTTATGAATTGTTAATTTCTGGAATTGTTCACTTAATATTTCGGACTGTGATTGACCTCCGGTGAGTGAAACCTTGGAAACTGAAACCGAGAAAAGAGAAACTGTGGAAAAGAGAGAGTGCCGTGGATGGCATTGGTCGTGAAAGGCGAATTGGATGCAGGTCAGGATTTGGACTTTTATTCTCGGGCCAGCTATTTCATAGTTTTAGCCATGAATGTACCTTTGACTTCTTTGGGTTTCAGTCCCCTCCTCTGTGAAATAAGGAGGAAGACCCACCTCAAAAGATTACCATAAAAATGGAATTAGAGGGCCTCAAAAGCAGAGCTAATGGCCAGTCAGCCCACAAATCTGAAGCATTCTTATCTGAACTGCATTGTTCCAAAGAATAGCATTTTTCCCAAACACTGTTAAGACTTGGAGATATCTAGAATAAAGCACATACTGCTATTTCTAAAATTGTGACAGTTTTGCTGTCATTCTTTTTCAGGATTCTGCGAGGCCCATACAATAAAATTATTCAGTTTCTTTCTCATTGTCCTCTTTCATAAGATGAAGATAAAACTAGAAAAAAATTTCATCCTTGCCGAAACCGGTTTGGCTCAGTGGTAGAGTGTCGGTCTGCAGATTGAAAGGTCCCGGGTTCGATTCCGGTCAAGGGCATGTACATTGGTTACGGGCACATCCCCAGTAGGGGGTGTGCAAGAGGCAGGGCAGCTGGTCGATGTTTCTCTCACATCGACGTTTCTAGCTGTCTATCTCTCTCCCTTCCTCTCTGTAAAATATCAATAAAAATATATTTTTTTAAAAAAGAAAAAAATGTCATCCTTATTTCAAGGATGTAAGAAAAATAATTAACCTAAAAGCTTATTTTACTCTGTTAATTTCTCTAAGCCTTAGCTTTTCAGTAGCATCCTTGATATTTAACTCAAGGAGGACACCCATCAGCTTTTCCCTAACATCTATTCAGTGTAGAACTTAACAACAACAAAAATATATATATATATATATCAATATCATTTCTTTCACTTTAGAGTGGACATTAAAACCGTCCATCAAATTTTCAATCTCCTTTTGGAATATTTTATTTCCCTAACCTTTGAGGGTAGGTGTGATCATGTGACTGGGTTTGCCCAATGAAGTGTGATCTGAAATGATGTATTACCTCCTATACCTCCACCCCCAAACAAAGCATTGAATTGCCAGTCAGCGACTCCCAGTATCATACTGATCTACCAGAAGATGAAAAGAACCTGAAATCTTGATAGCACATAAAGGTCAGCTGCCTTGAACAGTCATCGACTGTGGAGGCTTTTGCACGAGTCAACTTTTGCTTTCTATGAATCCACTGAGAATTTGAGCACAACTAGGCCATCTTAACCTTATTGTGATGCTCCCATGCATCTTTATTGTTTCAAAGAAAATGCAGAATCTTTTCGAAGGAAGATGTTTTCACATGACTTTTAGAGTAAATTTGGGGGAGCTTTTTTAGTATCAGAAATACCACTCAGAATTTATATAATAAATGATCTAGAAAATCCTTATAAACAAAGGAATCTTGGTGATTATAGAAATAATATCAATAGTATCTTTTAATTTTCAAATTAATGATGCAGATGATTATCTATATAATTTGAAGAAATTATACTGATAAGGACTCTAGGACTTAAACAATTTATGCAATTGCTAGGTACTAAGCTGCTGGTAACAGGCTCAGCCAGGATTTAAGCCCACACGTGGTTCCTCCCCATAATCTTTGGCTGCCTCTCAAATCTATTCTGTAAATATTAGATTCATTCCGTCTGCCAACATTTACTGAGCACCTTCCCTGTGTATTTTTCTAAGTCTCAGTTCCCTCTTCTGTAAAATAGTAGAAACAATATTTAACTTTCAAGATTGAAGGCTAAGTGAGAAAATAATGTACCCAAAACACCTGACAAGCTACTTAGCATATGTTGAGAGGCAATGCAAGTGACAAGATGGCCATTGCTTTTGGAGTCACACTTGGGTTTGAATTTGTGCTGTACCATTTGCTAACTGTATTATATGGACAAGGCACTTGACCTCTCTGAGACCCAGGTTTTCACTTGTAAATGTGGACAAAAACATGATTACTACATTGGATTCATTGACACTTAAGATAAGTATAATGTCCATCAAGCCCCCGTCATAATGCATGGAAGAGGGAAAACAGTACATAATGATTATTATGATGTGGTAGGTCTAGGCTAAGCAAAGAGGATTCAAAGATGGATAAATTATCACTGAATTCAAAGAAAGCAAAGTCCAGTATGAAAGTCAGGCATACATTTACAATGATATTACAGTGTAGTAGAAGTTTGCACAGTACCCACTGATAGAACTAAAGAAGGAAGAGATGAATTCTGATATTATTATTTAATATATTTTTAAATGTCTTTTTTGATTTTGGAGAGAGAGGAAGGGAGAGGGGAAGAGATAGAAATATCGATATGAGAGAAATATCAATTGGCTGCCTCCTGCATGCCCTCCACTGGGGATCAAGCCTGCAACCTGGGCATGTGCCCAGACCGGGAATTGAACCAGTGGCTTCTTGGTGCATGGGTCAATGCTCAACCACTGAGCCACACCAGCTGAGCACCATTTAATGTATTTTTGATGTATGGCTGCAACAGTATAAAATTGTTTGTCATTTACCTTAATTGATGTGGGATTGAAAATATTTGAGTAAAAATGTTTTGCTCTTTCTTAGTTGGCCCACTCAGACATTGACTGGGCCACTGAATGATTTTGTTACCATCTTAGAAAAAGAGTAAAATGATAAGGCTCCTCAAATTTAGTACCTTGTGGAACTTCTTCAAGACAGAGGCTAAAAAAGAGTTATGCGTCATCATCTTGTTTTAATAAAACAAAATAGAACAAAGCACCTGAAAAGCAAAAAAAAATAAAAATTATAAATGGTTGCTATCCTAAAATCACATTTATTTAAATAGAATTAAATGGAATTCAATATAAAAAAGTGGAGAAAGGATTCAGGGTGGGAGACCTGCAAACAGGGACAGTTCAGCTTATATAATTATGCATTTTCTCCTCCTCCATCAGCTTATCTGTACGTCCAAGTCATAATAATAAGGGGGAAAAAGCCAGCTAAAACATTTGACTTAGTTGGCAAATTTTTGATAAGTTCATGCATCTCCAAATATCAGTACTTTATTATTGCCAGTGTTATGTATTTAAATGAATGCAGCCTGGTTTTAAGAGAGAAAATGACCATATAGGAGGAGAGGGAAAAATAAACCCCAAACTGCAGCCTTCTTCATGAGTAACACTTAAAACTGTTAAACACATTAAAATCCCATTTAACAAATAGCAGAACCTAATGAACATTGGGATTGCTCAGTGAATACTAATGTGGAGTATTGCTGGGAAAGATGTTTACGTGATAAAATTTCTAATAGCTCCAATGGTTACACAGATTAAGGAGAGAAACATCTGTTGTTCAAAGACAAATGAAATTTGACAGTGCATTGAAAATATTTTTTGTTTTGTTGTATTTTAAATTGTTCTTAAAGTACTTAATTACTCTTTTTTCTTCTTTTTTTTTTACTTTCTAATACTTTCCTTACATTTTAATTATCGATTTTATATTGAAAATCCTGGGAGTATATCTGTATACAATTGACCAGTCTGCTATTTAGTAAATTGTTACAGTCTTTCATATGACAATTAACTAGTATAGCAATCCTGAAATCATCTCATTGTGAAATTAAAGTGATCAGAAATATGTTTGTCATAGGACAGTCCATTAATTGCTGCCACTTAGGTGCCACAGTACTTTCAGATGAGATCTGGCCTTTGACCTCAAGTATTAATTCTGATAGGTTTTAATTTATTTTCTTTGTTAATCAAACAAGTAATGTGTTTTAAACTTATCTGATTTTATTCATCTGAAATGTGGATACTAAGCTTTAGTGTATCATTTGTTATAGAGTATGCTACTAATTATTAGTAATATAACTAAATTCCACTCATCTATTCACTGTATGTATGTATGTATGTATGTATGTATGTATGTATGTGTTTTTGTGTTTAGTTTTATATCCATCCATTCATTCATCCATGTATTCATGTATTTCCCATTTATCTATTGTTCTCTCTATACATCCATCCAACAAAAGTGCATTGAGTGCATTAAGCATATATTGAGCTGATCAGTCCATGTATATAGATTATATGACAGGGCCTTTGTTCTCAAGGAGTAGTTCATATGTTCATGTCAACATAAGCAGAACTATCTTTATTTAGTAACTCTTCCAAAGCCTATGTTGTATTAAGAAAAACTGCCAGATACAGAAATTCCACTCCTAGATGTATTCCCAGAAGAATTAAAAACAGGTACTTATGAAATACTTGTACATGAAAGTTTATAGTGGTACTATGTCCAATAGACAAAAAATGAAGATAGCCAAACAATCCATTGACAGATGAATAGGTAATCAAAATGTGGTATATTCATAAAAAATAATACAGTACTGATAAATACTAAGACATGGATGAACCTTGAAAATATTATGCTAACAGAGAGAAGCCAAACACAAAAGGTAATATATTGTACAATTTGATTTGCATGAAATATCCAAAATAGGTAAATCCATAAAGGCAGAAAGCAGATTTGCGCCTACCAGGAGTTGGGAGAAGAATGACACAGAAAATGATTATTTAGTAGACGGGTTATTTTTTGTCTAATAAAAATATTTGGAATTAGACAGATGTGGTGGTTGTACAACATTGTGAATGTATTAAATAACATTTTAAAGTAGTTAGTTTTATGTTATGTGAATTTTCACTTCAGTTTAAAAAAAGGATTTCCAATGACACTTCATGTTCAAGTTTATTATAAAAAAAGCCCATTTAGAGGTTTTCTAAAAATCTCTATGTAGCCTAAACACTGTAGAACAGTAATTTATTTAATGCTTAACACTGCCAGGTTGTCTAAGCTCTACCCCCAGAGAAGACAGCATTTAAGAAAGAGTGTTGGATGAGTTCATCAGTAGCCAAAGATAATCTGCTTGTCTGTAGAGGATGCCAGCTCACAATTTTAGCATCTGGCTTCCCTGTCCAAATGCCTATTTTCTGGGATTTAAACTTGATTTTCCTTTTCTACTTCCTGATCATGTATGAATTATGCATATTTCAAGGTATTATCAAAGGACTAAGATTGGTAAATGGAGATAAAAACAATAAAGACTTGGAAACTTGTTGCGGAAAAATTTACAGCTTTGTGAAAGGCTGTCACTTTTAAAGAAACACTTACTTTCCTAAAACTGGCAAGCTTTTTGTTAATTACAAATTGCCCTTCAATTAAAATCTACCACCAGTCTTGAGAAAAGAAGTAAAAATGCCTGCCACAGCAAGAGTCAATGGCATCCTTCTTATGCTTAAAGAATGCCATATTATGTGATATGCAGGTCTACCAGTCATTGTGAAAACCAGTATTATCATTATGCATCAATAGCAGCCATTTAATAGTGCTCTTAAGTTTGAAATTTATTTAATTTGTTAAAATGATGAAAAGCTAGTTTGAGGGATACAACTAGTATTTCTTATACTACTCATGCAGTCATTTCTATTTTATTTCTACAGTTAATGAAAATATAAAATGCCTACTAATTAATAATCAACTGCATGTTTTATATTATATCTATAACTTTCTATTTATTACTTAACTTAATCCTTTAATCAAGCTCATGATTTACGGACTCATATTATCCATTAGATAGATGACAACATTGAAACCTAGAGAGATTAAGAACTGGTAAATGTTGGAGACCATATATATATATTTGTGTGTGTGTGTATTGTATACAACTTATGTAACAGCAGTTTTTCAATTTAGCCAAACTAGCTGTGACCCAAAATAATAAGTGATATCAAATCACTCTGTTAAAATCACCAGACTGTAAAGGAGTATCAATATAATAAAACCCAAAGACACTGAAAACAATGATTTCAATTTAGGCCCAAAACAAATTAAATAATTCACTGAACATTTGAGAATATTTGACTTTTACGTACCAACATACAGATTTATTTTTGTGAAAGAGAAATCAAGATTATTTCTTTTCCCTTTTATTCTTCTTTTATCTTTTCTAATTCAATGGCTCATACTGAATATATATATATATATATATATATATATATATATATATATAAATATATATATAACTTTTTCCTCCATTTTTAAATCATGTGTACCATGTTCTTTCTCTAATTAATTCCTATTGCCTCCTGATTTTCTAGTTTAAATGTTAACTTAAATCAATTATATTAATGTTTTCTGTTTTAAAAACCTTTTCAAATATGTAATCTTGAACTATCTCTAAACAAACAAACAGAAAATAAAATAAAAATGGAGTAAATCAAAACACAGACAAAAGAACAAGAAATGAGCAAGAATGCTCTCATAACTTCTCAGCATGTCATGGTGGTAGTGGTTGTACACACTATCAACTAAGCAGACTTTACCTCATACAGTGAATGACTAGAGCTTCAAGTTACAGATATTGTTTAGCCTTCTTTCTAAAGGCAGATAATTTGCTTATATTTACCTCATTGTTACTGTACTATTCCTTCAGCTACATAATGCCTAAGAGCTTGTTTACTTATTTGCCATCTCTTTTTCCTTCTGCCCCAGGTTGAGCTCTGTTGGCCTTGACTCTGCTGTTCACTATCCTACCGATGGAGGCTTTGCGTCAGCTGTGGAAGTCTGTCAATGTCCACCAGGGTACACTGGATCCTCTTGTGAAGTAAGTTTGCAAGAATATATCCTCAGTGCATTCTAAGTCCCTTCATCGTTTCTTTCAGTAAACTGTTCTAAAAAGAGTCTAGTCTTTTTAAGTCAAAGATTGCAGAATCAAATGAAAATATATTACTTATAGAAGAAGTTTGACTGTCTGCCAAAAAGTCATGGCTTTCAGCTGGAGTGCAACTCACATAATGTCTTCTTGAAATTGTTTCTTCGTTTTTCTAATCTTTTGTGCCTTACTCTTTCTCTACTGTATTCCTAAGAATACAGCAAAATTGCAATCATCTAAAGGACACTATCTTTAAAATGTCAAGAACATAATATATGAAAGAAATTCCCCACGGGTCTTTGATTTGTTTAGTAGCTGAAGTTTGAGATTTTTATTGCTGTCTCAATATTCTAGATTTCACAAGGATATTAATGTTTCTTACTTAATACCAGTATGTCATTTTAAGGTAATAGTTTTTTATTTACTTCTATGTATTTTACTTAGGTAGTTTGAAAATTGATTTTATTTAAAACCTGGTCGAAAACTACAAACACCAATTCCCTGACAGAGAGCATGGCTTGCAGATAAATAGGAGCTTAAGTTCTTTAAAAATGAAGCCCTTAAGGAATCATTTGAGTGTACCAAGATGTTCCACTTCAGCACACTACCCATTATGCCGTTTACAGAAATACTCTAGGCACTGCCTGCCTTCCCAATTCTCTTGTGCTCTGAAATAATGTGTGCTTCAAGAGGATACACAGGCTTTAGATTCATATTTGTGGCAAAATGTGTTTTCTTTAACTGGGCTCCCATGTACCTACCTAGAATAAAACAAAATGTAATCCATTGAAGTAGTCCCTTTTCCAAAATTCATGTCAAGAGAGAAAACTAATACTTGAAATGAATTAACTCTGTCAATGCAAATTTGACTTTGCATGTAAAATACTTGCTTGTATTTGATGAAGCATATTCCTTTGTTAAGAGCCTAGCAGTTTTTATTTCAAACCGGCAAGCTCTCTTTGAACCTTCAAGTTTTTGTTTCAATTGGAATAATAAATTCATTGATCCTATCCTTGCTTTAGTACTTATTCCCACATTAGTAATTCTCAAAACCCTTTCTCGTCCTTTGTACAAGTGCCAAATGCCCATGGAATATAAAATTCTCTGAATATTAGTATTGTTTAATTGGCTATACTTTTCATTTCTTATGTACTCTCTCCTAAAAAATAATATTGAGAATCTTTGGTAAATTATGCACTAGATGCTGAGGGGATTATCAAGAAGATTACATCAGAATCCCTATCCTTCAAGACCTAACAATCTGTTTAGGGAGAAAGAATAAATACTTATGAAAAATTGGATCACAGCACTATATAATTAAGAGACCAGTAAGTGGTGCAGAACATAAGTGCAATAATCATTCAAAGAGGTGAGCAATTCCAGTGGAGAGAGATGTCACCGAAAGTATCCTGAAGTGAAAAACACCTCAAATTTCATCTTAAATAATGATAACTATTAGGTAGGAAAAGAGAAGTATGCAAGTATAAGAACAAAGAAGAGGAGGGATAATAAAAGCTACCTGTGCCTCTCACATAATAATTGTTTGATAAATAAAGTTATTTTTGAAGTCTACAAAATAATAATTTCATTGAATCAGAAGATAATAAATTCTAGAGCTCTAGAGTTTCTTGCAGACTTGCATATTTCATCTCTATAATAACACCTTCCTATCCCTAGATTCACTACTATTTATTCCTATTCTTTTCTGATTTTATTACCTTTTTTTACTGAGTTCATAAGGCCAGACACACTAGTTTTGTTAACACTAATATCCGCATACCCTATAAGAACTTAATTAATTCTAGGTTGATAAAAAAAAATTGTGACTCCATTATAAAATGATCCTCATTTATTTCACTTGAGGTCACAATGTTTATTCAGAATAACTTTTTTTCTCATTTCTACTTGAGTTATATGTTCCGCTACAGTTTGTCTTTCAAATATTTTCTGTTTTCTAAACTATCACCATAATTTATTTTACTTGACAGGTGGGTCAGGTGAGGAAGTGAAAGCAGAGTGGGATACTGAATAAAAAGAAGCATTTGAACTCAGTTTCTTCTTGTGTATAATGGAAATATCAAGACTCTCATTAGAAGTGTCCATAATTTCATTTAGCTAACATATATTGGTGACCATACATTTTGAGACTATCAAGATCCTAGACATGGATGATACTTGATGAGAAATACAGATATGGTCCCTGCCCTCCAGGGCATTTAATTTGGTGGAAGGCTAGATAACATGCCAGAAAACAGATTTGAACACATGTGTTAAATTCAATGAAGAAAATAACCAGCTGCCTCATTAGACGTACTGAGAATGGGTGTCGGAAGATTAGATGGAAGGGGCTACTTTGTAAATGGCTCTCAGGAAAGGCTCTCTGAGATGGAAACATCCATGTAAAAGGAACTGATGAAAAAGTGGAATAGAGCTTGTAGCCTGCAAGCGTCTGAAAGGATGCAAGTATGGCTGGAGCTGAGCAAGCAAGGGGAGAGAGTGGCACAGATGTGACTGGAGCAGCCGGGCCATTCAGAGCTTTGCATACATGGGACTTGATTATAAGTGCAATAGAAAATCAATGGAAGGCTTTAAGCTGAGTGGTACCATGATCTGAGTTACGTTTTTTGAAAAAGTTTTTGTAACTACAGTATGAAAATGTAACATAGAGGGCAAGAATAGTCTATATGCATTTGTGGCAGAAGATAGTTATAGTAATAGTTTGTGTTGGTATAATGGCAGGCAAGGTAGAAAGCAGTGTTTATTCTATGTATATTTTGATAGCAGAACCAGTAGGACTTACAGATAGATACACTACATGCCAAAGGAAAGTTAGAAGGAAAAAGTTTAAGAATGAGTCAGATCATAAGCTTGCGGAATTGAATGTGATGCCATTTACTGAGCTAGAGGGTAGCTGAAGTAAGCAGCCCATTCTAGAAATACTGGGTTTGAGAAGCCTGTGAAGTACAGATTTCAATAGACAGTTAGAATATGTAGCTCTTGAACTTTGCATATCTGTCTGCTCTAAAGATATGCACTTGGAAGCCTCATCAATGATGGGACTGCATACAATTGGCTAGGAGAGAGTGTGATTTAAAAAAAAAAGAGAGAGAGAGATAGAGAGAAAAGTGACTCACTCCCCAGGAGCTTCTGACAAGGAGAAGTGGAGTGGAGACAGAAGAGACAGCAAAGGGAAAGCAGAAATGTGGGGACTGGGATGTCATGAGAGTTACAAGAAGAGGGTATTGAGGGAAAAAGTAATCGACTAAACCAATGTTGACGAAAGGTCAGATAAAATGTAATTGAGGACTTGTCCCTTGGATTCGGCTACCTGAAATTTGGTGACACAGACAAGAGCAGTTTTCAATGAATGGTGGCAGCACAAGATGGATTAGAATGGGGGAGGGAGGGAAGAAGCATGAAAGGAAAGTGAGGAAGAAAAACAATTTAGAGGAGTTTTACTGAAAAAAGAGGCAGGCAAGTAACTGGAAAGCTATTGGATATTAAGGAACTAATTTTGTCATTTTTTGCTATTTCTGTGAGTTAAGTTTTGATGAGGATACTCGATCATTTTTTTTTTGAGCTGCTAATAGCGATCCAATAGAAAAGAAAGCTGTTACTGATGCAGCACAGAGGAAATACTGGGAAGATGATATTGAACTTTGCATGTCTGTCTGACCTAAATGTGGATAGATAATGGGATGCAGATCACCAGTGGGGCGGTATTCCTTTGAGAGGATGAGGGACCCTGTTCTGGAGGATATGGCCAATGGCTATTTACATCTGTGCTTTTGGACTTAGTAGTGGAAAGATGGCTTCCATTAGTTTCCAGTGTCTCTGCGGCTAATGCGATGAAATCACTGGCTAAGAGAGAGAGAGGTGAGGAGTTTGGAAGTTTAAGAGGTTTGGGTATGAGTATAAAATAAAGCTTATAAACAATAATTCCATAATTATTTGTCCTAAACACACTAGATCAGTTCTCTCTCTCATATCAACACCCTTAATCTCTACCCCTTTCTGGATATGTAGCTTTTTGGTTTTTAGAAATACATATCACAAAAGAAAAATCTCTTCTACAATGAATCTATAGGGTAGCAAAAATTTAACAGAGAGAAATTATTAGAAGGGACAGGAAATTGACACCTTCTTTTTTGTACTGCCCGATTAAGAGGAAGGTTGCTTTTGCTTTTCTTTCAGATGTGAAGTATTGGCACATCGTTTTTTTATATGTTTGTTATCAGTGTTCAAATTTAAGAGTCCTCAGCTCCTCCGGCAGAAGGAACATTTCTAACAATACACAACACAGTTCTATATACTTTATTACTTCAGTGATTTCTTTCTTGTTTCCATTTCAACTGGGGGGAAAAAGGTCTTTTCATGAAATATTATGTTGTAGTTAACTCTCCAGAAATGAAGTAAATCACCCACAGGCTGCAGTTATAATTTGAGGGAGATCATACGCTCCTAGAGGACAGCCATGTCCCCCCTCTATTTTATATCCCACCTAGTTTATAGCCACCCCCACAGAATGGAAACTTAGTTAAGGGAGATGGTGGTCTTAGAGCTGGCATGTACACACAGATATCCTAAGACCCAAATATCATTTTTAATCAGAATTCTGGTTTTATCTGATAAAGTGTTTCATACTTAAAAAATAATGAATATAAAATTCTAGTAGGATACTACGATAAAACAAAACATGAAGGGAGTGTATAATAAATAAATCATAGACTTTTTGTGTAAAATTGAGAAAGGATAATAGGATGAAGGAATTTGAGAATGAAATATATGATTTATGTATGTGGAGAAATTAGCAGTGTATGTAATCAAATGTAAGAGTGGGTTGCCTTCCAAATTATTGAGAAGATTTTCTGAAAGGGATCAAGTTAAGGATAGTTAGTGGGTGGAAAAGATAGTGCATTCCAGCGAATCAACATTCCTTGGATTGACATTAGTTGCCAAGGTAGGCTAAGATTCTTTTGAGAATCCTTCTATGTTTTCTGCTTTTATTCCCGGTACTTTTCCTTCTTTTTTTGTCTGTGCTTTTTACTTCAAGACTGTCACATTTCAATTCTTTATATCTCTGCTTTATTTTGCTATTTCAGAAGAGACTCCAAGCTAATGCTTCCTCTAATCTCATACCTGCCAATAACGCTAAGGTCAGTACGAAGCTCCAATGTCAGGAGGAATAGCTCTGTAGCAATGTTTCAATAACTCAGCAAAGCTTTGACAAGCACATTTTTTAGTTTACTGCCTAAATATTTTTCTTTACCCATGAAAGACAAAAAAAAAAATGTTTGTTTTTTTTTTTAATTCCTGAGACTGACTTGAAACATTATCTTTGTTTTAGTCTTGCTGGCCTAGGCACAGACGAGTAAATGGCACTGTTTTTGGTGGCATCTGTGAACCTTGCCAATGCTTTGGCCATGCGGATTCCTGTGATGACATCACTGCGGAATGCCTGGTAAGTGATTTCTTCTTTGTGGATGTTGATTGACAAGGCTGCAATCAGCCCCACAGGCCCTGCGCTTCAATCAATACCTTCGTGACTTAAAACACTTGAGTCAAGAAGTGATTTGACAGAGATCTTTATATTGAGCAGGGTTGGAAGTTGAGAATGCTCTTTCATATGTGCTCTCCCCCCCAAAAAAAACAGGTATTAGGAGTGTTTCTTCCTATTAGGCTAAAAATTGAGTTAGGATCAGATACATCAAAATAAAATATAGCTGATGACTGAGGTACACTTCTGCCATGAAAATGCGTGGTTTTAATCCCCTCCATAAATCTACCAAACCTAGACCTTACTTCTCTAACAGGAAACGATTTGTATCCCCGTGGCATGGAAAATAAACAATAACCTATGCGATAGCCACAATGTGTTTGTTTGTTTTGACACTGAAGAGGAGAGCATACTGCATACATGTTTATTCATAAATTGCAGCTTTTAACTAAATACAAGGCATCATATATAGATTGAAATAATAAATATAGGCAATACATATTCATCAAAGCTCTTTACTCTTACAATTAAGTCTACACACTTAACAAGAAAAACAGCTCTACAAAGAGTGGAGCACTTTCTATCCTGCTAAGAAGGCTTTGGATTGGGGAATTGCACTGAACAGACCATTCTGATCAACTCAAGGGCATGTTAGTTTTATATTGTCTGACATGGCACGAAGCTTGAAACAACACTTCTCATTTCATTAGCCTTACAGAAACACAATTTGAAACGGTGCCAGTTTAGTAGGATATCATACTCTCATTTCCCTGTAGAATTTCAGGCAGACTCTGTTTTCTGTATTTCTTTTTTTTAAATTTATTTTTATTGATTGTGGTATCACATAATTGTCCTTATCCCCCCATTCCCATCCCAAGCCCCTCCCTACATATTCCCCTACCCCCCTGTTGTCCATGGCCACTGGCTAGGCCCATGTGCATGCACACAAGTCCTTTGGTTGATCTCTTCCCCTTACCCCCACCCTCCCCTACTTTCCCTCTGAGGTTTGAGAGTCTGATCGCTGCTTCTCTTTCTCTGGCTCTATTTTTGTTCACCAGTCTATGTTGTTCATTATTTCCTCTAGATGTGTGAGGTCATGTGATCCAAGAAATACCCTTGTAAGAACCTAAACCGAGACAAGCCTTAATGGTTATGCTGAGAGGCAAATGAATCAGTCAGTCTGTAGTGAGTTCCTTTCTGGGCCAACAGTTCTTTTGAGTCCCAATTTCAATGTCAAATAGTTCCTTATGTGTTCATGTCAGCCATGATATTTCAGATCTGGTTGGTGGACAAATGGTGGTAATGCAGGTCTGACCGTCTCTGGTTTGGTCCTGGGCATCCTTCAGCAAAATGCAGCTGCTGTCTGCTGGTATGGTGAGCCATTGTCAGCATCTTCCATCTCTGAATTATGTCTCTTCTCTCTTCATGGCTGAGCACTTCTGTCTATTTCTCTCTGTTACAGGATTCCAGATGGTCTCAGAGTTGTTTTCTGAAAATATACAAACATATTCTCGACCAAAAGTTAATAAAGTGATATTTTCTTTAAATTTGACTTGGGATTCTTTTTCATTTTTTCCCCCAAATAATTTTCCTCTGGCTTGTTTTGACACCATGTGTGTATTTTTATAGGTATCTTGCTGTTAGCGTTTCAAATAAAGGTTAATTTTCTAAAGTACAAAATTTTTTTAGGTGTAAATTATTCCCAGGATATTTTTCCTTACATGATATTCTTCCACTGTCACCCCCTTTTTTACTTAAAATAATAGGAGACTTTTGGAAATTTTATAGTATAGTCTGGATAGCTTTTACATTTTAATTATTTTCGCCACACTATGACTGCTTTAGGTTCATAACATGTTGTGCAATTTTACCATGAGACGCTCTGCCAATAAGAATTTTTGTTAACACTATAGGAACAGCTTTTTGTACAGTATACTCAGTTTTTCTAGAATATTCATTTATTTCCATTAGCCACATTGATTTCCTCTGAGAAATTGGCTACTATTCATCTGTCAAACTCAATACTCTAGCAATGATCTTATTTATCATGTGTGTATTAGTGGAATTGATTATTTGCCTTCTTGAGAGGGGTCTGAGCATTTCTGCTACTAGGCTAGACTTGGATATTAAAAACCCACTTGCCCATACCATGGTGTTTTCTGTATTTCTTAATGTTCTCTCTTTTTCTTACTCATTTCGTCCCTTTTTCTTCTACTTAAAAGCATCTGGGAAAAATCCAAAATGAAAATTCAGGGCTTTTGTTTCTATGTAACTTGGCATCTAGAACTCTTTCTGTTTTCTTACATTAGATTGTTTAATTGTATTGCAGTATAAAACATGATAGTCTTAATTTGTAGAGTAGTAGATTTTTAAAGTGGCATTTTTATGAATAGAAAGACTAAGTGATTTTGATTCTAATTACACCATAAGACTTTCAAAATGTACCTTGGGAAAAATATTGTTACCTTTAAATACTTTCACTAACTTGCAATAGGAAATTTCAGCTAAAAATGAATATGGATTTGCTTTCTTTAAACCTAGAAAGACAAAAATAAAAATATCGTGGCACCAGGCTTGGAATGTTCCCAATAGTAATATTTCATGTTGAATTCATTAGTATTAAATCAGATCATTCTGTTGGCCCATTTGGTTTTGTGATATTTCCATGGATGAAAGTCTTTTTTTCTTAAGAATAAAATAGTTTCATTCAACATATTTTTAGGAGGGGGAAAGGGAGGGAGCAAAGGTTATTTGAGGCTTTCTACTAATGCAATGTTTCATGGACAGAGAGATGGGAGCCCACTTTCAAAAACAGAGGGAACCTTAGGGAAACGGTAGAGATTCTGATAGAATCAGGTGTTTCGGGGGTTTTCTGTTGTAGCTAGTAAATAGGTAATCATTAGGTATTTTCTGGCAGCTTCCAACTACTTTTATCTAAAACTATTAATAGCGAAGCGCTGATACCTCATTTTGAGCACATTGATTCTAATATGATCCACAGAGAGAAAAATATTTGAATGTTGCACATCAAGGATATTCTTATTATTCAGCTGATTAGCACTTTAGCTTCTTCTTTTTTTATTATTTACCAGTGGTCTGGTGCAAGAAATTTGTGAATGGGGAGGTACCCTCAGCCCAGCCTGCACCTTTTCCAATTGGATTGGCCTAAACTTGTAGTCAGACATCCCTCTCACAATCTGGGACTGCTGGCTCCTAACCACTCACCTGCGTGCTTGCCTAATCACCCTTAACTGCCTCTTCCTACCTCCGTAATTGCCCCTGACCCCTTTTCCTGCCTTCCCAATCTCCCCTAATGTCTCTGCCTGCCTGCCTGAACACTCCTAACTGCTTTTGCCTGCCTGTCTGATCGCCCCAAATTGCCCTCCCCTGCTGGCCTGATCTCACCCCCAACTGCCTTAAAACCCCTCCTCAGCCCCCACCTTAGGCTCTACCTTTGAAGTTCACCCAGATTTGGTTCTGATTGGTTGGTTTCTATGCCAGTCAGGGTCTTTGAGCCTGATCAGAGAGGTGGGGCTGATCAGCAGCCTCATGGAGGCCTGGAGAGAAAGAGAGGTGTGCCACTGGCCAGGCCCTAAGAGAAACAGAGAGGCAAGGGCTGATTAACAGCTGCCATGGAGGCTACTGATCAGATCCCGCTTCTCTCTCCAGACCTAATTCTGGGCCTGATCTGCAGCCCCCTCAGCAGTCAGTGCTGGGTCTCCAGGGCAACACAGCACTGACTGCAGGACTGACTTCCGGTGTTTAGTGGTTGAGCCTTCGGTCATTATGGTCACTGCCCTTTATATATACCGTATTTGCCGGCGTATAAGACGACCCACTAAAATTTCCACTAAAAATACAGAGTTTGTTATATACTCACCGTATAAGACTACCCCCCACTTGGAGGCATATTTTTCAGGGCCAAAAAGTCGTCTTATACGCCGGCAAATACGGTATATGTTTTCCCTAGTATTAAAAAAGATGAGTTATGAAATTTATAGATAAACTATTTTTCAGTTACCTTGGCTTTGAAATTTGATTAGAAATTAACTAAAATAGAATCCGATATTTGTTCAAAGCCCGGACCTCTGATATAGTGTGGACCTATATGAAAAAGTCATTTTAATTCAAAGTCCATTTGAAGTGACCCAAAAAACGTTCAGGGCCACATGAGAAGATTGTAGTCTCTCTCCTTCTCCTTGTTCTTGTGCTATGTGGTGTGAACAGACATTTGGAAACCACTTGTGCAGCAGGACATCCATAAAAATAACCAGAGTAAAGTCATCAGAGCAAACCTTTTATCTTTTACAACTTAATTTCCAGTTTGTTGTTATCTAAGGCAATTTTATAGTTACAATTGCAAAGACACTTGGGTTTTAAGATTGATTTTATTTTTTCCATGAAATGAAAGATGACATTAGGAAATATTAGAAGCTGCTACATATTATTTCTCCTTTAAATCAGTAGTTAAACAAACAGGGTCTCTGAGTTGTACAGGTTTTCAGTGAAGTTTTGGAAATAGCATTTTCAACAAGCTTAAGACAATCAGTTTTATGATTTTATTTTTTAAAACCCCTCAATCTTTGAAGAGATCATTTTGATCATGTCATTATAACAGGAAAAGATCGTTGCAAAAACATACATTTTTTTTAGTAATAGACAATGTGAGCTAACCCTGGAAACTGAAGGGAACTGATACAGAGATGAAGTCAAAGAAGAAAGCCTTTCTGCAAACCGAATCATGCTGTGCACATTCCATCCAAATATGCTTATTTAGACAACTGTTGATAGTGAAGTTAACCTCTATGCTATCTTTGAAAGAAGGTTACTAAATAAATTCAAGACAGAATTTAAAATACCTTAAAGAAAAACCTGCTTTCTAGTCTAACCAGATACTAAAGAATTACCTCTTCACCTGTGGTTGTGAAGCTGTCATGGGATTTCAGAGTTTGAAAACTCCATAAATCATGGGCTTTAGCTCCCTCATTTTGCAGAATGAAAGTGAGAGGTTCAGAGAGTTAAATGATTGGATTTTCATTTAATATCTTCTGCTTGTTAAAAAAAATCTGTTTCTCTCCCTGGGGAACATAACAGTCTATGTTCAAAGTGTGTATTTATGTGTGTTTTTATTAAATCTACTCCCTAAATGTAATTAAAATTGAGCTTCTTTGAAATATACTGAAATATGTACTTAAAAATATACTGAAGTAAATAATAATTCAGGATTTTCATTAAATTAAGGTGGCCACCCTAATAGTCGTTTTACTTTAGTTTAAAATGAATTTATGTTTTAGCTATTTCCTATTTGTTATTGGTCATAACAATACATTTTTTATACCCCTACGCTCTGAGGAACTCTTTTCAACATGAGAAAAATATATAATCATAAATGTTTGTAAAATTAAAATGTATTTTAGACATAATGAATCCATACAATATGATATTTAATAAACATTAGATATGTTTTATTGTACCATTGGAGACCGAAGACTAAGTTATGTCTGTATGATGTCAAAACATGATACAAATTTATCAAATTTTGCTATTGAAAGTTCTGTAGCTAATCCCACTGCTTGATTAACTTTATTGTTTAACTTTAAACCAGTCTTGATGAGTTTAGTGAGCACAGCCTGAATTGATAAATGTATTTTAATTAACATGAAGAAATCAAGATATAAATTATTATTTTTTCTTATTATTGAAAAGAACCTGAGTTTAATAACTGCTAGTTGACAGGAAAATGCTGTTTTAGTTTTAAAAAAATTGTCTTAGGGAAATTGTTATGTGCCTTGTGGTTTCAATATGTATGGGAATATACTTAAATTTTTTTCAATATTCTCATTGTTTAATATGTGTCAAACAAGCTCCTCACAGATGTAATACATTAATGCATTGTGCAATTCACCAGAGCCCACTGAGGTCCAAGTTAATCTCTGAAGTAAGAGGGTTATAGTCCCAGAGGATTTGTTTGATTAGCCACAGTTCTCATTAAATCAGAATTTTAAGCTGAAACAATTGAATTTGTACCTAGAATCAGCTACAGTTCCCATTGAACATATTTTATTCAGTCTCTATGACTATACATACTTACACATGCATGAACAAGCACATGTATTTCCTCAAGAAAAAAAAATCCATTCTAAAGAAAGGACATAGTATTTGCATTGTGACAAAAAATAATTAATTTCAGTCATCTTTTCGTAAGTTGCATATGCTGAAACTAGCATGTATTAAATTAAGTTTTAATGTTATTTCCCAGCTGTAAAATTGACCATTTAATGTGGAAAATTATTATTCCTGGCAGGGAACAGACTAATGACTCTGCAGACCTATTTTTGGAAACATGTTGCTTGAGACCAAAATAATAAACTTTGATGTGCATTTCTTTCTCAGAACTGTAGAGATCACACAGGTGGCCCATATTGCAATAAATGTCTTCCTGGTTTCTATGGTGATCCTACCAAAGGAACTGCTGAAGATTGTCAGCCCTGTGCCTGTCCACTCAACATCCCATCAAATAAGTGAGTAACAAACTTACCTCTCTAAAGAGTTGGGCATCCAGTTCTGTAAGTGCATTTTCATATGGAATGTACCCTCTCTCTTGCCCCACATAAAAAATAAATATATGCAAAAGTTTCTTGGGAATGTAATATGTTTAAAATATAAAATATTTAAAGGTATAACTATTTATTCTGTAGAATTTTGAATACTTAAGTTGATTTAGTATATAAAGATGGAAGTCAAAAAGAATTTCAAAACTAACTCCGAAGAACAGATATATTTTATACAAATATATACAAATGCCCACATGTACATATATACACACACTGAGTTTTTGTGAGGATTACATAAATTAAAATACACAAAGCACCTAAAACAGTTGGACATGGTGAGCCCAAAATAAGGACCGACTATTATCAAGTAATTTGCTCAGTCATAAAATACTAACGTACCAGAGCTGGGCCCTGGACAGTGTAACTCAGTTGGTTGGAGCATCATCCTGTACACTGGAAGGTCACAGGGTAGAATTCTGGGCTGAGCATATGCCAAGCTTCTGAGTTGAATACGTCAGGATGCATACAGGATGTAAGAGAGATATGGCCAATCGATATGTCCCTCTCTAAAAAATAAATTTAAAAATATTTTAAAATAAAATATTATAGTTGGAATTTTAACTCCATGTATTTTCCTTCCTCTACAGCCTTCATTGCAGACTTCTTTACCAAATACAATGCATTTTAAGTGGTAACATTAAAAGTAATTAAATGAGAAATTGAGTTAATGTATATTAGTAATCAAATCATTTCCAAAGTTTAGGGTATGAACCTGGGTGGGTGGGCACAAAACTGAGGAACCTTTAGCAACAAAGGGTGTCATAGGAGAGTAAGAAGAAAAAGGGAAAGCAACTGCAAAATAACGAATATAGCAGAACAAATTAAATCCCTTCACAAGTAATGGTTAGTGAGGCCTATGTGGACTGTAATTTGACACGAACCTTGCTCTCTGGTGTATTTGTGGATGGTTATATCATGCAGTAGAAAACCTATTCATTCACTATGGCTGAATGAATTCTGCAGAACCATCTAATATAGATGAAATCCCTTGTTCAACACTACCTTTCACTGAGGAAAACAGAGAGATTGCTTTTCTCCACTGATTTGTGTTGCACTTCTCAGCCGGAAGTCATAGGGACTAGCACAGCTGTCAATCCAGCAGAGCTGGCCATTCATAGTACCACATGAATCTTAGCATAATACATTTTTAGAATTACATGACGAATTGAATATGTAGAGTTTATGGATTGATTAATCCTCAAGGCTGACCAGCATGACTACAAATGCAGAAGAGCCATTAGGGAGAGAACTTGGTGCAATTGTTGGCATTCATAGCCCGTCCTTCTCTGTTTACTATGCTTCCACCTTAAAATGGGTTCTAAGTGTTTCTGAAAGGAAAGAGAAAGTCAGCAAGTATAAGAGCTCTATTCATCAGTGTCAAAGGGATTGGGGTACCAGGGCCCAATGAGTGTATTTCCTCAAGTCTGTGTATTTCAATTTTGTATGGTTATACAGATTTTTTTAAATCAATAGTAGCAATATCAGTTATACCTAGTATTTAAAGATCCTTCATTTTTCAACATGGTTGCAGATACATACTTTTACCCTCATAAGTAGAAATAGGAATAGAGTATTTTAAATTCCAGCTTTAAATGTGGTATTTTTGGGAGACAGTGATAATTCACTTATTTATAAAATCCTGAAAGTTTATATCCAGTGTTCTAAAATCTCTTAAATTTAGAACAACTTGGAAAATCAAGATAGTTTACTGCACAATTGTAATGAAAAAAAGTTTATTTTAATCTAATAACCTAAGTTTTCTTTTAAAATCATTAAATAATGGGACATAATACCTTAGAGGAAGTCTCCTTTTTAAAAGTTTTAAAATAGTCATTACTGCTATTTTAAACTCTGAAGAGTAGATTGAACATAGTATATTGAATATGGACATATTGATATGAATATGGTTGTATGATATATCAAGAAGAAAAAGAAATCAGCTAGAGATTGCTGCAACCTTCATCTACAAGTTAAAGCTTAGTAATGGTTTTATCTTGGTGACTTATCTATTTAGTCTCTGATCATAAATCTTATGGATCACAAACATTTTAGATCTAAATTTCTTACATAACATTGCTAAATAAAACAGATGTGTAGAGAAATAGAGATAAGTATTGGTATACTTATTTTGATGTGTAAATACAGAAAAGCATGTAATATTCAAATTATTCATCCTATATAATAAAACCCTAATATGCAAATCAACCAAATGGTCCCTATGATGCATACTGACCACCTGGAGGCAGATGCTCAACACAGGAGCTGCCCCCGGGTGGTCAATGCACTCCCATGGGGGATTGCAGCTCAGCCAGAAGTCTGGTCCAGGACTGTGAGAGGTCACAGACCGAGCTGAGGGAACCCACCCCCTCTAGTGCACTGATGTTATGCACCAGGCCTGAAATATATATATATATATATATATATATATATATATATATATATATCATCAACTATTTTCAGTGTCTGCTCGTTACTTCTCATCTTGGTGATGTATATATTATAGCTAAGGATTGTAGGTAAATCATGAAATTTATCTCTACAGAAGCAAATAAAATTGTAAATATTTCAAATGTTTTATATTAATTAATTTCTGACATGACATAGCTTATAGATTAAATGTTTTATGAAAATAACACATGGTTATTTACCCTTGAACACCCCAGATGTGTTTGAGTAGTTATTATAATCATAGATTTTCATCAATTACATAATAAAATTAGAGACATTCCTGGCACAAAGCTGCACAGAAGGCAGACACTTAATACATTTTACCTACTAATGTTATGAATATGTACTTCTTTGTGTGCATCAGGAATGCTAAAGTTTATCTTCCTGAAAGAATGGACCATTTCTAGAGCTGACTCTTGGATTCACCCCAGGGCCACATTGAATTATTGTTAAAATTAATAGTTCTAATGGAAAATATTTTTTTCTAATATTATTCTGAGGCAAAGGGTAAATTTAAGTAAACATTCGACAACATTCTTTAGAAATTTTAGACTATATTAGATAATTTAGAATATTTTCCCATACCAAGTTTTATGTCCATATGGGTGATTATGACCTATCATACTAATTCCATAAACCATAATGGAAAACTGGACTCCTGAGAAATTAAATGACTTGATCATGATCATACAGCTTGCTTGTGGCAGAACTAATATTAGAACCCATATATTCACCTCTCTGTTCTTCTTCCAGTGGGACTATAGAAATAGAAACAATTTCAGAGACATTTATGAGAAGCAAAGAAAAATAGTTAATAGAACTCAAGGTTAGACAAACTAAATGTTCATTGTAAAAATGACCCTGGTGTTTGGCAACCATTATGCTAACTCAAATGTGAGGACTCGAGCAGTTTACTTATTTTTCATAGAAAACAGTTTATTTTTTAAATAATAGGAAAATAGTAGAGTTAGTAATGCTTATCATATGGTATAAGGACTTCTCCACCTTTTCCATCCTCTCTCGCAATTGGGTTGTGGCTATGTCACTACTTCTGGCAAATGGGTTAGGTGCAGTTAAGAGTTGTCCATGCTCTTTCTTCTCTCATGAGAGTCCATATTGAGGAGGCAGCAAGGCAAAGTAGTGAAATGTCCATTCTTTGATATCTGAATGAACCTGTGGAACAGAGTTCCCTGCTAATAAGCATTAGCTGTGTAGTATGAACTTGAAACAAGCCTTTCTAGTGCTAAGCTAGTAAAATATTGGAGTTTATTTGTAACCATGGGTATCTTTTCCTATAGTGATTAGTGATCTGTGTGCCTTCCTTGTCTCCTTTCTCAGAAAGTTCAAGTTTAATTATGTAATGGGTGACTAAGTACCTTAGAATTTAAACAAATCGATCTACTTTTGCTAAACATTTTAAAGTATTAAATCACAGCTATGATTTACTGTGCTACTGTAAGAGTTTCTTTCCTACATTTTTAATATAAAAAGCTTTATTAAGTAGATCATATTACCTCATTTTGCAGAATAAGAAACCCAGGTTTAGAGAAATATAATATCCATAGACAGAAAATAACCCAATTCTAATTACAAAACCCAATTATAGACATTAATTCAAATTTCCTACTATTTGAAGATAATTAAAGAAACGTGTTTGCTTAATGGTTTTCTTAAGAACATATAAAACAGAGACCACTGAACTGAAAGAAGAAAACACTTATGAAGAAACATCAAAAATTAATGTAGCCCAAACTGAAATCTTGCCCTACCCAAGTGTTCCAGAATACAATTAGTTAAAAGGATTTCTTCTTTCTATTGTATCTACAAATATAGAACATGCCCTGATTGTCTAACCCTAATTATGGAAATAATGACCAGTGACCAAGGTAATGTTTAGTCCCAAGAGACAATTTGTTCCCTCTTGCAATATCTCATATGTTGACCTGCCACTACCAAGTGAACATAATCTTACAAAATAAATTTTGCACTTTGATTTTATTTGTTTTTTTTAGGATTTATTTTTTATCTTTAACCTTATTGATTCATTTTATCTTTAAAATTTTTTTTATTGATTTCAGAGAGGAAGGGAGAGGGGGAAAGAACTAGAAATATCAATGATGAGAATCATTGATCACCTGCTTCCTGCACGCCCCCTACTGGGAATCAAGCCCGTAACCCAGGCAATTAATTTTATCTTAATGTACATCTATTGGTAGGTAGAATTAAATTATTTTTGGAACAAATACATAGTATACACACACACATAGACATACATATCATGATAAATATAAAAGTCTATGTTTAGCCATTAATAAAAATGATTTCCATGTGCATAACTTTACTATGCAGTCCAAACTTATCTTCTCTTCCTCAACTTATTTGTGGAAATGGCTGCTCTTTTTGGGTTCTGTGGCATGTCGTAGATACTTCAGGAAGGAGAACACTCCCTCTGCCTGTGTAGAGCTGGCCAACTAGAGTCAAAGACATAATCTTAGAAGCACTTGAAGTCAGCAATGATCTAACAGTCCCTTGTTCTGTCACAGACCAGTTAGCTTCATATTTTGGCCAAACTCAAATCAATTTGTTGCATTTGCCAATCTAAATTCTATAGACATTTTTTGCTTTCCATATTTATTTTTTATTCTAACCTTACTTTTGGTATTAAATGCTATTTTCTTCATAGCTATATATTCAGTTATAGTGAACAGGGAGTGAGCCCTCAGTTTATATTGATTAAAGAACAGTGAAGCACAAATGCAGTTCTATTTTATGAGGATATTTTGTTTAAGTGTATCCTGTCAGGTATTTATATGATTAAAGACATAAATGTGTGTTTAAACACACAGCTTTTATACGTAGTAAGTTTAATGCTGGTTGGATAAAGAAGACAGCATAAGGTTAGAATTCAGAAGCCCTCGATTCCATGCTAAATTCTCCTAGTTATGACATTGGGCAAGAAAAAGTGTGTCTGCCCAAAGCAGCTCATAAAATTTGAGGGAAATGCAATAAAATTATTTGCAAAAAATCACTCTGAAAATGGAAAGAGCTAATGGAATCTTATATATTATTGTCATTGCTTAAATTTTTCCTAGGAAATAAAAGTACTGACTTTTGTCAGTGGCAGCGTTTTGCTTTACTTCTGTCAGCTTTAAGCAATGCATGAATATATTAGAAATTTGAAATCTGTTTAATACATGGTTTTAAAGTGTCAGAAGCCTTGTCAAGCACCTTTAACATAACTTACGATAAACAGATTTAGAGTTTTTAAAAATAATTGGTGTGTTTTTCCTTCAATCACTATAGTCCCACATGGGTGGGAAACCTTTTCCAGAGATGAGAAGATAGTTATAGAATGCCAATCTTAAAAGAAGGCATACACACATTTTTTTTAACTTTGTCAAAACCCAGTCCTTCCTTTTATGTGTGAAAACAATAGCAAATCACAGGGTAAGGAAGGGAAATCGTGTTTCTTTTCACTTTTACATGTGCCTCTTCTCTTCAGGGCAGCCATACTCCTGCCAAGAAACTCACCCACCATGAGCTCCCTGGGGGCATAGGTGGCAAGCCACAGGCTGCCTCTAAAAAAATGGTTCTCCTCTCACAGAGCTCAGACTGGGTGTGTCTTGATTCTGCTGTTAATGGCAGCCACCAGAACCCCTTAATGTGGAATGTTTTAACTGGGTAATATTTGTAAACTCAAGATATCAGAGACCAAGCACCCCACTCTATATCTCAACAGATTCATTTAGATTTTCCACTGAGTGGAAATGTTTAAAATGGTAAACCTACTTGGTTCTGATAGCTTGCTACTATCAAAAACTAGGATTATTAAATACTTGAGGGCTACTATAAGTTAACCCAGAAGAATATTGTTGATAATAGTACCAGTGATCCGATCTGCACAATGAAGAAAGTATTCCAAAGTCATGCAAGTGTCAGGAGTGGAATGAAACCGGGCCTTGTAATGTTTAATTTGTTGTTCTCTCTCTAATTCAGTTGGCCATCAAGAAAGCCTCTACTGAATTATCCTGTCATATACAATAGAAAATAAATCTATTTAGGGAAGACAGAATGGGAGAAAGATTAATTGGGGGCATTTCCCTTTAAAATGGTAGAGCAGCAGAATTTACAGAATGTGAAATGGTCGGTGGCTCTTCAGAGAGTCATCTGTCAATTTGGGGGTAAGGGTTCATGCATGGTCTCTCACAAGGCAAAGACGTGTGGCCAGGGTTGAACGCGTTGTGGAAGGCTAAAGCTAACAAGCAGTGAGCTACTTGGCTGGTGTTAGACTTGGTGCTCAACTCTGTTTCTTCTGACCCACATGGGAAATATGTGCGCCAGGAGAGGCAAACTTTGGGCCATGCCAGAAGATGAGAAATGGAGATGTTATTTTAGTTCCTTTGGTTTTATTATTGCCCACTTGATCTCTTGTGAAAGCTTTTCGGGGGTGTCCTTCTGTGTTAACAGCCTGCCCATGAGTACATATGGGTAGCAGCCTGCACACACGCATGGACACATGTGCACAGGCATGCATGGACAAAGGCATGCACACATGTTCATGCACACACCTTTGGTAGCAGTACTGAAAGTAGGAACCCCATCCCCACCATCATCCCCACCTCCACTTCCACTGCCAAGTACTGAACTTTCCAAAACCTCTACCATTTTTCTGGGAGGCTTCAGTTTCAGAAGGCTTTAGCTGGAGAGAAAGAAAGTGAGGCTGTATTGTGCCAGCCCTGGGAATCCCTAGAAAGAAGCAGTACAGTCCCACTTGTTACTGGTGATCACGGGCCCAGAACAGTCAAAAGTCAACTAATAACATGTCACTGGGATATTGCTCTCGATTGGGCTATATTCACGTCTGCAGAAATAGCAATGCTATTTCATCCTCGATTGGCCAGACCCTAATCTCTGTCTCTGAGACGAGAATGACCGGCCCGTAGCCTGTTGTCACAGCAGTTACAGGAGAAAGAGAAATGAAAAGATGCCGCTAATGACTTTGTGTCTGTGCTTCTCCCTTGTCCCTGTTGTTTCCCAACAACATCAACATAGCTTCAGCCCGACGTGCCACCTAGACCGAAGCCTTGGATTGATCTGTGATGAATGCCCTGTCGGGTACGCAGGACCACGCTGCGAGAGGTAAGCGCGAGCACCACTGTCTTTCAAAATGATTTCTACCCGGGGAGCCATAAAACCACAGGCATTATCATCCCGGGCGCGATCCGCTGCCACCCTCAGTGAAATGAAAGGAAGTTTCTCACCACACTTGTCCAAAAGATACATTATATTTTTATAGTTTATTTATTCTCTGGAAATGTCTCTGTAAATCTCCACTCAGAGAATGTATGATTAATGTTTTAATCTTAAAAGTTAAGCATCAGCCTACAATCTTTGCAGAAAGTATTGCTCAAGTGGAAAGTCCATGCGCTTTAAGATTTATCTTACTGCCTACATGGCCGCCATTTCCTTTTGGCTTTCTAATTAGGTTTTTTTGTCCTTAAATGGTGGCTTACCTGTGTAGCTCATCGGGTAGCAAGTAGTTCATAATTTAACCTTAAATATAATTTGAAAACAGAAATAGAATGTAGTTTATTATCATGATGTATATCCTCCTCTGAGTACTTTGGAGCCAGCATTGTGATTCCTGTTGATTTCACTAGGCTGCTTTGCCGTGGGGCCATAGATAGTATTGTATGTAATTTGTGTGATTATTTTTCCCTCCTGAAGTCTTCCTGAAGAATAGGTTCTTCTGGATTTCAGTTTCAGTGTGAAGATGGTACAGAATTCTCTCTTGATACCATTGACAAACACAACAACACCTCTCTGGTTTTAGCACTGAACGTAGTCCCCTTTGCTGTCATCCCAGGGAGCGGGGTTAGGGTGGGAGGCAGAGGACATGACCTGCTTTCACCCTCATCACGGAAGCTGACACCACAGAGGGCTGTGTCCGCCTGTCTGCTCCTGTCCTCCTGCCAGCGTCACCCCTAGTGCAGCCAGGGTGCATAGACGGAGCAGGGGCCACTCTCCCAGAGAGCATTTAGCTGGCAGCTAGCAGTCCATGGGCAAAGTGCCAATGACAGCTCCTAGCAGCAACAAGTACTATTTGTGACTGTGGCAGCGTCTGTAAATTAGTAATGGGATAACAGAACTGAAGTAAGAAGGTCTTTTATTGTGTCTAAAATAAGAGGACATGTGTATATAACTTATGATAATAGCAGAACATACCATTTCCAAGACAGATTAACATCAAATGCCTGATGTTCCTCCCCATAACACACACACAAACTCCAGCTGATGATAGACAACCTTTATTATTATTGTTATTTTAGCACCTGGACAATGACAGCTGCTCTGTCATACAAAGCCATTAAATCCATGTGCATAGATGACCATAGTTTCTGATGTTGCTTTGCTTCATGTTCTGTGTGTTCTATGTTAGATACTAGTTTCTGAACCATCTAGAATTTAAAATATTACATATTATTTAATAAACATTAGTTTAGCAGCTACTGCTAGGCACAGGGGTGGACAGAACATATAAGCAGATGCATAGTACAATCCTTGCACGCAAGCAACTCACAGCTTTAACTTTGGTGAGAGTGGTCAAATGAATTCTGGAGAGAATTCCAATCTGAAGAATAAAAAATAACCAAGGAGAGAAATTCTTGACAAAAAGCATGATTTTCTATCTGAAATCTTTATTAATCTGATTAAAGGTAGAAGCACACATATGCAACTTATCAAATGGCATGTCTTATATCCAATTCAAGTTTTTTAGTAAAAAAATAAATAAATTTTATAAAGGTATAATTTTCTAGCAAGAATTTGGGTTAGGGTTTTCCAAAAATGTTCAGGATTTATCATTTCTCTGTACTTATAAAAGCCAGAAAGTCCCTTAGTTGGGTCCAAAAATATTTAGTAGAAGAAACATTTTCTGAGATATATAAGCTTCAGTGGAAGGGAGGGTAATAAGGGTTAGGGAAAGGAGGAGATATTTTAAAAAAGTGTCATTAAAACTATTCTGTAAGTGATTGTTGCAATCAGGTTATGCACATCATCTACACAACATCAGCACTGGAAAACCAAGGCAGTGTTCCCCAAACCATAGATGTTCTAGGAATAGAATTCTGTGATCATGTAATCTTGGGGAATACTTATTAACATGTTAAAAGTTCTGACATGCCTGGAGTGAGGAAATCTGTTCGATTTGTTGAACACAGTATTGGAGAGTCTTAAGTGACCATCCAGTCCCTGATTTTATCTTATTGCAAGAATGCTCAGGTTTATAGTAATTATAACTTTACATCCTTTATCCCAATTTATTTTCCATTCGATACATAATTAGCCATAGGTGGGAGCTGTGAGATCTTTCAAGTTATATGTCATATATAACTTGACATATATATTCCCCATCTCCTCTCCACTTCCAGGCTTGAACCCAGGTTCCATATATCAAAAGGCTGAGTGCTTGAGTGTGTGAGCATGCTTGCACATGTGTGACTATGTGCATATTTTAGGCAATAAACATATGAAGGGCCAAGTAGCCTTGAGTAACTCATCTGAGTGTATTTCTGCTGACCTCTTCCTTTTTCATGTTTTCTTGATTACCTTTCCCTTCCGGTCTAATATCTCTGTGCATCTATGTACACCACTCAGGGGGGCACAGGACTCATTCTGCTGCTTTCATTCCACAGTGGGACTCACCAACAACTCTGCTCACATCACTACTTCTCTATCTACCTTTCCATGTCCATCTCATCTTCTCTTTGAGGTTGAATTTCAGGAGAAGGTGCCAGATTCATAAAAATTGTGACTTTCAGAGCTGGAGTCCAGCAGCCTCGGCTGCTTTCTTGACTATTGGATCCCTTCACTCTGTCATGTAGCACAGAGAATTGAGAGAATGAGGAAAACTCATGGGAAGGAGGATAGCAAAACAAAATATGCCAAAATAGTAAGTGCAAGTCTGTTGCATGCAGAACTCTAGTTAGAGTTTTAGAAAACTCACTTGAGGCCAAAGCACCCATACTTTAAGATACCACTACTTGGCCCTGGCTGGTTTGACTCACGGTTAGAGCATCAGTCTGAAGCCCAAGACTTGTGGGTTCAATTCCCAGTCATGGGCATGCACCTCAGTTGCATGTTCCATCTCTGACCCCCATCAGGGGCTCCTGCAGGAGGTAACCAATCAATCAATGGGTCTCTCTCATGTTGATGTCTCTCTCTTCCCAGCCTCCTCCCTCACTCCCTCTCCCTCTAAAAATAAATGTAAAAAAAATCCTCAGGTGAAGATTAATATGTATATCACTGCTTTCTTCTGGAGAATGTTTTAAACAAATAAGGAAAGAGTCAGGGATGAGGTATTTATCATAGCACTTTGCTAAGATTCTAGTCTTTTATCATCTGGGCAAGAGAAGAAAAATTGAAAAGCAAGGAAAAAAGGGAAGGGTATTAGAGCATCAAGAGAAATTAATGAGATACACAGACCCTTTAAACCCTGTCCCCTCCCTACCTGGCCAGATTTTAATAACTCCTCACTAAGTGATGAGAGAGGTCAAATTTAAGATTAATTTCACACTTGCTACTAAGAATGCAGAAGTTATTTGAATCTAATTGCTTCATATTTTGAAAATTCACGGACAATTTATCCACATGATTTATATTCAATGTCAAAAAAGTTCTTTTTTTGTTTTTTTAAATTTTAACTCCCAGATTCCAGTTAGATGTTCGCTGCTTCAGAACTGCCTGAGTCTGAATCCAGGCTAACTGTCATCTGATCACCATGCCGGTGAAATTCTACTCGTGTTTCAGTTTGCTTGAGCCCCTGAGTTCTAGCTGCCCTTGAGAAAGAGTTGCAGAAATAAGAAAAGAAGGACACTTATACTTACTTGGTAGTACTATTAGCAAAACTATGGTTCCATGTGAGGTTTGCAAAGAGCTGCATATGTGGTTTCACGGTTTGCACCTTGCACAAAAGGACTCAACCAATGGACAGATTAGGGGATCAAATCCAATGTGCCCCCTTCTTGCTGTGCCCATTATTTCCTCCCTTTTTTGCATATGCCCAGAGAAAACTATTTTTTTCTAAATTTGTAGAAAGGCACCATAGAAACAGGTAAACTACAGAAATATTGTACAGCCATTTATATTTCAGCCACCCTCCTCTGTGCTTTTGCCAATTCTGTTCCCTCTGCCTGTTCAACTCTTAAAATTCAGCTCTGTCTTCCTGAAAGCATCCTTAATTAATCATAATATGAGTTGGTTGCTCTTTTCTATGCTTGCAAAACAGTATTTGCTTAGCTTTGACATTCAGTGCTACAGTTTTAAGTATGTCTTCCTTCGTCATGGACTGCAGTACAAAGACTGTGCCTTATTTGTATTAGTATTATGTAATAGTGCACAGACTATGTTTGAGGAAAGGCAGAAGTGGAGGGAGCAAGACCTTGTCTAATTTGCTTAGAGAGATTTAAGCATTCTTTTCAGTTCATATATAATGGAAACATATGCTGCAATTTTAGCCAAAAGTTGTTGAAGAAATTATGGAGTAAAGTGAAATAGCAATCTCACCAATGTTGCTTTCTTCTTCTTACTGTTATCTCTATTCACCTCTGCCAATCTTTCTCTCTATCTCTATCTCTATCTTTATCTCTATCTCCATCTCTATCATCTCATCTCTATAATCTCATCTCTATCTCTTTCTCTAATGTTCATCTCCATCTCTGTCTCTCTTCTATCTCATGTCTCTATCTTGGTCGCTCTTCTTCTATATTGCTTCTAAGTCTCTACATAACTGCATGTGTTATCTGGAGTATAATTTATATTTAAAGTGTCTCTTTCTAAAATATGCAATTTTATTTGAAAAAGTTAGCAAACATGGAATGGAACAGTGACTTTGTTATGTCAAGGTGTTCCTCCCTAGCAAGAAATTCAATAAGCTCTTTGTTTAAAAAAAATCCTCATTCTATCTTGCATATGAAAATGAGAAGACTTCAGATTTTTAATTATAGTAATGTTGGTAGGGTGAAATTCTGAGAATAAGAATTTGGAAAAGTCCAGTGGACTATGATTGACACCAGTTTTTATTAAATGAGTCCTGGTTGATCAGACTATACAGCACTGTTATTATTAAGAAAATCTATATAGTTAGCAGTTTTGTTTTCACTGACCCTAGAATCACTTTTTAATTCTATTGAAACATTTTTATAAGTCTCTAAGAATACTATTCCGTGTATAGAAACCCCTATACATATCCATTAGTAATAAAACTTGAATGCACAATTTTCAATAAAGTGAAATATGGATTATCTATCATGTATAATCAGTAAGTATATGTTCTACAATAAAAAATAAAAGTTTGATACTTCTTCAGTTACTCTAATTTTTTCATGGACTGAGGTTTTTTGTGTTTTGTTGTGTGTGTGTGTGTGTGTGTGTGTGTGTGTGTGTGTGTTTATTGTGAGAGAATTGTAGACTTTTTAATTGGTATCTGTGTTGGAAAAAATTTCCAGATCTTGTTATAGAACACCATCTCTCCTGAGGGCAGTAAGTCATTTTGAGGAAAGTGAGCTGAAAATAATGGTTTTTTGTTGACTATGATAATGATCATTGTATATTGTTATTCTAGAGAAGCAAAGTCACTCTCTTAATGGTAAACAAAATGAGATACATTTGGGCATGATCATAAGCTCTGAATATCAAGTAAGGCAAGAAGAATTAGGTTAAAATTCAAAAGGATTTTCCTATTATGTTTGTCAAATACCACCCTGAAGGAATTGTGGGGAAATGTTAAGCACTGGAACATTAGTTCACATTTTACAAAAAGCAATTAATAAGTAATTATATATGTGGGTGGTAATGTTTTTCCAATCAATATTTATACATAATTATATAAAATGATTTACAAAATATTTTATAAATATTTTTAAAATTAATATCATTTTTAAAATTATGATAAAAGGTTAATTCTGCAAGACTTATTGCATCAATATATGTTCTAGAAAACTTGGACTGAATTAATGACTTTGCACCATAATTGCGATGTTATTAAAGTATCCTCCTATGATGTACTGGATTTAAACCATTTCTTCTTCTACTGGCAGAGAGCATTTCTCTACACAATGACTTACACATCTGTGGTTAGATGAGCATAATAGTAATGTACTATAGAAATCATATTCTCCCACATGGTTTTTGTTTCCCTTCAATTTTGAACTTGTTGAAAAAAGCCATTTTATGTTGCACACAGTGCAGATAACAGAGCTACCCCGACTGTAATATTTTAGATACACTGTTTTGCTTCTCTTTTGGCAAGTGTGGCTTAATAGGAAGCAAGAGCAAATGTAATTGAAAGGGAAGACAGAGCAGAATATAAATAGGCGCTTCCTATAAAGATGTATTTGTGCATCTGTAGCATGAAGCAGTATTTTTTTAATATAGGGGAAAATGATAATTTTATACTATTTTTTGAAATCTCTGCCATGCCTCATAAATAAATAAACTTGTTTTTCCAATAATATCTAAAATAGTGATTAGTCCTTTTTTATTTATTTTTAATATATTTATTTATTTTTTACAGAGAGGAAGAGAGAGGGATAGAGAGTTAGAAACATCGATGAGAGAGGATCATCGATCAGCTGCCTCTTGCACAGCCCCTACTGGGGATGTGCCCACAACCAAGGTACATCCCCTTGACCGGAATTGAACCTGGGACTTTTTAGTCCACAAGCCAATGTTCTATCCACTGAGCCAAACCGGTTTTGGCTGATTAGTCCTTTGAAAAACAAACAAAAAACAAAAACTAGAGTTTGCTAATATGAGTTGTGGCACAGTTATGCAACATCTTTCAGCATGTTAACATAGTACTAGTATAAGCACATGCATTGCTCAGTAAAGATTCTTCAATGAAAATCTGCCTCCGTTTGGGTATGCAAACACATACAAACATATTGTTAATGTAAAGATACCCATAGCTTCCACCCAAATAATAAAAGACATCCTTTTGAGTTATAATCTTCTATTTAATAAATTTTGGAATTCTCACTACTGAATTTCCTTGTGAGCCTGTTTTCTTATAAAGAGCTCTTGCTGCAACAAAATCCAAAAAATATGAACCTTACATATTTGTACAGGAAACAACCAATTGGAGTAGATAGATATAACGTGTTGTGCTACAAAGGCTTTCCAACATGGATGTGGATTCCTCTAACATGCCAGGAGCAGATTTCTTAATATGCTTTGGTCTCGTCTTCAGTGCCAGTAACTATTTTTTTTTTTCTTGCTGAAATCTAATTACTAGTGGGGCTGGCAGGATTTCATCTTGTATCTACACTACAGTTGTGGAAAAACGCTTTAAATCATCTTGCATTTGAGAAAAGGGACACTTAAAAAGAAAATCTATGCTGAGAGAAGGATAGTGTGGGAAAGATGTAGTAAGTATCACGCTGATGGGTTTCACTAATTCCTCCCAAGTACTCACTGATGCATTCTTTTGCTTTAGGTGTGCAGAAGGCTATTTTGGACAACCTTCTGTAGCTGGAGGATCATGTCAGCCGTGCCAATGCAATGACAACCTTGACTTCTCCATCCCTGGCAGCTGTGACAGCTTGTCTGGCGCCTGTCTGATATGTAAGCCAGGTACAACAGGCCGGTACTGTGAGCACTGTGCTGATGGATATTTTGGAGACGCAGTTGATGCAAGGAACTGTCAGCGTAAGTTTGAACTATCGATGCCCCTGACAGAATTGATGCATTGCACCTCAGAGTAGCTGATGAGTTCTTGAGTGAGATTGGAGAGTAGGAAATTGTGTGTAATACATCTATGATAGACGCACAACCTATACACAGAGTCTGCAGGTCCTAAAATGTTTTCTTACTAATAGAGTAAATCACTGGAAAAATCAATGCATCGGTCAAGTGCCATTGCTTTTCAAATGATGCACATGTTTCGGTTTACATGGGGGACAGATATTCTAAAATAATATATGTCCATAGCAGAAAAGAAAATCTTGAAAAATAGGTTGGACCTACTTAGCCTTTATTGATTTAGCTCAGATCTAACTATTTTTCTTGAAATAAATGTGTCTTTCCACATTATTGAATTAGTATCTACCAGTAGGTGTGAATCTGTATTCCTTTCATATGTGAACTTTACGTCCTTGCATTTCATCATAGTTAGAACATTCTGCCAATAATTTTGCACACTGCCATTTGTAATTGTTAAATGATTAACCTTCACCTTAGGTCTATTCATAGAGTGCTATCTGTTATCTTTCCACAAAAGTAGCTATCGTAGGGCCTCATTCATAATGGTCAGTATATCCCTCCCTTGTCTTTCCCTTCTTAGTTCTGTTATAGTGTTGCAGAGAATTTGCCAATGCTTTATATTAGTGCTAATATAAATGCAAGGGAGATCTTGTGGAGAGTGAAATGGAATGTTAGTCCATATTAGCCCTTGAGTGGTTTGCACTGCCACCATCAGCTTCATCTGTTGTCAGAATCCTCAAGCAGAAAAAATATCAGCCCAACAATTTAATTCTGCCAGTTGCACTATGTAGCAAGAGGCTCCCGGGAACTGCAAAAATATAGAAACCACTGGAAACCTAGTCTGTTATTGTCTATGCTGTAAACACCCATTTCAATAAGAGCGGTGACTTTCTCCTCATAGATTTGTAAGATGAGTGTCAGTATTTTGTCACTTGAAAATGGCTGTTTGTTGAATCAAAACCAAATATCTCTGGGACAATGACATCTATTAGTTCCATCTGTCAATTAAGGATTTTTAAAGCAGATTTTCCAACAGCTCTGGAGGGCTTTTACACACCATGGGTTTATGGCATCTTTGCAAAGTAAACGGGAGCTTTTAAGAAATATGTCCATTCAAACACATCATCTAGGGTCTGCACTTTCTAGCTGTGTGATCTTGGGCAAGACATTTCATCTCACTGAGACTTGGTTTCATCATTTATATAAAGGGTCACCATTTTCTGTGGGGACTAAAGGATCTACCCCGCAGAAAGTATCCAGTGAACTGTCTAGGATCTGGCATGCTCACACATGGTAGCTCCTTCTGTAGTAGTGCTGTAGTTGGTCATGAGTTCTGTGAGTTCTGTGGTGAGTTCATTTTAGAGCTGTATTAATCATTTAATGACCTTTTTCATTATTTTCCAATAAACCCCTCCAAAAATTTTGAGGAGATCTTTCATTCATTTTATTGTGGTAAATCAGGGGTCAGTAGCATCAAACCTTAAGAACACACACAAGAATGTGGTATCAAAAAGTTTATGAATCATCACCAATTTATATATTAATTTCCATGAACAATAGACATGATTAGGTTTTTTTTTAATGCTTCTTGGTATGTCATTAAGATTGAAACTATAAGAAACTAATTTATTATCTATTTTGAAGATAATTTTTCACAGATGCAATAGCTTTTCTCTGCATAGGTGGTAAACCCTCAAGAGAATAAAATTTACAATAAAGCATTATTTACTTGCCTCTAAATTTATTAACGGAAAGTACACCACTCCAAAGAAATATATTTTGCTTTTCAAATTTATCTATAGTGTTTGTGTCATACATTTCTTTTAAAATGCCATTTAATATTTTTACACTGCTTTTGTTATTTTCAAGTTGACAACAATTATCATTAATTAAGAATGATATTAAGGTCATACATTTCATTTAAAAATGCCAATTAAAAATTCTACATTGCTTACATTATTTTTAGAATGACTTTAATTTATGGTAAATTTAATCTTATCCTCCCACTCTAAGAAAAAGTGGCTCCTAAATTCTTAATTATTTTAGATTTTACAAACATTTCTGAATAATATACATAAGAAACATACATAAAGATATTTTGAAAAGTTTATACAATAATTCTAGTCTTCAAATGCAATGAATAGTTAAAGAAAATATTTTTTTCAGACCTTCCTCTTACGCCAAATATAGACCGTCCTTGGACCATGTCCCAAGGAAAGTGACTGGCTGCAGATGGAGCTGGGCCCTCAACACCCACTCAATTGCTATCAAGTTGGCAGACACTGAAGGCCAAACTACTGGAAGAAAAATCAAACAGTTTTTAGAAAAGCAATAAAACTAAGTAGAATCTGGAGCCAGATGAACAAAATAATAACATAAGCTGATGGAGTAGCTATTTATAATGTATTTATAAGCTGTGCTCAGATCAAGGTATCCAGAAACATGAAATATTGTGTAAAACTTTACAATACCATCTATGAATAATCTAAATCCCTGTATCATTTTCCCCTTATATACATATTTTTTTAATTCTAGTATCGATGAAATTGTATATATCATTGAAAATATACTCATAGAGTTCAGGGTGAGCCAATAATTACGGTTGCATTTGTGAAAAGACCACTTGCTTTTTAAACTGATGCATGGTTCAGGATGACATCAGACTATTTCATAGCACAGAAATGACAAATAATCATTTAAACCAAATATATTTTCTATCTTCAGAGATATTAAGTCGTAAAGTAAAAGTTCTTCCTGAAAATTGTAATGCTATATTCCTAGTATACTTGAAACAATGCTTTTATCTTGCATACTTTCTAATCTTAAAGGTATGTATGTGTGTGAGTACCTATATTTCACATATCTCCTCAAACTCATGTTTTGAGCTTAACAAAAAAACAGGCATATAGTAAATAATTATTAAATTTAAAAAAGTAATATTGCTTGATTAATAATTAATAGATTAATATTATACCAGGGGTGCTATTAATTTTGATAATTTCTCAAAAATATTTTGGTTAGTTAATATGCATTACTTAATATGGGGCTTATAATATAATATTTTAAATGTTATGCCAATGCGTTTATAAAGAAGTAAAAAGCTGAAGAAGTGATGGAAATACTATTCACCTGGAGTCCGGGGACCGAGGTTCTGGACTCAGCCATATCACCTGCCAACCGTGGCTTTGTACAAGTTATGGCTTCTTTGAATTTCAATGTCTTCATTCTCAACATTGGAATCATCATGATGATATTAACATTTCAGTAGCATATAGATGTGTCAGGTCCTGTGCTAAAGCTTTATGCAACTTAATCCTACAGTTTGTAGAGTTGTAAGGATCAAATGACATGAAGCCTGATTAGGTCATCTGGCACAGCGGTGGAGAACCTTTTTTCTGCCAAGGGCCATATGGATATTTATAACATAATTCATGGGGCCATACAAAATTATCAACTTAAAAGTTAGCCCGCTCTCTTTGGTAACATGTAATGAACTCATCCCTAATGCCTTGGCATGGCCAAACCAAACGATCCTGTGGGCTTCACGCAGCCCGCAGGATGGACACCCCTCCACCCCTCATCTAGCAAGTCAGGAAACATTGTCTTCTAAAAAGTTGTCAGTACTGCTACCCTGGGGATATTATTATTCATTAAGCCTATTAAGACTATTATAAAGCGTTCCCCAGTGACTGATCTCTCTTTTCTTCACAGCTTGCCGCTGCAATGCCAATGGCTCCTTCTCCGAGGTTTGCCACCCTCAGACAGGGCAGTGTGAATGCAGACCCAATGTGCAGGGCCGGCGGTGCGATGAGTGCAAGGTAAGGAGTCGGGGCTTACTTCGTCCCTGAAAAGTCTCATGAGCTTTTGGTGATGTACATCTTAGTACAGGAAAAGAAACGTTCAGGGTTATTTAGTTCAACATGTGAAATTACTGGGATCACTGAAATGGATTCTCAAAATAGGCCAAAATTTGCTGTACACTGGCATCTGACCTTCAACCTGTATTTCCTTGGTTTTGTGTAATATTTACTGCACTTCAGATGTTTCTGAATCAGATAACAGAAATGTACTCTCCAGTCTACGGAGACAGAAATAGCTTTCCTTTGCCTTTACCGTGCTGGCAGAATGAAATGTATCATACCGTTTGCTTTTAGCAAACTCCTTGTTGCAGTTCCATCATTTAGATGTCAGTTCCAATGAGCACTTTACTTAACTGTCTTCAGTAGAGAAACTCATCGAGGTAGTTTTTTTTATACACCTTTGGCTAAAGTGAAACAATCATAAAAATCGCTTGCTCTCAGTTCTGAGCCCATTGCCTCCCCCCCCCCCAATTCAGTAGCAGTGTTTCCCAAAGTGTGGTACGCATACCCCCAGGGGTACGGGAAGAGTTTGGTGGGGGTATGCGTTGCACTGGAGTTTGGTGGGAACATGCATTGCCCCGTACTTAGCTGCGCCTAATTCTACGTTCTCATGAGTCAAGTCAAGACAGTCTTGTGAGGTGTGAGATGGTCCGGTGTGCAAATAAATGTTATTTATAAGGTAACTTTTATTTATATTGTATTATGAATAGTTTTATTTTTCATCTATTTTTATTTTGTGTATGTACCCCAAAAAAAGAAAAAAGAAATATATTTTGATTGTTATTAAAATACATCCTTTTTTTGACAAGGGGTACTCAGTGTTATGAAAATTATAGAAGGGGTACACATATGTCAAAAGTTTGGGAAACACTGCAGTATGGAAAGACCTTGAGATCCCTCTGTGAGAGCAGGTGGGTTTGCACCACCTCTCACATAGATATGTATTTTGGGTGCTAACCATGGTTACATAGGAGCAAGCACTTCTCAGAGGTCATCAAACTGACCTTTCCATGGGAAGCTTGAAAATGTCACCTGTTTCTATCTCTTGAATAACGTTGTATGCTCTTACTTTTGTTTGTTTTTTCTTTTGGCTTTTAAAGTCCAATATGTGGTGGGACCCTGCGAAACGATTCTGTGTGTCATGCAACTGCAACCCCGTTGGCTCTCTGTCACCACAGTGCAATCTGACGGGAAAATGTGCCTGTAAATCAGGCTTCGTAGGGAAACAGTGCAGCCTGGGCAGGCAGGCACCCCGGCAGAAGGAGCACCCACGAAGAACGCCGCCGGTGCAGGGGTCCCCCCAGAGATGGGGTCCCAGCAGCTCCAGAGGCTGCCCGCGGGGGGCCTACTGGCCCGCGGCTCGGGTAATCCCGGCGGTCTGCATGAATCTGGCGTGGCATGTTGTGTCCCGTGTGCTGAGGCTGACAATCCCTGATGCCATTTTACAAAAACAAAAATGGTTGCTAAGTGTGCACGTTGCCAATGCAAAAACTGGACAGTTCCTGATTGACGCCTTGCCTTTTCAAAACAGCTATCCATGTCTCCAAGGTTCATAGGTTAGTAAAGTTTTGATTCACCATGGATGTGTAGAAAACAGAGATAAATGTAAGTGGGGGAACCTTACATCTTAGACGTGGAAAGGTCCTCGGGTGTCATTTGGGGCAAACTCATTTCTCTGAATGAACGAATAAAGGGAAATCTAGCAAAGAAAGTAACTTGCCCAAGAAAACTGAGCTCATTGACCTGCCAATTTCAGCATAATGAAGGATTTGATTACAGGCCCACGCCGTAATTTTGCTCTCGGATACAACAAACACAAGAAACGCATTGGACATGCACAACGTACACAAAGTATGGAAGCGTGTTCTCTGTTACAAAAGATGGGACCCCTTCTCATGAGGCAGAACAAAACAAGTGTTGGGAGGGAGGAAGGAGGGAAAGCTAGGCCCGCAGTCAATCTGCAGGGTAGCAGGAGACGATGTGGCTTGCCCGTGTAGAATCTGAGCCTGCGGGAGAGCTGAGGGTAGGGGACAGAAGAAAGGGAGAATGGACTACAAAGTGAGGAAGCGAAGGGATGGCGCCTATTGACATTCTAAGAAAGCCAGCTCTCCTTCCAGACTGCCTCAGGTCACATCTCAGCTTCACCACTTCCAAGCAATAAAAGAGTGCCTTAAATCTCCCATAACTCGGCCTCTTCATCTCTAGTAGGACTCACTTCAGGGTTTGCATCTGCTAGGGTTTTCCAAGAGGCAAGCTCCAAGAGACTTACTGCAAAAAAAAAAAAAAAAAAAAAAAAAAAAAAAAAAGAAGAAGAAGAAGAAGAAGAAGAAGAAGAAGAAGAAGAAGAAGAAGGCTGATAGGGAAGGGAGTATAGTGTGCAGGGAGCCTTCTGCTGCAGTGCAGGTCTGACTGTGAGAAAGGAGAGAGGGAAGGAAAGAGGAAGAAAAGCCTCCATTCGGTGCATTCTGCCCAAATCCCAAATTCATGGCCAAGCCAATGGGAAATGCTGAAGCAACATTTGCTCCTCAGGGGAATCCTGGTTTGCACAGAAAGGTCATCAGTTACTGACTAGAAGAAGCGATGCCTGCGGTGAGCTCCTCCAGTGGAGGCTGCAGGCTGGCCCTCAGCGACACTCCCCATGGCAGGCTCTCTTGCAGGAAGCTCTCTTGAGACACCCCCGTGCCCGTTTCAGGGTAGTCATGAGAACAGTTCATAAAGGATGGACACATACGGAGAATTCTTTGTAAATGTTAGGTATTCTTAATATTATTGTTATTAAAATGAAGACATCTTTAAAAGAGATCATGTTTTAAAATAAATTAAAAAATACATTCATTAAGTAAAAGAAAGGAGCACTAACTCAGTGGTTGGCAAACTCATTAGTCAACAGAGCCAAATATCAACAGTACAACGATTGAAATTTCTTTTGAGAGCCAAATAATCTGGCCAATCAGAGTGTGTGTGTGTTGTGTGTGTGTGCATATATATATATATATATATATATATATATATATATATATATTTGAGGCCTGGTGCATGAATTCATGCATGGGTGGGGTTCGGCCAGCCTGGCCAGGGGGAGGGGACATGGGCAGTTGGCCAGCCTGCCTGATTGAACTCCTGGTCAAGGGGACAATTTGCATATTAACCTTTTATTATATAGAATATACACTGAGTGGCCAGATTATTATGCATTCAGAGATCATAATAATCTGGCCACTCAGTGTATATTTAAGTATGCTAACTAAAGAAATATTTAGGAAATAAAGATGAATATAAAGTACTATCTTTACAATTCAGATTTCTAAGTGAAGAATATTTAGAAAATAAAAACAAATGTGAATATAATTCAGGTATTTTTAAAAACTATTTTACTATATTATGTTTTAGTCTATATATACATCTTTTCATTTGTGTATATCTGAGTGGTAGGTATGTCATTTTAGGTATGTAATTAGAATCACGGTGTAATATAATTTTGTATTTTGCTCTTTGAAATTTTACTTACTGCTACATACTAAGCATATTCATGTCATTAAAACTGTTTCAAAACAGGATTTTAATGACTGCATATCATTTTTAGCATAAATATATCATAATTTAATTTATTCAAATTTTCTCTAACATTGAACAAGAATGCTTCTACAGTTAATCACTTTGATAAACAATATTGCAATGGGCATGCTTGTACTTTAACCATTTTCCCAATTTCTAAGTATTTCTCTAGGCCAAGTATCTAGAATATTATACTGAAGTATTTTATGAATAAAAACATAATATGTTTTAAATTTTCTTTCTATAATTGAATTTCATTTTAATATCATGTAAGTCATTTTTAGAATTGATACACACTTCCTTCTTTAATTATGTAGTGAAGTGTGAATTAGAACAAGAAATAAAAATAAAGTCAGCAATAAATATAAATAAAATAATGTTTCAAACTCATTCAACCTATTTTATATTTAAAATACAAAAACCTATTCTTAGCTACAGTCATTTTGAAAGAATAATTTTAGTGTGTGATTTTATTGTCTAGGGCTTATTTTTAATACTCTTAACAATAATGGCAAAAATATTTAATGCAGCTTACATTTCTCTTTGAGTGGCTCACTTTAAGTAGCAAGATTTATTTTTACCAAGAAGTAACTATTAAGTCTAATTTTCCGCAATGGGAAATATTTTTACAAAGAAGTAATGACTGAGACTAATTTTCTAGGTTAAAATATCATAATAATATGACATATTTTATATTTAAAAAGACAACTCTGACATACTTTAAATAGAATATGTGCTTCTCATTTTTCTAGTGGGCGTAATTTTTAATCCATCAGCATTTTCTTATAGTCACTCTAGATCTGTTGGCACGTATTTCAAAAAAGTCAGCCAAAGCTAGCAATGGAAACTTAACCATAGAAACTTACTTTTTATAAGTAGATAAGGAATGTGCATATAGATAAATCTCAGAGTATAAAAGTTTTCCTTCATTTACCTAATCTTTGATGTCTGTTTTTATAAATCAGCTAGAAGCCGGTGCAGGAAATTCATGCATGGGAAGGGTCCCTAGGCCTGGCTGGTGATCAGGGCTGATTTGGGCCTTCCAGCTGCTGGCAGGGGCATTCTTTCATTCCACACTGCCCCCTAGTGGTCAGCACACATCATAATGAGTGATTGAACTGGTGTCTCCTGGCCTACCTCCCAAAGGGACACTTTGCATATTAGACTTTTATATATATAGATTTCTATTGTTAAGATGAAACCCAAGAACTAAATGTTTGTCAAACCAATTATTTGTCAATGTAGGCAAAACCTATAAATTATAATGTGAGCCCTATAGTGGTGATTAGAAGTATTTATGGACATATGAAATATGTTAGATAAAATATTTGAGGAGATCTTTTATTTTAATTTTAGGCTGTGGGTAACAATATTGAAAGCATTAGCGAGTAGAAGGAGTTCATAAGATCTGAAAGTAATCAGTGCAGATTATTAGGATTTAAGCAAATAAAAATTTTAATTAAAATAAAAATACCAACGATAGCTTATTTCCACAGTGCCGTTAGAATCTTGGGATGAACAGGGAAAAGCTAGCGAAATATATATCAGACTAGATACTAATGCCCTAATTCTGTTTTTATCTGGATGAAATTTCAAAGTAATTGAACTTCTATCTTTGGATATTACAAAAGGTTTCCATTATATTGAATGACAACTCCGTTGTCCTAACACCAGTGAAGAAATCTTCATAGCTCTTAGGCTCCTTTTTCTCCCGCCTGATCTTACAGGGCTGTGCATCTTGTTCTATAGTGAGTGAACTGATTTAAATTGAACGTTTCTCTTTCCTTTCCTATGCCAGCCCGAAACCTTTGGCCTAGGGTCGACAAGAGGATGTGTTCCCTGCAACTGTAACTCCTTTGGGTCCAAATCATTCGACTGTGAAGAGAGTGGCCAATGTTGGTGCCAGCCTGGAGTGACAGGGAAGAAATGCGACCACTGTGCCCATGGCTATTTCAACTTCCAAGAAGGAGGATGCACAGGTCTGTTACTGAAGACTCAGCAGGGCACAGTCATTCGCTGGTTCTTGGTGCTGTAACAGTTTGTTCCTCAGGGTTTCCAGATATTAAAGGACAACAAATATGTGATATAAAATATTTAACCTAGCCGAGACCTGTTTGGCTCAGTGGATACAGCGTCGGCCTGTGGACTGAGAGGTCCCAGGTTCAATTCCGGTCAAGGGCATGTACCTTGGTTGCGAGCACATCCCCAGTGGGGGGGTGTGCAGGAGACAGCTGATCGATGATTCTCTCTCATTGATGTTTCTAACTCTCTGTCCCTCTCTCTTCCTCTCTGTAAAAAGTCAATAAAAGTATATTAAAAATATTTAGCCTAATAAGAAACATCTATTTTATTTTATTTATTTTTTTAAATATATATTTTATTGATATTTATTTTATACAGAGAGAAAGAGAGAGGGATAGAGAGTTAGAAACACTGATGAGAGAGAATCATCGATCAGCTGCCTCTTGCATACCCCCTACTGGGTATGTGCCCACAACCAAGGTACATGCCCTTGACTGGAATCGAATCTGGGACCTTTCAGTCCGCAGGCCGATGCTCTATTCACTGAGCCAAACGGTTTCGGCACATCTATTTATTTTAAATAATCAAAATAAATACACTGCAATTTGAAACATTCCCTTATGCAAAACTGTGCTTGGAAGTACTCGATATAAATCCATCAGCAGATCCCAATTCCACTGTGTCTCTCTCTCCCTGACTGTGACCTTCATTCAGCTAGTCACTCAAAGGCTACTGCAGCTCGAAAGTCAAATGTTCAATTTTCCTGGTGCCAACGCTGTCTTAGTTTAAAATTTACCCCCAAGCTAATACAGCTCAACTTTTCCTTTTCCTGTTGCAAAATTGGTACAAGGATTAGGGGAGTTAATATATTTTTCTGCTACAAAAAAAAAATATGTTTGCTTCTACTTTCAGGTGCCTTAAAAACTGTGATATTCTGAGAAAGAAGCGAATTGGCTCTAGATATTTATTAGTTCATGGGAAAGTGCAGGCAGGGGTTTCTGACCATGACTTCCTCAAGCAGTATTCTCATATATATCCAGCCACAGCCTTTTGACAAACATGATATAAAAAAATAGGAAAAAGCACAAAAAAAGTAATTGAAAGTAAAGACTTAACCTTAGCATTGATTTATGTGTCACTGATTTGAATTGACCCTTGCTCCAGCCTATTAACCTTTGCTTACTAAACTCACTGATTCAATACTGAGGATACTCCCATATCCTCAGAATCATAATGAGTACATGGAAAGACTTTAAGACTTTATTATGGATGCTGTGGTGAATTTATGTAAGACGTGTCAGGAATGATACAGGAAATTATTTTAAAAACCAGTACCTTTTAGATATTCTCAAACACCTTTGCTATACAGTTGTGATAGTAAATTAAGCCATTATAAATTATTTTAAATGTTGTTATTGTAGACCCTTTAAGAGTCTATTCCACATGTGATCTCTAAGTCAATATCTGTACACACTAAAATACTAAAGATGTGTTTTAAAATATACTTTGTTGTTTAAATCTCACTATCTTTACTTAATAGGAGTTAATGATATGGCACTATATATTCAAATATATCCACTACCCGAAATTATAAATGAGAGCAAGAACATTTTTTTTTTAATTTTGAAATAGTGATAACATTTTAGAACTCCAGACTTAGCAGCATTTAACACAGGAAAACAGAACCGAGAACAAGCACAAAATAGGCAGGACAGCATTATGTCTGAGAGCATGATTTGCTCCAAAGAGCTTGGATTTGCTTATTGGCTGCACAGATAACAAGTTACTTGACTTAACTGAATGACCTGGTTTCCCTGCCCCTCTAAAAAATTCATCTATTAAATAAAAAAAATACTAGTATATACCTTATTGGGCTTTTGTAAGAATTAGTTGAGTTAATGGTTATACAATATTTAGAGGAATTCCTGGCACATAAGTTCTATGTACGTGTTTATTATTATTGTTATGAATGGTATTTCTTTTTTAATATCATTAATGCGGTAAACATTCTCTTTTAACAAGGAAAAAGTAGTTAATTACTTACGTTTTCCTATTTAGTCAGTGTTTTTATTCCATTGAAGAACTACTTAGAGAATTTCTACTTGCAGGTAATTATTTGAACCATCCCAAGACACTTTTTAGTATATTAATTTAAACACAGTGTGCACTATTTTTCTTCTTAATCAATGATATATGTAAACTAAATCCTTTGGCTGAAAATTAGCAGCAATATTAATAACAACAAAAACAATTGCTAACATTTATTCAGTTTTTACCCTCAGCCAAGTATTGCTCTAAACGTTTTTCACAGCTGGTATGAAATGCTATGAGCAATGATAATTATGATCCCTTAAAATGTGAGCTTAATCAAATATCCCAAATGTATTTTGTTTAAAAGATTTAATCATCATATAACCAATTAAAAGGTTTCTTATAATATTGGTTATCTATTTTAATTCGAATGTTTGTTTTTTCTTCTTTTGCTTTCTTCTCTTTAATATGGAACACTGAACCAAAGTATTATCAGTACCTAGGTAAACTATAGATAATAAAAGTCATACAGTCCTTGTCTTGGATGGCTTTGAAGATATCAAATATTATTTTTGCATTCTTTGAGATAATGTACGGGTAGGATTGAATTTGTACTCTTCATATATTATAGCATGGAAAATTCAAAATCTATTGAAAAGAAATAAGGCAGTTGGTAAATAAAACTCAAAAGCATCTTTATATTATATATAGTTCTGTAATTTAACTATTTTTAAATACTTGCAAAACTGAAATGTCCTGATGTTAGTATATACTGAATTTAAAAAGCCTGTTAAGCTTACAGATTTTAACTACAAGTCAGAGTCTTCAATAGGAAGGAATTGTTAATCTATACAGTGTAGAAAATTAATTACAAATTTAATTATAGAAATGAAATTCGGACCTTTATAATGTCTAGATATAAGGTAACAGAGTTAACATGGAATCTGATACACCAATTCTTTCTTTCCTTAAAGCTTATTTGAAAAATTTTAAATGCTTTACCTTTGAAATTATTAAGTGAATTATGACATGTATGTGTTGAACAACTGTTCTCTAAAGAATATGTGAAGTACACTGTATTATGATATTAAAAAATGAGTTTAGTTTTTACTTTTAAGAATCCTTAACCATAATATAGAAAATAAAACAACATAAATCACAATATAAAATCAACATTCAGTATCAAATGTTTACTATTTGTTTCTCCTTTCAACTGTGAAGCTTGTGACTGTGCTCATCTGGGTAATAATTGTGACCCAAAGACTGGCCGATGCATTTGCCCTCCCAATACCATTGGAGATCAGTGCTCTCAATGTGCACCTAATACCTGGGGCCACAGCATTGTCTCTGGTTGTAAGGTGAGTGAATTGATTTATTTCATCTGAAAATGTTTCTTAAAAAATATTTGTTTCTATTGGTAGTCTCCATAGTTGAGCATTTCAAAATCCAATATTATATTGCCAAACAATGTGGAACTATCGTTATGAAATGATTGCAGCTATTGAGCAGTAGCTAACATTTGAATTGTGGGAAGGATAATGAAGTAAGTACACATTTTTGCAGCCTCATCCATGATACTTACCATAAAGGGGATGGGGGCAGAAAGAACAACAACAAAATCTGTAATAAAATAGAAACAGCTAGACCCTAACACACACAGTGAAATATATCTAAAAAGTACAAGGAAACTAATTAAAGGAAATTTTGGTCATGGGAACTAATTAAAGGAATTTGCCCAAAATATTTATGAATTATTCTCAAATTATGACTAGGTTTCAGCTGCCAGAAAATAATTCAGAAGTGCGGGGGCCTGATGTGGCGGGGGCCAGACATGGCAGGGATCTCCCTTTTCCGCATCCCTCACAGGAAGAGAGATGAAGAAACTGGTTCTAAGTGGATGCAGCCAGGGATTGAGATATGAGAAGACACAGAGAGATAGATTTTAAGCTGGGAGCTGGGTGGGCCGGCATTCTCTCTGATGGAGAGGCAGGAAGACGACAATGACAAAGAATTTATTTTATACCCCCAATACCAGGAAGTTATCACCAACTTATTTGCATTCTTCAGTAGGCCTTAGCATGCCTGGATTTACATACCTAGACCCACCCCTGCCGACATCTGGGCTTGATATAAAGGACAATGCCCACGTGCCTTTCCAGGCTGCCCTCTACACAGAAGAGTCATATTATCAACCTTTAGCTTAGAAAAATCCCCAGTGTTTTCCATGGATGGACCATAGAAAGTTTCATGACCAAACTCACATTGAGAGACAAATACCCAGCATCAGGGTGGAAGGAACTATCCAGTTTATAGATTTATGGAGCTACAAATTTGTAAACAAAACAAAAATTCCTCCAGAGTTTCAAAATTTTAGATGACTATGAATGATTCTGCAAAAGTCTATCATGGTCTTTTTGCATTTTCCATTTTGAATCCAAGTATCTGCCCCATCCTTGGACTCATGAATAAACCATATGAAACTTATGAGGGTTCCATTCCAGCCACAAAATCCAATGATGTGTTCAAACTCTAATGAAATTCCTGAAATTGAAGCTGATACCTAATGTTCAGTATATAAGTCAGGATAAAATATAGACTGTTAATTTTTTTAAAAGTAGTTATAGGGCCATAGCCAATTTGACTCAGTGGATAGAGCATCAGCCTACAGACGGAGGGGTCCCAGGTTCAATTCCAGTCAAGGGCACAAGCCCAGGTTGTGGGCTTGATCCCCAGTGTGGGCCATGCAGGAGGCAGCTAATAGATTATTCCCTCATATCATTGATGTTTCTATCTCTCTCCCTCTCTCTTCCTCTCTGAAATCAATAAAAATATATTTTAAATAAATAAATAGATAAGTAAATAATAAATAAATAAATAAATAAATGTAGTTGTAAGTATGATAACATTATATAGTGACTATTGAATAAACATTATGTGGTTTGAAGTGTTTTTGATTACTTGGAACCATTATTAAAAATATGAATTTCTGAATATACATCTCATCCTGATGAGCAATTACCAAAAAAAAAAAAATTCATAGAACCCTCACAAATATTTATGAGCATGTGTTCTATTTTAAATACTTGGATGACTATACTCCAAATCTACAGTGATTTGAGATTTATAGCTTTCCTTTCTTTGTGCCATGGGTAATTTCTCAGTGGTGAGGTGTGAGCACACACATCATTTGAGCTTTTATCGGAGTAGAAAACAAAGCCTGCTGTCTCTTGCTAGCAGGGAAGTCATGCATAAATCCTCTGCTGCCAAAGAAACATTACATCCAATTATGATTTAAGTTTGATATCGGTTATAGTGCTATATAAACATATGGTTAATGGTCTCATTTGTCTTTACTATGACTTCCTGGATATACTTTCTGATCCGGAGAGGTCCCAATGTCTGTTTGTACTGCCAATTGGTCTTTAACAATTATGTGGATATTGAGTAGCACTTTATATTTTAGTTAAATGATAAAGATGTCTCATCAGACATTTTTAAAATGCACTGCATGATTATAGTTTCCATTCATATTGTAATTTTGCATTTCTGATTGTAGCCCATTTTGTTTGAGTCAATGAAAAAAATATTAACGTGAATAAGCCAATCATCCTTATTTTGAAATCTCATTCTACCCTTGATGTTCTATCAGGATGAGTTATTTAGAGTGATGACAGCAGGTTATTCTAAGCCTTAAAAACTATATCCATGTTTGTAATAGAATATTACAGTTGGTGTTTAAAATAACTTTTAGTAATAACTCTTATGCAGCCCTTTTTACTGGATAGCAATGAAGACATAAAGAAATACTTAATCATAAAGATACCCAAAATAAGGCCTGGAAATTATTTTAACATCAGAATCTGGGAAGATATTTCACAGAACATTTGGACAGGAAAGAGATGATAGATTGGAAGCTGGTGGTTGTACATCACATTCTAGAAAGAGTAGTCCCATAAGTAAACTGCTGTTGGCAGGAGCAGAAGCAGGAATATCCCCAGTGGTGGTGGATATGAGAATTAAGCTGAGCAATGAACGTGTGAGAAATACAAAGTGAGATCCAGTCAGAATTAGATCTGGAAATTTGGCAAGTTGCTAGGCATATGAGTCTGCCACAGAGCTGTACGTCTGAGAAGAATAATAGTACAGCACCAGTAAGAACTACTAGGTGACCTACTAAGTATAAACACTGTGTTGTGACAAACTGAGATACAGAAAGAGGTGGTACTCACTTGGATCCTAAGTAAGGACCCACTTAGGAGACAGAAAGCATACCAGTTATTTAAGCAGGAAAAATAGGATATAAAGACTTGTTAACTTGTTAACTTGGTAAAAGGCAGTTTTGTTTTGTTTTTTTAAAGTTACTGAAAAAGGATAAAAGAGAGATATAAGGGATACCTGAGTAACAGACACAAAAGAGCAGCTGTTATTTCTAGGCTATGGAGGGTGGACCATAGAGGAATCAAGGGCTATGAGAGGCCACACACTTCCCTCTCCCCAATCCCAGCAAGACTGAGGGTCAGAAATGTTTAAAGAGGAGGTGGCTACCACAGGAACACGCGACCTGCCTGTGGTATGACAAACAATAACATTAATAAAACCGTCGACACAGTTTGTGGGCAAATGCAAGTCTATGGAAGCTGCCCACCATTGTTGAAGGCCATGGGCATGCTGGAGCTACTTAGAAACAGCCTGTCATGGTCAGAGCTCTATGCAAACCAAAGCAACTCAGATAGCTGCCTCTTGGAGAGATTGGTTTTGAGGGCACAGCTGGAATCCTTCTGAACTTCTGGGCTCTCATGCTAAGCAAGAAAAGAATAGTAATGATGACAGCAATGGAGACAGAACCAGAACCCAGGACAGAAGGGTCTTCCCACCTCTGGTTTTATTGAGTCTCTCCAGTGCCCTTTGTTGATGAAGCTTAACATTCTGCAACCTGTCTGTGGGAAAATGTGTACAGGTTCTAACTACAGTGTCGCAAATGGGGCAGGGTAGAGTGAATTTAAAGCTCAGAGACAGTAGATTGATCATTGGCACAGCTGGTCTCTGAAAATGATTTATTTGTTCCAAGATCCTAAATGACATTTTAGAAATATGCTTGGCACTTTTATTACAAAGAGATAGGAGCTTTGTAAATCAAAAGCCACAAGGTTTAAAAGAATATAAGAAAGAAAAAGACACATGGATGAGCAGAAGTCAAAGAAGAGATAAAATGAAGAAATTATATTGGAGCCCAACTGGCATGGCTCTGGTTGAATGTCGCCCCATGAACCAGGGGGTCATGGTTCAATTCCCGGTCAGGTTTCTCTCTCATCATTGATGTTTCTATCTCTCTCTTCGCCTCCCTTCCTCTTTGAAATAAATAAAAATATATATTTTTAAATATAAATTATTGGAAAGCACTAAGCATGTAATAAATTGTGTGACTAAAATAAACACTGGCGGTGCTAAAACTGGTTTGGCTCAGTGGATAGAGCATCGGCCTGCAGACTGAAAAGTCCCAGGTTTGATTCTGGTCAAGGGCATGTACCTTGGTTGTAGGCACATCCCCAGTAGGGGGTGTGCAGGAGGCAGCTGATCAATGTCTCTCTCTCATCGATGTTTGTAACTCTCTATCCCTCTACCTTCCTCTCTGTAAAAAATCAATAAAAATATATTTAAATAATAATAAAATAAACACTGGTGTTATATACATACAATAGAATTTTCACTGTGTAAACTGGAAGGTATAAAATCGAGAACAAATTTGAGAGGCATGAAGGTGTTATAAAGTTGATTGATAGGCATAAGTGGTGTATTTTAAGAATTATAAGTGATCCTGAAGAACAAAACTGATAAATTAGAACAGAAGTAAAATTCAAAAACAAATTTGAAGAAATAGCACAAAATCAAAAAAATAATTTGTTCTCAAACTAATGTTCTGGTAAATTAATTAAAACAACCTCAAACTAAAAAAAAATCTAGCAAGATTTTGAATTGCATAAATAAAGAGAAAGTCATATTTATATATGAATGAATGAAAAAAGTTACCAGCAAAGCATCTCAAATCTGGCTTGTCTGGAAAACAAAATGCCAAACACAATACCCACAATATCACTTTTCTAAATCCTCCTGACTTCCCCACATTCAGTTTGGTGCTCCTTCTATGTCTGCATAGCATTCTGCATCTCCCCTATTCTACAATGTTATGCCATTGTGTTCCATTTCTAAATTTACTTGTCTCCCTCCATTAAACTATACGGTATATCTCTGTACAACTTAAATGCCATAAAAACTAGATGATAAAGCAAAATGACTTTGTCTAAAGTTCCGTCTTTGAAACAAAAAGGGTTTGAAGAAAACCCTTCCTTAATTCCGCCTTGCCACAAAAAGGCAGAGAAAGTACATTTTCATTCTCATTCAATAGCATTATGGTTTCTGGACACTCATATATTTTAGTAAACGCAGGAAGCAATTTTAGTGTTATGTTCACTGATGTTTCCCAAGTGACTAAACTAAAGCAGTACAAAAGCACATAATAGACATATGATTAATATGTGTTTAATGGGAGCATAGAAACATTGGAATTAACATGTTAAGGTATTTCCCAGGAAATGGTGTCAACGGTTGCTGTTTTTACCTCCTCCGTAGGCGTGCAACTGTAGCACGGTGGGATCTGTGGATTCCCAATGCGATATAAACACGGGCCAGTGCAGCTGTCATCGAAAGTTCTCTGGAGCAAAATGTACAGAGTGCAGTCAAGGTTACTGGAACTACCCCCACTGTGACCTCTGTGATTGCTTCCGGGCCGGGACTGATGATGCAACCTGTGATTCCATGACCAAAAAATGTGCCTGTGAGGATCAGACAGGGCAGTGCACTTGTAAGGTAAGTGCTACCAAAATACAGTACGGAGAACTGGCCTCGAGTTTACTCTCATAGCACAGTAGATTTAACTTTAGTCAGTGTTCATTATTCCTGCTCCATTGAGCTAAACAAACAGAAACACCAAAACTCATTGATAGACACAATGTTTTTGTGTATGTGTGTTCATTGGCATATAGATAAACACAGATTTTTTTAAGAACTTATATTTAGCCAAAGACTTACTCCTTTTCTAGTTGGAAGATGGGACATATTTTCAATGGTAAACTATTCTGTACATGTCCATTTTTGCTTAAATAAGAATAATCTGGAGGAGAGAAAAAATACACTCTCTTAAGCATCATCAGAGAAAAATCTCAGCTAAATAATAAGGCTTATAAAAAGCCATTACTCCCCAAATTAATCTGCAACCACTGTACACTGGAAAAACATATTTACTGCTGTGAGGTTTCATAAAATTTCATCACATATAAACACTGACATTACAAACAGTGACAATGTGGAAATTTCAGCCCTCATTAATATTGTTAAATGGTGTAGAAAAATAGCCAATTAAAAAGGATGAGAGAGATCTTATTTCCCTCTTAGATATATCTAAAAAAATCAGTTTCAGCCTCTGAGATCAGTTTGGCTCAGTGGTAGAGCATCGGTCTGTGGACTGAAAGGTCCCGGGTTCGATTCCGGCCAAGGGCATGTACCATGGTTGCGGGCACATCCCCGGTAGGAGGTGTGCAAGAGGCAGCTGATCGATGTTTCTCTCTCATCGACGTTTCTGGCTCTCTCTCTCTCTCTCCCTTCCTCTCTGTAAAATATCAATAAAAAATATATTTAAAAAAATAAATAAATAAATAAAAAATCAGTTTCAGGGTAAATGCTAGGACTGGGTCATAGATATCTTTTCAAGAAAAAGTCATTACAGAGAGGACAGAGAAACAAGAGGGTGAAATCTAGGGAGTAAGTATTAAAATAATCTTGAGAATTTAAGAAAAGAGCAGCCTCTGCCATTGAGGGCCCTGAACAAAACCCAAAGTACAATGCTGCCTTATCCTGTCTAATAAGGAGGGAATATGCTAATTGACTGTCACACCCTCAAAGATGGCGGCACCCACAACCACAAGACGGTGGCACCCAGTCCCCTCAGCCCTGCTGGGTGGCAGGCACACCACACAGCCGGGCCCGCCCCCAGGTGGGTCTGGCCACTCCAAGTGCCTGCCTTCAGAGTCCCCCAGTCCCCTTAGCCCCCCAGCCACCCAGGGCCAGCCCGAGGGACGGCCAAACAACTGAACAAGCAGGCTGCATGGGGTGACCAGGCCAGCATAGGGGCAGTAAGAGGCAACCAGGCCAGTGGTGGGGGTTGGGGGGGGGGCAACCAGGCTGGCAGGGGGGCAGTTAAGGGCAACCAGGCTGGCAAGGGGGCAATTAGGGGTGCCCAGACTAGCAGAGGGGGGGATGCAGTTAGGAGTGACCACGTCAGCAGAGATTTGGCAGTTGGGGGTGATCTGGCCTGCAGTGGGGGAAGTTAGGGGCAACCAGGCAGGCAGGCAGGTGAATGATTAGGAGTCAGCGGTCCAGGATTGTGAGAGGGATGTCCCAGATTGGAGAGGGTACAGGCTTGACTGAGGGGACACCCTCCCCCCATCCTGTGCACAAATTTTATTCACTAGTTACATATAATTGTGACTACACATTATATTTTATATACATTATATGATTATGTATACATTATATAATAATCATTATATAAATCTACATTTTAACATCCTGTTTTTGCATCTATTTTTTGCATCACACCACTGTTTAGGAATTAATGTTTTATTTTGCTATTGAAATTCTCATGACTCTCATATTGTTAACAGCAGGATAGTAGAACATGTGCTGCTTAGATTTAAAAAAACAAACAAAACAAAACAAAAACACAAAACAGCTGAAACCGGTTTGGCTCAGTGGATAGAGCGTCGACCTATAGACTGAAGGGTCCCGGGTTCGATTCCAGTCAAGGGCACGTACCTTGGTTGCGGGCACATCCCCGGTGGGGATTGTGCAAGAGGCAGCTGGTCGATGTATTTCTCTCATCGACTTTTCTAACTCTCTATCCCTCTCAATTCATCTCTGTGTAAAGTCAATAAAATATATTTTTATAAAATAAAATAAACCAATATACAAGCATTTTTAGACTCAAGATTTCATCCCTTCAAGAGACTATCTACATGTACCATTTGAGCCGGGAATCTAATACTTGGTGATCTTTGTTGTTTGTTTAATTTTTTAAAAGTGTGCCCCTGTTATTCATTCTCAAGTTTAATACTCTCATAACTTCACCATTAAAAACACTGAGGAGCTCTCATCTTCCGTCAGGTGAACGTGGAAGGTGTCCACTGTGACAGGTGCCAGCCCAGCACATTCGGACTTGATGCCAAGAACCCCCTTGGCTGCAGCAGCTGCTATTGCTTCGGAGCCACTACTCAGTGCTCTGAAGTGAAAGGCCTGATCTATAAGTGGGTGAGTAAGGACCTGCTGAGCCATGAAATGGTATAATGTTAGCCCTGCTGGCGTCTTTTAGCCAGCCACTGAGGGCGAGCAGGAAATGGCAAAACATTTAAGCAACCTTTTCCCCTGTGCACATATAGAAATGCTGGAGGGGCCATGTGCCATTAGAGGGTTGATGTAAATGCCTTTTTTAATATTCCTTAAAAAACAGTTCATTGGTCATTGATACAGAAATAGATGCCAAGTGCAAACAGGAAACATTGTAAGGGAAACATGTTTGGGATGGGAAGAAGCTACACTTTTCTAAAGAGTGAGGGCACCAGAGCATGAACTTGATCTGTGCTAGTGCAACACAAATGAACACCAGGCTTGCACATGCGTTCCAACCAGACTTCAAGAATCATAGATTTTTAGCGTGGAAGCATGTATGTTTTTTCTTACACGTCCTTTTTACCGTTCCTACCTTTCCGTGTAAAAGGCTCCAGTTTTCACACACATGGTTTTCCCTGTGCAAACGAGTCAGAAAGATGTATTTCCCATGCCCTACTTGCTCCCTAGGCACTAGTTCGGTTTCTTGTGAAGACAGCTTAGCAGCACGAGATGTCCACGCAGTCTGTAACTTGGTTTTAAAGGAGTGCCCCCGAAGACTTGAGCTCAGCCTCCTGCTGTGGTCTGACCCCTTCCAGGTCTTTCTGAAGCCCGAGCAGACCATTCTGCCCCTGGTGGATGAGGCACTGCAGCACACAACTACCAAAGGCATCGCTTTTCAGAATCCAGAGATTGTCGCCCACATGGATCTGGTGAGACAAGATCTCCATTTGGAGCCTTTTTACTGGAAACTGCCAGAACAATTTGAAGGAAAGAAGGTAAGGACAAGAACTTTGAAGTCACATGAGAACGAAGTAAAACATGTTTTTGGAATCACTCCATTTGGAGATTTATCTGATGCATCACTCCTCGTTTTGTTTTGTCAGTTGATGGCCTACGGTGGGAAACTCAGGTATGCCATCTATTTTGAGGCACGAGAAGAGACAGGTGTCTCCACATATAAGCCTCAAGTTATCATCCGAGGTGGGACTCCATCGCATGCTAGAATTATCATCAGGCATATGGCCGCTCCTCTAATTGGCCAACTGACAAGGCATGAAATTGAGATGACAGAGGTAAGGGTATTAGTTGTTTGGTGCAAGGATGTCAGTGGTGTAATTTACAGTCAGTTTTATCAGTGGTTTATTTTCTTGTTAACAGAGAGAATGGAAATATTATGGTGATGACCCTCGAGTGAGTAGAACTGTGACCCGTAAAGACTTCATGGATGTGCTCTATGACATTCACTATATTCTTATCAAGGCTACCTTTGGAAATGTGATGAGACAAAGCAGGTAAACTATACTAGAAAGTACACGAGTTCTTATTCTAGAATCTATAGGGAAGATAAGTAAGACATCAAACAAGAAAGATTTAAAAGCATTTGTTTTTGGAATGTGGTGGTAAAGACAAAGTTTAAAAAGGCTTTTAGATCACCTGGTGGAAGTTACTGCTATTCCCCCAAAAAAGGAAAATAGATTGAAAAGCATGTCTAAGGGGGAAAATGTTGAATTGACCTTTGACACACTGTTTTAAATGCCAGTCAGAAATTCAAGAGATGTCCTTTCGGGTAGAGATAATTAACGGTTGTGCTATAAATAGGCTGCATGATTGCTGAGAAAATAACCTCGTTAAACCCTCAGGGTCACCAGGCAGAGACTAGTTGGTCCTAACTCCTTGACCCCTGAGCATCCTCATCTCACCACAGAGTACCACATGATATTGTCATTTTCCCTGTGCATCATGATGTGAAAAGACTGGAAATCACTTTGGATAGAACAGCCAGAATAAATGATGGAAGCCAAAGGATGGGAATACTGTAAGGGGCTATAATGTTCTCCTATGATCCAAGGAGGTCAATGACAATGAGGCTTGCTGATAATAACACTTAGAATCATACTGGTGACATTCTTTATACCAGTTTTAGTGGGATTTAAGTCTCAAAGTTTTGAGGAATAAATGGAACACATCAAACCTAATATAGTGAGTGTAAAATAATGTTTTCCATAAACATAATTGTAAAAGGGAGGAATGAAATAATATCGACGTTCAAGGGATGGTTGTTTACTTTGAAAGGGAAGTAAGCATGTTCACAGACCATGGAAAGATAAACTAAAGCAAGGAATACATTTAAAAATTATGTAATAAAGAGCAGACAACTGATGGAGATGTCATAAGACTTCAACATCATGAGCACATACAGTCATTCTCCTTGAGTCGAAGGGGCAAGTTATCCAATAAGATAAGATGAAGAACCATCCAGAGGTAATTAGGTTTTATACTACGGAGTCAGAAAGTTGAGTTGGTTTCATACACAAATTTTCAGGTCTCTGGCACTTCATTTTCTCTCTTATGCCCTATGAGAATATGGAATCAATAGATATTTGAAAATAGTCTTGTATAATAAATTTGTAGACCAGTCCAGGGAAACAAAACAAAACAAAACAAAAAATTATGAAACCTCTCATTGACAAATCAACAAATATAAAAATACCATTATTTCAAATATTTACACTGAAATAACCATATAACCCCAAAATCATTTTCTTTCATACACTTGGAGGACAGCAAATAACTGTGTGGAGTGTGCAAACATATTATTTTGAAAATTGTGCTGGGCTGCAGTAAAAGAGGCTGGTAGTACACGGAACGTTTGTTGGTGGAAATGATAGAAACAATGTCATCATGCATTTTTCATTTTAGTTCCCTTGCCTCTCTTCCACAGATTCCATCTTCCTATACTGTGAGGTTGCCTTTTTTTCCTCCTAAGTCTCTTCCCCTTATCACCTTCTTCCACATCCCTCGCAATAATATCCTCTGGCTTAGGAGATCATTTTTGAAACTTTAGAATAAATAAAAGACTCCACTTCTCTTCTGGCCTCAATAAAAACTAGAGTCATCGTCTAGCAACAATAAGGACAAATAAATCTGTGGAGCAGCACTCGTTATCGTGAGACAGTGGAATGGTGACAAAGTTCAAAAACGTGCTTGAATCTCCCCCCAAAGTAGTTTAAGACATAGCCCTGCAGCTTTATTCGGTTACAGACTTAAGTAGTCTCAGAAGTGGAGCACTTGAGTTATTTATACATGTGGTTTTTGAGATTCAGATTTTGTACATATTGTCAAGGCTATTTTCCCCCTCTTTGCTTTTGTCTTTTCTTACATTTGTTTGAAGGACATAACAACTTTGCTTCTCAGTACTCATTTGGAAAAAAGCTTGAGTTTGGCCAAGTCTATAATTCAGGGAAAGCAGTTGCTCTCTCATCTCCTGAGAAGGAAAAAAACAAACAAACAAACAAAAAAGTAGAAATATCTGTTGTTGACACCATTCAAGTTCCACTTGGCTTCTAAGTACTCACTAGTCTGTTGTGTTGAAGCATGTGCAAGAGAAGGGAAGACTGTTCTAATAAACCCATAGTCATCAAACACCATGAGGTTTCCAATGGGGATGACAGGTCCACAAACAAGTTGCCTTTTCCTCCCACAGGGAATCCATAAAGGTAGAGTCTTTCTCCTAGGAGGGGAGTGGCTTGTTTACAGGTGCCAGCTGCTATGTGTCCTGTAAGGAGGGGAGAGAGAAATCAGAAGGTTAATTGAATGTGTGTTGCACAAAGGCTGTCTGATCTTCAAAATGCAGGTTACAATGCCAGCGAAGTCAAAATGTGCATTCATAATTTAGTGTCAATAAAACCCACCTAGGCCTGTTGTAAAGTTTATGATTCAAGCTCTTTAAACTATCAAAGGTGCCTTTTGTGCAAGCAAACCTATTCACTGTCTCATTTAGACGTCTATTTGCAGAACACTTCATCGTGAAATAGTCTGAGTTTATGAACTGCATATATTTTAATGCATAATTCAAATTAATAAAAAGAGCATCAGTGTTTTTCACGGTGAGTCTTTTTTTTCAATTATAAGGACCTTTCCACCAATAGGGAGCAGAGAGTTAGGTTATTTGAAATATTCATTTAATAAATCTAACAAAATACTAATTTGAAACTTTTTTATCATCAGACAAAACATCAATATTATTCTATTATGCTGAATCGTTGTTTTCTAAAGTTTAATAAAGGCTATTCAGAGACTCAAGAGGAAGAAATCACAGCCAGTTGTAAATTAAAAGCGATTTTTCTAGTGACTATGGGAGATATTCTAACAGGGAATGACCATGGGCTGTCTGTCTGAAAGAATGTAAATGTCTAATTAATTGGCCATGCCTATCTGAAGCGACTCAGATGTTAAAAAGTAGAGGGGGAAGTCTTTATAACTTCTCAATAGGACATCAGACAACTAATTTATAAAATTCCTTGTGATTTATGTGAATGTTTTGCTAATATGCAGTTTCAACCTTTGAGGAAGCATAGATGCAGGAATACGGTGTGGCTCATGAGTTTCTAAAACGCTCCAACACAAGAGCATGAGCTTATTGGAAAAAACTTGAGAGGACACTTCTCGTAGGGTTGACTGTTTGCTAGGTGATATTAACTTGCTGTCTGGTAATATAAGCATCTGCTTGCTGTGTCCAGGATTTCTGAAATCTCAATGGAGGTAGCTGAACCAGGAACTGTAGAAAGATGGATTTCTCCAGCTCACTTGATCGAAAGATGTGATTGTCCTCCAGGCTATTCTGGTTTGTCCTGTGAGGTAAGCTTGTTCTTACTTACCTGTTGAAGCCCAGCTCTCTCTTTTTTAAAAAAATGTATTTTTATTGATTTTAGAGAGGAAAAAATGTATTTTTATTGATTTTAGAGAGGAAGGAAGTGAGGGAGAGAATCATTGATCAGCTGCCTCCTGCACCCCCCCCCCCCCACTGGGGATCAAACATGCAACTTGGGCATGTGGCCTAACTAAGAATCAAACCGTGATCTCCTGGTTTATAGGTCAGTGCTCAACCACTGAGCAATGCCGGCGAGGCAAGCCCAACTCTCTTAACTACTCACCCAGCTACCTCTGCTACAATCAGTTTTACTTGTATGCATACTGTTACCCTATTTTATTTGATTTTCCACTCACAGTGTGAGACACAGTAAAAAGAAGATGATGCTGTTGTTTCCTATTAGTAGGGATCGCATTGGAAGGGAAATATTTGATAAAAATGGAAAGATATGTAAAAATATGGAGCAGTCAAGAAGTAATGTTTTCATAAGGCCCATTTATTACACCTGATTTATTTTCATGGCAGTTCTTCTGAGCAGTTAGAGATGCTAAAACTGCATTAGGTGAATATTGTTCTTAATGGAGTAAGTAGTTACAGATCCATGTATTCATTTATTTATAAATAACTAGAGGCCTGGTGTACAAAATTTGTGCATGGGGGGTGGAAATCCCTCAGCCTGGGCTGCAATGACACAGATGTTTCATGACTGCTGCCCAGAGGCCCTCCATGGCCATGGTGGAACACTTTCTGCCAGGTTGCTCATACTGCCTGCTTTCAGTGCTGCCCCCCCTGGGATTGAGTGACTCCAGCACAACTAAGAGGACTAGTTGCTGCCATCTTGTGGCTATGGGTGTCACCATCTTTGTGATGAAGTGACAGTCAATTTGCATATTCCCTCCTTATTATATAAGATTGTATGCATCTTTTGTAATTAAGATTTGAGAAGTTTTATATTAAGTATGGTACATGAGGCATATGATGCCACCAGGTCAAAACTGATGTGTAACTTAAAAATGGCCCTAGCCGATTTGGCTCAGTGGATAAAAGCATCTGCCTGTGGACTGAAGGGTCTCAGGTTCGATTCTGGCCAAGAGCACATGCCTAGGTTACAGGCTTGATCCCTAGTAGGGGGCATGCAGGAGGCAGGCAATCAATTATTCTCTTTCATCATTGATGTTTCTACCTATCCCTTTCCCTTCCTCTCTAAAATTAATAAAAATATATTTTAAAACAATGATGAGTGTAAATCTCTCATGGGGTGATGAAAAGAAATGCAGGCTGGTTTTACTGAATCCTACCTAGGGGCACTGTTTTTGCATCTCAGTTTGTTTACCTCTACAGTCATCATGAGAATTTATTTAAATGAAGACATACGTGTTAAAAACCCCATTGTAAACTGAAGTGTCATTTAACTTAGTAACCATTATTTAAACTCCAGGTTTTTCAGAGGCCAATTTCCTAAGAATAACTTCAAGTTCCTTTTTGAAACATCCTTGGAATAATATTATAGCTTTGCTTGTGACTGCTCTCAAGGGCAGTATTTGTTTGAATGTGTTCATTTGGTCTAATAACATCAAATAACTCATCTCATTCTTAAATTGAATCTTCTACCTACACAGTAATGGATACACAACCCACCCAAATACACATAGTGTATATATAAAAACGACAGTGTGTATGGCACATATAAAAATGCTATCTTGCCAAATATCACATGATCTCACTCATTTGTGGAATATAATGAACAACATAAACTGATGAACAAAAATAGAACCAGAGTCATAAAAATACCAAACAAACTATCCAACCTGTGAGGGAAGATGGGGGATCAGGAGGTAAAAGGTCAACCAAAGGACTTGGATGCATGCATATGAACATAACCTATGGGCACAGACAGTAGGGTGGTGAGGGCATGTGCTGAGGGTATGGGGGCAGCCGGGGAGAGGTCAATGGGGGAAAAACGGAGACTTATGTAATACTTTAAAATTCTGTGTTTCCCAAACTTTTGACATATTTGTACCCCTTCTATAATTTTCATAACACTCAGTACCCCTCGTCAAAAAAAGGATGTATTTTAATAACAATCAAAATATATTTATTTTTCTTTTTTTGGTACATACACAAAATAATAATAAATGAAAAATAAAATTATTCATAATAAAATATAAATAAAAGTTATATTATAAATAACATTTATTTGACACCAGACCATCTCATGCCTCACAAGACTGTCTTGACTTGACTCATGAGAATGTAGAATTAGGCGCAGCTAAGCATGATGCAGTGCATATCCCCACCAAACTCCAGTGCAATGCATACCCCTACCAAACTCTTCCTGTACCCCTGGGTGTACACGTACCAGACTTTGGGAAACAATAATTTAAAAAAATTTAATATGCTATCTTTCCAATGAGCATGAAAGATTTAAAAGTAGAAGACAGAAAGAGCTTAAGATTTTTCTAGAAAATGGGTGATTTTTTTTTCTTATCCTAAGGAATGTTTGGCTAAACTGTTGACTACTGTGTAGCCTTAATTGCTAAAGACCTTAGTTGTAATGTAAAAATTATATATAAATTATATAAAAAATTAGAGATTGGTTTTTGAATTTCTAAAATGTGCCCTAATTCTGCAATATTATTTTGATATAGATGATATTCAGTAAGTAGTCAAGATTGACTTTTAACTATCTTGAAGAGAAAGTTACTATAGCTATATATTTTTCTGCATTTATATAAAATAATACTTCTGTTCACTTATTAAATAAAAATGTTAGTGGAGTGGTAAATTAGTTTAATGTTATCTAGCTTCTATTCCTTTTTTTTAATGTTATAAACTCTCCTTGTGATCAGTAGGCTTTTAGATAGTAATATATTCTAAAACATGCTTTCCCATTAATCTTAGTAATTTTCTATCTTTATATGAAAATATAAGCACAAATAAAGCAAGTGAAAAGTGAAGAAAATCAAGAAAAACTAGGACCACATACAAACTTCATCTGTACTTGTGGCTTCACCTATTTCCCGTAAATTTCACTTAAGCTCCCATTTACAGACAATAATTACAGTAATACCTTCGTGGAGAGATTATGGGGATAAAGACCTATCTCTTATAATAAGGTACCTGAGGTGTTCTCCACAAGCCATTGCCTCTAATCCATTATATATCTTATTTATAATTCATCATGATCCTAAAGTGTAATCACCCAGGCATAAAATCCAATCATCAAAGCAAGAGCTAAGGACATTTCTGAAATAATACATCCCATTCCGGTAACATATGCTTTGGGTCACGAATACACAAAGCAGTTCCTTTACCACATTTTCCACCAAATGTATGGTATTCTAAAAAGTCTGCAATTACAACCTATTCATTTCATGATTTTACCCAAGATATGGTGAAAATACACAAAATTAAGTGTTAGTTACCACTGAAAATACAGCCAGTTGGGAAGACACAGAGCCTTTGCCCATTACCTGCAGTGTTATGACATCACAGCCCTGTTCATTGAAAATGTTAGTTCTAGAAATGCCTACTTATTACAAGTTATGATTTCAAGTAGAGACCATATTACCTTTAGAAGTCAAGTAAAAGGTGTATTTTTCTCACCACACATATTAGTGTGGGAGCCATTGAATTTAATGTACTAAATACAGAAGCAGCTCCTCACCACCCTCTCCGTTTAACAATGCTGCCTAAACAGACCTAAACTCCGGTTAGGTTGTGTGCAGAAATGGTAAATGTTAACCATTGAATAAGTGGTTCTCTGCAGTAAGGTGATGGAAAACAGAAAAGTGTAGGTAGATCCCTAGGTCATGTTCTGGTCATTCCCCCTCCCGCAGGTTTGATAGGGCATTTGGCTCACAGTTGAATGGCTGGTGTCTCCCGGGTCACCACTCAAACGCTGTCACTTCTGTGAAGTAAAAATATTGTTTTTAATCCCAAATAATTTAAGCCTGTGATCAGCTCATGAAATTCAAAGGACAAAAAAATAGTGAAAATAGTGTTGTTTTTTTCTTACCACACACACCTCTTAGGGTGCCCTTTATTATTTCTGTTGCACATGAAAGACCCAAATTCTCTGTTCAGGCACAAGATATTGAGGAATGGTACTTGTAAGTGACATGCATTGTAATTTTGTTTCCCAGTGCAACTTGGAACAATCACTGTTGCCTTTATTTTTAGTCTATTTCCAGTGACGATATTCAAAAAAGTATCTGGGGTAGAGGCACCCATTTTGATCTGTTACGTGCACTAAACATACATTTATCTCACTTAAGCCTCATAACACCCCTATAAGAAATAAAACACCATTTGTTGAGCACTTACTGTATCCTGCACAATGCCAAGCATGTTTTCTAGTACACTTACACCAACATCGCTGAGGCTGTCATATGCTCCCCATTTTACAGATGAGGAAATGGAAGCCCACACAGGATATGAAAACCGCCCATGATCCCACAGCTAGAAAACAGCGAAACCGCATTTAAATCTAGGCATGTCTGTTTCAAAGTACCAACATATGCTTTCATCCAACTATTATGCTATCCAGCATCCTTATGTGTCAGGGGAGGAAACTGAGGCCCAGGCTGTACAAGACCCTCACAACACCTTAGGTAGTAAGTGGTGAGCAGGAATTAAATCAGGATTGCCTGATTGCAAAACCCATGTAAAGATACAAGGTAGTGTTTTTATTGTCAACAGTACAAGTGTCTATTTTTATTGTTAAACTCTGAGCACATAAGGGGGCGTTGAGATCTCTGCACCTGGAATATATTGGCTCATTACTTTCTTTGTCTCCCATTCCCTTCTGTCTATCTCCCACATGTTTGTGTAAATTTGATGCTAATATTTTGATGAGATACTATATTTTCCAATATAGTATTGACCAATGAATAATTTCATCACAAGGAAACTGAGTTTGAGAACCAAAGGGATAAGATTAGAACAGTGTTTGTTTGTTTTGTTTTTTAATTTCTCTATTGTGTTCCAGACAGGACTTTAGAAAGTAGCTATTATCTTTCCTCTATTTTTCTAAACTTAAATATAACCATTCTCATGAATTTGCCCCAGTTCCCTGAGAAGAAAGACATCTGCTATTGAAAAACACGCTTAAGTTTTGTTAATGAAAAACATAAATACAAAGAGGACCCAGGAAAGGAGAGGATTAAAGATAAATAAATGTCTCATTTCTTTTAAAAGTGTGGTTTAAAGTTTTTCACTTGCATCATGGAAGACTCTTTCTCTCTGCTAACTCTTAGAACTTTAATAAGGACACAAAAGTAGTCTAACTGGTTAGAACTAAAAGAAACTTCAGAAATCATTTGGATTCATCCACCTGCTCACTCACAGAACGGTAAGATTGTGTCTCAGTGTCACCAAGAGACTTGTCTGTATCCTTCAGACCAAACTAACTCCTCAAGCCGAGGCTTCCATAGTCACAGGGTCTGCATGCCATTTGAAGGCAAGCATTTCCAGCCAAGAAGGAGGAACATGCGGCAAGGCTCAGCCCTGTGCTTCTTAGACCCTCCTTGAGTTGTGAAACAAACCCTGGCTCTACTCCCCACCAGTTAAATGTAAATCTCTGTGGTGGAGCCACACAAGCTCTGAATGCTCCTCAGATGATCTGTGTGCAGCCAGGGTTGAGAACCCGGCTTGGACTCTCACTAGGGGTGCTTTTCTACTTAGTCCTGCCATCTTTCTGTATTACTGTAAACTTCACCTGTGGCACTCACTTTCAAATTTCAGTCTCTCAGATTGAATATCATATGATTCTTTAATTAAAGTGACATTTCTTAACTGTGTTCTTTTTCTTAAACTTGCTTTAAACTTTTGCTTGAGACATAAAGCAGAGCTATAAACTCTTACTATGTATGATTTTTGCGCGCGCGCACACACACACACGTGCGCACGCACATCCACAGTGCACACAAACCCACACAAATATACCAAGAAGAATAATAAAAACAATTATATAAATAACCAAGGATAAATTCCATATAAAGAAAATCCAATTTTATTCTACAGTCAGCATGCTAAAGAATTGGAACAATCCACATTGTGTAATATTTTTAAATACACCTTGGATTGTTTCTTCAGTTTCTTTGTTATGCTCAAAAGAATTCCTCGGTCATAATTTCTAGACCTTATTTGGTAAAAAAAAAAAAAAAAAGGAAAAATCAACCATGATTTTTAATAATATGAATAAACTTATTAAAATAGAATAATACATCCACCATGGAACAAGTAAGGCTCAAAATGTTTTGAATACTATTCCCTGTTTTATCAGCTGACATTATTAAATCTCATTAGACTGTCTTATAGGCTGTGATAAAAGCAGGGACTCTTAATTGAGGTTCTTTCACAGTATCTGAATCAAAATAAACGAGAGTGCTAACTATTGATCGTTTTCTCTTTGAAAGGCACTTTGCCTCTTCCACTAGGAGGGACCTAGTCCAGAACCAAAAGGATGCGGAGGCATGATGAAGTTCTTAATCCACTAGAATTTCCCCTGCTGATTAAGCAGTCACTTTTCTTTTAACGATGGGAACAGGATATCCTGTGAAAAAATCCTACGGAGCCACAGAGATAAAGCAGCGCCTTTGTAATCTTCCATGGTATCTGAAAAACTGACTCCTGACTCTTCCCCATAAATCAGTGTCTGATAAAGGCCGCAGCTTTGCATACAGAGAGGACTGAGCCCAGAACATAAAGACTGTTCTCATGCTCAGAGAATGAGAGCTGTGGGCTTCTCTCAGGTTTTTATTGGGGCGGGGGGGAAATAGACCAGGGAAAGATAAATTTTATTAGCAGCCTAATAATATTCCCAAGGCATGTAGAGCTTTTATTACTCTGAATTTCTTATTTTTATAAAAATCTGTCAATTATACTGATATAAATAATGCAACCCTGATAACTCTTTTATTATTTGATTTTTTTTCTTAGAATTGTTGGATATTTGCTAGTTATTCATCCAACACAATAGGAGCAGATTTTAGATTGTAAAGGACAGTGGAATTCTCTCTTTACTTCATATGACAATTGTATTTAAAATCAAACCTCTTTCTCTAGAAGAAGATGACTATTTGAAGCATTTTCAGACTGAGTGGTATATGGAAATGACAGTTTTCTGTTACAAAAATCTGACGACACGGATGCTGCCTGTACACTCCAGGGACCAGGCAGGAATACACTTCAGGAATCAAAAATGGCACTTGTGTTTGTACGTGACGTTGCCTTTAATACAGGTGGTGGGGAAGAAGTCCCTCTTTGGAACGACGCTGAGAACCCAAGTGTTACTAAAGCAAGATTTCTCAGGTGGCTGTCCTAATTGGCTTCTTTTTCTTTCAGGCATGCATGCCAGGATTTTATCGACTGCGTTCTGAGCCGGGTGGCCACCCCCCTGGGCCAACCCTGGGCGCCTGTGTCCCATGTCAGTGTAATGGACACAGCAGCCTCTGCGACCCTGAGACCTCCATATGCCAGGTATTCCCCCCAGCCTTTCTAAGCACGGTTCATGGGCTCATTTCTCTTTACACACGCTCAGATACCATGCACAGAGGCCTGCTAAACAGCAGGGAGTGTGTGTGTGTGTGTGTGTGTGTGTGTGTGTGTGTGTGTGTGTGTAACAAAACAGGCAGCAAAAATGGCATTTATCACATTACACATCTTTTTAATAATTAGGAAAAGACAGTTGGGAAAACCACTACTCACATCAAGAAACAGAATATGAGCAGCATCTTAGAAGAACACCCGAAGAAACAACATTTTTTATGTAAAAACTCACAAGGGTTTTTCTGATGATAAACAAAAATCAGTCTTTTATAAGAAATTTGAAAATTATAAAGAGGTATTAAGAAAAAAATTAAAGTCATCCAGAATTCATCTTAAGATAAACACTTTGTATTTAGGTTATTTCCTACCAGTGTTATGCATGTGTTTGTAGATATGATTTATGTTAATACATAGATGCAATTTTATGTTCTGATTTTAAAATATAGATATTATGAGCATATTATGTTGCTTCAAGATACTCTAAAATCTTTACAATCTTTGATAGGTTATTCTATAATTTCACTATTTCCCTTAGAATTCCAGCTGCTCTTATTGGTTAGTTGCTTGGTTGGTTAGTTAGTTAGTTAGTTAGTTTAGTCTGTTCCTACTAACAGCCTACTCCACCACCACTGTACTGCCTTGGAACAATCAGGACTATTAAGAAATAAGTATCTAGAGTCCCCCTGACTCTCAGCCCCTCCACAGCTCTGGATATCTCCTTTGCTGAAACCATTTCCCACCTCTCTTAATCTTCTGAGCCCTTTCCATCAAGCCTGGTGGGACTCTTGCTCACACATCAGCAAAATGCCCTGCATAACCTGCATTTCCCCTAAATGTTGTCTTCTCTTTCCTTGCCTGCAACACACTTTTCCCCCACAGTGCTTTCGAGTGAGAGACATTGCATTCTCTCACTCTCCCTCATTCCCCTAAGCCTGGCGGTGGGGCCGGTCTCCCTGCTCCTCATTGTCACATTCGTCTCATCGTCCTTTCCTCCTCAATAACAACACCCATTATAATGTCAAATTCATCAGAAAGTGTGACAGACCTGACATTAAATTCAGTGAAAATATTGGCGGCTACCATGCGTCCAACCCTATGTATGTCCCAGCACCAATGAAGGCTTCTGTAGATAGATTTTTCTCAGGCATTCAGTTTATGAGGCAAATATGATTATTCTTTCTTTTTAAAAAAATATATTTTTATTGATTTCAGAGAGGAAATGGGAGGGAGAGAGAGATATAAACATCAGTTATGAGAGTGAATCATCCATTGGCTGCCTCCTGCACACCCCACACTAGAGATTGAACCCACAACCCCAGCATATGCCCTGACCGGGAATTGAACCATGACCTCCAGGTTCATGAGTCAATGCTCAAACACTGAGCCATGCCAGTCATACAAGATTATTCTTTCTTTCACACTTTATGAACTGATACTGAGAAAAACTAAATCATTTGCTCAACTTATAAGCCAGTAAGTTAGATCTGTGATTCAAACTGGCGCATTTAAATAGTCATGCCTGAACGTTTCATGATATCCTCAAAAAGGCTGATAGCAGGAGCCAGATGGTAATCAGTGAACAGGTTTGATGGGTGTAGCAGTTGTTGATTTGACAAGGTAATTTCTAGAGATGTCCCCAGTGATGATCATAGGCTTTATGTTTGACCTGTCATATTCAAAATCTGTTTTGGTGATTTGGATGAGCTCTATCAAACATTCAGATGACATAAAGCTGAAAGTGTTATCTAGAATCAAAATGTGGTCAAGAATCAAAAAGAGGATGATGGCAGAACTACAAGATGAGTTTTGACCTGTGGCAGGTTCATGTGTCTATTCATTCTTGAGGCATTTGTTAACCAGTATTTCTAATTCACAGTCATTATGGTAGGTGGGAGGAAAATAAGGATGAGGAAGGGATGCTTGGGCCTTGCCCTCTAGGAGATTATATCTGTAATTTAAAGAAAAAATAAACAACAATACAGGAAATGAGACATAATAGCAATTGCTGTGAAATAAAAGTTTTTACTTGACATAGATTCATTTCTATAAATCCAGATCAAGGAGGAAGTGCATTCATTATATTTGCAAATCACCAGTAGAGACTAATAATCTCTATTTTAAGAGAAATCCTGAGTAACCAGGGTTGTTAAATGTTTAGCTCAAAAAGAAGATATTTAGCTTGAAAAAAGATTTAGAGAATAACAGTACCATTTAGCTATTTAACACATTAAGCACTAGGCCTGTTTTATCTTCCTTTCCATTTCAGTCACCCGTGACTGACGTGGTGCTTAACGTGTTAAGGACATTTCCTGGAAAATGGAAATTTGATTTAATCTGCATGGCTTTAGACATCAGAACTTGGATCACTAACTGAAAATTAGACTGAAACTAACTTTTATTCATCGTAAGGGAAATTTTATAGCTTATAGTTATGTGAGATGAAAAGGGCTGCCTTATAAGAATTCATGTATTTAATAATATATCAAGGAAAGTGTGGAGATAACTCTAAAAGGAAAGCAGGTTAGGTTAGGTAACTTCTAATATTAGGTCTAACATACTATATCATTAATATTAAAGTCATTTAATTTAGTAGAAGAAATATATATTTCCAATTTTCCCATGTGCAAAAAATACAAATATTATATTCTAATCTACTATTGAAAAAATACTAGCACAATCACTCTTGAGAATATAATTGAACTATTCACTACAAACCTAAAACACAAAGTTTTTCTAAAGATTAATTACAAGAGAAATATTATGTCTACTATTTCAAAACAGCCAGGAAAATCAAATAAAAGATCTATGTCAAAAAGTTTCAAAAAGAGCATCATGCTTTATGTGCTGTGTTTGTGGACCCAACCAGAACATTTGATTCAGTTAACCAAGTTTAGTATGTCAGCAACCCTTTAAAAGATTGAATGTCCAGAGAAGGTCAAAATATTTGTTAGCTATGTAAAGAAATTATAGAGTAGTAATGCGAGGAGAAAACCATATTTTTGAATCTATATCTCTAGTAATGGTTAACATTACCTTTGAGTGTTTTTGCTATTAGTGTTGCATTAATTTACACAAAGTATTTATGCAGTGAGATTTTTTTACAAAAGCAAAATTTTGATAATTGTTGTTCAAGATCCCATGTACTTTTGGGCACATGTCCATTTCTATAACTGCTTTAAACACTCACTTAGTCATCCTTTGACACTTTGATGAAAGATTTGAGACTGGAATTCATTGATAATTATTTTGTCTTAGAATCATTACTTTTCATTATGCTACTATTAAATATGGAATTACTGTTTTATTGCTAAAATATAATGGTTCCTTTGGATGGCTGAATAAAAGAGGGATTATGGTACTTAAATCAATATGAAAATACAAATCATCTTGCCCTGCTAGTCACCTTTTCTGTTCAAGTCATTAGACTTGAAACTTAGCTTTTTTTCATCTTAAGAAGCCTGACCAGTTTCATCTATACTTCCTAGAAAGTACATTCATTCATTCATTCATTCATTCATAGTAGTCATTGGATGCCCACCATGTTTCAATCACTGTGTTGAGCTTGAGGACACATTTAGCTCAGACTTGAGGCATCAGAGAATATTGATCAGAGAAAGTCACATTTATAATAAGAGCTGAAATAAATAGTTGCTAGCCAGGTAAAAAGGAGAGAAATTATTTTAGAACAAGGGCTATGCATATGAAAAATCCCAGAGGTGAGAGAGACTCTCTTGCCAAGCTAGAGAGTCTGCCATTCTTCTTAAGGGCAATGGGGAACTAGTGTAGGCTTTCAAGCAAGAAAGTGACACGGTTTGATATGATCTTTAGAATGATCACTCTGATTTTAGGGTGAGGAAATTACTGGGTGAGAAAAATTGAAGGCAAGATCTTTAGCTAAGTCTGATATAAAAAGCTAAAAGATGATGGTTGCCAGATATAAATAATAGCAGCAAGGAAATAAATTAAAAAAACAAGAACACACACACACACACACACACACACACACACACACACACACACACAAAACACCAGATCATAGAATCATGGAATATGGTGATAAAGTAGATACATGAGATGAGGAAAGCCTCTAGATTGATGGCCTGGGTAATTAAGAGGGTGAGAGTGACCTCAAATGAAATTGGAAATTCAGAAACATTTGCAGGTTTTAAAGAAATGAGCAAAGTATTTGTCATCTCAAATTCAAGGTGCTCTTATGTTATGCAATGCGAGTTATCCAAGAGGCAAATGAAAATATGAGTCTGGAAATCATTAGAGATATCTGTGCTGAATATATAAAATTTACAGTTTTGGGTAGCTGGTGTATGAAATGGATGAAATCACCAGGGTAGAATGTAAAGGAAAGGAAGAGATGAGAGCCAAAGTTTGAATCAAGGACACCAATCTTAGTAAACAGAACGAGAAGCAAGAGTTCATGAAGGAGGATAAAAAAAAGATAAGCCATAGAAATAGGAGAAAATTCATTAAATTTACTAGTAAGCCATAGGAAGAGATATTTTGATGAAAGGGTGGTCAGAAATATCAGCTGCCACAGAAAGTTCATATATCATGAAAACTGACCATTGTCATTAAATTTTAATTTAGCAACAACGATTTTACTCATGAGCCTGGAATTGTGTTATTGCTGAAATCGGAAGCCAGTTTAAAGGATAAATGGGAGATAAGAAAGTAGAGACCTTGATAACTTCCAGGCTATCTTTGATAAGCATTTTAAAAGTATTGTTTTTTAAATGCTTATCAAAGATAGCCTGGAAGTTATCAAGGGACTTGAGACCTCAGTGTTGTTATTTATTAAAATAGGAAAGACTTGACCAACCTCAAATGTCAATGAAAATAAGCCAGTACCCCTAACTGGTCTGGCTCAGTAGACAGAGCATTGGCCTGCGGACTCATGGGTCTGGGGTTTGAATCCAGTCAAGGACATGTACATGTACCTACATGGAACATTCCCAGTACAGGGTGTTCAGGAGGCAGCTGATTGATGTTTCTCTCTCATCAATGTTTCTAACTCTCTCTTCCTCTCCCTTCCTCTCTGTAAAAAAAAATCAATAAAATATATTTTTTTACAAAAGAAAGAAAGAAACCAGCAAAGGAGACAATGCAGATGCTGGAGAAAATGGGAGGCAGGAGGGCAAGGAAATCAAAGTTTAGGAAGAGAGTAGCTTTAGACAAATGACAAAATATGATTCCCTATACATAGAAATGAATATTAAAGCGATGGAAAGTAATGCAGGCAAGATGATGAGTCATTTGGCTGTGCGGAAGTATCTGCATGAGGACTTTTTCTTCTCTGAAAATAGGAGCTGTCCTCTGCTGAGGGTGAAGTAGAGAATTAGAATATTTGAGATTTATATCTCACTATATAGGAAAACTTGATTTTACATTAAGGTATAAAGTGCATCTGTAAGTGATACAATATATTTTCAAATGCATCACTAAGAATGTAAAAGAAAACTCCAAAGGTCTAAGATTCATTGAGGTAATGTCATGGTTTCTTCCCCAGGGAATAAAGTAAATTCTCAAAAAGAGTCAGTCGAAGTTCTGAAAACTAATTTTCATTCCACTGTAGTTTCTGTAGAAAAAATTATTTGACTTACTGTTTGTCATGAATGACCACACATACCATACCGAATATTGTCTGTCCATTAGAAAACACATGAAAAATATATATGTGCTTCTTGGTTGACTGAAAGAAGCAAAGAGCTCAGCATGTGGGATGTGGTTTATGTTTAATACAGAGCCCAGAGGTGTCTCTGTGGCTCCAGCTGAGTTGATCAAATAAGCTCATTATACATCTATTTTTTGGATGACTTTTTTGCTCCCAGTTTTTTATATTGTTTATGTCACCCTTTTGACCACTCCAAATCCTGACTTATAAAATCAAGCTAAAACCCAACTCAAAATTCCTTCTGTTTTCTCCTTTTTCTCAACTTCCAAAGTCAAATGTCACATCTCCACTAAACAACAGTCAATATTGCATTCTTTATGTGCAATCTAAAGAACAAATTAAAGGAACAAACAAAATAGAAACAAAGACAGACTGAGGGTTGCCAGAGAGAAGGGGTTTGGGGGGCTAGATGAAAAATTTAAAGGTATTAAAAGTACCAAAATAATCATAGGGATGTAAAGTACAGTCGATAATAGTGTAATAACTGTATCATGCTAGGTGGGTAGGATGTTATTTTACCTTTTTCCCTCACTTGATTCCTCTCACTATTTGTCTCTGTGCCTGACATGTAGCTCTTCCTCGGTCCTTATTGCATATATAAATCCTATGTGTTAAATACAATTCTACTTCATGAGAGTTTTCATTTCAAAACCATCTACACACTATTCTGAAACTAAACTAATTCCTTATGTAAATATCTTAAAGCATTACCCAGTGCCTCTTCTGATGCAAACATGAAAAGAAAATACTGACCTGAGATTCCAAGGTTCAGATCTGGTCCTCTCTTTCTCTAAAGAACCATTAACATATGGCAAGAATTATACAAGCAACATTCTTTAGGTGGTAACTAAACTGACATTTTTTTTCCTATTGTTGCCTCTTAAAAATGTATGCCTGATGGGCATGCACCAAGTCCCAGGATTGTTATCACTTTTTCAGCGCTTTGTCAAGAAGAAACATCAATGGCTAACTGGTATAATAAATTTTAAAAATTTCTGAAGTTTACTCAGAGTAAGAGAAAAAAATTAGACCTAGATTCACGTAGGAAAAGGAGAACAGAAACACTTGTCAGTAGAGTTATAACAGCCCAGTATTAGTTTCTCAAAGGAAAGAGTTTTAAAAAATATGTATGTATGTCAAGAATTGAGTTTTCTGTCAATGGTGTGTGTGTGTGTGTGTGTGTGTGTGTTTTCATAAGAACACGTGCACTCATAGGCACAGAGCTTGGTGATAAATTCCATTAGAACCCTCATTACATTAAAAACAAATCCCTCCCTTTCCCTTTACAGAACTGTCAACATAACACTGCTGGTGACTTCTGTGAGCGATGTGCTCTCGGGTACTATGGAATTGTCAAGGGATTGCCAAATGACTGTCAGCAATGTGCCTGCCCTCTGATTTCTCCCAGCAACAAGTAAGATGGAGAACTACTGCCATGTTTCCCAGTCAGTAACCCCATCTGTGTAGCACATGGGCTTTCAGATTTGGCTATATTTCTCCTGTAGACAAAAATCTCAATTTAAGATAGAAATTCATTTAACAGTATAAAAAATAAGACAAAGGTGAGCACATAATACCTTTTGGTTCATTTTTCCTTTAAAACCTTGTCCCATGTAAATCATATTTATTAATTAAAATATAAATGTTAACATATGTCTTTGAAATAAATGATATATGTACAAATGTAAGTAATTTTATATACCGTATTTGCCGGCGTATAAGACGACTTTTTGGCCCTGAAAAATATGCCTCCAAGTGGGGGGTAGTCTTATACGGCGAGTATATAACAAACTCTGTATTTTTTAGTGGAAATGTTATGGGGTCGTCTTATACGCCCAGTCTCTTATACGCCGGCAAATACGTATTTTTCAGGGCCAAAAAATCGTCTTATACACCGGCAAATACGGTATGTTTACAAAGGTTTAATGTTTGTATATAACTCTGCCATAAAGCTATGAAGGATTGTTTGGTATGTATATATCATATTTTTTATAGTTTCTCTTCATTTTGGGTGTTTAATTCATGACTGGTAAAGAATTATCAATAAAATAATTTAAGCCCTAGTCAGTTTGGCTCAGTGGATAGAGCACTTGCCTGCAGACTCAAGGGTTCCAGGTTCGATTCTGGTCAAGGGCATGTACCTTGGTTGTGGGCACATACCTAGTAGGGACTGTGCAGGAGGCAGCTGATTGATGTTTCTCTCTCATTGCTGTTTCTAACTATCCCTCTCCCTTCCTCTCTGTAAAAAATCAATTGAAATATATTTTTAAAAAGAAAATAATTTTAAAATAGTCCAATTAAAGTAAGGTGACTTAGTGCTATGCTCCAAAATAAGTCAGTACCTCCCAGAAAAACAGCCCTCTTTTTGATAAAATGGTCCAAGTTTGATACCATGGAAACACAGCCATGAGGGGAAGCAAAATCTGGAATATTTTATTTCAGTGCTGTCTGAACATTCTGTATTGAATATATATATTAAGCCTAAGTATTTTCATTTACATTTTTGCTAAGGATATCTACACTTTCTGCTATTGATTTTTAGACTTCAGTCTCTACATGGTAGGGCAGTGTTTCTTTAAAGAATTTGCTGTTGAAAAGAAGTAGGATTGTATGTTCAGATACAGACTCATTAACTTCAATTTATAAGAACTGCAAACAGCTCAGATGAAGAGATCATTCTACCAGTGATGACTTATTGGGGTTTTTTTGGTTTTTTGTTTCTGTCTCTGTGTGTCTTTCATATTTGGCTTTATATACATTCTAAAAACTTCATTTAAGTTTTCTCCCTTTACTCTGCAATCTCCTGTTGATTGTTTAACAGAATCATGGGTATTTATAGAGAGTCCAATGTAAATGTTTAGGGAATTTGGATATTGATGAGGATAATATAATATATGTGATTTATTATTTCATCTAAGCATTAAGTGGTGGATTGTTTTTATTTTTTTAGGTTTCTTTATTGTTTTATTTGGGAAAGTGCTTCTTACAAAAGGGCAGGTGTAACATACAGAGACCTCTGTAAAAATGACTTGTTTTTTCTTAAAGTGAAAGAATGGGTGGGATCCAAGGAATCAAAAGCAGTCGATGGGACAACTCAGGAGCATCTCCAAGTTATTTTCAGGAAACAGCAACAAAATTCAAGCTAAATTTTTCAATCAAGGAATTCTAACAATTTAGCTTGTCTTGTGAATTACCAACCCTCCCCTCCCCTTCCCGCCTTCAGTGGGAAAACGTAACTTATTACTACTGCAAACCAGTGACTCCACTACAAGAAACATCTTAGAACAATTTTGAATCACATCTGTCTACCTGCAAAATACAGGGATGGAATGAGGCACATACCCACAAAAACACAATAATTTTATTTTCATTTTTTCCTAATCTCCCTTGGGTGATCAAATTTCAAAATAAGAGGATTTATTTTAGTGTTTTAGTTATTTATTTTAGTGTTTATTAAAATGTAAACCAATTGGCCCAGCCTCTATGGGCAGTGGTTGCGTGTCAACCTATGAACCAAGTGGTTATGGTTTGTTTCTAGTCTGGGCACATGCCCTGGTTGTGAATTCAATCCCCAGTAGATGGTGTGCAGAAAGCAGCTGGTCAATGGTTCTCTTTCATCATTGATGTTTGTATCTCTCTCCCCCTCTCCCTTCTAGTTGCAAGTCACTAAAATATATTTTTTGAAAATGTGAACCATTTGGATTAGAAAATTTCAATAATTGATAATTTACTGTTGGACGGGCTACAACAAAAAGCTGTAGGACATATAAAAGAGAAGAGTGGAAAGGGTCACAAAATGTGTCTTGAGAGAAGTCGACTTAAATGTAAAGAGAATTCAAAGTCACAAAAATCATACTTTATTTTGGAGGTTTCAAAACACATTAAAATAAATAGTAGTATTCATAATAGATCCTAAAACAGTGGATTGAAGAACTTTTATTGGTGGAGATAGTAGGAAATTATATGAGCAAAGGCTTAGAGGATAGAAAATACAAGACATGTTTAAGAACTAGTAAGTAAAATATTTGGAGATGATTTTCAAATAGAATTTCATAATTGTAGATGAAAATGAATTGGAAAATGAGGCTATATGGGAGATATCCTTGAATACCAGTTTAAGAAAGCATTGCTTAATTTTCTATGTAAGGAAGAAACACCACAAGTTTTTATTATTAATGCAAGTTTGTTATGATGAGAGCCACACTTCAGGAAAACTATTACGATAGAGTTGAATATAATGAATTGAAACAGGCAAAGAAGAAAAGTGATGAGACCAATTAAAAAGCTATTGCATTAGCTTAGGCAAAAGATAATTAGAACCTAAAGGTAGATAATAGTAACAAGAATAGAGACAGGTGGGTGAATGTGAGAAGATTGAGTGCATTTCTATAGAACTGGTAACTAATTAACTATGAGGGGTGAGAGTCAGGTAGGTCAGAGTGGAAGCCAGAGGTTTATAGCCAGGTTGACCCCTTTGGTGGTGTTATTAACTGAAATAGGGAAGCTGACAGAGAGCTGCTACAGAAGAAAGACAATTTATATTTCAGATGGGTTAAAATTGATATGAAGGGTCTGTCTAAATGGAAATATGCAAACAGCTGCAGGAAATGGAAATCTGAAAATGTGAAGGGCACATGAAGGAAGGCATATGTTAATAAGTGAATCAAAGTCAGATAAGATTTCCTGAGTTATTATGGCCCAAGTTGAGCACATGGAAAAGAGGAAGCATAAGACTATCCATATTAGGGAAGCCAGAAGCCAAGGGAGAGCTAAGACGGGCTGTCAGGCGACAAGGGCAGTAAGGCCACTGACGTGGGCACCACAGAGAGTGAAGAGTAGTAAAGGAGCATCCGATTCTGGTTGCAAGAGAGACCCAGGACATATGCTGGTGATTACCTGAGGCTCATTGTTGAATTTTGACATAAAAAAGAGTGTCCCACCTTGATTACTTAGCAGAATTGTAATTAATTAGTAAGTAGGAGCTGGCAGTTTATATAGCATATAGAATTTTTTAAAGTGTGTTTTCTTTTTCCTATATATGATTTTTATAATTCTAATATGTTTTCATTGATTTTTAGAGAGATAAGAAGGGAGATGGATAGAGAGATAGAAACATCAATAATGAGAATCAGCCTCCTGCATACCCCTGCTGGGGATTAAGCCCCCAACCAGGGCATGTGCCCTGACTGGAAATCAAATCTTGACTTCTTGGTTTCTAGATCAATACTCAACCACTGAACCACACCAGCTGGGCTGATTTGTATAATTTATGAATACATTTTTTATGCAATGGGCCTTGTAAGAATCAAAATACCAAATCAAAGGGCTAGTTCAAAGTTTATTGGTCATAGCCATAGTAAGAAATACATTTTTTATATTAAAACCTACTAACCAGAAATTTGCATAGTAGATATCTGTCTATCTACTTATCTCATACCTATCTCTTTTTTTATGAAGGCAAAAAAAATTTGGATAATAAGTTTGTGAATAGATCGATTTATTTATATATTTTGCAAGGTTAGAGTTCATTACTCATTCATACACTATTGATTTAATGCATTACAAGATAAGTAAAGTAAGCAGAAACCAGTTTGGCTCAGTGGATAGAGCATCGGTCTGTGGACTGAAGGGTCCCGGGTTCGATTCCGGTCAAGGGCATGTACCTTGGTTGTGGGCACATCCCCAGTAGAGGGTGTGCAAGAGGCAGCTGATTGATGATTCTCTCTCATCGATATTTCTAGCTCTCTGTCCTCCCTTATTCTCTGTAAAAAATCAATAAAATATATATTTTTTTAAAAAGATAAGTAAAGTAAGACCCTAAAAGTAATAGAAGTTGTGACCCTCGTCTGTACACTTTATTGCTTATTTCACGATCCACTGGGTTAGCAGACCAACAAAAAGAAAAATGAGGTGTTTGCAGCATTACCATTTTGCAGCAAATATCTCTGTTTTTTATTTCAAAGATTCTAGTACCCCATGCAGTGGTATCCAGTGGAAATGCAGCACTCCTTACCTTTAAAAGACGTTGATAACACCCCCTCAAACTACGTGTTAATACAGCTTAGTTTTCAAGCCTTGTCAAGTCTCTTTTTTGTGTAGGATAAGATGCCAACAGTCCGGCAGCAAATCTGACTGGCTGTGGTCCACCCGTGTGGTAATGAAAACAGAGCAGGTTAAATAAGACTTACTTGTTAGTAAAACTTATAAGGCTGCCAGAAAAATCTTACCCACTTCATGCAATTTAGTGTGAGAAAAGCTTTCCTTCTTTTCTCACACTAAATTGCATTACTTGGTGATTCAAGTAAAATGTAGTTTGAAATTTCTATGTAAATTAGAAAATGCATTCTTTTATTTTAAGTAAAACATTTATTCATACTTCATATTGTTGAAGTGCCAGTGGCAATTTGAGCTGAGTTTTCAGAAAAAGTTTAATACAGCTTTTATCCCTCCCCCATTTTTTACCTGAAAGATATTTAATAATACTTATTCTACTGTCATACAAATATGTATATACTTTAGCTATGTTTTTCTTTTGATTCATGAAAGTGGACACTTTTGCTAAATGTTTCATATTTTTATGGTTGCCATATAATTATTAAAATTTTAACATAGTCACTGTGATGCATTGTTAATTCATTAAAAACCAAACATATTTATTTGTTGATTATTATTGGTTCTGTTTAGTTGTGACATTTTACCCTTGTATAAGAACTTATCATTATAAATAGGCATTTATAATCACCAAAAATAAGTTCCAAACATCTAGTTCAGGGGTGGGGAACATTTTTCCTGCCAACAGCCATTTGGATAGTTATAACATCATTTGCGGGCTGTTCAAAATTATCAACTTAAAAATTAGTCTGCCAAAACCGGTTTGGCTCAGTGGATAGAGTGTTGGCCTGCGGATTGAAGGATCTCAGGTTCGATTCTGGTCAAGGGCATGCACCTTGGTTGCGGGCACATCCCCAGTAAGAGGTGTGCAGGAGGCAGCTGATCGATATTCCTCTTTCATTGATGTTTCTAACTCTCTGTCCCTCTCCCTTCCTCTCTGTAAAAAAAAGTCAATAAAATATATTTTTTTTAAAATAAAAATTAGCCTGCTCTATTTGGTCAAACATTTAATTAACTCACCCCAAATGCTTTGGCAGGGCCAGGCCAAATGATTTCTGGGGCTTTGTGCATCCTGCAGGACTGATGTTCCCCAACTCTGATCTAGATCATGGAGGGAATAACTTAAATTTGTAAAATAAATAGGTGAAAGTGTTTTTTACAATGTTTCTCTGACTCAGTTTCAGCCCTTCTTGCGTCATGGAAGGCCTGGATGATTACCGCTGCACAGAGTGTCCACGTGGATATGAAGGCCAGTACTGTGAACGGTATGAACAGTCATGCTGCGTAGAGAGTAATGATGCTTAGAGATAGTATAGTGAAGGATCATAATAGAAAAGTATTCATTATTTTCATAGCATTATTATTTTCATATTCACTGGTGGTTTATATGCTTTCAAAATTATTTTCCTATCTTTAGAGTTTATCCTAAGGAAAAAATTATTTCACAATTTTCTAACCTGTTTTAGTCTATAAATATATATACATACTAACATATGCATGCATATATAGCATTGTGTGTGTGTGTGTGTGTGTGTGTGTGTGTGTGTGTGTGTCTGTGAAGAGAAAGAGAGGAGAGGAGCTTTATAAGAACAAATAAATCAATTTCAAAAACTTATAAGTAGTAAATAATAACAAAAAGCTGGCCACACATAATTCTCATTTCAGTTCCATGGAAGATATTGGCTAGCCCTAATTACAACACATCACTGATCTGTGCACTGTGGCACTACATCAGCAAGTATATACATAATTCAGAATACAAATGGTACCAAGCATTCTTAATTAGAACAACTCAAACAATAAACTGTCGGTTATTCAGTTCTCATTTTCAACAGGCAAACAGTATTTAATAAATGCTTCCCCTCACCATGATTTTTACAAAATCTGATAATGGGTGTATGCCATTATTAAATTGGATTCTAATTATAATACAAATGGTAAATTAAGAAGGACGATTTCAGACTGACTTTCTAATAAGTTTGTCATTAATATCTCCTGGAACCATAGTTTCTATAAAATCAGTATCCTGGGTATTCAAGTGTGTCACTGCCATTTTTAGTATGTATTAGTCATTATCTATAAAGTAACAAAGAGTAACTAATATTAACTATTAGCATTATACACACATAATTTTTGCATAATCGATAACAGTATAAAATTTTATGAAGACCCATGGACAAAGCCTAGCTCCTCGAGTTTAGTTGGGTTCCATTTTTCTTACCTATGATAGCCAAATAGATGATATTCTACCTACTTTAAGTCAACAACATTGTGATGATCAAGTGTATAGAGGGTACTGCTGATGCCTTGCCTAAGCACCTACATAGAAGCTGCTTCTCCCAGGGGAGGGGCTACAAGGTCTGAGAATTGACCCCACCCTCCTCCAGTGGTTCAAAGTCCTTGAATAACTAGTATGAGTTAGTTTAGCTTCTTTGACCCTAATTTTAACAAAATTTGAGATGTTGTTTATGCTACAGAGCAAATATAAACAGATATTAATGTTATCATTACTCGTTGAAGAATCTTTTTCTGATGTTATCAGCAATGGTTGTATTAATAATGGAAATAAGTAAGTAACAAAATAATTAAACTTGTATTATAAATTCCAATGCAGTTTCTATATGTTTGCAAAACATATTTGCAAATAATTCTAGGTGGTTAACTCTAAATACAATATACAATACTTGCATATATATATAAAACAGTGCATTTACAATTTCCATGTCAACAGAAATTGGCAGCAATTAAATAGCTTAAAGCAACACAAAATTCAAAAAGAGTTCCATTTGTTTTGGAGACATACGCATCACTTGAATAGATGCGTACTTTAACATCCACCAGTGTGCTTTGGTATTCATACTTAGTCTAATATTTATTCCATGCCCTTGTAAACTCCAGCAGGATGATGACTGAAAGCATCCCTGCACCCAGGAAATTGTCTGCAGTAATTTATAAAAAGAAATGTTTGATAGCATAGCTACATTTATAAATTGAAGTTACCACTATCTGTGGAAGCATGTATATAGAAAAGACCGGAGGGTACACTGTAATGTCAATTATTGTCTCCAGGCAGAGTGATTATAGAAAATTTATTTCTTAATATTCATTAATAAATAGGAGTTGGCAGTTTATATAGCATATAGATGATCAGGGTCATACACTATCAAATGTGAAAGGCTTGAATTGTTTTCTGCAGGTATCCAATGTTGTTACAGCTTTACATTTATCATCTCTAACACAAATGGTCAGGTTCTATTTCCCTGAAAAATTGCTTTTATTCAGCTAAATTAAACCAAAGGTCCTGGTTAATTTTTTACTATAACCTTCCAAATACATTTTTCCACTTCTGAGAGATCCTTAAATTATTTAAATCACATTATGACCTGCCCAAACCCATCAGCTTAGGTCTAGAACTGCTTACACGTCTTAAGGATCTGCAGGAGTATAGAAAACTCTACCATGCTCTTTCTTAGTTACTCCTATAATAAACTCTTTGAGCATTTAATCAACCTGAACCAGCATAAAATTCTTTCACCTAAATTTGTTAAGAAACAATTTTAGTGGATTTATATAAATGACACTTTAGTGGATCATATAGTGGAAATAAAATAACAATTTTTACAATAAATACATAAAAGCCTAATGGTACAGGTAGTTTTCTTCTTGCTTTGCCTTTTCTAATCAGGCCAGGATAAATTAATTTTCACTATCAGCCATGCAAATTTTTACAATACCAGGTCACTAAAAATGGCACAAAATTATTTGATCAGTGTTAGTAACTTTTGGTTTCAACATCTTATTGTCTCTCAACTTCCTCCCATACTTGCCTTTTGAACAAAAATTCTGTTGGTTAATTTTAGACTATATATAATTTATTGTCTAATCTGGGATACTTGAAGAAGAGACAGGAACTATAATTAAACCAGAAAACAGGTAATCTGGGACCATTCTGTGTAAAGCAAAACATATGGTCTTGCCAGGATCTTATAAAGTTGCCACTTCCAGTAACATAACCGAGGGTGCCTCGTTAAGTGAATGAATGCATGTATGAGTGGAAGAGTCATTGAATGGATTGCCTTTTGGCTTTATCCAGCTGGGTTTTCCTTGTAATTTCTCAGGTAGATGTTATGTATTTTATTTACACAGTGTTACTTCCATGGACACACAATGAATAATTCATCTTGAGAAAGGAAAGAGCAATAGAATTAAGTAAAAGACCTAGTTTATTGTCACTTAACTTGCTTCTTGTTACTCAATAAAATTCATGGGTTTGGCACCAGTGGAGGGGTTCTTATCCCCTCTTCAAGGTAAAAATCAAAGAGAGGAGGTTAAACAGATTCAAAGGGAAAAGGTTTGCTAAAAACTGGGTGACAGGTAAAAGGGTGAGGGCAGGAGCTTGAAGCATCAAGGCAGCACACACTGACAGAGAGTCTGCCCCCCCCCCCCCCAAGTGCTGCTGATGTCTGGCTTACAGAGCGCTGGGTTTCTTCGCGCAAGTGCAGAGTAGATCTCTCCTTTCTCCAGATTCCCGCCATTGGCTGGCACTGACTGGCTCAGGCACAAACACATTGGTTGGGGAGTACCAGATGGGAAACCTTCATCTTACCTGAGAGAGACTCAAGAAGTAACTGAAGGACATTCCTATTCACCTAAGAGAATCTCAGCCTGTCTCAGGTTGAATGATTCAGTCATTTTGACATCTAAAATGCAGGAGTCTAGAAAAGGCCAAAAGGCAATGTACAATTTTATAATTTTAAAAAAGCAAGACTTAAAAAAAACAGTTTATGATCTAGAATAGTGGTGAGCAAACCATAGTGCACAGAACTAGGACCATTTCACGATTCTATATGGCACTCCAGCTAAGAAATGGTTGTTGCAAGCAAACATTTACAATCAATTTGATGGTAGGAAGCACTAAATTTGAACCCTAGTTAAGTGAATTTGATACCTTAACAAGAATTCCTTTCTTTGCACTAATAGATTAGTTTTACTTAGTAGATCATTATTATAAAAATAATGTGTACCAATTATTTTCATTATTATTATATCTTAAATTCTATCAACCAAAAAGAAATCTCCTTGGAATTATTTTTCTCTCTTCCTACATGATTTTGATTGTTGTCTCTTGACCGCCAAAGCTTAAATATTTATTACCTGGCTCTTTATAGGAAAAGCTCGCTGACCCCTGACCTATTGACTCTTGCTATCAGTTTTGTTTCATTTAAAACAACACACACAGCAGCAATTTAGAGACATGAAATCATTAATCCCTTTTGCTTGTCACTGTTTCAATCCAGGTGTGCCCCTGGCTATACTGGCAGCCCAAGTAGCCCCGGCGGCTCCTGCCAAGAATGTGAGTGTGACCCCCACGGCTCAGTGCCTGTCCCCTGTGATCCGGTCACAGGGCTCTGCACGTGCAGACCTGGAGCCACGGGGCCGAAGTGTGATGGCTGTGAGCACTGGCATGCACGCGAGGGCCCGGAGTGCATCTGTACGTATACTAATTTAGCTATTAGTCCTGGGGCCCTGGGTCCATTTCTGTCTCATTTCCGGTGAGAGACTTCTTCTTTGTTGCAATCGCTAGTGCTTCGTTCTTTCTGACACTGTCTGTGGGCCTTCTGCTGTTTGCCTGCTGTGTTTTTGTCTCCATCCTGCTGAGCCACGACCAGCTGAGAAAATCTTCAGCATGCTTTAGTCTGTGCTTTGAAGACCCACAACGATGTTTCTGGAGGCAGATTTTATTTTTATGTTGTTCACCTCAGAGGTGGCATTGTCTTTGTGACAGATGAAAGACCTGAATTTATTAAATCCTTTAGGATCTTCCTGATTTTATAATTGGCTGGACAAACACTGCTAGCCTTGAATTACAACGGACTTTTTCTTTCCTAGCTTTTATAGAAACCCATGGGCTTACTGCTTCATCACTTTCTCTTGCACTGCAGAACCTGGAAGCATTGGCAGTGAACTTGAGTATTTCTGTTCTCATGTACAATAAATGAAGAGCCGTTGGCTTGCTCTTTCTCTTATTTTTTTTCACCTGCTTCTGGATTCAGTAATGCCATATTGAAAGTACATCAAATATCAATAGTTATATAAGTATTGGATCTTATACAAATTCTAATCTAAAATAGGTCACATAAATTTGGAGAGGGACTGTTATGCTATGGCATTCTTTTCCTTGAAGGAATTTACATCAGCGGTCTTAATTCTTTCTAACAAAGAGAAATATAAAATATTTCAGTATCTACCTATGTTAATGTATTTATGCATGCTAATATTTCTGGTTTTAGCATATTATGTGTGTTTAACTCTTCATGGCATCTTAATTGGAATTTTTATGCTCTAGTTTTGTAACCACTACCTCTAAAACTAAGGATGGCTTTAAAAATATGCACACAAATAAAGGCTGGGCGTGTTTGGGAATATAGACTTTAAAATTATCTTTCTATGTATTTCAAACATCTTTAATGAAAATGTATTAAAAATAAAATAAATGTTAAGATTTTTTGGAGAGATTAAATGTAATAGACATTTACATTATTCTATTCAGCTCATGGTATATACATATTCACTTTTCTCAAGTATAATTGCATATTTTAACGATAATTTAAGTGGACTTCCAACATAATCCAGCTTGTTTCAATATTGTTTCCAAGTTAACTTAACAGATTTATTTAATTAGATAATTGATAGATACTCCTAATGTGAACACTAAAGTCTTTTAATTTTAAATCACCAATTTTATTAATTATCCAGAAGTAACTTAAAAGGATCACATTCAATGTGAAGCACACAAAATTTACCTAACATTAAAAATCTGTGAGCGATAAAATAATGGGATTATTTTCTGGACATTTCTTTTAGATGGGGTTGTCATTCCGCCCATCAATAACAATGGCTCTAAGTTCTTATTCTGATGATGATCAGTATTTTATATACATTTAGATAAATCTACAGTAAAAAAAAAAAAAAAACTCAACTAATTTTTTCCCCTGTCACATCTGTGGTTTTTAAATCTACCCAGTGGCCCATATGAAAATAACAAAGTGCGAACCTTCCAATTATGAAATTATACCAGCCTGATAATGTTCATCTGCACTATTTTTGTCCCATAGGGAAATGTATTTCCAACTGTTGTGCATGACATTCAGGTCAGTTTCTTTGTCCAGAAAATTTTAATATTCTTCTGGAGGATTTTTTAAATACCTAGATACCTTTTCTAAAGTCTTTACAAGTATTTTACAAATAAATACATATGTCTCTTGTATTTTGCAAATAAATACATATGTCATAAAATCAGCTGCCTCTTGCATACCTCTACTGGGGATGTGCCCCCAACCAAGGTACATGCCCTTGACCGGAATCAAACCGGGACCTTTCAGTCTCCAGACTGATGCTCTATCCATTGAGCCAAACCCGTTTTGGCTCTTTGTAATACTTTTTAATATATTTTTCTATCTATTAGCTAGATGAGAGCAAGACACCAAGGAATTGATTCACCTGGCACATTTTACCTGCAGGGCCTGTTTTACAGCATGCGACTATAGACTCTATAGTATAGAGGAAATTTTTCTAAGGTCCGTGGGAGGGAGAGGATGGAGGTAGCCTGGTTCAGACAAGAAAATATCTTTGTAATAAGAGAAATGTCTTCTGAAAGAAGCCAGTTCTGAGCTTAGAGCCATGTTACCTCAATGAAGAATAAAGATAAAATGGACTAAAAAATGAAAAATTTAAATCTATATAATGTCAATATGATAATTATGACAGAGCCTTCTCCATCAGATATTGTTAAGTGAAGTCCTACCTTCTATGCAGGTGAAAAGATATAACAGCTGGTGCTCACATTCCCTTCAATGCCTTTCATTGTTTTCTAAAAGGAATAATTTGAAACAGCTCTACAGTGTGAACTTCCTCATGCATGTAGGTGATTTCTGAATAGATATTATTCAACTTCCCAAATCAGGACTTCTTCCCAGTAAGTTAGGTTAATGTAAATCCAATATCCTCTTTCAACTCTAATTCATAATTTACATATAATTTTCTAAAATGAAAACAACTGACTTCCTCTTTGAAATTGGAAAACGAGCAAGCTATTATTTACTTAATACTAAAGTTTGATATTGGGAAACACAAAACTTGGCTTTGTTCATGTCCTATTTTCTGCAGACTAGTAATTAACACAGAACTCACAAGATGTTTAAAATAGGTTATGAGTAGCATAGTAAAATACATTGCTCTCTTAGAGAGCAGAAATTAAAATCAGTAGCTGTTGGCAAGATGTTATCCCATAAAGAGTGCCTAAAATAGCATTTTATAAATATCAAATTGATGCTTCCTATTTTATTCATTGTATATGAAATATTAGGAATATATCAGCTTTATTATATATAATCATCTCAAATAAAATATTTAAGGTATTGTTTTGCTTTCCAATGTTGCAAAAACAATCATGGTGTGATTGTTTTTTACCTGAAATCTAAGGTAAACCTAGCTGAATGTGGTAATGCACCTGTAAAAGCTCTGTTAAAGAGCCCTAGCCAGTTTGGCTCATAGATAGAGTGTCGGCCTGCAGACTGAAGGGTCCTGGATTCGATCCTGGTCAAGGGCGTATACCTTGGTTGCATGCTCCTGGTCCTATTAGGAGCCATGTGGGAGGCAGCCAAATGATGTGAGAATGTATCTCTCTCACATTGGTATTTCCCTCTGTCTCTCCCTCTCTTTTCTACTCTCTCTAAAAATCAATGGAAAAAATATCCTCAGGTGAGGATTAAAAAAAAAAAAAAAAACCTCCATAAAACAGCACCTTCCAGACACTTGGTGAATATTGAGGTCTGAAGTTTTATCCAAACTTGATACTGATCTGCAGAGACATAGACAAGATTATTATTATTAACTAGAGGCCCAGTGAATGAATTTGTGCATGGGTGGGGTCCAGCTGAATTGGCCCAATCAAGGTTATATATATCATAACTTGGTACATGAACAAATTCATCAGCCTCACCTAAAACTTACAAAATACATTCTCTCTATTCAAAGAAATAACAGTTTAAAACCATTTTTTTTCATTTTAGAAGCATTTATTTATATATATAATAATAAGTTCTAAATTCATGCTAATTTAAAAGTTTCTTTTGGAAAGGGAAAAGATAAAAATATAAGTCATATTCAAAGAACTATCAATGGCCTTAATATGGAAGAGTTAAACTAAAATATGAATATTAACACACAAATTTTATCTTTTGTTGGAAATGTATATTTACTTATCTTATCCCTTCTTGATTAGAGCAGAAAATTTATGTATTTTTGGCTAAAATTGGTTAATAAGTTTGGCCTTTTCAAAAATACTCAGTGTATCATTTCAGCTTCTTTGGATTGGATGCAGCATGTGAATTTTTTGTGACAGTAAGCCAGTACTTATTATGCATGGGGGACTTTAGTAGAAGTGTAGTATTTTGTACTAATTGCTAACAGAAAGATGGGTAATATCAGCAGCATGATCTTCCCTTTACATATGCCCAGCTATAACAGTCTGAATTTAGTGCTGCATTTGTTAATATTAGATACAAATTTATCCTGACACTTTTATAGGCAAAGTCTCAGAAACATTTAGTCATGTAAAATATAATCATAGTCTTGAAATATTTGCTTTTGCTCCCATGCATTTTAGGAAGGCTCTCACTTTATATATCTAATTTCTATTGCACAGGAGGAAAATGGTTTAAAGATGTTTGTTTGGGGGGGCCTTCGGGGGTCCTGATTATTAAATAGGTGTTAATTTACATTGAACAATTATTGCACCCTTATGAAAACATACTCGTTTACATAATTTGAATATCCCATATCTCTATACACTCTTCAAATCTTCCCTATCATAGCGAATTAAATGTGGTTTTCATTTGCATCCCATTTCCAATGCTTGTTGCCAGACATTTCAGACTTTTTGAAGGCAAATAAAAGTAGCTTGTGGTGTAAGTAAAATATTTTGTGTCAGAACAAAATAGCAAATCATTATGTAAAGGGCACATTTCTCTGTGTGTTTATCTTATAACTGCCCTAGACTTATCCAGAAGCTTTGAAAAAGATCCCCGTGGCTGTCGTGTTCATACGTCTTTCTGACCCCTTTGGACAGATGTTAGAATATGACTTGGAGCATATATAAAACTTACCCTTCCCTGATGGCAATGTGCTTGCACTTTGTGCCCCAACAAGCAAGTGCAGAGACCATAAGACACGGGATAATAATAGACCTTTAGACACAGAGACATAAACTGGGATGTATGAGTCCTAGAAAGAGCAATTAAATACATTTTCATTTCACAGCTGAAGATGAGAAACCCAAACAGATGGGCAGGGGGGTAGAATCAATGAGAGAAAAATTACCATTCATTATGCCTCTTGGCATTCTCCTTCACCAATTTACTCTATAGCATACTACAGTAAATCAGATCTAGTTCTGCATTATGGTCCCTGAAGTCTTCTTGTATGAAATAAAAACTGAGAAAACTTTTTCCTGGAAAATTTTGGAACCATCAGTAAGGAGCCTCTAGCCACACATTATCAATGAGCTGACGCAATTCCTTCTTGGAATATAAGTAGGTTGTAAATTATAATAAATTAAAAAATGAACTAGCAAAAAATTTCTGAAGAACACAGGGCCCTGAAATGCATGGTGAGATGTCATAGTATCAAGTATCTTTCAAGATCTTAAAATTGAAAAAAGAGCATTTGCTTACTTACCTCCTGAGAATATCTGCCCAAATTAAATCTTCACTAGAAGTTAACTGGGACTTTTAAAATAATGATGAACTTGGACTCAGTAGGAAAGGATATTAAAGGATATTTCATATTCTTCATAACTTTTAATATAATTAGGATTTGTAACTAATACTTTTTTGTTCTGAATTTACACTCTAGATCATACATACAAAATTTGGGAAGGGATATCAATTCTCTTCACCGCCACTCCAAAATCTAATAGCCAAAAATAACACTGTATGTATCCTCAGATTCTATGGTTGGCGATTTGAGTTGGGCTCCATTGCATGGTCCTTTTGTTGTCCTGCCTGAGGAGTCCCAGATGGGAGTCCCAGATGGCCTCATTCACATGATGGGGCCTCAGCTGGAGTGGTTTGGCCTGCCTTTCTCAAGATCAAGTTGCCTCTCTTCCTCAAGGAGGCTAATCTGGGATCATTGACAAGGCAACAGGGAGCCAAGAATGTGGAAATAAAAAGTGTAAAACCCCTTGAAGCTGAGGCTCTGGAGTCACACACTGTGAGTCAGAGTGAGTCAGAGAGCCAACCCAAATTCAAGGGAGGCAAATAGACTTTGCCTCTTAGTCTGAGGTGGAGGCGCAGCAACGAAATGGTAATTTTTACTGCCCCAGAAATGTGCATAGTCTTTATCTGTTCAGTAGCCCTTCTTTGTTGTTTCTTTCTTAATAATGTTTCGTATCTCTTTGCTTCCCCTCCATCCCTCCATTCCAATAACTCTTTTCTGGGTCATAATTGAATGACCTCATGAAAACATTTTAACAGTCACCTCACTGACAGCAGTCAGTCTCTGCCTTTTAATCTTTCTAACCATGTTTTTATCCTATTCTCCTGTTACTCACACATCTGTGTAATTCCCCATTTCCTATCATTTATCATTATGTTCTCACTTTCAGACATTTCCTATTTGGCTTCTCTCCCTCCTACTCCTCCCTCTCTCAATTCCTTTCTTCTAACTCCCTGGTGGTATTCCCCAAAATATTGTCTGCTCTCCTTTCACAATGATATTAGTAAAGAACTATTTATTAATTGTTTACTATACGGAAGACCATTTTCTAGATGCTATGATCAAAGGTAATGAAGGTCCCTCCTCTAGTGAGGAAGAAACAATAAATAAAGCAGTAAGATGGCCGCCACACACATGAGTGTTTAGGTAATAAGACAAAGGGAATGCTGTAGGATTGGTGGGGACAGTAACCGCAGAGCCATTACAGCCTTCTCCTCTGAGGAAGTAACCCTTGAGCACTTGACCTAAATATCCAAGAGCCACATAGGGGAAGATGGAGGGAGAAGTGTTCTAGGTAGAGGAGGCAGCAAGCAAGATGATATCTTCCAAATCCTTGCTCCCTCTAGGATTGAGTGAACACCTCTAAAGTGTGTTGCCTGATCCAGTGGTTCTAAACACCGGCAGCATGATAGAATCATCTAGAACTTTTTACAAATACAGATGCCTGAGCCTTACCACAGACCCATCAAATCAGATTCTCTGAAGATGAGAAGGGGATTTACCTATTTTATCAATCCTCATATCATTCTAATGTGCAGCCCAACTTGAGGACCACTGACCTACAGCAATGCATTTCAAACATCAGCATGCACAGGTCACATGGGACTGCTTCTACAATGCAGATTCTGATTCACCAGACTGGGGTTGGTCCAAGATGATCCCTTTGTAATACACTCCCTGGTGATGCCAATACTGCTAAGCGGGTTGCTCCCCCAAGTGCTGTGCATGGATCAGAAGAGTCAATGTTCACCTGCAAGCTTGTTAGAAAAGCTCATTCTCTCTCAGAGAACCAGAAACCAGGTGATTCGTTCACCTGGAATAAGAAACCCTGAGGTGTGGTCTAGCCTTTCGTGAATTAAAAAGTTTTTTCAGATGATGCTGAAACCCACTTCAGTTTGAGAGCCAGACTGTGTCCTGGTATTCAGACAAAGCCAACGTGGTACCTAATTGTGCTCCAGGCTGTGTTTGTATGATTGTTTCATGTAGACAGGTCTGTTGAGGCTTCTCAGGCGTTTGCCTTGACCTGAGAGTTGAAGCCAGAGTTCCCGCTTCCTTTCTCTCACTGCCCACGCAGAGCAAATTCTCTGTCATTCTGGTTAGAAGAGGAAGAGGGGCGGCCCTCATTCCAGACGTCAGCTGCTGCCTCCAATGCCCCTCGCTTGCAAGGCCACAAGGCGCTTGCAGACTCCCTGCAGGTGATGCTCCACAGATGCAGGTGTCACCTGCAAGGAAGTCATTTATTGAAAGCCCTGCTGGGGCAGTTTACTCCCCAAGAAGGGGGAACTCACCTCTAAATGCTGTACTATCAAAAAAAAGTCCCCTCTGCGCTGCTTCTCTTTGTTTACAAGCTCCCGTTAATGGTTTTCTCTCCATTAGGCAGCTCAGGGGAGTGCTGTTTAGAGAACTAATTGAATTCTTGACAGTTTTGGGCATGATTCAAAGCCGCTCCAAATATCCATATTATCTACTATGTATTTTTTCTCTCATCTAACATTTGTGTGGTTTTGATACGTCTATCTGTAGAATATAAGTTAGAAATTATGATTCTTTACATGAATATAGAATATGGAATATGGCAGGTGAAGAGTAAAATAAAATAGTTGAACTGTGTTGAAACTGAATATGTATATTTTTAAATCCTCCAGAAGAATCAATATCTCTTACTTTTATAAATTGTACTATTTTAAGAGGTTAATTTGATAATGAAGAAACAATCCATTTTTTTCTCTAAAAATTCCACAACCACCAAATTTTAATAGTTCCCCTTTCTAATCATTGAAAACGTTATGAGCAGAACATTAGCACTCTTGGTACTTATAAAATATTTTTTCTGTCCATTAGCAATTATTTATCTACCATACTTAATTAGGTTAATCATCAAAGTAGAAATTTGTGTGACTGCATCTAATCATGGGTGGTGATGTGCTGAGAAAAGGTTGGCAAATAAAAAAAAAAAGTAAATAGGTAAATAAGTATCATTATGAGAGGGAAATGGAAATTAATTTTTTTAATTCTTTCCTTTGCATTTAAATAAATATTATCACTATATGTAAAGCTAGCAATGTATACAGTTTTTGGATATGTAATACGTGATGCATGTGGAGACCCAATTGCTATAGATACTTACTCCACAGTGAAGTCTAATGCAGCGTCTCATACATTTGCAAGCATTTTATTCCCTAGTACAGACTTTTCTCTATATTGTTCTTGTGGAAATTTCTGGGGCATTATACTGCTATATTTCAAATCTTACTTCCCCTTTAATGCTTCTGCAATACACTTGTTTTCCTCACAATCCATTTGGTTCTTCAGTTTCTATCAGGTCTGGGCAGCCGGTATGTTTGCTCATTTGTTGTTCTTTTTATCCTTTTCCAACAGTCATTCATTCGAAAGTGTTAATTGTCTGAGATGAGTAGCATCATCTTTCACAGAATTATACTTGGGCCATAAAATATTTCAGAGCTGAAATCTTGGAACATCTGCCTGTGATACTTTGCAAAAGTTAAACAGTCTCCACTGCTTCCTTTCTGCAGTTTGTGGCGATGAATGCACAGGCCTTCTTCTCGGTGACTTGGCTCGTCTGGAGCAGATGGCCATGGGCATTAACCTCACGGGCCCGCTGCCTGCTCCATATAAGATGCTGTACAATCTGGAAAATAGGACTCAGGAACTAAAGGTAGGTTGAGGTGGGAACAGCAAGATCCAGGGAAAAGATGACAGAAGTTTTGATATAATTGCTAAATGTAGAATTTTAGGGACATTCAGAAGCTGTCTTAACTGGTGTTTTCAAACATGAGAACTAGAAAATACAAATTACTATTAAGGAAGAGAGGTGTATATTCCCCCAGTGTTTGGCTTAAATTACTTTTATGATGTTACTTAAATATGTGCAAACATAAAATCAGGTATGAACGCCTTATACTTATAACTCCATAAAATCAAAACACACTAATTCTTACGAAAGCCTCAAAAGCCAATCAAATTCAAATTAAAAGCATTAATATAGAATAACAGATAAGTTTTACTAAAAGCGAGTTGCTGCTGGCAACAAGATCTTGCAGACTGCTTCCACATCGGCACACATCATGCAGTAACCATGGCTCCCTCCCACCTTTTCACAATTTGAACTGGAGAGCCCCTGGCACGGGGTCCTAAAATGACACTCGGCATCACTTGACAAGTCCGAATGATCTTGTGCTCAGTCTGCCATATGATTGGCCGTGCATGCAAATGGAAGTACTGAGGTCAAGTGGTTCTCCACCTCTCAGGTAGCCAGCCTGGGTCCCAGAAATCCTTACATTTCAGTTCCATATCAAAATGAAAACATAAGATTAAAACTTTGTGCTGGAGAACAGGTAGGCCTTTTAAAGTATTTCACTAAGAACTAACTTGAAAAACACTACTCTAAAACATCATTAAAACATTCAGTGTTTCATGGAATAGGAGAAATGAAATGTTAAGGAAATTGGGGTTCATCTGATTGAGAAAAAAAAAGATGAATGAAGGGGACTACCTAGACACGTTTGGTCAATTATCAGATGTTTTTTGAGAAATTCTGCAGTGCACTTGGTTCCCTGGGGGTTTCATGACTCCTATAATGTAGTCATTACTCTCAAGAAGCTTAGAGTCTATGGTTTAAAAAAATAATTAAACAATACAATGAAACAATTAGCAAAACTACATAATTAACATATGCTTAATAAAAATTTAACATACAATAGAGTACAAAGATTGGCAAAATGGGTAAGATTTATAGTAACCAGGGAAGGCATTATTAATGAGTGTGTAATTTATGTTGGAAAATGAATCATAGACATACTTTTAATAGGCAGAGGAATATTGGTGAGGACTGGAGAGAAAAATCTAAGATTAATTTAGTAGGCACTGACTGGCAGAGTCTCTTTTAGGGAATGTGTTTGTTTGTTTTTTTGTGTTTTTTTTTAATTTTAGATCATGACCTTTAAAGTAAATGTTATTCCTGTTTTCCAAAAGAAACCACTAACAATGATAGCAAGAAAAACTAACACTTGTTGGCAAATATCTCTGTGGTAGGCAATTGACCTGCCTTGCTGGTCATATTATACATAAATCTTAAAGAAACTCCAAGATGTAGGAAAGGAGTACTAGATCATCTACACATTTTTACAGATAGGGAAACTGAGACACAGAGAAGTTACATGTGAAAGACTCAAGGTCACATGGCCAGTGGGAATAGAGCTTGGATTTGAATAGAGGCTGTATTACTTTAGTGCCTGTGAGAAGGAAGCCACCTTTGCAAATCTCAGAGAGAAAATAACTCACTCAGGGGAACTCATTCCACCATAGGTGAGTTCGCCCTGACCCCAGACCCATACAAACTCTTGCCACCTAATTTAAGAGAGCCACATAAGCAGAGGCAGGCGAGAATTGGCAAAGCCTGTCAGACAGACATCAGAAATCAGGCCTATTAATAAAAGATAATGCTTAAGATTTGAGTGGGGCACGTTGACATAAAGGACAACCTTGAAAGCCAGGCAGAGGGATCTGAGTTTACCTTGGTGGCCCACTATTCAGGAAATGGGAAGAGTTTTAATAGAGAAGATGCTCACCAGTTATTTTTCTTATACGTGGAGTGAATACAAAGAACATTAAACTAGAAAAGCAAATACATGATTTAAAAAATAATAATACTTACAAAATAGATGAAGTACTAAAGGACCCTATGAAAGGCCTTAATTTGCAGCCCATGATCTAAGCCAGGGGATTTAGTTAGCTACTTCCCTAAGGCTGGGTGTTGGTCAAAATGACCTTGATTTTCCTTAAATTCCAATCTTTCTTGATTCTGTGTTTGAGTCCTTCTTCCTTAATCCATTCATTATCTGGATACTTGGGATCCCATTTTGATATTTTTAAAGCTTAAGCAAGTTATTTACCCTCTTTGGTTGGTTCCTTTAACTGTGAGTTAATGCTCTCTGGGTTCCAGCCAGAGACGAATGGAAATGCACTTTTTATGGTCCAAACCTGGGTTTACTGATTCTTTGCAACAAGGGATGCTGCACACCATAGGCAATTTGTGGTGTCTCAATAAGAAGGCATTAGAAATAACTTAGTGTTATTTAATTATTAGTAGTATTAGGGTTTGTGCCAGGCAATTTGGGCAGGTTCAAGGAAGTAGGACTTTGTGCTGAATTGGGTACGATTAGGAAGTGGGAGTAATCCCATACTTGAGTATTCTAATTAATCTTATCTAGAAGAAGGGAAGGACAAAGAGAGGCTAAAGCTCCGATTAGTAAGGAGGTAGTGGTCACTCACATCAGCCAGAAAGTGGGATTTGGATATTTCTGTGGTCTGCACAGAGACCACAGTTTTGTCTGTGTTTAGACAAGATTATGGAGTGGTCTTATTTTGTTTCATTCATCACTGTCACAGAGTGCCCAGTCTCACGTTAGCATCCTGTGAGATTGATTATGTTCACTGGGAGAAGAAAATGGCCTTGTTGTGAGAGCCAGGCCAGCTCCTACCAACACTCAGGTCAGACCAATTAGCCAGTGCCTGGCCAGTTCTCTCAGTCAAGGACTCCCGTCCCCTTTCAATCTGTAAGTGGACTCTCGGTTGATTGAAATGTGAGCTTTAAAAATTCAGCCTTCATCTTGACTCGCCCCTTTTACTGGCTATATGATCTGTGTAAATTTTTAACTCTCTTCAAACTACAATTTCCTCCTACACGAAATGAAATAGCACTTACATCATAGAACTGGCATAAGCATTATGAGGAGGGGAAAAAGCCTGAAGTATAGTCGTTTCTCAGTATACATCCTCAATTGAAATAGTTTATTTCTCTTTGCTTCGAAGGTGAGAAGGCTAAGTTTTTTGTACATAAAGGGGAATGTTCTGTTAAATGTTCAAGCTCATGATCACTGCAAAATCATTTACTAAAATGTCTAAATGAATGAAATCTTTTTCAGCACTTGCTCTCACCTCAGAGGGCGCCAGAGAGGCTCATTCAGGTGGCAGAGGGCAATCTGAATACACTGGTGACAGAAATGAATGAGCTTCTGACCAGGGTAAGTTGGCAAAATCCTGAATCTTCTTTAAAAAGATAGATCATGTCAATTAAGGAAAATTACTTCAAATTTCTGAAATGCAAAACTTGTTCTGAATTCCCATTTTGGTGCATGAAATATATGTATTTTTGAATTGTTATTTTTGCCTCAAATGAAACCTAAGAAACTCACTCTGACCTGTTTGGCTCAGTGGATAGATTGAGCATAGGCCTGTGGACTCAGGGATCCCGGGTTTGATTCCAGTCGGGAGCAGGTGCCTTCGTTGCGGGTGCATGCCCAGTGGGGAGTGTGTAGGAGGCGGCTGATTGATGTTTCTCTCTCATCTATGTTTTGGCTCTCTATTCCTCTCCCTTCCTCTTTGTAAAATATCAATAAAATATATTATTAAAAAAATAACCTGAGAACCCAGTAGCACACAAAAAGTTGGGATACTTGTGAAGTGTCAAGAGCAATAGCTAAAAATACCAGAATGGCAGTATTATTTTGAAAACTCTATCTAGTATATTCCATGGTGAAGATTTTTTTTTATCAATTCTGAAATTCAAAAGCACTGTCTTTGCCTCTGTAAAGAATAAAGAGAAACAAATGAAAATACTTGTAGTCTCTTTGATCTCCTCATGGGATTTTTGCATTTGTATAGAAATGCAGTCTATATCAGTATTCCCACACAAAAAGGAAAATCTTCTTTATTGTGAAAATTCAAAGCATTTAAGACACCTTTTAGAATCAGAATGTCAAGTCCATGTTGCTTTTATCAGACTCAACACTGCAAGAGGGCGAAGGTTCCTTTTGCTGGTAGAGAATGAGTAAAACAACATAACGTTCGCCATCTTGTGGCCAGAAAAATGCATGAACAGGAAAACTGGCCTGTAATTTAGGAATCCAGTTTGATTACCTACGAACATTAAATAACAAAGGATATTGGTGCAAGAAGGTTCTTACAAATCAATTAGTCCATTTTTTTAAAAGAAGACATACCTTAGGCTATACCTGGAAGTGAATTATTAATGGTCATGCATACAGTTTTCTAAACCCAGGTGTTATAGGTGGAAGTGGTGTCTTCTTCCCCACTGGGTGCTAAGGGCGGGGTCCTTACAATCCTCTATAATAATAAAAACATAATATGCTAACTAGACTGGGCATTCTTCAGGACCAAGCCTGTCGGGTGGGGGCCGAGGCCAAGGCGGCTGGGGGCCGAGCCCCTTGCAGAATTTTGTGCATCAGGCCTCTAGTATCTCTAGAAAGAGGGTTTTCCAAGACTTGCATGGGAGGATGAGCGATTTTTATTTACATGGAAATACATCTCTGGGTTCCCAAAGTCCCATTTCCCTTAACACAGTCCTGGAAGATGTACAGCTGGGGATCCAGCAGGGCTAGAAGCAAAGCCAGCATCCAAAGTTTCCTTTCCATGGTGGAGTTGGGTTCAGGTTCCAGTCCATTAGTCCATTGTGTGGGGTCCACATGGCTCTGAGTCATGTCGGCGAATGCCGTGGAGCCAAGAGAACATGCCCCCTATAGCAAGAAAGCCAGGGGCCATGAGGGTAAGAGAGTAGGAGTTTCTGTGTTCAGAAGATTAAATACCTCAAATCTCCCCGTGCTTGCAGTGGCCATGCCTACTCTGGCCAATGATCTGTTCCCAGGTGTGACTGACAGACAAGCACCTTTCCTGTTCACCCAGACTTTACTGTGCGTGTGTCTATTCTCCTCTCTGTCCAGTCCCTTCCCCCGGCAATCTGTGGGGAGTAAACTGGTGGCTTCCTGGGGAGTGTTAAACCGCAGCTTCCTTTCAAAGCTGCATGAATGGCATGCCTACGATATTTGGTCTTCCCTTTCCTCCTCTCCAGTTATTCATAAGAAGGTTAGTTGCAATAGTATCATTTCACAACCGTATGACAGGGACCTAAGAAGGCCCAGTTCCCAGCTTCCTACTAGCCAGTACTGTTTCCACTTCACATGATGCTGGTTTAGAAAAATTTCCACAGAGGAATCAAATGGGCTTCTAAACAAAAAAATCTTCTAAACAAAAAAAAATTATAAACCATGACCCTGATGTCACAAATAGCATACAGAACACTTTTTCATCATCTCATACCAGCAATGTGGAATGTGCAAATACAAAATAGAGTATCTTGCCAAATGTAGTTAGACATTAATTGGGGTGATGAGTGTATTTATCTCATATTAATTTAATATTTAATGATTTTGTGTTTGCTCTGTGAGCACAACTAAATAAGAAATTTTAAACAGCTCATAGGCAGAGTAAACTCAATTCAACAAGCACACACAGAGCCAAGCTAGGTGTTGGCAGATGAAAGACACAATGAGGCTCAGCCTCTTTCTTCGAGGAGCTTGCAGGGTTGTGTGTGTATGTTGTGTACAAAAGCATTTAGATGTGTAGAACAATTGCAAGTACATAAACAATAAAACCTGAAATAAAAAGATATACCTGAGAAATACATACATATGAAATAACTTAATCTTGATAAAGGTAATTAAGGAAAATCCCATGGAACAGGTGGCATTTTGTTCATTCGTTGAATGAATACTTATTGGGAGTCTACCATGTTCTAGACCAGCAAACTTTTTGACTCGAGGGCCACAATGGGTTCTTAAACTGGACCGGAGGGCCAGAACAAAAGCAACCTGACCATGCTGGCACTCTCATCTTGGGCTGCTGGTGAAGGAGCGGAGGGGAGAGCAAGAGAACCCTCCGCTCTTCGGGCTCCGAGGGCTGGCCGTAGTTTGCCCATGGCTGTTCTAGACACTAAGACATTATGACAGATGCTGAGGATAGGGGTATAAGCAAAACTGACACCTTCTTGTCCTCATTGAGTTGATTCACTCTAATTATCTCAGCGTAGAAACACAAGAAACATTTCACTAGGGAGAATCAGATCTTCATTATGTCTTAACCTTTATCCTTGCATCTTTCCAGCAGATTCTCCCATTCTACATTTTTTTAAAAAATAGACATTATATTTTAGAGAAGTTTAAGATTCAAAGAAAAATTGATTGTGAAATACCAAAATTTCCCATATACCCCCGACCCCTACACAAGCAGAGCCTCCTCCTTACTAACATCCCTCACCAGAGTCACACAGTTGTTACAGCAGATGAACCTATGTTGACAAATTATTATCAGCTCAAAGTCCATAGTTTACTTTAGTGTTTGCTCTTGATGCTACACATTCTAGAGAATTTGGAAAATGTTTAATAACATGTGTCCACCATTACAGTATTATAGAGTAGTTTCACTGGCCTAAAAAACCTCAGTTCTCCACCTGTTCATTCCCCCCTACTCCCTAACCTCTAGCAACCACTGATCTTTTTACTGTCTCTATAGTTTTGCCTTGACTAGAGTATAGTGGAAGTTATACAGTTTGTAGACTTTTTGAATTGGCTTCTTTCTCTTAGTAAGATTACACTTAGGGTTCCTTCATGTTTTTTCATGACTTTGTAATTGGTGGGCATTTCTCCTTGTACCCACTGGTTGTTGGTGTGAGTGGGCTTCTCATGATATCACGAGAAAAAGAACTTTCTGAGACTCACCTGGGAGCATGAGTGGTTTTTATTTGCATGGGATTAAACCCGAGTTTCCAAGCTCCCGTTTTTTCTTGATCCCATCAGAAAAGTGTAGCTGTGTATTCAGTAGAGCTGGGATTAAAGGTGCCGTGCAGTTTCTGTTCCATGCCTGCACAGTCTAATCCAGTATCAGGCTAGCTTAGTTTGTGTTCCCCATTGCAGTCATCAGCCCATTGCATGTAGGGTCCTCGGGGCCACACGTCTATGGGGAGAACACAGGCAGGAGCAGAGCCAAAAGAACCAGAGAGCCAGGAGAACCGACTTCTCTGTTTTGGGATTATGTATCCCCAAATTTTCATGGGGTTGTAGTGGCCTGACCCTACCCCCATTATCTTTATTTCCACTTTGATGGGCAGCACGCACTTTCCCTGTGTCACCCCAACTTCACTGGGCATCCCCTCACCTTCCCTTTTGTCCAGTCCCTTCCCCCAGGATTTTCCAGAGAATGGACCAATGGTTCTCTGGGGAGTGTACAGATGCAGCTTCCTGGTGAAGTTCCCAAGATGGCCAGGCCTTTATTAATGCCTGGCTTTCCCCTTTGCTCCTTTCCTATTATTAATAATTAGCTAATTACAGTGATCTCAGCTCGCTGGTTCTTTTTTTTATTTTTTTGTAGCAATAAATATATTTTCCATTTTATGACTGTACCACAGTTTATTTACCTATATACCTACTGAAAGACATCTTGGTTATTTCCAAGTTTGTATACTTAAATCTATTTTCATTATCTTTTGACAGATACCTTTCTGCCCCCCTCAGACCATTAGTTCCCAGTGGACAGGAAGTGTATCTTTTCTCACCACACTATCACCAATACTATTCACATAATAGGTGTTCGGTTACTATTTGTTAAATTAAATAATTAACTAATTTGAGTAATTTAAATAATACCATTCAAGCAACCAGACTGAGAAACCCAAAATAAGTACTAAAATGTACTAAAATCAAGAATACATTTACAATTCTATTGAATTGGATTTTTTTTCTTTAATAAACATCTCTTGAATGTTTATTCTACAAGAGGAGAAGGTTATTTATATGTTAGACTGGTTATGTAAAATATCAAAGTTTCGCTTTATTTACTTTGTCTTTTACTACCTATGTACCATTTAAAAGCAAATTTAAATGAAGACTGAACATTTCCAAAATTATTAAGTTAGTTTTTAAATGGTTTAAGTATCAATGATATTATATGTTTACGGTACCTTGTTTTATAGTTTTAAAAGGTTTAAGTTGCCAATAACCTTTTTTATAATTTCTGCTATTATATTGAGGGCGTGAGGGGGGAGAGAGAGAGAGAGAGAGAAAGAGAGAGAGAGAGAGAGAGAGAGAGAGAGAGAGAGAGAGACAGAGAGAGAATATACAATAAATCATACTTGTTTGATTTGGAACTTTCAAATTTGCAATATTTAGGGGGAAATTCCACATAGAACTGACATATCATTCCACGGGGGCAGTTGGTTGCTCCCTGTCTCTTTCCTCGTGTGTCTATCCTAGCAGCATGCCTGAGGAGTACTTCACTGACATACACAGAACTGGTCGTTTTTTAAGATGACCCTTGAGAATATCATATAAATTATTAGATCTAAAACTTAATTTTAGCTGGAAATCCACATAAGCCTGTAAATGCCAAATTGGATGGCATCTAAGCAATGTTGTCCATTCAGTAGTTAGATTTTTTTTTCCATTAGATTCTAGTTGCAACATAAAGAAGGCAGAAAATGAGAGGCGCTAGTAATATCCAACCAAGAAAATGATGTGCAGATTTCGAGAGGCACAGTGAGAACTGCTCAAGCTAAAGCAAGAAAGTAACAGCCACATTGTTCAGAAGCAAATGAATGTGTGCCTAATGCTAATGCATGCTGCCTGGAGAGAAATACTCCAGAAAAAAAATAAAATAAAAGGAAAACATACCTATTTGAGTAAGCTTGAATGTAAAGAAGAAAAGGTAATCAAAAGGAAGCCAGATATGTACAAAGTACTGCACAAGGCATCATTTACAACGGAACACTAGAAAGATTATAGGACAGAGGTAAGAGGATGTGAAAATAAGAAAATCAAAGATAAGAATGAAAGGAAGATTGTTCAGCATATTAAGATAAATGATAAGACATTTGTCAAATACTCAAAGGACCAGAGAATAGTGACTAAGAGGAAAGATGATTAAGGGATGGAGATGGTAATTTAATGAAACACACGAAGAGCCAAAGTGTACCAGACAGATAGCTCCTATCATGTACTATTTAACATTCATCTGTAACGTTATCAATAGCCTTTCCTGGGTGAAGCTGACTTTGGTGGATTGCACATTTTTACAGTGATCCCACTATCTATCACCGCTCCCCACTTGTCAGTGCATTTGTCATAGGCTTTCTTTACGGAGTCTCTCATGGGTGGTTTTGACAAGGGTGACTCTTCAACTAAATTACTGTGTAATGAGACATGATACTTAAAATATATATCTACATACTGTTCTGATATGGATTTTTTTAAAAAACTATATATATTTTATTGATTTTATTACAGAGAGGTAGGGAGAGAGATAGAGAGCTAGAAACGTCGATGAGAGAGAAACATCGACCAGCTGCCTCCTGCACACCCCCCACCGGGGATGTGCCCACAACCAATGTACATGCCCTTGACCGGAATCGAACCTGGGACCTTCCAGTCCACAGACCAACTCTCTACCACTGAGCCAAACCGGTTTCGGCTGATATGGATTTTTTTTTTAAATACGATAATTTACTTAAACCTAAAGTTTTAGGCACATAAAGTTGTGCACACGTTAGAGCAATGTCTCTCTTCCCACCCAGAATGTTCCACTTTTTCTGTGTTTTCTAGTATTCCTGGATACAGACAGCATATTTAGGGGGAAATTCTGTCAGAAAATGTGTGTTTTGTCTTCCATTCCCTGTGTATTAAGTTTAGAAAAGTCACTTAACCTCTCATATCTTTATTTTCGCCAGTATAAAATGAGGGATCATGCCTTCTTCCATGTATCCCTAAAGGCAGGACAAGTAAATGAGACATTTGGGAGTACTGTAAGCCCATCTGAACACACATATCAATCTGGGGTATGGCTGAGCCTGACAGGATCACCCATTTTTTAGAGTGTTAATACCATAAGTCAATGTCTTTTGGTACAGGAACCTCTTAACCCCCTCTCCTTCCTCCTAGAGGACATCCAGGAGAGACAGCCCTTCTTGTCTATGCAGAGGGAAGGTTGCCTTCCTTCTCAGTGAGCACTGTGCTGGCCCTGATCAGTCCTGCCCACCCCTTACCCCTGCCCCCATTCTCACCCACCAGCGGGGTCCTCGGTGTGTAATCACAGGCTAGTTTTGAATTGCCATGAAGCCAATGACTAGAATGCAATGTGTTGGAAATGGAAGGCTCTCTGGCCTGGCTCTCCTCCTAAGCACTAAGCTACAGCCCTTTTAGCAGCAGCTTTTTCAGAGGCTCAGAAAACGCCCAGAACACTGCCCGGCCATTCGCATTCACTGGCAAGCATAGCTCCAGGCATAAGGCCAGTTTGAATGGCATTGAGAAGGCATATGGAGAGAGATTTTATTTTCCATCAACAGGCTTTAGAACATGAAAGGGATAGTTGATTTGATTTTCATTATATTGGCCAAGCACACAACATCGTTGACCTTCTATACTTTGCCAGATGCTATGCCTGGCACTCCGAGGAACAAAGAGGGGTAAGACATAGCCCCGGTCCCCAAGGATGGAGATTAGATAGAGATGGCAAAACACCTAACAAAGTAATTACTCAAAATAGTCACGAGTGGTGGTAATGATCATTGTTTTTGAACATCTAAGAAAGAGGAGCGTGGGCAAAATAGCGATGGCTTCACAGAGCAGGTGATGTTGGGACTGGCTCTCAAAGGCTGGATTTATTTTGGATAATTGGAGAAGAGTTAAGGAGCCAGAGTGTGAACAAAAGCTTTTCACAGGCATGTTCATAGAAAGGTGGGCAATAAGAACGGTAATAAGGTTGGCAAGATTAGTTAAGGAAGTATTGTTTAGTCAATATACTTAACAACATTCATTCAATGTTTGTTATAAGGTAGGCATCATAGCAGGAGCTGGATATAAGTGATGAGCAAAAAAGTTCTTGCCCTCTTAAAGCTTACCGTGTAGTCAGGAAGGTAGCCAACAAACAGGTAAGCCAACAGATAAGTAAGTAATTACAGTGCAGGTGCTATGAAGGAAATGTTTTGCTGTAGGAAGTACAGAAATAGAGAGGTGTCCTGGAAGTGGCCACACCAAGAAAAGACACTTGTTAAACTGAACGCTAATGGACGACAGGGATCCAGTCACTGGAAGTATAGAGGAAAAGCTCCTTTGGGGCAAAGACAATAGTATACACCAAAGTTCTACGAAGGGAAGAGTTTGACACATTTCATACACTACAAGGAAGCAAGGAAGTTGATTGCATAGGGTCTTATTCATAACTCTTTTAACTTGTTTCTGAGCATGTGCCATGTGGAATTATTATCTTACTATCAGAGTTTATTAATGATGATGCTTAAACCTTACTGTATAAACTGATTAGGTCAGTAGAAGTCAAGGCAATGAATACTATCTTGGTTATCCAGAATTTAAAAGGGACAGTGTATCGCTACACTTGTATTTTTAAAAGATTCGATGCTTTGAACGATTAAGAATTGTTAAACTCAAATGCACAAGTACTTATGTAAATTATGGTATTTTGGTAATATAGGTAAGATGTTGATAAGGAAAAAATTAAAGTTCAAATTACATTTTATCTATAGTAATAGATCCTAGTGTTATACATTTTATCTATAGTAAGAGATCCTAGTGTTGGTGATGTATTAATACTTATGAGATATTATAAGATGACCATAATGTAGATCAACTCCCATATTATAGTGTCCTATGACATGTGAAAATAGGAGTGGTATCATAAAGTTCAGCCAAGTCCAGTCTAGAGAAACATCTAAAGCAGCTTAGAAGACCAACATGTTATGTTGTTGGTCTTCGTAATTCAAAAACAATATTTAAAAAATTATACCTGTGTATGTATGTGTGGTATGGATGTGTAAGAAGCTTTTTGACCTATCTGTGCCTTGAATCTCAAAACTAAAATAATTTCATTATTAATGTTTTAAGAGTTAATCCAGAGCATTCTAATATTTGGACCAACACCCTCCAAATCATTGGGTATATACACTGCAAACCATAAAGAGGAATTTCCAAAGCTCTTAATGGATTCTAATCCTTGGTTAAAAAGATGATAATAGTTGGGCTTCATATGATACCATTTTTGCAAAACTTTTTTTTTTTTAATTTTACTAAAGTTCACTTTATCTGTGTGTTGTGGGGTGTGTGTGTGTGTGTGTGTGTGTGTGTGTGTGTGTGTGTGTAGGGCGTTGTTAGTTTTTGTTAATCCTCAGCTGAGGATATTTTTCCATTGATTTTTAGAGAGAGTAGAAGGGAGGGGGAGAGAGAGGGAAAAAATTGATGTGAGAGAGACACATTGATTGGTTGCCTCCTGCACATGACCCAACCAGGGCTGGTACTCCAGCCTGTAACTGAGGTATGTGCCCTTGACAGGAATTGAACCCAAGATCTCTCAGTCCTCCAGCCAATGTTCTGTCACTGAGCCAAACCAACTAGGGCCATTTTTGCAAAACTTTGAGAACTTTCATAAATTAAACCTCTTACTGCCCCTGGGAAATCACAAAATGCAAACAGTTTATCTAGCATCTCTAACTATGTTCTGTCCTGGCCAGACATTTATTTCTATTTAAAATCCACTTTAATATCTTTTTAAAAAATGTAGATTCTTTGAGCATCTAAAATGCAAGCATTCTGATACAAGATTTTAGAGCACGAATATAACTCTGCCAACTTGGACCTTATTCAAATTATTTTGAGGCAGTTTGTGATTCTTTGCTTCATTAACTATAGTTAGATTGTTCCAATCTCTTTATTTAAAAAGAAGTCATATTTATTAGCATGTGCATACACATAAAAAAATGAGCTATAAACCCAGTTTAAGTTGCCCTAAATCTTATAGTATCTTTTAAGAAACTTTTAATGTAACACATGCCATTTTTATTTGACTAAACATGGTATATCTTAACTATGAACACATGAAATTGATTCCATTGTGTCTAAATGGTATCTTCAAGTGTGAATAAGGTGAAGCTATGCGAATTCTCCTTGGGACGTAAGGCTGTTTTGGGGTTCTGTTTTATTTTGTTGACAGTAATGTTTGGTGCTGTGATTAACACCCATCTTTTTTGGTGATGGCATATGGGAAAAGTTAGCATTTGCTGTGCTGTAATGTTTTACTGGCACCTTTAGAGTGTTATAAAATAAGCATTTACTACTTTGTAGCTAAGCATTTCCCCCACTTTGTTTCTTTAATTAACGTATTGATTTAAACCGAATCTATAGGATCAGGCTGATTGAGACAGACTGCCTGGGCCTCCGTTATTGCCACACTCCACACTTTTTCAGTAAATAAAATATGGACAAAACTGAAACATATAGAGACTGAAGAATTCATTAAAGACTTTTGGCAGCCATATCTTAAAAATATTTCAAAAATAATTGTGCTTTATCGCTTCTTCTGTGCCATTGCCTGTAACGAGGGTTTCAAAAAGACCAAATACAGCTCTCTGATTCCCATTTAATGGAAGAAGTAATAAAGTTTAATTGTATATTTGAGCACAGGGTGTCACTTCCAGTACATCTGATCAATAATTCATTGATTGCCTTTGGCTCAAAGTAATATCTGAAAGATGATGTAGCCAGAGGGAGTTTATCTAACAACAGTAGCTTCATCATCTCTATTAATTATCCTTTTCCCGAATTTGGATCATTAGGCTACCAAAGTGACAGCAGATGGTGAGCAAACTGGACAGGATGCTGAGAGGACCAACACAAGAGCGAACTCCTTGGGAGATTTCATTAAGGGACTTGTCCGGGATGCAGAAGGTATGACAAAGGCCACAATTTAATCATGACTTATCCCAACAGAAAAACAGAAGGAGGGATGATACAGGACTGGAATGTCTCTAGCAAGCGATGTCACTTGTATGTTGGAGAGTTGGATTTTTAAAAATATGCTGGTCAAGTTATTCAAGGGCATTATCTGCTGAGTGTTAAAGAAGTGACAACAGCCTGTAAATTTGTCTTGGTGAGTGCAGATAGAAGTAAATTGAAGGCACTCCTCTAATAATGCTTCACATTTTTTAAGGAGTTGGCTATGATGATTAAGTAACTAATGGGCAAATTATGCTTTGCGGTTGTTTGTATTCAAATCTAGTTAAAGGATGTTTAATTTTTTAAGCTAATTTTGTCAATCTGCTCGGAGCATTAAAGCAGCACTCTAATTTCTCAGAATGCCTTTAAAAACACTTGGTGTGGTTTTAATGAACATCTGTTGCTGGGGATTCGGAGGTGCTGCCTTCCCCGGAGCTACAGTGCATCGAGCCTGCAGTTCTCTCTCTCGGAGTTAGTTCTTGGCATCTGCCAATCTGGTGAAGAATCGAAGTGGAAGCCACCTTTGGGCAAAAGCCCAGATTGAGAAACTCTTAAAGAAAACAGCTAATAAAAAATAAAAATAAATAAAAAGCCCACTGGTTCTGAAATACCTATTAATATACAATAAACATGCCCTTATGTTGAGAAAGTAGAAAAGGGCTTGGATGATTTTTGTGGTTTTGCTTTTTCAAATGGAAACATTTTTATTGCTCTACAGTGCTCTGCAGTTTAGGTAGTTTGCTTTGTCAGGCAGCCCATGAGATAAACCTTCAAGGCAGGTCCTGACGGGTCATACTTAGGGATCACTGGTCCACAAGAGACAAAAGCTCCCAAAGATTCCCCCACTGCTAGAAGCAACAGCATTTTAATCTGAGGCAAAACATGTCAGGATCTGAAAATGGAATTGCTCAACTAGAAAAATCTCGGTTAAGTCCTGTGGTTAATCCTCTGCCTGATGAAGTTGTCGTGCTTTTCCTGGTTTTATTATTCATTGATGCTACTTGAAGTATTTACCTCCCCCTAATAAATTAAATATATATAAAAATAAATATATATATATATATATATATATATATATATATATATATATATATATAAAATCTCATTGCAGGTAGAGCTATTTCACTGTGCCTGGGTCTCTGAAGGCACTCGTCGATACTTCAGGAACTTTCCTTTCCCTTCTGCCTCAATCTCAAACACTCAACACCCAGAAACCTATCCTGGGAACCGACTTTTATCATTTCAATCAGCCTTTGGTGCCTCAGAATGAATGTGAATACTTGTATCAGTACTGATTACTTCTCTACCTTGTTCCCCCCAAGCTCCCAGTTTGTGCACCACATAAAAGCCACCAGTAGGGGGCGGAGTGAAATGATATTTACCGCAGGGTTTGCTCACCATCCACAAGCTGTCCATCAGAGAAAAGGGCTCAGTGTCATCAAAGGTGTCTCCGTGCCCTAAACTGGGCATCAGCCCGGCGGTCTGGTTGTGGCTGTCCCAATGGGGCCGTCTTTTCTGAATGAATCAAATGAAGTGCCATGTGGGGTAGTCGTGAGCCTGTACCTGGGAAATATGTGAACACTGTTCTCTTCTCCCAACAGGTATAATATAAATGGTTACAAAAATCTTAGCTATAGCCCTTCCTAAAAGAACTTTGGCAGAATTAATCCAACTGTTAACATTTCATGAAAACTGAAATTTGAATATATCCTAGAATTAAACTAAGCCCCAACTGGGATGTATATATGTACTTGGGAGTTGAGGGGGTTTTGTTAAAAAGAAAAGGAAACTTATCAAAAGCTGTAAGTGGCTAATACAACATACCCACACACTTTTTTCTCTTAAGATGATAATAATTGGAATAAACATTAGTACTTTTATGGGTTTTTTTAGTGGCAGCAAACAGCTGTGGGAGAAGTGAATGCCCCAGCCTGCCTTATCTTTTTCTGTTTTGTTTTAGGTGGAATGCCTTACACATCCTATCTTCTACCATAAGTCATGGCCTCTTCACAGATAATCAGTCTCTATTAATCTAGAGCATTCCTATCTCAGTATAATTTTTAAAGTGTGCTAAGCTCTGACTTCTGATTAGATCATGAGTTAACTATATTTTATTCCACACACCATTAGAATTAATGAGTGTACATATAGAAACCCATAGTGTTATGTCCTGACATATAATGGGACTTAGTAAATGCTAGACACCTCTATTTTCTGTTTCTTAGATCACAGTAGCATTTGCCATTTATGACAAATTTACCCATCAGAGAATACTTTCTTTTCAGGTTCATTGTGAAAGGTAGCTTCTCCTGAAGAATTATTTTATTTGTACAATGCATATAATGTGTAAGTCTTGAGTACTCATTTCTGTCCTCTGCTATGCCTTGGCTACTCAGATAGTTAGTGCTAGATTTAAGATCCTCTGCACTAAATATTGTGGTATGCCTTTTGGTCCATTATAGGAGCAGCCAAATCTACTATTGTTTTTCTTGAAGCCCAATAAGTAGAAGCCTTCTTAGATTTTTTAAAATATATTTTTATTGATATTTTACAGAGAAGAAGGGAGAGAGATAGAGAGCTAGAAACGTCGATGAGAGAGAAACATCGACCAGCTGCCTCTTGCACACCCCCTACTATCCAGTGTCCGCAACCAATGTACATGCCCTTCACCGGAATCGAACCTGGGACCTTTCAGTCCGCAGACGGACGCTCTACCACTGAGCCAAACCGGTTTCGGCAGCCTTCTTAGATTTAATTACCAGCATTCTAGCACTGTTCCCTACATAGTCTGCTGGACCAAAGAGCTTTCAAATCAGTCAGTCCATGGCTAAACATGACATGGCCTCAGTAATATGTTACTAACTATAGGGGTGGACTCTTGAGATGGTTCTTTGGCTTATGTCAAGGTATGAGTGTGAACCAGCTGACCAAGAGAGAGCCACCCTCACTACCTTCTAGAAATATAGCACCTAAGCATTAATGTCTACCAGAGGGTTAGGAATGGCCACATTTGTTTTTTAAAGCACCGGATTCAAATTGTTCTGCCAATTAAACTGTGGCTACAAAGGAAAGAGGGGCTGACCAGCAGCAACTTTCTAATCAAAGACATGTATCATGAAAAAAGAATTAGAAAGTTACATTTTGGAAAGGGTCGAATCCGAGGTAGAAACTCAATCCCTTCTACTAGCCCAGTGATTGTCAAACTCTCTAGCATGCATCCAGGGCTCCTGGAGGAATTGGGGAAACATCGACTGCTGGTCCCCAACCCTGTAATTGTTAACTCAATAGGCCTGTGGTGGGGCCTGCATTTCTAATAAGTTTCTAGGTCAGCCGTGGGCAAACTACGGCCTGCGGGCCAGATCTGGCCCGTTTGGCTGTTCTATCCAGCCCACAGAGCTGAAAAAGCAGAGGGTTCTCTTGCTCTCCCCTCCACTCCTTCACCAGCAGCCCAAGATGAGAGTACCAGCATGGTCAGGTTGCTTTTGTTCTGGTCCTCCGGTCCAGTTTAAGAACCCATTGTGGCCCTCGAGTCAAAAAGTTTGCCCACCTGGAATCTAGGTGATGCTGATGCTGCTCATTTGGGGACCACATTTCAGAGCCATTGTACCTACCCTCCACGTGACACTCACCACAGCTGCTCTACTTGGTCTGCTGAGGTGCACCTGTTTCAAGAGCTCTGCCTATATTATCCTTGGAGCAGCTCTTACCATGCCAATCAGAAGAGTTTCTCTAGGAACAGAAATGAATTTCAGGACTCTTTATGTCTTAAAGAAGTCTTAGGATACAGCTTTGAACAGTAGAAAATGCCTCTTGGCCAACCCAGAGCCCTCATTCTAGGGGTTTTCAGGTAATATTAAAGAAGTAAGAATCTGATGGACAGAGGAGTTTTTTTAAAAAAAAAATCTTTCAATTTGTTAATGTTCCATAGAACACACTTCAGGGAAAGTTGGTCTAAAACTAATGGTAGAACTGCAAGAAAAGTTTCAATTCGCCAGTTTTTCAAATTTTTATTTGACATAGAATTCGTTTTTCAAGTGAAATTTTCCCCAGAATGCCAACCTATAAAAGAAAGTCTTGGCACAACGGACATCATTTGTAATACCTGAAGCACGTTAAGAATCCTAAATTTCTGAAGAGCACAATTCAAAACCCCATTTAATGCATAATAAACACAGACTCTTACGATGGGTGTTCTTGCTGGAAGGTATCTTGGAGCCGTAATCTTTCACACTGTCCCTAGACCAGGGCTCCTTTCCTCGCCCTTTAAAAGCATGAACACAACTGTGTTAAAGGACAAGGCAGTTTTGTGTTCAGATATCTCATTGCCGATAGTATTTCTGTACTAGTGTTTTAAAATAGACTGACTGAATATGGTTATGTCTTACCATTTATGAAGACCTTTTGTTTTCAGCTTCCAAGTGTTATGCTACATGTCACATTTTTTTAAAAAAATCTTTATATTGTTCAGATTATTATAGGTGTGCCCCCCCCCCTCCCTGCTGCATAGCTCCCCTCCACCTGGTTCCCTTCGCTCTTTCTTTCGGTTCTGCTGGCCGTATAGAACAGCCGAACAGGCCAGATCCGGCCCATGGGCCGTAGTTTGTCCATAGCTGGCACTAGCCTCTCCCCAGAAACTGGATTTCAGAGAGATCAGGCATTTGTCTCTCTTCCGGTTGAAAAAAGCACTGCCCTCCGCCAGCCGGGATCCGCAGCCAGCCCATATCACGTCCGCACCCTGGCTATCTCACTTTTTCAGTGCTTGTGCCCTGGATTCTCCTCTTTCTCTTTCAGTCTAGTTGTAGGGCTTCCTCTCAGCCAAGTTCCCTTGGTTTTTGGGAGATACACGTTTGTTTTATAGTTGTTGTGTGTGGTTTTTTTTTTTTATGATTGTTGTGCATGGCAGCCATTTAGGAGTGTTTACCTACACCACCATCTTTGTTTCTCCATGTCTCATTTTTTTATCCTTTATCCTGAAAAGGATTTGAGCCACTTCTTTCCCCCCCTCCCCCTATATTTCTTCCTTTTGAGATAAAAACAAAACACTGCTTTAATTACCTGCCCCCCAAAAGAAGCATATTATGGAGAAAAGCGTCACACTCCCCTGTTTGTTAAGGGTTGCTGTATTAATTGCCTTGTTTCCCAGCAGGAACCCATGGCAGACCACATTTCATTTGGAGACAGAGATCGTGGGGAAGGGCAGATTTTGAGTGGCATTTTTGCAAGTGGCAGTTTTGTTTACTAATTTGCAAAATTTGTTTTACCCCCTGCAGCTGTAAATGAAAAAGCTAAAGAAGTAAATGAAACTCTAGGAGTTCAAGACAAGGCCTTTGAGAGAAATTTGCCCCAGCTTCAGAAAGAGATTGATCAGATGATGAGAGAATTGAGGAGGAAAAATCTAGATGCACAGAAAGAAGTTGCTGAAGATGAGTTGGTGTGAGTAGACTGTCTATTATGTCTTCATTTCATAAACTGAGCTTTCCAAATTATTTACCGTTTTATAAATTTTTCATCACATATACAATACACTATGTGTGGTCTTAGTTTTTATTTACTTAATTATAATTTATCTTGCTCTAAAATGGGTTGAAAATATGTTTTAGCCTATATATAAATAATCAAGTAATTGACCATTTCTGGTGCTATCCCTTCTATAGTTAGGCATATGGGCTTGTTTTATTCATTGCATTTGTTTGGAACTTTTAAACTACCAATAGTTTTTTTTTTATTTTGATGAAATAACCTTTGAATTAATACAGGTATGAATTTTACAGGCCATCCTATAGTTTTGGTCATTTCACGGAATGCTAAATAAGAGTCGTTAAGTAATAAATACTTAATACTTTGAAATCAGGGTTGGGAACTTGAGATTGGAAATAATAGTATTAGTGATTTTATTGATGCTAATTAACTTGTATGACCACACACTCAATTAAAAAAATACATTTTTACATTCATAGCTAACGTCAAAATGATAGGATTCATAATACATAAATAATGAATACTAAACTAATAACATCTGAGAACTTGTTAAAAATCAAATGATCAAATTTCATGCCAAAACTACTGAATCAGAAACTTTGGGGATAGAACCCAGCAATGTTTTGACAAATACTTCAGGGGACTGTGATGCCTATTAGTTTTAGAAACACTGTTTTTCAAGGACTTAGCCTTTCTTAAGGGCTGGTAGTTGCCACTTTAGGAAAATTATAGTGTTAAACCCAGTAGACTCCCCAGGTTACTTAGAAGAGAAAGAAAAGTAGATAAAAATTATGACTTCATACTTTATACATAGAATGTCATTCACAATTTCTAACCAAACATAACAGTACTAGTATATTCATACCTTATATTCAAAGTAACAGAGGAAATGCCTCATTATGTTGAATCAGGTAGTGTTTATTTTTTGTATGTGAAATAAATCACGAAACTTATTTTATCAAATTATGAGAAGGAGATCCTTTCCAATTGAAATTTTATGTTACTAACAAGTCACAAATGTGTGGGGATTTTGGAGTTTAATTTTAAATGTAAATGGTCATGTCACTTGTCAGGTATCAGTTTTCAGTTTGGGTGAGCATATAGTCAGTCGTCTTTAAATATTATCTTACTAGAGGCCCGGTGCATGAAATTCATGCATGGCGGGTGTGAGGGATTAAACTGAGCACTAGAACTCAGCCCAACCTGCATCTTCTCCAATCTGGGATCCCTCTCACAATCTGGGACCACTGGCTCCTAACCACTCACCTGCCAGCCTAATTGCCCCTAACCATTTTGCCTGCCTGCCTGCCTGATAACCCCTAACTGACTCTGCCTGCCTGCCTGCCTGATCACCCCAAACTGTTCTTCCCTGCCACTCTGATCACCTCTAACTGCTTTCCCCTGCCAGCCTGATCACCCCCAACCACCTCTGCCTGCCTGCCTGATGTCCCAAACTGCTCCCCTGCCAGCCTGATCACTCCTAACTGCTCTCCCCTGCCTGTCTGACCACCCCTAACAGCTCTCCCCTGCCAACCTGATGGCCCCTAACCACCTCTACCTTGGTCCCCGTCACCGTGACTTTGTCTGAAAGGATATCTAGAAGGATATCCAGAAGATGTCCAGTTTACTTAGCATATTATCTTTTTATTAGTATAGATACTTCCATTCTTTTATAATTAGCATCTCTTTGTAATAGAATCTAATACCCATAAACCCTGAAGAGATGGCAGGGCTCATTGTCTATTGTTGGGGGGCGGTGCTTGCAGAGCTGCAGAAGGCCTGCTGAAGAAGGTGCAGAAGGTGTTTGGGGAACCCAGAGGGAAGAACGAAGAAATGGAAAAAAATCTTGGGGCAAAATTGACAGACCACAAAAACAAGCTTGATGATGCTTGGGACCTGTTGAGAGAAGCCACGGATAAAACCAAAGAAGCTAATCGCTTATCTGCAGTAAACCAGCAAAACATGACTGCTCTGGAGGTGAGTCTGAGGGCTCTTTCATCTGTTGTGGGGCCATGGAGTGGGGTGAGATGACCATGGCTGACCGAGTTGATGTGCATTTATAGAGATTAGCAATACCTCTGAAAGGAGCAGAATAGAGAATGGTGATCTTTCTCCTTTTTAAATCATCAATCACTGTCCATAAAATGTAGATAATTTAAATGATTTAAGATTTTTTAAAAATATTGTAATACAATGGAAGGATCTCTTCACTGGTCTTAATGCCAACTGTGCCACCAACTAGAAGTACAAGCATGGAAAAGTCAATTACAGTCTCCAAGCACCAGTTCCCCAACACTACAGCAAGTCTCAGGTACCTTCAAGTACTAACAGCACGATTTTATAGTCTACCCAACCTAAGCCAAACACCACTGTTTAGATATCTGGGTGCCATAAATCACAGAAGTGCAAGTATTTTCTCAGAATTTGGACACATGTGGAACAGCTCACTAAGAGACCAGAGCTTTGGGAGATTTTGAGTCTCTTTATTTTTGCAATGTGTTCTATGAATATCTCTCTCTCTCTCTCTCTCTCTCTCTCTCTCTCTCTCTCTCTCTTTCTCTCTCTCGCACGCGCGTGCTGATAACCAATTCCAGCATGTGAAAATTATGAGTTCCATCAAAAGATTAATGGGACTTGGGAGGCTCAACAAGGGTGAGCTACATATGTAATTTACCTGTTGGAAATGGCTAACAGGCACTTCCCCCAAACCTGAATTGAATTGTTAACTGCCATACAGCTCAGGGCATTTTATTGCTTCCTGTAGGCCAAACACGTGAACAGCTGTAGTCTATTCCCGAAACTGACAATCCCTGTAAACCCTTTGATACCTTACCCTTTGAAGTGTGTATTTTCACCTTGCCTTGGAACAGGTTGTGTTGAATAAAAGCATGGGTCCTTGGTCAAGGGAGAGTCTTCAGTTCCCTTCAGCTGAAGCTCCTCTGACCCCAATGCCTTTCAAAACTATCTTTCTCTTTGGACTCTTTAATCATCTACGCACAGCCCCTTTCTCCAGAATGCTGAACCCTTTGTAAGGCTGGGAAAAGAACCCTGCATTACGGTGCCCTAACAAGGGACACCAACAATTATGGTGCCCGAACAGGAGATACCAACATTTATGACGCCCTCATGAGGGACACCAACACTCTCTCATCTCTTTTCTCATCCTCTGTCTTACTACTTACCATGGCGAATTGATCACTTTTCCCAAGAGTAAATTTAGTACATAGAATGCCACAAACCTGTATCTGGATTTTTAAAATCAACAACAGCTATTTTCTCCCCAGAAACAAGCTTAACCTTTGCTATTTTCAAAACACTTGATCTCTTGCAGATATGAAAAGACAGACCACAATCTTAACATACAATCTCACCTTCAACTGTAACTACACATACACTGGCATATATGTGGAATGCTAATTGAACAAAACTAATTTGGATTTTTCCTTTTATCTACTCATTTCTGTCCATTCTCCTTTGGATTAAGCAGAGGACAAATTAAATTTTAAAAGTTTTTTTCCCCCCCTAATCTCTCTCCTGGAACTTAACCTTATCATTTTGATAGAAGATTGAAGAGGCTCACTTTTCCTTAACTGATGTATCTAATCTGAACCAATTTGGAGTCTATTGACATGCTGGCAGTATTAAAGGAAAAGCACTGTCTCCTTGTGAGGCAGGATGCTAGACCATCTTCATGTCAGAGGCCCCGGCATGATTCATGCCACTCCGTCAAACACCAGTAGTGTGACTAACCGGGAGAAGCACCCCTTCATTTTATGGCAACAGATTAAGAAATTAAAATTACCTGTGTGGAACGTGTAATAAGCATCTAGAAAGTATTTCAGGAAGAGTTATAGTGGCACAGAAAATGGTGCTTTTAGCTATTTCTTCCTCTTAGTCAAGTTTAAAACTAGGAAACATAATTTTTGTCCACTCTTGCTCACCAAATTCCGAGATGCCTAGAGCTTATATAGTAAGTTCTGTAGTTCTAAGTGATCTTTTTTATATTTTCATTTCATATGTCATGCTTATGTAAAGGCTTGTTCAAGACTTACTGGAGTAATTAGAAAAACTGATGCAATTAACATGAGAAGGCACAACTTGTTTAAGGCTGTTTGCCAAGGCTGATTACAGGCGATTCCCAAGGTTGGCGCTAGACTGGCTAGAAAGGAATGACCAGGAGAGTTTTTGAAACAGACCAGTTCCTGTGGACTCTCACTCATACTGAGTTGGCTGGTCTAGGATGTGGCCCGGGGTCCATATTCCAAAACTTTCCCTGGGTTAATTAGATGTGCACAAAAGTGTGAGAACAACCTACACATTGTATCCATTTGATGGAATAATGAGCTGATTTTTAAAAATAAATAACTTTACCACTAAGATAAAATACTCCTAAGACCCAGCTCAAATGTGGTGGTGTTTTGTTTGTTTGTTTGTTTTTAAAAAGGTAAGCGTGTAATTTTTATTATTGAAATAATTTATCAAGCTCCTGCTAAATTCAGGAGATGTCCTGAATACAGAAATCATTAATGCTAAGTACTGGTCCTCATTTTATGGTCCTTAAAATGGAAGCATTAGCATCAGTTAGAACCTTATTCAAAGTGCCGAATCTCAAGCCCCACGCAAAACTATCAACAGAAACTGTAAGGCCCGGCAACTGGTGTCTTAAAATTTTTCCAGTTATTCAGATGCAGTTTTCAGTTTAAGAGCCATTGATATTTAGAATAAAAACCATTTTTGATGACTTTAGGTGACTTGTATTTATTGGGAGGCACACACAAGTAAACCATTCCATACACTAGAGTAATTATAGAGACAAGCAAATGATGAGTGACATAATCATCATCTCCTTCACCCTGGGCTAGGATGGGTTCACAGAGGACCTGAAATATGTGTTAAGTCCTAAAGGGTAGGCACAAGCTAGTCAACATAGAAGGCAAAGAACATTCCAGAAATAGGGGAAAACAATACCAAGGCACGGGGTTGGGGGGGGAGACAAAATATTTTGGGAAAATTCAGTGGTTTGATAGGGTTGGAATGAAAACTTATGTAAACCAGTGAGGGGCTAGAAAGCCAGCAAAGATGAGCCAGACCTTGAGTTGAAAGAGAATTTCATTCTAAGACTAAGGCAAGGAGTTTTGTTTTTGTCCTAAAGTGGTTCACTGAAATAGTGAAGTCATGGACTAAAATTACAGTTCTGGGATTTGTGAGTGGTTCATGCAAACTAGAGAATCGGTTTTGTATTGAAAAACAGTGTGGTATAAGGCTGGGAAAATGGGCCAGCATAGTATTTAGAGTCTGTCAGACATTTACCATGTGATGGTGCTGTTGGTAACCAGGGTGACTGATGTTGCACAGAAATGACTCCTAGCCTCAGAAAATATACAGTCTCCTAAAAATTCAGGCATTTTAACCTTTCACTACATGTACTCCTATGATTAATAGAGGCTGGAAGAATCACAGAAATTATGTCATCATAGCAGAAATTGAGAGAAGTTGATATAGAGCAGCTTGGGCTCGAACACAGGGGTCTGAAAGTCTAAGTTGATCTTAGTAAATGTCAGAGAGAGTAAGTAAAGCTCAGTCATAGGCTGCATAGAAATCTGTGGGAGACGATGGTTCTGGAAACAGTATTTGGAGGCAGATCATAGAAGGCTTTGAATGCAGCCTTCTAGAAGACAACTGGGTTAGAAGGGTGTTTCCAGCAATGGAGAGAAGGCAGAGGGACTTTGTGCCAATGGACAAAGAGAAGGTGAGCAATTCAATTAAACAAAGGAGCATGTCCTTATCACCTTATAAAAGGAAGGATTGCAAAGAAAATAAATAGTGACTTGCTAGGTAAAGGATTGACTGAAAGACAGTTTTTGTTGGCTTTTAAACCAACTCAAACATGCATCATCCCTCTCTTGCGCACACACACACACACACACACACACACACACACACACAACACACACAAAAGGTGTTTAATTTACTGAGCTCTGAAATAAACTAAGATCTAATTAGAAGTTAAAAGTAGAACTATAATCAATTTTATTATTCAAACAGAATCACTCAATGATCCCTATGGCATACTTTTGGAGGATAATTCTGTATACAGGGGCCTCCTTTTTGTTCCTTGACCACTTGAATCTTTCTATCTTGGGAATTTTATATCCTACATCATTCTCTATTCATTCCCTCTAATTACATATTTTTATGTCACTCATCATTGCTCAAAAATATACATTTATTCTCTTATTCATTTTTCCCCTCTTCCAAATAAGCCATGAGGAGTACATCTTCTTATCTACTCTATTCCCTTGACCCACAACAGTGTCTGCCATTATTTTTTTACAATGAATAAATAAACTTCCATGAAACAAACACACAAAAAAGTCATATGTTGGCATGGTCGGTGTTGCTCAGTGGTAGAGTATTGGCTTGCACACCCAAGTATTGTGGGTTCAATTCCCACAAAGGCACGTACCTGGGTTACAGGTTCATTGCATGGCCCTAGTCAGAGCATATGGGAGGCAACCAATTGATTTGTCTCTCACATCAATGTGACACTCTCTCTCTCTCTCTCTCTCTCTCTCTCTCTCTCTCTCTCTCCCCTCTCTGTTTCTCTCTCTCTCTGTTTCTCTCTCTCTCTGTTTCTCTCTCTCTCTCTCTCTCTCTCTCTCTCTCTCTGTCTCTCTTTCTCTCTCTCTCTCACCTTTCCTCCCTTCCATTATCTCTAAATAATCAACGAAAAAAGTATCTTCAGGTGAGACTTAACAATGAAACAAATAAACACGCAAAAATTATTTAAAAGTCTGATGTATAGTTTTATTAATATTTAGATCCTCCAAATACGCATTTTTCCTTGGCTTAAAACTAGATTCTGTCAGTGTCTAATCTGAAAGTTAGCCACCTCTGAAATCTCCTGACTCTCTAGCTCATTACTTCTGCTTTAGTATGATAAAGAACACGTTCTGATCTTGCATATCAGTTGGTTCCCTAAAGTGACTCAAATGGAGCTTTCATGAAGATTCTAGCTCAGTGCTTAATTGAAATCAAAATGTGTGCAGCTCTTCCTAATGTGCAGGGGGAAATATTCTCCCTCCCACTGGTGCAGCATTGTCAAGGACCTTGATTCATTAATATAAACAAGCCATGTTGGAAAAAAAAGTCTTGAATGTCTGTACATGGTATAACTTTAAATCAGTGCATGCAAAAGCTAAGAGATATAGTTATGTAAAAAAAGTCAGACCCTTGGAAGATAAAATATGACTTGTTATCAGGAGCATCAGTACTACCCCTATATTTATTGTCCCTGAAGAGGGAATGATGTATTGAAACTTCCCTCTGTTTTAGCCAGTGATGGGAGTAACTGATGAGCCAAGTGTCACCGTTCAACTTTCAGGAATGGACCCTAATTTCATTTATTCATTCAAGCACATTTATTGAGGAAACTCTTCTAAGTATTGGAAATACAATGATATATAAGACTGTTTTTATGGAATTTCTATTCTAGTGAGGAAGATAGTCATTAAAATCAATAAGTGAGTAGTATATAAAATGGCCATAAACTCTGGAGCATGGGCTAATGTAATAACAAGTGATGTGTTTAATGACATGACATGATGCATTCAATACGTTATCCTCCATCAGCTACCTGCAGTTCAGCAGGCTGCGGTTTCCACTAGTCCCTATATATGAATATTGTAATGATTTGGTGTTGCTGATTTTCATTAAATAATATGCACAATTAAGATGGTTTAATCTATTAAACAATAAAATTATATTATCTACCTATAGTTGGCTTGTGGCCATCCTCTAGAATATAACTCGATAAATGGGTGCTAAGAAGAACAAAATAAGTCAACAATTACATCATGTTTACTATATTCCGGGCAGTGTTCTAAGATAGTTCTCAAATTTTACAGTGTATATCACCTAGAGTTCTTATTAAATGCGAATTCTGAGTTGGTAGTTCCCAAAAGGCATTGATATTATACATTTCTAACATGCTTCTGCATGATGCTAACACTTTCAATGGGCCACATTTTGAGTCGCCAGGGACAACACATTTCACATGAGGCTAAGTAACTTGCCCAGGTTTCATACCTTGCAACAGTGGGCAGGGCTTGGATCCCAGCCAATGCAGGCTATAGCCTGAATAACTGTCTGCTAGTATATAGAAAATAATTGAGATAAAGATGAGTGCTATTTTAGGTAGGTGATCAGGGAAATGACCATCAGCAGAAAATGAAGGAAGAAGCAAGACAAAGAACTTGGGAAAGGCACAAGGTTAAGGGAAGTGCAAGTGTAAAGGCTCGGAGGGGAACAAGGTGTATGTACCTGGTGACACACGGAAGTGGTTGGTGAAAAAGCAGGGAAACAAGGGTGTGAAATTAGTACTTTCCCGGTGCAAATGAGAAATGCCATTTCTACAATTAGAGAGTCGGTGCTTTCACAGCTCAAGACCCAGGCTACATCGTTACATAGACAAACAAGGGTTTGGATCTTAACTACATTGTACTAACTGTTTGGTCTTGGGAAAGTCACATAACTTGTTCAATTTTCTATTCTTTTTTCTTTCTTTACTTTTTATTATTAAATTTATTGGGGTGACATTGGTTAATAAAGTTCTATAGGTTTCAAGTGTAAAATTCTATGACACATCATCTGTATATTGATTGAGTTTACCACCCAAAGTTAAATATTCATCCATCATCATATATTTGACCCCTTTACCCTTTACTACTCCCCCGCTTTCCCTTCCCTCTGGTAACCACCATATTTTTACCTCTATATGAGTTTTTGTTTTTTCTTATTTATTCCTATTTTTTTAAAGGTGATAAACACAGTACTTGTAGAGTTAGTGTAGAATTAAGTAAGAAAGGCTTATAAACGACCTGACGCATTAGTAAGGTCAAAATGAATATATAAAGTAACATTATTGTTAATGTAAAACATAAATGGCAGAGGCTTAAAATTATAATTGATGCAGTTAAATCCTCAGGTAAAAAGATGATTGGAAGAATACAAAGGAGTCAGAAGTAAAAGAAAATAAGAAAAAGAAAAAGAAAAAAAAAAACAGGCAGTTATGCTCCAAATAAAGAAATAGCACTATTTCTTTCTCAATGATTTTGCTCTTCTAAGTTCCAAATGAGTTTCATGTAGTGTTGAGACAAGCTATTAGTTTCAAAGAAAATTTAGAGTCGGCTTTCTTCTTAAGAGAGTTCCCATTAAATTTATTCTTCCATGTGATAGTACTTTTTCTTAAAAAAGTACTTCTCCTAAATTCCCTTAAAAATTCAATTTCTTTCCATTTTTCTACAGACCTCCCATAGAATAAATCTGCTTATGTATATACTCACAAAATACTCATTGACACATAGATTCTGGAATTCAACATCTAGTTTCAATGTAGTTCATTGTGCTACCACATGTTTAGTAACACATATTTAGCACTTACATTTTAGTTAAAAAATGATATTCAGCCAGGCCAGCATGGTTCAGTGGTTGAGCATCAACCTGTGAACCAGGAGGTCACTGTTCAATTCCCAGTCAGGGCACATGCCAGGTTGCAAGCTCAATCCTCCTTGAGGGGTGTTCAGAAGGCAGCCAATTGATGATTGCCTTTCATCATTGATGTTTCTATCTCTCTCCCTCTCCCTTCTTTTCTGAAATCAATAAAAAAATATATTTTTTAAAATGCATGTTCATATTGCTTTAAAAAATAATTTTTAATTCTTCAGCTACTATCACATAACTTTTTTCTCTACAGTAACTTTCTCACAGTGGGATGAAGAAAGTACCTTACAGGCATTTAAATAAAACAACTCTTGGAGGTTTGGCCAAGTAGTTCATATTACTCCCAACCAACTTCATTGTCCACGGGGCATACCTTATTTGCAATGCCTTTGTTCAGACAGCTCAGGGAGTCGGAATATGGGGCTGGATAGGGTTTTACCTAGAAGCATTTTGATAGTATGTTCATGCTGTATTACAGGAAAAGAAAGAGGCTATTGAAAGTGGAAAACGACAAACTGAGAACACTTTAAAAGAAGGCAATGACATACTTGATGAAGCCAGTCGTCTTGCAGATGAAATCAACTCAGTCATAGATGTGAGTATTTAATTAGACCCAAAATAAAAGGAAAGATGGTAGCGCCATAGGCTTTCACAGATGGGAATCAATGAGAGGTCTCAGTAATATAAGCAAATGCTAACGTTTTCTTCTTGTGCGTGTAAAATTGTTTTTGCATTTTTCTATTGTGACTGTGCCCCCACCTATTGGCAGCAATTAGATCATCGAAATTTTCTCCCAATAGATACTAATGTTTGCGTGAGAGTCATCATCCACTCCCGCCAGCCTGCATTTTCTTTCACACGGAAGAAGGACATGGCTTGTTGCTAGGACGACACTTAACAATCTGCTTCACTATTCATATAAACTTAGTTTAGAGAGACATTTAAATCTACAAGCAGACTTTTAACATACCATCTAATGCAGTGGGCACTGTGATATACGGTGATATAAACATAAATGGTCTAAAAGATCCTAATGAGGATCATTTGTGCCTTTATACCTGTGCAGTAACATTTTTTTAAAAAGATACTTTAGTTCTTCTGGGTGTAAATTGGCTTCCTATGTTTCCTAATCTCTTTCATTAAATAACAGCTTTTATTCTCCATTCTCTTTTTGCTATGTTAGTACATTTGAATTTCATAAAAAAAACTAAGGATGCGTAATTATAGCTCAGAGACTAATTAGTAAACCAATGAAGGCTTGCATCCACTTACTTAAAACACCGTCTTTTCTCTCCATAACAGTACGTTAAAGACATTCAAACTAAATTACCGCCCATGTCTGAAGAGCTGGCAGATAAAATAGATGACCTCTCCCGAAGAATGAAAGACCGGAAGCTGGCGGAGAAGGTGTACCAGGCTGAGAACCATGCAGCTCAGCTGAATGCCTCATCTGCCGTCCTTGATGGGTATGTCACCCGGTGTTGGAATGTCTATGTAACTTGACACTTGCCCCAAAGGTGTTTTTTTAAAAAAACAGTATATGATTATATTTAATACGCAATGCCCCAAAGTTTTGACTAACAAAAACGGTAGACAGTCGCTTTCACATTTTGATTTCTGTAATTATGAACATAGGAGCTGCACGGCCTTTCTGTGGCAGAGCCTAATTAGGGTGGTCTGGGCAGAGCTCTTCTGGAGCCGCTCAGAAGTCCAAGTTAAAAGCAGATTCAAATATGGCTTGGTAGGGAGTGAGCATAGCCCCAGGCTACACTTAGAAAAAAGCGGGTTTTGTTCTTTATTGGAGAGCACAGCGGTTGCCTCATTAGCATTTTAACTAATAATGTATAAATACACATTCTGCCTAAAGTTTCAGTTTTATATTTTTAATGGAACCCAAACTATACATTGTTAAAAAGGTGGCTTTTGAAAATGTGGCCCATATATAAAGACTTAAGTCTTTTTTTTCTTTTCAGACTCCAGGGAGACACTACGCATGCCTCTGTAATTCTTATAAGGGTCAAAGGAGGGAGGGGAAAATGGTGGAGTGTGTTTGACTTATAGACAGCCTTCTAGGTAAAACTGGGATGCTTCCTTTCAATTGCATAGATGCTTTAGCCCCAAGAATCATTTTCCCAAACAAAGCTGTATTTAATCCATGGCACGTGTAAAATTCTGTTCCACTATGTAATTCTCGTTGATACAAAGGAAAATGTAAATGTTTGAAGACCCAGGGCATGGTACATCCACAGTTCATTTTGTAACAAACTTTTGCCAATTTAGCATGGAGGGCAGTAGATGGAACAGTAAGCTAGAAATCTGTACATGCTGGCTCCAACCCCTTAATTGGCAAGGAGCTGGAGCCAACATGTTGGACATGTGACCTGAAACAAGTTATTTAACTTTCTGGGATTCATTTATTTTCACCTGGGAAATACACCTACCCCGGAGAGATTCTGTGACATTCATTCCAGGGCTGTGGTACAAGCTCTCTGAAAGGGGCAGCGTGCTTCACAAATGACGAAAGCATCATCTCACTGCACATACTTGCCTGGTGCACATGGTTACAGGAGCTGTGTGGGGTGGGAGGGTGCTATGGGTATTTAATAATATGTTCATGCTATTTCACAGCTGAATTATTTAGGAAGATGAGTTTAAATTGAAAACTATACCATAATACAATAATAGATAGCCCACTATGACTGGAATTATCATGATTATATCAGCCATGGTTATTTGGAAGCCATATGTTTTGTAAGTAGGATGTTCTTCATTTGACTATCAAATGCTTTTTTTTTAATTGGGTAACCCCAACAGAATCCTTGATGAGGCTAAAAACATCTCCTTCAATGCCACCGCAGCCTTCAAAGCTTATAGCAATATTAAGAACTATATTGATGAAGCTGACAAAATTGCTGAAGAAGCCAAAGGCCTTGCACATGAAGCTACAAAACTGGTAAGAAACAAATAGAATTATTTATGCACTGACACTGGAGGTCCACATGTTTGAATAAGTACCTACATTTCTCTAAAGGCGATCTGGAAAAGCTTAAGAAAAATAGAGTCTTTGCTTTGAATTATTTTCAAAGGCTCCTTTTACATTTTACTCAAAACAAGCTCTCAGCATACTGCAATCATAGCAAAACTCTTCTGCCACCCACCACTGACTACTGAGAAAGGTCTTGAAATTACCACAGGTGCCAAGGAGGGCTGTGCCACCAAGTCACAGAAGAAAAACAGTCAAACATAAGAGGTTGAGCAGCACTGTTATCTCTATTATTCCAAATGTCATCAGCAAGGAGGTGCTTTGAAAATTAGCACATTGCTCATAGTTGCACACAAGTTGGTTACATGGGAAGTTTGACTACAAAATGCATTTTTTTTGCAAAACACATCACATTATATAGTTCTAAACTATTTACACTGGTTTTATCCATTGAAACCTTTGCCGTCAAAACAACCCTTGGCTGCTGTTATTGTTCAAAATAAACTTGGGTTTCCAAGTATATTTAACACATTATCTGAGTATCTTCAGGCAAATCTTTATCCTTTACATGGAGCAACATTTTGTGAACATGTTATATGATAAGCTGTGGAACTACTATTTTAGGTTTTTAAAAAAGCATTTCATAGGAAGCATATGATTGAGTTTAAATGGGCAGGACCATTATTTACTCTTTGGTTTCACATAAATTCTCCTCAATACATCAAAATTTCAGGGAAAAAATAACTCAATTCAACATTTAGCTGCAAATTAATCATAAATAATTGGCGTTAAAGAAAGAGATCAGCTTTGGGTTGTTTTCTTTGTTTGTTTGCTTTGATATTGGGCACAAATGCTTTCCTTTATCTCAGGGATATTAGCGATATTCACCACAACCTTAGAGGTTTTTTTGTAGTCATAATGAAAGCATCATTTCTATCAGCAATTATTCCTGTTTGGTTTTCTCTGGAATAAGTTCAACTGATGCCATTATATTGTTTATTTCTTACTCAAAATAGTGATACAATTATTACAGAAACTTCTTTATGCTTAGCCATCCTCTTAAAATGAACCCATTTTAAAAATCTACACTAAATTCTTTATCCATCTCCTCATAGATAATTTCCTACTTTAAAAAAGACTAATTTCTAAGGTCAGCATTTTCATCTGACATATGTTTTACTGAATAACCATTTACAGCATCACACACAGTGCCTGGGCAAAGTGCAGGTACTCATGAATGGATTTTTAAAAAATGAATGAGTGAATGCCATTCTAATTGATGTTTTTCATGCCTTTTATAATCACTTGTACCGATAAAAATCTCAATCTTGCTATTGTGATTGCGTTAGCCTTACACACTTCTATCATTGTATGTTATAGAGCTGTTTAATTTCACCCAAATTTCATACTATCACTGTACACTTAGGAGACTCTCAATTTTATGCTTCCGTGAATTATGTGCTTTTCCTCAGCATTGTGTTTCTATATGATAGGTTGGCCTACCTCAAACACAGAGCTAGGATGAGTTGTAACGCATTGCAACCCGTCCCCTTGTTACCAGGATTCCTTCTCTCTTTTAATAAACCACGAAAAAAATAATTAAATTTCTGAAAAATTCCAAAATAAGTGCTAAAAAGAATCACTGGGTTGCTAAAGCACTCACAGCAAGCACAAAGAAGCCCATAAAGTGATGTTTTCCTTTGGAAAAGGTTGGGGTCACATGATATCCAGTTGCCAGTTGCTCCGTGCAAGAGTGAAGGAGTGAGGGGCACTCGGGAAATCACCCATTCTTATTCCCATGAATGGCTGGCACCCTCATCCTTGCCCGTTGTTTCTGAGACCTGGCCTTCTTCAGGTTCTCCGTGCCTCCTCCCTGCCTCATGACCACTGAACAATGTGAGGCTACAATGAATGCAAAGATGGAAGGGGAGTCAGTGTGGGAAGACTCATGTCAGGTGGTTAGGGGAGGTGTCCGTCCTGCAAAGTGAAGATGCCTCTGCTGACGTCACACATTTTCTTTTCTCTTCTCTTTATTTCATCTGAGTTTAGTTTCCCAGTGAACCTCCCTGCACAGCAACTCTGTTTTATGTAGTCTCTTGGAGCTGTTTTTCTGAAAACAGCCCTTTTGCTCAAAATGCAAATTTTAAATTAAAGACTCCGTATTTCTGAGGAGTCTCCTGTTTTCTTCTTGTGTATTTTACTTTCTCGTGAGAAGGTTATGTTCAGGGCCTCCGCTGACTCATGTAGTTATTGAGTGAGTGTGGTGAGCAGTTCAGGCCATCGATTTTCAATGGGAACCTTTGGGCCAGACCTGAACCCACTGCCCCACGTCCTCCCCTGGGAAAGATGCTGAGCATTTCTGCTTGCTCCCTGCTCGTGCGATCTCTCCCAGGCCAGCTGCCACCTTTCACTGCTTGGTGACTGTGGAGTTTCATTTTATTTCTACTTCCGTTTCTGTGAAATGTGCTTAATTTAAAGACAGATCTTCTAATTCCCAAATTCTGACCTGCTATCTTCTTCATTCAATTCAGAAAACAATTGAATGCCTTTAAAATTTAACATCATAATAGACCTCCACCTGATAGACACATGGATAAACCACAAATCACCCCCTGAGTATTTCCCTCTCACTATTTCACAGACTAGTCCACGATGTTCATAGAGGTAACACGTGGTACATAGCAGCTGATCACTAAATGTGGATAACCCCTGCCATCTCCAAACACTAATGCTGGGATTTAGAATGGCAGCATGCTCCACATTTGCAGAACTGATAAGATATGTATATCTCCACAAAAGGTAAGAAATTTGAACAGAGAACATTTCAAAGGAAAAAGAAAATTATTTTCTCTAGTTATTTTGAGATAATACCTATACATCTGTTCGACAATGGATGTCAATTAGAATTCTTTTTTCAATTGTTAAGAATTAAATTCTAGTGTTCTACTGGAATTTCTTAAATAAAATTTGAGAGAAAATAGCAGGTCAGAATTTAGGAATTAGAAGCTTCAAATTAAGTACATTTTATAGTCTATTTTGATCCCTTTATTGGCTTAATTCCTATAATATAATCTCCCAAACTTAGAATTTTTTCATCTAATTTTATCTTCAATATTCAATTACCTCAGATGATATCTTCCCCTTATCAATGACACAGTTAGGAAGCTAATAAAAGATGCTAATTAACTAGTTATTGATAACTATGAGATACTATTCATACCACATTTTCAATTTCTCTTTAGAATTTTTACCCACGTAGTTAATGTACTTGATGTATAAATAGCATTATGAAAAACAACCCACAGGACAATCAGAGAGTAATAGAATTTTAAGCTATGGTCAACCTACAATAATCATTTATGTTTGTTATTAGTCATGCTAATAAAAATAATGCTTTCCAACTTTTACTTGCATAACTCATTTTTTTTCTTTATAGGAAATGTAACTTTCCTTTCTATTACTGTTCTCTTCTTTAATATTATTAATATCATTCCTAACAATTGCTTTTCCTTATTAGTCTTTGAGTCCTTTCTAGTAGCAAGATTCTTTTGATACCACTACTATTAGTTAACAAATCACATAGTTAAACAATGTAAATCTTGCAAAAGTGTCATTAAACATTAAGGCATTTCTTATGCATGTTCGACTAGAAATATGGTAATGTATTCTCTCAGCCTGTCTTATTTAATATTTGCTTTATGTAATTGGATGAACCAAAATACATAAAGAATACTTGCAAGGTCATTTTTGAGTTTTTATTTCCTACATAAAAAACTGGGCAAATATTAGCAGAGTACATATTGCATTCAAAAGGCCCAATAAAATATAGTCAGTCAAACTGTAAACGTGTATACCTTCTATTTCAGTCTGTCATCCACTACTTAAAAGTTATCCACACTGTAAATTTGATTTTTATTAATATTTATAAACACTGGAATTTACATTTTATACCAGTGTAATACTAATGGAAAAAATGATATAAAGCCATAATTGATACAGCTGAATTTGCTAAGAAAACTAGTGAGCATTTTTTTCTCAGCAATTCAGCAACTTAACTACAAACTGAGTATTTCACACAATGACAAAAATGAAAAAGTCAGTGAGGCTCTAAGTAACCCCCCCAAAAATATTGAATCTGTGCGTAAAACTAGTGTTCATTAAGCCACCCTAATTTTCTTAGTACAGGTTACATTCATTTGAGTCCATTTGAAAAAATCTTTTGGGGGGGAAAAACCAAGATGGCGGCATAGGTAAATGCCTAACTGCAGCCTCACTCAACAATTTCAAAAAATACAACTAAAATATAAAGTGGACATTATCCAGAACTACAGGAAATTTGACTGACTGGAAATTCTATAACTAGAAAGAAAGAGAAAACTAGAAGGAAAACCAGAGGAGCTATAAAAGCCTAAGGTACAGAGAGACACTGCGCAGGAGAGGATGGAGCCAGAGAGGAGGGGGTGGCTGAGTGCCTGGCTGGTGTTCCCTAGCGGGAAGGAGATAAAAACTCCGGAATGTGCTAAACCCCAACTCTGACTGCACTGAACCCCAGTTCTGGGTAAGACCTTCGGGCCCCGGCCTCATACAGTGGGAATCTGGGCTGTAAGGCAGAGGCTCATGGAAGCAGTGAAAGGCAGAGGCCCCGAGTCACACACATTTTGGGCAGAGGACAGACTGTTGATTGGGCTGCTGGATTGCCCTAGCGGGAAGGAGACATAAGCTCCAGACTGCTCTTAACCCCATTTCCAACTGCACTGAACTCCAGTTGCAGGCTCGTTGGGGGAGAGACTAGACTGTCTGATAGTGGGCAAAACTCTAGGGTGCCTTTCTCTCAGAGGTGCTTGCAGCGAATACCAAAGGACACTGAGGTACACTGAGGAACTTCAGAGGGTGGGGCTAACCAGAAGCCAAGGCTGTAGGCTCCACCCTGAAACTCCGCCCCATCCAAGCTGAACACAGAGGCTTTTGCAGGTTTCCAAGTCTAGTGGAATAAGGCTGTCTCCTGACATAGACACAGCTGATCCTCTCAACCTACCAACTCAGGGAAGCAGCGAAAATGCCGAGATGAGGAAACAGATCACAAACAAAAGAAATGGAGGACAAAGAGTTCAAAACCACGCTTATAAGGTTGTTGAAGAATCTCCTAGAAAAGGCTGATAAAATAAATGAGACCCATGAGGATATGAAAAAGGATCAACTAGAAATAATAAAGGATCAACTAGAAATAAAGAATACATTCTCTGAAATAAAAAATATTACACAGAGTCCTAAAAACAGAATGGAAAATTGCAAGAATCAAGTCCAAGATTTGGAACACAAAGAGCCAGAGGACACTCCCTGCAGAAGCAAGAAGACAAGAGAATCCAGAAAGTTGAAGATAGTGTAAGAAACCTCTGGGACAACTTCAAGCGAACCAACATCAGAATTATGGGCATCCCAGAAGATGACAGAGAGCAAGATACTGAAAACATATTGAAAGAAATAGTGACAGAAAACTTCCACCACCTGGGGAAAGAAATAGACTTACAAGTCCAGGAAGTACACAAAACCCCAAACAAAAGGAATCCAAAGAGGACCACTCCAAGACACATCATAATTAAAATTCCAAGAGCAAAAGACAAAGAGAGAATATTAAAAGCAGCAAGACAAAAGCAGGTAGTTACCTATAAAAGAGCACCTATATGACTGTCAGCTGATTTCTCAACAGAAACCATGCATGCCAGATGGGAATGGCAAGAAATATTCAAGGTGATGACTAGCAAGAACCAACAGCCAAAAATACTCTACCTACCAAAGCTATCGAAGGCCAGATAAAGAGCTTCACAAATAAATCTAAGCTAAAGGAGTTCATCACCGCCAAGCCAGAATTATGAATTGCTAAAAGGGGTTCTTTAGGAAGAGGAAGAAAATAAAGATAAAAATGATGAACAACAAATACGTAACTATCAACAAGTGAATCTAAAAACCAAGGGAAGTAAAAATCATGGTGAACAATATTAACTGGTGAATATAATAGAATCAGAGGTATGGAAGGGGAGTGGACTGATGATTCTCGGGGAAATGGGGATGGGGGGGCGGGAAGAGACTGAACATAAACTGCACCTAGGGATGAGGACAATGGGGGGTGGGGAAATGGCAGAGGGTGGGATAGAAACTTGGTGGAGGGGAGCAATGGAGGGGGAAAAAATGAGCAACATTTGTAATAATATGAAAAATAAAGATTTTTAAAAAAAGAGAGAAAAAAATTCTTTTGGAAACAGAGAAGCAAACATATTTATGATCCAGCATTTGGCATATCTAAAAATTCAGTGCAACAACTATTAAAAATCAAAGAGTTTGTATCATTACTCAGAACTCAGAAACTCTTTGAGATACTGCTATCACGCAACATAAGTTTGAACTAATATTATTCACGACATCAGTGCTCTCAAGCCTGCTGTTAGGTTCTCCACCTGCGGTGGAAAAAGTAGGAGATGAAATTGCCATGTTGAATTTGATTGTACACATTAACTGGAAAGAAAGCCTATGACCTCTGAGGACGTTCTCTAACTCAGTAGATACTTCTCTGTTGCCTTGACTCAAAATCAAAAATCCTTGGATAGTCCACCCATCCTGCCCCCAACAGCTTATCTGTTCCCAACCTCTTGGCCACAAGCTGGTGGCCCCATGTGTGCTGGAGCAATGGCTGTCACGGTGGGTGAAACCTGTTCTCACTTAGTGACATATTTTTAAGCCCTCTTTTGATTGTCTTTTTTAGTGTTCTCATCTGGCTGAATATTCAGTCCCTGATTCTAAATTTTTATTTCCTGCCCCACCCCGGAGTCTCCTTTGTGTGCTAATTGGCTTTCAGTCTTCCAGACTCATCTATGGTAATCCTTCTTCTATGTTAGGACTCACTGTGCAAGGCCAGCGCTAATACAGACTTTCAGCAGATTTGAGACCAAGGCCATCACTTTTTTTAATGATAATAAATTGGGGTAATTTTTTTTTATTATATCGAAGGGTGTTAATGCTATCAGATGAAGACAGATGCTTCAAACATCCTGCATTAAATTATATTTTTAATACAACTAAAGGGTTTATAATTAAAAAAAACTGGCTTGTTTCTTTACTCATTTTTAATTACTATTTTATTTTACTATCCTGTAGAATTTTTAAAACATAGGTTATAGTAAAATACATTTAAAATCAAAATATAGTGATTTTCATATTTTAAATTATGTGACCTTTTTTAATCATTACAAAAGTAGTTCATGTCTTTTACAGGAAAATAGGAAATACAGACAGTAGAGGGAGAAAATATAAAATGTGAATAATCCCACCAATCACAAATAAACATTTTTGTTATTTATCTGTACATATTTTTCTCAGGCAAAGGGTAATAATTATATAACTGTTTTATAGCTTAATCTATCAATTAATATCACATTTTTATATTCTCAAAGCATTCTTAAAATGTACATAACCTAGATTCCACCATTTCTTCTGAGAATTTATTTTATTATAGCAAGAAAGTTATCTCTGATTTTATCAATAGTCTAAAGTACCAAATGTAAATTTATTTTATGTATATTATACATAAACATATTGCAGCTAATGTCCAGACCTTACATATACCCATGCACATTTTGAACAGTTTTCTTTATTAAAAATATTTTAAATTTAAGATCATATAAGTGATATATTATCTCAGCATATTATCCCTTTTGGAAATGTTTAAGACTTATCCTGTAAAAAAAATTATTTGATAATAGAATAGATCATAAACCATGCTGTTGAATTTTCTTTATAAAGCAGAAACAAAAACAGAAATATTCTGGCCCTGGCGGTGTGTGGCTAATTTGGTTGGAGCATCATCCCAAACACCAAAAAGTTATGTTTGATTACTGGTCAGAGCACGTACCTAGGTTGAGGGTTCAATTCTCAGTCAAGGCACATGTGTGAGGCAACCAATTTCTCTCTCTCTCTCTCTCTCTCTCTCTCTCTCTCTCACTCTCTCTCATCAATTAAAACATAAAGATGTTTTTTAAAAAGAAACATTCTGCATTTTTCCGTAGGGTCAACTCTTTCAATGAATTTAGAAAATGTAGCTCTAATAGATTATTTGAGGAACAATTTAACAATAATAAAATATAATATAGACAGTAATATAAACAATAGTTTTTCAAATTACTTATTTAAATAATAAATCACCGGGGTGCAGGTATCCCAACCTGACAAACTTAACTTCAGGTCTCTTCTTCAGATCCGATGCCCCTAATGGAGCCTCCTCTGACAACAAAACACTTAGCTGTTTCCATGCTCCATATGGCACTAATCATCCTCTTTATAAAGAATTTTTTGTTTATCTTTTCATTCCACTATAGTACTATTAGGAGAGGCAGAGTCTTTCTATCTCTGAATAATCAGCACTCACTCTGGTGCTTGAGGCAGCTATACACTTTTATTGGGTAAATTAATCAATGCATTCATCTATTAATCAATGACATGATGATCTAGCAGGAATTACTATAAATATTTAGCAAACAGTAGGAAGAGCAAAACTAAGATTTATCAAAAGCCAGTTATGTGCCGAGCCTCTGTTAAATCTTTATGGACATGTTGTCCTGTATATTTCCTTCTCTAATGATTTTACATTAGCTCACATTTTTTGTAAATTATTATTAACCAATAACATACAACAATACATATAATCATATTCTATTATGTGTGGCATAATGAAAGATTTTATCATATATCTACATGATGTATATATTGCGTATATACACACAGAGAGAACTTATAAAATACAATCTCTAAAAAAAAAAAAAGACAGTGCCCTGCAACTCTAAAACCTCATTTATATTTTACATACACTACAGACACAGCTCAGAAACTCAGACGTGATGCTTATGAATATGTATGAAGTGCAATTAGCTTGGAAAATGCTGCTTCATCACCTCTTCTGATATTGTTGATGTGCTTCAGTGCCTTACTAAGCATTGTTGGAAAAGGAGCTCTCCAAATTCCAATGAGCTGAAACTGTTCTGTCCATCTATAACATGTTAGTGTTCTCCATTCTGTGATCATATGAAAGGCTTGTCTTTTAAAGCTGGATTGATGGCTGTATGCCATCAGCTCTGTAATGTTTTGAAGTGCTTCTTAAAACACTGAAACCTGTCTTATTCCTCCACGTCTCTTGAACCCAAACATCATACATCCACTGCCCTTGCCTGAGGTTACAACTCTCCTTTTCTGCCCTATGCCAGTCATTCTCAATCTTTTTTTATCTCGTGTCACACATAAACTACTGGCACACCAAACACTACATTTTTTTGCCAATATGACAAAAAAAAATAAGTATGATTAATTCACACCAGATGGCTATTGTTGTGTCCAATATTGTCATTTTTTTTATTTGACAATCTAAATTGGCCAGTGACCCTGATGAAATAGTTGGTGTTGGATGTTTTAAAAATTCTTACAGGACACCAGGGTCCCATAGAACATTGGTTGAAAATCGCTGGCCTATACTATGAAAATAGCCAACTGATCTATGCTTTTCCTCACACACAGCTACACAATTCATCCTCCTGGACTAACTTTGTTGGTACACACCTACCCAGAAACTTTCACTGTATCAACATTGCTTTTTGTCCAATTTCCTTAGTCTGACATTTAAACTGTTTTGATATTGACTCTAATCTACCTAATAGCCTAAGCCAGTGGTCGGCAAACTCATTAGTCAACACAGCCAAATATTAACAGTACAACGATTGAAATTTCTTTTGTGAGCCAAATTTTTTAAACTTAAACTTCTTCTAACGCCACTTCTTCAAAATAGACTCACCCAGGCCGTGGTATTTTGTGGAAGAGCCACACTAAGGGGCCAAAGAGCCGCATGTGGCTCGTGAGCTGCAGTTTGCCGACCATGGCTTAAGCTCTACTACACCTTGCTTTTTAAAAACTCCACAATCCTTTGCAACTGAACTACTTGTCTCCCATTCACTCATCAAAATTCCCTGCCTTCCTATCTTTCCTGACCTTGTGGCTACTGTCCCTTTATATCTGAGCAAGGAGAGATTGACTAAGGATCTAGGAAGAAAACACTGGCTTCCTGAAAAAAAACAAGAAAGACAAGAAGCCTGGACTCAAAAGGCAGGCGATGTTTATAAATGCTAGAAGATAGGAACTTGGCAACAGGAACATCTGTCAGCAGATGGGCTTCAGTCAGAGCTCAGCCATGTTGTTGGATGAGGGGTCAAAGGTCCAGTGGGAGATCAATAAGTTGATAATCATCCCATCTGACTAATCAGAAAAATTCAGGAAAATCAGCAATATCTAGTCTCAGGAATAAAAGGTGTGAAATCACTACAGCTTCTGTACAATAAAGGTTAATGAGAATATTATAAACAATTTAATGCCAAAAAATTCAACAGTTTGAATAAAATGGACAAATTCTTTGAAAAGCACGAACTATCAAACTCACTCAGAAATAAATAACTCAAATAGCCCTGTATTCCTTAGAGAATTTAATTTGTACTTAAAAACCTTCACACACACACACACACACACACACACACACATACATATTCAGTTCCAAATTACTTCACTATTAAATTCCAATAAACATTTTAAAAAGAAATAATTTCCTCAGAGAATTGAAGAGGAGAAAATGTATCACCTCATTCTGTGAGGCTAGTTACTCTGATACAAACCAGACAAAAAAATGTTACAAAAAAAGGAAATTTATAGACCAATATTCCATATGAACATAGATACAAAAATGTTGACAATGTTAGATCAAATCCAACCATTTACTAGCTACAAACTGAGGGATTTTTTTGTGTGCAAATTACTTATCTGATAAAGGATTTGTATCAGGTCATGCATAAAGATCTTTCAAAACTCAATAAGAACAAATAACCCAACAAAAATTTAGACAAAAGATTTAGACAATTCACCAAAGAAAATGGCATATAAACACATATGCTCCACATTATTAGTTACAAGGAAATTAAAAACAATAGTGTACAGACTCAACGTAACATTTACCATCTTAACCATTTCTAAGTGTACAGTACAGTAGTGTTAAATGTATGCACATCTTTGTACCACAAATTTCTGTACTTTCATCTTGCAAAACTGAAATTCTGCACCCATTATACAACTCCCCATTTTCCCTTCCCACCAGCAAAAGAAATCTCTCTCTCTCTCTCTCTCTCTCTCTCTCTCTCTCTCTCTCTCTCTCACACACACACACACACACACACACACACACACACACACACACACACAATAGAGTGGATAAGTCAGATACACACTCAACATGGGTAAATGTCAAAATAATTACACTGCACGAAAAAGGCCAGAGTACATACTGGATGATTCCATTTATGTAAAATACTATTAGTTGCTACCTAATAGTGATAGAAAACAGATCAGTGTTTGTGTGGAGATAGCGAAAGACAAGAAGTGGTCAAAGGAAGAAATTAAAAAGAATTGATGGAGCCTAGCTGGTGTGTCTCAATAGTTAAAGGCACCGGCCCACATACCAAAGGGAATTGGATTCAACTCCTAGTCAAGGGCACTTACCTGGTTTGTAGGTTCCATCCCCAGCCCTGGTTGGAACAGGTGTGGGAAGTAATCTCTCTCTCTCTCTCTCTCTCTCTCTCTCTCTCTCTCTCTCTCTCCCCTTACCCTCACTTTCTCCCTCCCACACATTCTAAAAAATATATCAATGGAAAAATATCTTTGGGTCAGTATTAACAACAAAAAAGAATTTATGGAAATGTTCTTTATCTTGATTGTGGTGATGGTTCCATGTTATGCCAAAATTTATCAAATTGTAAATATGTAAAGTTTGTTTATGCATCAATAAATTTGTTTTAAAAATGTAAAAAAAGAGACATAATATTAGTCACATAGTCCAATAATTTCCACAGTTCAGAATTTAGCCTCTTTCTAGATAGTCTGGTTCTTCTCCTTCTCTTCTTTCTTACCTCATTGTGTTAATTTTCTAATGCACAGCAAATCAACTCTCCCTCCTTTTCCCCTATGCCTCAATTTGCACAACGAAGATTAGCTTTAAAAGTTTGGATGTTAAATGCTTGCCAGGTTATGTTTCTGTAGAAAGGTATTTATACCTTATGTCTGTAGGGAAAGCTTTCCCTTTCTCTCTGGTTTGATTTAGTATTATGAAGGACCCACATGACCTTGATGACTCGGGATCATCATGTCAACATTAGTTATTTTACTATAATAGTATTGGCATCTACTGAAACCTACTCCATCCCTATTCAAATTGACTCCAAATCCTGAGCTTCAAAAACCCTTCTTTCTACTTAGTTTTCTCTCTCCTCAGTGTCAGACAGATAATCAGCTGTCACTCCTGCTGTTTTCAAGCACCAATAGGAGGATCTTCATCCCACTTTTTTTTCGAACCTGCTTTGATTCAGGAAATTTGTAAATAAGGAAGTAAGAATGGCATATAAATTTGAAACAAATATAGAACCTGAATGGGTAATTGAGGCTTATTTTTTTTAAATAAGGTACACTGGATTTGTGCCATTTACATTGACACTCTTTTTTTCTTCCAAGATAAATGGCACATGATGTTATTATATCTAATTCCCAAGGTATATATGCACAATGTCACTTTTTATTTATGTAGATATGTCCCATATGTTCATTTGTAGATATCATAGCATCATATAATCAAGCTGTTCTATAAACAATAGATTATTTAAATGAAAGCTGTTGGTATAACACCTTAAAATAAATTTTATTACAACAGTATAATGTTGTGTAATCTATCCTAGTTTAATGCTCAAATAACGTGATTGATAAAGAAAAAGTTATTAAGTCGTTGCGATTGTCTTTGAAGTGTGCTATGTCTGGGATAGCCTGCATTCAGATTTATAACCTCAACAGTATGTGTGTAGCTCTTCCTGCACCCTTGCAATACTTCTCCGATTTAAAATTTAACAAGATCTTAATATATCTATCTCTTGGTATAAGGTATTATGCAATGATTGCTGAGGAGCAAACACTATTGAAATGGATGACTAGACATTCAAGTTAAACAGTTCCTTCCCCATGTCATTCTATTATCTTTGTGTCACCTCTTTAACCCAAGCCTTAATAAATACCCGTTGCCTGGGAGATGATGTGGTTCCAACATCGTCATTTGGAAGACTTTGTCTCATCATAGTGCTTTGAGATGCGTTTATAAAAAGAGCAGTAGTCTTCCTCATTTCAACAACTAAGGGACAGGAAATGCTCCCCCACCCCCACCTGCCCCTCACTCCAAATGTGCTAAGGGATAAAGTCAGTGAATATGTCTAGATGTTTATTTGCTTGCCTGTTCTTCAGCCCTTGATGATACTGACCAGATAGATGTGCCTTTGCAACATTGCCAGTCTCCTGCTTACAGCTACTTTCCCTCTTCACTTCCATAACCTTATGGTATCCTGGTTTCTCCTTGTCCTCTCTGAGCCTCAGCCACCTTCTAGCTCCACTTTCTATGCTTGTCCCTTAAGTTTTGGGAGCCCAAGGGTTCTCTTCTAGGCCTTCCCTTTGCCTACTGGTCTACTGACCTTAACCACCAATGTGTGCTGTTAACTCATCATTCTAAAGCTATAGCCCAGAATGCTTTCCTAAAAGTAAACTCTGTAAAATGACAACCTGCTAGATACCTCTATCCCATAATTCCCCGGTTTTTATTGTGACTTCTCTTTTTCTCTCTCTAGGCAACAGGTCCTGACGGTTCGTTAAAGGAAGGTGCCAAAGGCTCTCTTCAGAAAAGCTTTGGGATTCTTAATGAAGCCAAGAAATTAGCAAATGATGTAAAAGGTGAGTGACCCCTTTGCACTCTTATGTTCAGGTCAACTGTAGTTGCAATTGGTAAAACGTTTTGTCACGTGATTGGAAAAAGTGCAATTGTTTCAGCATGGTTTTTATGATCATTTTTATTGCCTGGGCTTAATGTAAGTAATCTTTCTTACCAGTTTTATAATATTCAGTCTTTACTCTCATTTTGCATTGGGTAATAGTTCATCATTTTAAACCTAATTTTTATAGTGTCCTTTCACCAAATCTAAAGTTCAGTAACTTTTAAATGAATGTAGGATAAAATGTTAACCACACAAAACTCCACTTTCTTCTGCCTTCAGAGGGATAATCACAAAGGAATGAATCAGGAAAATAGCACAAATGTCCTTGTGAAACTGTCAAGTTTGTTAGTAGATCATATTTTAAATACATTTTATGTATTTATTTCTAATTCAAGGATCAAAATGAATAAAATACCTATGCTGATGTAGTATGGGTTTTCCATTTAAAATATGTTATTCAATTTAGCTGCTCTCTAATTAAGCTATTATATTTATTATTTCTTTCAAATATCTCTTGTTTCACATTTGAATTGCCTTCTCTTTCTCTCTCCAGTCTCACTTTGCTATTTCCTGGCTTATATCCGGATTCCCTACCTTCCTGAAATATCCATGCTCCTTTCAAAACATGCTACCACTTCAAGCCTCCTTGTTTCACAGCATTAACCCTTCCCTCTGGGTGCCCCATCATCCCTCTATCTTTTCATCTCACTCTACCAGAGCTGACAACCCACCTGAATTGCATGCCTCTTATGAGTGCATGCCTTTCTCATAGACTTTTCACACCACGGTAGCCATGGGCTCCAATTTCATCTTTTTGAGGACAAACACAATATTTGATTTTTAATTTTGTATGTCTAGTGAATAATTTGACAGTTACTGCTCAAGTCAGAAAATAAATATTTTTTTAATAATTCTTTACCAACCTTAGAAAGAGAAAATGCTTTATAATCCAATATAATAAAAGGCCAGCGACTGTAATGGTGTAACGACCAGAACAACTGATCGACCAGTCGCTATGAGGTGCATTGATCACCTCTCAGTCTCTCTCCCCCTCCTATAGGCACCCACTGCCCCTGATGGTGAATGGGGAACCATGGGGAATCAAGGTGGGTGGCATCAGGGCAGGACTGGGGACTGGCAAGCTGGTGGAATGGCCTCGTGGTCCCTCCCTCGACCCGCAGGCTCTGATCAATCGTCCAGCAAATGGGGAACCAGGCTGGGTGATGGCAGTGGGGCGAAACTGGGGACTGGCGAATGGGCAAAAGAAGGCTCTGATCACAGGCTAGGCCTAGGGACCCTACCCATGCACGATTTCATGCCCTGGGCCTCTAGTCATTTATATTTATCATGCTTTCAACTAATAGTCCATCGTCTCCAATAGAAGCTGCTATGGAATGACACATTTTGTCTCCTATATAGATGGTACTTTGATAGTAAAGTGCTATGGACTATGTATCATGAGTGAAATAAGACTCCATATATACCTTATTCTAGTCAGGAGATTGCCCTTATAACTTTAAAGATTCAAGACCCGTTTTCTATTGGACAAACTAAGTTGATCTCATTAATTTGGGATCACTATTTGCTATCCAATACCCTCACTGGATTTGGAACTAGGCTGAGGTGAGCAAGGTGAGTGATGTGAGTACAGAGTCAGATCCTGTTTTTATTTCAAATTTTAATGTTTTATTCATTATGGATATTTGTATTCATTTTTATTTATTTTAATATTGAATTAAAATAGTTATGTCTTGATTACAGAATTTTTTGGTGCCCCTTTTCATTTCATACCTGAGATTAATGCCTCAGTCACCTCAACCTCCTCCCAGCCCTGCCCTTGCCTTTATTTCCCCACAAACTGGTATTAAAAATCAAAAAAGAAATTCAATTTTAGGGATTTTTTTTCATGGGTAAAAAAAATCTAAGGGTAGGCATTATAGAACAGGTTAGGAGAAATGTTCATTAGTTTAAATGTCTATTTTTGTACTTCAGGTAGTACATTATTTAAAGTAATGAAACCCACAAACTACTCGAGTAATAATTCCCCCCAGAAACCCAAGCCAGGGCTCTGACGAAGATGGGAATGTTTTCTTGCTACATTATGACATTCCTCTGATTTGTGGCCAATTACACAAGTTATAAAATGGCTGTTAATCAGTAAAATGCCATATATTGCCACCAGGAACTTCTGAAATAGGCCCTACAGAGCAAAACTCTTGACAGCAGCTATTAAAATAGAGATTTAGTCATTTCTCTCTCAATGGTGCCTGGAGTTAGAAGAAATAAAAATTGTGAGGGCAGTATAGCCTCCATATTTCTAATGTGTTACTTGGTTCAATTCGGTAAAATCCAGTGCGTCTGTGAGCTTCAGTCATGAGTGACTTAGTGCTGCTCTCTGCCATTTTTATGCTGTCCTTGCCTTGAGGGAGTCTGGACTTGCCAGGAGCCATTTGTTTGGCTCTTTAACTTTTGAATATACATTTGTTAAAAGCAAGTTTGCCCTTGTGCACATTTCAGATTTGAAGCCAGCCTACATTGCACTGATTGAATGTCTATGGAGGCAGAAATAGTTCTGTTGATGGATATGAGGCTTGGTTCAAATTGATGATTGGAAGAGTTCAAAGATAAATGAATACCACTAGGTGAATTAATAATACTTTTTAGATTGACAAGAGATTTTATTAATAAAGTAGCCAGTTGAGATTCTCATGCAGTGTGCACAGGATAAGAAATGAAGTTGAGGATGGTATATTACAAGTCTGAGAATACTACAATTTTACAATTATATATATTATCACTTATAAAGTAACTTTTCAATTTTATTTATTTCTCAGTTTATCCCTAATGTTTGTCTTTGCCAAAGTTAAGTTAAATTATTTAGTTACTTAGGAGCAGATAACATGTCTCTGAAATGGAAGATACTCACATGAAATAAAACTATCCATTCCCAAGCCCAAGAATATTGAATCAGTGGATTGCATGGCATGTGGTGCTTGCTGTTCAACATAGAACAGTGCCAAAATTATTCCAAACATTCATTTCTATCCAGCTAGTCAGTACTTTCCTATTATACTGTGTCCTCCAGTCATTTAGTCAGACAATTATATCAGAAAGGTTATACTGTAATGAACATACATAATAAAGTAGGCTTGGCCCATGTGGCTCAGTGGTTGAGTACCAGCCCAGGAACCAAGAGGTCACTGGTTCGATTCCTGGTCAGCGCACATGTCTGGTTTGCAGGCTCAGTCACCAGTAGGGGATGTTTCTCTCTCATTAATGTTTCTGTCTCTCTATCCTTCTCCTTTCCTCCTCTAAGAAACAATAAAAATGTAAATTTAAAAATGAATATAACACACCTTCAATTACTAACTTGTTAAGTTTCTGTGATATTATTTTAGATTAGAAAGAGATTAAACAGGAGTATAGGAACATAAAAATGCAGTGATATTAAACCAAAATATGATACAGGGGTTACATTTTGTCCAAAGCATTCTCTTACTATTAAAGGTACCCTCCTTTTAAATTCACATTTGCCAGAATCAGCCTTTCCATAGGCAGGCAAGTGAAAGACAAATTGTCCCCTTGATTAAAAAAACAAAACTAGATAGTTTTGAACCATATGGTTAAAATCAAGCCTGGATCCTCAAGCCTACCACAGTCTGGGTACAAAGCAATCTTCTGCTGTAGAAATTGCTGGTTCCTCATACAAAGAGGCATTCACCTTTGGAGGGTGAATAGAGAAAATCAAGGAAATAAAAACACTTTGGACTCTTTTTAGTAGTGAAAATGAAAGGTGGCAAACTAATGGCCAACAGGGGAGCTATTGGAACCAAAGGGTACTGGTCTTGTTTAAAGGTGTTCAAATTCAGTTTCTTTAAGAGTGCCTTGCCGGCCAAAGCCACGCAGGCCTGCAGGCCCACCGTCAGGCTCAGAGCTTGGAACCACATGCAGCTTCGATGTCTGGTCATTTGGGTTTCTCCTCCCACGGGCTGTGAATGGAGGACTCCCCTCTCTCCTGATAGCTTACGTCATAGAAGATCCTGCCACCAGACAAGGGCCCCTTCCTCCTCTCCTCAGGCTTCCTACGAGGACCCTCCCGTGTGGGAAGAGCTACAGCTAAACAGCTATGGGAGGGCCCATCAGGCCTGTGCCCATGGGAACAAGATGCACTTTTGAGTCAGAGCAGGGTTTCTCAGTAACATGCCTCCGTATAAACACGGGCCCCAGTAAGTGACCACAGAGGTCCCCATGCATGGTCAGGAAAAAGAGAGGCAGTCAAAGATAGGACACATCCCACACTTGTGACAGTAACTGGGGAAGGGAAGCATGGGAATGATATCATGAAAGAGGGTTAGAAGTACAAAATAATGGAAAGACGGGGGGTAGCAAGCCCATGAAACTCATTGGCAGGAGTCCAGGCACAAGTATGCCCGCTTTACTGCTTGCACAGCTGCTCTTGCTTCTGCTCAGGCCTCCGCAGCCTGTGCTGGCCCTTTGGGTTGACACAGAGAGCAGGCTCTTTAGATATGTCAATAGCAAGATGACAAAGGACTATGGAAGTAGATGGAAAATTATAGTAAAGTGACTCAAGGGAAATTGTACCTCTTTATGTTCTTAAAATACCCAAAGATAAAAAGATAATGTAATGGCACATAATAAAATTAATAAGTTATAAAGAGTAATCATAGTATATAATTAATAACATCGGCTGTCTCCGGTATATTAAAAAAAATCATGTAAGTCAAAGGAACAGTAACATTTGGAATAAATCGCATGTATTTAAGTGGAGCCAATGCTTTCGCCCAGATTCATCGGGCTCCAAAGTTTATGTTTTTGACTACCGCTAACCAATAACGACGGACTTCGGCCATAGTCCAGAAGGTGACACATTAATCTTCATAGCCCTAACAAATGTTTGATAAATGAAGGAATAAGTAGATGAGAGTAGAAGGAATCCTTCAGTACCAGGAAGATCAAAATTGAGGTTTCTACATGATCCTGTATGGATTGGTCCCTGGCCTATTCCAGACTTTTTGCATCAGAACTACAAATAGTATCCCTGCAGAGTGTAACCTGTTTTCTAATTCAGAAAGAGCCTCTAGAACAAAAGATGAAGCACATTTGTAAGAAACAGGAGTTATGTGGATTAATTAAATTTTGTTTTACAACGAATTCCTAGAGACAGGATATCTCTTCAATTTTTGATGAAGGAGCAAATAAGAAGTGATAATGAGTGGTAGTTCATAATAAGACAAATGTCATGGGAATGAAAAAATTCATTGCAAAATGTTATCTAGATGGCAATTTGAACAGGTGATTGTATTTAACCAGCATTAATAGCAGGTCTACAAATTTCACCCTTATAAATGAAGCATTCTTTCAAAGTATTTATTTACGCCCTGTTCATATTAAGGGAAAAAAATAAAATTTGCATTTGAGGAACTTAGCTAGATGATTTTAATAGTCAACTAAATTATTTTCATTCAATCTGAAAATGTCATTCTTGTACTTAGTTGAAAATGAGGGCTGTATGCATATGTTTAGAGAATATAAAAGGGAAATAAACAAAATTAACTCTGGTTCTTCTCAAATGAAGAAGACAGTAGATTATAAATAGCATTACTGAGAACTGGCAAACACACCAGAGAAATTATCAAATCAATGTGAATTATCAAACTAATGTAAGTTATTTTGTTTCTGTTTACTAACTGCCTGTGATAAATCCAGTGTTTTCTCAGACATCAGTCACCTGAAGGAAGGTGTTATTTTCATCTTGCGCGGGTAAAAAGTAAGGGAGAGAAGGCAGTTGAATGCACATCTTCCAAGTCTGCAACCTATAATGATTTCATGGCACACACTGCCTTTTCTAAAGGCTCGAATTTTGGAAAAGAAGACATTATTAATGACTAAAGAAATTACTTGCAACAGCTTTATTTTGAGATATATATATGGCATAGTTCAATGTTACTAGTTCTAATTTGACTAAACTCTAATTCAGACTTAGCACCGTGTCAGAAACATGGAAAACATGAGCGAATACATATTATAAATGAAAGCAACTCACAACGCTATCTAGTGAATTGCATTCTAAATGTGTTTATCTAGTGCCAGAGGCTCTGCAACAAAGGGAAACGATATTGTCAGGCATGCCCACTGCCCACCCTTGCTGCCCTGTTTTCCCCATCACTTGATGGGCTTTGTCTCTGTCAAGCCCAGTGCTGCACGTTGGTCTTCCAGTGTGTGAGGGCAGGGTGAGAAAGGGAGAGCCAAAGCTGAAGGAGTGGGTGTATGCAGCCTTGGAGGTTTGGTGGTGTGATACCTGCAGCGAAGATGGAGAGAATGATATGGCTACAGCTAAAGGGCTTGAGAGCTGAAGAAATAAGGAGAAGAAACCCTACAGAATATCACTGGATTATAAGTCGGATCCTTTTCTTGTTCTCGACAAATGCACGTAAAGCACTGGGTTGGATTCTCTTTTAACTCTCAGTAATTCTGTTTCTTTGGCCATGTTACAATCCAAACTGGACCTCATGCATTTTTCCTTCCATCTTGGTTATAGCTACACTCTACCTCATCTGTCTTTTCATTTAAAGCCAAACTGAGTGCTTACGTGTTTAGGTTTTCATTACTATAGTTTCGTTAGTTGTCCTTTTTGAAATCTGCAATTCTCTATACACAACTTACATTCACCTATTTCTATTGGAAAAAAAACTATAAAGTGTTTAGACATGGCTTGAGAAACTAGAAATTACTTTGAAAAATATGATCAGAATGTAAGAAAGGATAGGTTAAGAAGGAATCAAAGTGAAATAGCTAAAACATAGAAATCAGGCAGGTCAAAATATTCACATTTCTACTTTTTTAAAAAAATATATTATTGTTGATTTTAGAAAGGAAAGGAGAGGGAGGGGAGAGATAGAAACATCAATGATGAGAGAGAATCATTGATCAGCTGCCTCCTGCAGACCACACATTGGGAATTGAGCCCAATCTGGGTATGTGCCCTGACCAGGAATACATGACCCCCTGGTCCATAGGTAGATGCTCAATCCCTAAACCATGCCAGCCAAGCTAACATTTTGGCTTTTTAGTACAGAAAACAAAGGATCAAAATTACTGTTTTGGTACTTGGAGGACAGGAGTAACAATGTTATTCAGACCAGTCTTTCTTCTGAATAATTGGCATGACAGTTCAGCCAGTATTGGCTATCAGTATGCAAAAAATGGTATAAACCAAGTAACGCCCTTTATTTATTTACTAGAGGCCCGGTGCATAAAAACCATGCATGGCGGGGCAGGGGGGGGGGGATAGCTGGGAGGAGCAGTCCCCTCAGCGCAGCCTGCACCCTCTCAAATCTGGGACCCATCAGGGGAAATCCAACTGCTGGTTTAGGCCCAATCCCTGGCAGTCAAACATCCCTCTCGCAATCCAGGACCACTAGCTCCTAACTGCTCACCTGCCTGCCTGTTTGATCACTCCCAACTACCCCCCTCTGTTGGCCTGGTTGCCCCTTATTGCCCCCCTGATGGCCTGGTTGCTCCCAACTGCCCCCTGCCGGCCTGATCACCCCATGCAGCCTGCTGTTCAGTCATTTGGTTGTCCCTCACTAACCCTCCTGCCAACCTTGTTGCCCCATGCAGCCTGCTGCTTGATTGTTACTGTTACTGTGACAGTGTCCCAGACAATCTGCATATTCCTCTATTATTAGTATAGATTTTTAATTTTTTCTTTATTGATTAAGGTGTTACATATGTGTCCTTATTCTCCCATTAATCCCCACACACCTCCCCACTCATGCCCTCACCCCCCTGGTGTCTGTGTCCATTGGTATTAATGTTTTTAACTCTATATAAATATCTTTCCTGCCAGAATATTTAGGGGGTTTTTTGTGTGTTTTTTTATTGATATTTTACAGAGAGGAAGGGAGAGAGATAGAGAGCTAGAAACGTCGATGAGAGAGAAACATCGACCAGCTGCCTCTTGCACACTCCCTACCGGAGAATGTGCCCGCAACCAAGGTACATGCCCTTGACTGGAATCGAACCCGGGACCTTTCAGTCCGCAGACCGACGCTCTACCACTGAGCCAAACTGATTTCGGCCCTGCCAGAATATTTTGAATGCTTCATTATTTTTTTTTAATCCAAAACAATCAAGAAGCTAAGAAATGAAATTTGTATCATTCCACTTCCTTAATTGACAACGACTTTTCAAATGAATATCAAAAGAGCAGTCCTTTAACTATTTTCAGTAAATTCATATAGATATCACAGTTATTAGACTGGCTTACTTTCTGAAAGTATACTTGTAATAACCTATCCAAAGATTTAATTTCAGCACAATGAAAATAACAGGTGTTTAAAAAGATGAATTGTGATTAGCATAGGAGAAAATCAAAGTATATTTGGAAGAGCTACCATTAAAAATAATATCATAGTGACGGAAATAGACATACTGATATTTTTAGAGCCATGCTTTGCTGGAATACTTTATGCTTTGTTTTTCAGTGAGGTCAGGTCTTTGGCCGAAAGCTGAAAAGCTGATGCATTACACAATAACATGTGCCTATATTACTGTAGGATAACAGTGGTTTAATCTGTCTGTCTGCAAAACTCTTATATGAAATGAGGTGGATCGGTAATTAAGGTGTTCAGAACTCTTTCACACCCAGAACACTGATGGTTGAGTCCTCTATCTTCCTTTCCCTTTCCTGTTCCTCCCAGATGAAAGCCAATAATTGAAGATTTGTTCTCCAGGTGCCAGAGGCCTGCCTGCTAAGCCCCTCTAAGAACTCGAGAAATTTAGCTAGCACATTAAAGTATAAAATAAAAGGTTTTTAGTACACTGCCCTTCATACCACCATTAACTCCTCACTACTTCAGTTCCTAGTTCCTCTCTGTTATAAGTCAAGGCTTTCTGATATGTTCTTCCCCACCCACCCACCACCGACCCACCCTGCCTTGCTTCTTTTCATAGAAAGGACTTAAGATTCTTTCTTTCTTTTATATAGGCACCTACTCATCTGATTTTTTTCTAAAGACTGCAATATATACCATTGCATGGATATGCCATATTGATATAAAAAGTCCCCTAATATTGAGCTTATTCACTATTATAAATAAAGATCTTAGGAATATCCTGGAAGATATACATTGATATACTTTCACGAGTATATTTGTAGGGTAAATTTCTGTCAGTAGAATTGCAGAGCCAAATACATGTCTATTTAAAATTCTCATAAACTCTTAAATTGCTTTTCCAAAAAATGGCACCAATTTGCACTTCTACCAACACTTTTGTGAATACTTGGTATTATCAGACATTTAACTTTGACCAACCTGATAGAGATGAGAAATGATGTCTCACTGCTCTTTTGCTTTACAGTTCTTTAGCTTTGATAATGCTGAATGCTTTGTTTTAATCTGGTGGTTGGTTGTTCATATTTATTTTATTATGAACTATGTTTTCTATATTTTGCTCATTATCTTTAAAAATGTGGAACATTTTACACATTTGTTTGCCATTTTGCACGGGGCATTGCTAATCCCCTCTGAATCATTCCAATTGGATACACACACACACACACACACACACACACACACACACACACACACATATATATATATATATATATATATATATATATATATATCCTCACATATATATGAGGGTCATAAAATTTCTTTAACTATGACCAATTACTTCAAATAATAAAGAAGAAAATGGGGAGAGAGGAAGAGAGAAAAAAATAGTATGGGGAATGAATAGAAGTGGGGAAGAGGGCTACTGTCTAAGATGCCGTACTACTCCCTGCTTTGACTACCCAACCCTAGTAAAATGCAGTGGTTAAGAACATAATTTCTGGAATGAGACTGCTTGGATTTGATTCTCAACTCTGCCATTTAATAACCATGCAAATTTAGGAAACCTGTTTAAATTATCTAAGCTTCAGTTCCTCATTTGTAAATTGGAAATGGTAACAGTACATACATCCTAAATGTTATTGTGAGGATTTAGTAACATAATCCAACGAAGCTGACAAACAGCGGCCATGGCACCACGTCCACGCTGCAGCGACTGCCAGTCCTTCCTGTGGCTGAGCACAGCCCCAATCAGACTGGGCGGAGCTAGGCCGCCCTTTCCTTCCTGGTCTGTTCTCAGTGGCCTCTTTGGGGGGGGGGGGGGGGGTGTCTTTTATTTATGTTTTGCATTTCTGTGGAGTTAATTTAAACAATTAGGATGCCTCTCCCAAGGGAACACATGTGATGACGTGATGGTATAATGAACTATTTAAAACATATTCAAGAGACAATCTGCTTTATTCAGTCAGGAGAGGTAAAAAAAAGTATTGTGGGAAGCATAGAATTTTATATCTTTTATTTATTCAGTTCCTCTGCTCACTAGTAAACATTTTGCAAGAAAAAGAAGCAGGTTCAATATTCACTTACATTTGGAGTTTGATACAAAGTATCAAAGTGACAAGAAAAAAAACTTACATAAAGCTTATTTCAAGGCAATTTGTAAAAGAGGATTTTCTCTATTAAAAATATGACGGTTTAACAGAAATGTGCAAGAAGATGTTTTTCCATTCCTTTGATTTATATTGGTTTCAAGCAAATACTAGTAAGTGATGTGTACTGAAATTGGGAGATTCTGCTTAATAAACCTATCTATTTGAGATTTTAACAAGCTAATCCAATATTCCATAACGGTAATATTTTTTAATGTGACATTAATGGGAGTGATGTCAAGAGGACATCATTCCAGATAGAGTAAAAGACTGACTTTTTGAGGTTTTTCTCTATAGAAAATCATCAAATTGAGTCAGATACCAAGAAGAAGACATTATTGTTGAACCTGTTGGAGTATCAAATGGTCATATAAACACATTTTATATTATGCTCTGAAATACATATATTTGTGGTTAGATGCCAATGAAGTAAATTGATTAAATCGATTGCCTTGCTTTTTATAAACGTTGTATTACAATAACCTGAAATTGTATGTCCAGATACAAACTCAGATGACTAAAATTGTTTTACCCTTCCCTTTTGTTTTGCTTTCTGTTCACAGAAAATGATGAGGATTTAAATGGCTTGCAAACCAGATTAGAAAATGCCGATGCTAGAAATGGAGATCTCCGGAGAGCTTTGAATGACACTTTGGCAAAGTTATCAGCAATTCCAAATGGTAAGCTTTTAGGACACTACAAACTGATGCAGTTGTTCTGAGCTTTTAAAAATATTCTATTTTTTACACTTTTTCCAATATTACACTTCTATTATAATACCTTCTAGTGCCTTCTATGCTGAATCAAAGGGTAAGAGCTCCTTCTTTTTTATAGCTGCACAGTATTCCATGGTGTAAATGTCCCACAGTGTTTTATCCACTCATCTACTGATGGAGAAACTTAGGCTCTTTCCAATTCTTAGCTATGGTAAATAATACTCCTATGAATATAGGGGTACATATATTCGTTTTTATTAGTGTTTCAGGATCCTTCGGATATATTCCTAGAAGTGAGATCACTGGGTTAGATGGAAGTTCCATTTTTAATTTTTTGAGGAAACTCCACGCTGTTTTGCACAGTAGCTGTACCAGTCAGCATTCCCACCAGCTTTATTATACCCACTTTACAGATGACAGGCTGAGATGTAGGATATTGGCGGTCACTGTTAAAAGTGACACACATGCCGAAACCGGTTTGGCTCAGTGGATAGAGCATTGGTCTGCGGACTGAAGGGTCCCAGGTTCGATTCCTATCAAGGGCATGTACCTTGGTTGCGAGCACATCCCCAGTAGGGGGCGTGCAAGAGGCAGCTGATAGATGACTCATAGATGTTTCTAACTCTCCCTCCCTTCCTCTTTGTAAAAAAATCAATAAAATATATATTTTTTTAAAAGTGACACACATGAGATTTGAACCCAACAGTTTAACTTCAGAGCTTATGTTCTTAACAATTAATAGTAGTAAACATACACTAGTAAGCATCTAAGACTACAGTATATTTTTTTTACACAAATAGGATCAAGAAAACAAATGTATGTATTTATACAGTGCAGAAAATACTAAAATCTTAATTATTTTTACTTTTTGAAGATGAAAAAAATCTATATTTTCGTATCACCTCCTTGGTAGTAAGAAGGTACATAGAAATTTTCTATGGGTGAAAACAAATATAAAAAACATGAACATATAGTCTTATATACCTGAAAAAATGTGTGATCCATCTGTACACTTAAACAAAAATACATTGATCCCCCTTCCCTGTGAATGTGCATATTAAATTTTAAGCCTGCTTTTTTTATGAAGCTTTAAGACAGGTGGATAAGGTTTTTTTCTCTTTAATATGTTTAACAGCAAGCCACAATATACCCTTCCACAGTAAGCATTTACAATAAGCACTCTGCTCTCCTAAGAACTAATCAAGTATTCATAGCTAAGGTCCCTGAGACAATTTCATTGAGCCAAAATTTTATTTTGCTGCAACTGAATGAGACAAAAAGTCAGCCTTCCCCTTCGAAGGTGTGTTCCCGAGGTCAGCCAGCTGCGGCCTCGCTCTGACAGGCATGGACTGAGCCCCTAACTCCAGACTCTTTGTTTTGTTTCTCAAACGCTCTTCTGCTGACAGACACAGCTGCTAAACTGCAAGCCGTGAAGAACAAGGCGAGACAGGCCAACGACACGGCCAAAGACGTGCTGGCCCAGATTAAAGACCTCCACCAGAACCTGGATGGACTGAAGAAAAGTTACAACCAACTAGCAGACAGCGTAGCCAAAACAAATGCTGTGGTGAAAGATCCGTTGAAAAACAGTAAGATCCCCTTTTTCATTGTGATTGATGTCAGTTGATTATGTCATTTATTTCTTCACACTAAAGGAGGTACTGGCATAGACCGGAAGAGCTGGAGAAGACCTCGTGGTGATGTAGTCTGGCTTCCTCTCTCCAGAGACTGGGCTCAGGAGCTGAGAGTTCTGCAGCTCAGAGCTACAGTGTTTCCCCAAAAAATAAGACATCCTCCGAAAATAAGACCTACTTCATGGAAACATAATACATGCCCTGAAAATAAGACCTAGCACATCTTTGGGAGCAAAAATTAATATAAGACACTGTCTTATTTTCGGGGAAACAGGGTAGAATCCAAGCCTCCCCGCTTCACATCAGGGCTTCTTCCCTCCCAAGTGTGTCCAATCGCAAGGAAATTGGGAAATCCCAAAGTCTGCCTGGTATTTGGCATAGGGATTCCAAATACTTCTTCATCCTTCACTGTAACTGAAAACGCATTTGTACTCGGGAAAGTAATATCCTCAAAGCTGGTGAGGTTCCATGGAGCACAGAGGTCAAGGAGCATTAAAAGTGACATTAAAATAGCATCAACCTGAGATACTGTCACATTAAAAAATACACGTGTTTTATTATTTAGATTTTTTTTCAGTTATTTAACATTTTCAGGAAATTAAAGCACTTACCTAATTTATAAGAATATGTCTTTACATCTTTTGTATATTGCATCAAATTATAGTTAGTTAATAGGGGTTTTACTAAGAAATGTGGAGAAACTTAATATACCAGTAATGGTAATTTAACTAAGTGTAGTCAATAAACATTAGGATATATATATATATATATATATATATATATATATATATATATTCCATTCTGTAAAGTGATAAAATATCATCATCGTATGTGATACTTGATTTTTTTGGACTTGTTGCTCTCAATAGAGTAGTCCTCTTTATATACCAACATTATCATTGGGAATATTTGTAGAGTACAATTACAAAAACCCTGTTATTGACATTATATCATATGTAAGTCAGAGCCTGCTTTTTCACACCGCAGCCTCGAGCCACATGCTAATGGTGCTGGGAAATAGTAGGTACTACAAGCATGACTCCTTCAGGAGCAAAGAAGGGTGCAAACATATAACATGAACTTCAGAGCGAGGGATAAGAATCTATTCCTGGCCATTTCTTCAAGGAAGGAAATAGATGAGATACACTGGTTTTGTTCATGTATTCTTATGTAGGCCCATGTAGAGCTTCTATCTGGACTTCAAGTCTCCATCTGAATTAACGGTTCAAATGCATTCCAAGTCACATTTAAAAAAACGAATGAACTTAAGTTTTAAAATAAATAGAATTCTCTCTTTTACTTATTTTATAATTTAAGATGCCATTTCATTTGGTTTCAGATGATAGCAGCCTTTTCATAATAATTATCTCTAATTTTTTTATCCCATCCTCTATCAAGATAGTTATCTGTAATATTAATTCAAATGGGCCTGTTTTCTTTTAGAACATTATAGTAAAATTTATTTTAACATGAATAGTGGCCTCTGAATGATATGTTTTTGTGTACTTTTACTTGATAACACTAGTTTGACTTAAAATGGGATGCATTTGTAATTAATTCCTGTTGTGAAAAGTATCATTTTGTGATAGCTATTAGTTTATAATACGGATAAACAATATTTCCTCATGAATTTTCTAATTCTTTTTGTTTTATTTCCATATGAAATCACCTGCAGAAATCAGTATGTATATGTTTACTTACATAGCATCTAATAACTTTTATGCTTAACTGCCTATTGTAAAAACTTCAGCTTTGCATGTTACCATGTTTAGATGTTGCTTTAAACATTGTATAGCTGTGTCACAGTATTCGTGTGAGATATGTAAAAGGAACCTTTCCAAAAAGTCAATATGTGAATGTATTTGATGTACTTCTAGAGAAGTTTATTTAGAGAAGCACATAATAAAATAAAATGAAATCTTAACAACTAAGCAACCACAATAATATAAAAATATTCTCCTTAAACATCCATGGTTTAAATTCGAAACCAAAAGTAAAACTGCAGAATAGAAAATAATAATAATAAAATCCAACATATCAAAACCTAAGAAGGCTCTCCTCAGTGGAAAAAATGAGTGCAATTTACTAAAAAAGCACTGAAATAAACAAGTTAGACAATTCTATAAGTAAAACAAAATAAACTAACTGAAAGAAAGAAGATGAAAAAAGATTAATGAATTAGAGGACAGAAACATAGTGGGCTTGGTCAATCTGGGAGGTGGATCTTTAGGAATATAAAGGTAAAATATTTTAGATGTATGGCAGGCTTAATTTAAAAAACAAACAAACACACAAATAGGCAAAGTTCTCCAGGAGACAAAACTAGATAAGAGAGGAAATTTAACACATACAAGGATACTTGGCAAAACTCTATGCTTATAAATTTTAAAGCTTAAAAAACATTGTCATCAAAATCTATCTTAGGATGTTATTTTAATATCTACAGCCAAATAATGGTAGAAGAAATAAGTTTTCAAAAACTACTGCACAAGAAGTTTTCAAAAACTACTGCAGACTCAATATCACAGACGATTTAATTTTAAACCTTCAAGATCATTTCCATTTGAAGTAATCTGCTCCAGAAGAGAGAAGAAAAAAAGGGAGGGGGTGGGGAACCTGCAAACCCATTTTGAAACATTTGATAGAAACTTCAAAGAGCATTAGAAGAAAATGATCCATTATTTGCTTAAACCTGTCTTTGCTTAACCCCTTTTTTCTCTTTCTTATGAATTTAACTCTAAAGCATTTTTCGTAAATTCTACAAAAATTCAAAGTAATATTGTAGCATTTAAGAAAGAAAAAAATGGACAAATGCTTTTATTAAAAATTACAAGATGAAGGATAACTGTGTTTATGTTGAATTATCTAGAAATTTATGTAACAAGGGCTTTGAGCCCAAGAACCTACATCAGGAAGACAATATTCAGTTCATGATCTAGCAACTCTGTTAATTAGTGTTAATAAGAACCCTATGTTGTTTTAAACATCACTAACAATGTAACTCGTAGTTATGGCCAGGAGTTCAAGATATTTAGTTTAAACCTAGTTTAAAAGTAATAATTTCCTTCCTTTTGAGCACATTTGATTAATTTCTCAGGATTTGTTTCCCATGGTGCAATGTCAGCCAGAGAGCAGATCATTCATAGTTGAGCAGAGCAGATAGCCTTGGACCTTAAGCACTCTCACTTTTTCATCAAGGTCCCCATGACAGAAAACAGAACAGCACCTGCTCCATCAAATAATAAATTATACAGTTTGGATAAGACTGCCAGCATCGGACAGATAGAATACTTGGTTTTCCATGTGTCATTTGCCCTCCTATGAAAAGCACATGCTGAATGTCTATGGATCAGTGAAAAAAAAAAACAACCTTCAGTTATTTGGGGGTTTATACCCCTTTTGAAATTGTCACCATCCAACCTTTTTTTTTAACCTACAACAATTGCAGTTTAATATTGTTCAGTGTGATAGAGAGGGCAGGATAATCAGCTGTTCTTCAAAATGAAAATGAACTGCAGCATGATTTAATTAAAGTCTAAAAGAGGCCTTTAGTCTGAGGGTTGTTCAACACTGAAGGGTTTCCAGAAGACGTTTAATAGCTTCTCTATTTCAGATGTGCAAATAAAGAGAGTGAGAGAGAGAAAAAGAAAACCAATTTTTGTGTGACAAGCCTGATTTAAATACAGGTCTGGCTTGGACAGACTTAGGTGACATTTTAAAGACACTTCCATTTCCCTGATTCTACGACTAAAATTCTATTTTGTAAAGGTTAGCTTTTTGGCTGACGCTGGAATTAAACATCAAATTAAGTTTTTCATATTCTCAACCTTCAGTGCTAGCTTTCACTTTAATCTCAAAGCCGTCGTTGATCTCCTTCCCTAACAGCCCCTCTGGCCTGCTTGAGTCCCTACTAAAATATTCTCTTTTGCCATCACGAGCTGCTTCAACAGTCATGGCCTAGCTGCTGTCATGTGAATAAGATTAAATTCTTTTAATTCCTTAGTTAAGCATACTGCCATTTTCTTTTGGCTATGTGTGCATGTGCGCACGTGTGCACTTGCTTCTGTATATGTGCACATGCATGTTTTCTCATGTGTGTGCATGTGTGTATATGTCTGTTTGTGTGTGGTATGTGCTAATCTTGTTCCGTGCAGTTGCAGATGCAGATGCCACAGTGAAAAATCTGGAACAAGAGGCTGATCGACTGATTGATAAACTCAAGCCCATCAAGGAACTTGAGGATAACCTGAAGAAAAACATTTCTGAGATAAAGGAACTGATAAACCAAGCCCGGAAGCAAGCCAATTCTGTAAGCTGTTTTTGCTTTCAGCATCAGGAACTGATTGTATTGTTGGTATCATTTCCAGAAGGACTATCTTCCCCCTATGTGTCCTGTTGAGTGATCTTTGGTTCTTTTGCTTTAATTTGAAGTTATTTTGGGGGGAGGTTAAATATTTTGTTTTGTTTTTTATAAACTTCAAGAGGTTCCTTGAGAAGGGTAATCATTTCTAATTTTCTTATAAATTGAAATTCTGACATTTTTATTATTTAAATGGAGTAATACAAATTGCAAGAATGGAAATTTTATTTTTGTATACTAAAATGTCCCTCAGCTTGGCCTGCACTGCACCCTCTCTCAATCTGTGATCCCTCAGGGGGTGTCTGGCACTTGGACATCCTTCTTGCAATCCTGGATCGCTAGCTCCTAAACAGTGGCCTGCCCCTAACCACTCTGTCCGCTGCCTCATCACCCCTAACTGCTCTCCAGCCTGCTCGATTTCCCCTAACCCCTCTGCCTGCCTGCCTTACTGCCCCTAACTGCTCATCTGCCTGCCTGATCACCCCTAACCACCTCTGCTTAACTGCCTGATCACCCCTAATCACTCTGCCTGCCTATCTGATGCCACTAACTGCTTGCCTGATTGTCCCTACCTGTTCACCTGCCTGCCTGATCGCTCCTAACTATTCTGCCTGCCTGATCACCCCAGCCACTCTGCCTGCCTATCTGATGCCACTAACTGCTTGCCTGATTGTCCCTACCTGTTCACCTGCCTGCCTGATCGCTCCTAACTATTCTGCCTGCCTGATCACCCCAGCCACTCTGCCTGCCTGCCTGATGCCCCTAACTGCTTGCCTGCTTGCCTGATTGACCCTAATCACTCTGCCTGCCTGCCTGATGCCCCTACCTGCTTGCCTGCCTGCCTGATTGCTCCTAACAGCCTCTGCCTCACTGCTGACACTGCGGCTTCATCCAAAAGGATGTCCAGAATTACATCCAGAAGATCATTTGGCTGCCCAGTCTAATTAGTATATTACACTTTTATTATTATAGATAGAAATAAGACATGTACACAAATTACTCTTTAAGATAATGCAGATGTTGTGCTACACTGTATGAGCAATGGAAGTGCTATAAAGTTCTGAAAGGGAAGATCACCTCTAATTGGGGCCAGATTTCCTAAAGTGAGGGATTTGAGCCAGGCCTTAAAGTGGGATAGTCCTGGACATGGGAAGGGGAGGAGGGAGAAAGGAAGATAGCATTCTGAGGAAAGGGAATTGCTTGAGTCAAAGCAGAGAGAGAAGAACGTTTCAGGGTTATTTTATGAAAGAGTAGTCTGTTTTGCCAAGATTATTGATAAAGTGAACTTTAAACTGGAAATGTCAGTGAGGGCCAATATTATCAGGCCCGGAATAGTAAGTTAAACAGTTTCATTTAGCTGCAGGTGAAATAAACCTCGCTGATGAGGAGAAGCTGAAAGATCTTAATTATAAGATGTCGTATAATCAGAGCTGAGCACTTTGAATATGAACCTGAGGGTAGTGTGTGATACAGATGAGAGAAACTGGAAAGAAGGAAGCAAGTTTTGTACAAAACCCAACTGTGTCAGTGTCAGAGAAAGCAAGAGATTAACATGCCATTCCTTTATTTTGCAATATTAAGTTTGAAGAGGCAATAACAATACGTGGTCTATTGTGAATCACACAACTAGCCACATATTCTGCTTAGTTAAGTCAAGTCATAAAATCTGAACATTTTTACTATATCTTCATTTCAAAGAAATTTTGAAATATGCCCAGCTATTTATCAGTTATGAGAACTTTCCCACATCACCACCCACCCCCAGGGGGAAAAATATAAAATTCTGGCATCTAAATACATAAAACCTGTCTTCAGATACAAAATGAAAGACAGGCATGAAAGTAATTCCAGAAAAAGTGACCGTTGCCTATGCCTTCTAAGGAAATTCGCCATCACTTTTGGAAATCGGACTTACAACAGGGCACCTTACTTTCTGTAAGATGTTAGGAATATGAAGGCGCCCAAATTTTCTTTCAAGTGAGTTTTATGCAAATTGAAGATGACATTTGCCTGATTTATAAACATATTTGTCATTGGGCAAGAGTATGTGGATGTGGCTCTAACACATATGCGTTGTGATCAAGAACTCAAAGACATTTATTTTATTTTAAAGTAGCTTTTTTGTTTTGTTTTGTTGACTTTGAAATTGAGTGCCATTGCACTCTTTTTAAATGAAGGACCTAGTTGCCAGATGAAAAATGCAGTGAAAAATCCAATAGACATAATAATGGGATCTTCAATAATGCTGGACTGGGTTCATGATGATAAATGGGTAAATACTGTGCTTTAGAGACACCTAACGCTTAGTGACTTTTATTTAGAAGTCTTACTGAGGATTCATATTAGAAATAACAACAGTTTATAGAACCAAGTGTCTTAGGAGGATATTTGCGTTTCAGAAATCCCTTCCCTCGTATAAGGGATATATCCTAGAGATTTCATCTAGTGAAACTTATAAATGATGTACTTGGAATTGCCTGTTTTAAATTAGTTAAAATAAATATCTATAATTATTTTTAAAATGTTTAAATGAGAAATTAGTAGCTATGGACTGGTTGCCAATAGTCAGAGCTGCCTGAATTTTTCAGGCACCGTGCATATATTCAAAACCATTGGCCAGAAAACAGAAATGCAGGGAATGTTTGTATATGAATGTACAAGAGTTGACCAATAGGTTACTTTTCAAGATTCACTGCTGGCATATTTGGTATAACAACATCCTTTTGTTCAGAGAACCGTATGTTTTAGATATGTAGAGTGTGCTGTAAAGTAGATACGTTGTAATTCCTAGTGCTGTTAAATACTCTTAGCTTGAAAATGGCTGCCTTCCTAAACTTCCTTCCCAGATGGAGTTTCATCAGCTCCGTGAGGTCCCGGTGCTCTGTCTCCTGCGCTCTGGTCGCTCCCTTTCGAACACCCCAATCATGTAATCCCCTATCATTTCTGCCAGGTGTGCCTAAGCAAGGGCAGACACTCCACCCGAGACCCAAATGGACATGTATTCCCCCCACAGTCATTTCTTCTCTTAACAGTAACCAAGGAGGGTTATAATACTGTGTTCTTTCAACGGAATTCAGTTACTTACAATTAAACTAGCCATACGTTTAAAAAGCATATACTGGTATGCAATAAAGATAAAGTAAACTGCACACAGAGTTACTCTTGGTGACTACCCTAGCCCCTCTGGGTAGGATTCCTGCTAGAAAGAGCTGGATCTGCTCTGTTGGTGAATCCCTGGCAGACCGGAATGTCTTCTCTCTGATCTTGTGATGTCAGTGACACTTGCAGCCTGCCTCAGCTATCAGATTTGCCCAGTGGCAAGCTCTTCTCTGATGATAGTTTTGGTTCACTTGCTATAAATTCCTAAAAACTCACAATCTCCTATAGTTTTTCTTAAATACGAAGACATCTGAAGACTGCATTTCGCCTCCCTGACCTCTGCTACAGTTTCTTTCTCTTGCTTTACTTCCTTTTTATCTCCAAGCCCTTGGGTAGCCAGCCCTTTGTATAGCTGCTCCTCTCTCATGTAACATCCCCTGACTACTTCTGAGGCACATCTATTTTATAGCATTAACATCCAGAAGAAAAGCGGTACATTTCCCAGTTCTGTTTTTTGACAATTTACATATTTTTAAACATATTTTTATTGATTTCAGAGAGAAAGGGAGAGGAACAGAGAGATAGAAATATTAATGGTGAGAGAGACTCATTGAGCACCTGACTCCTGCATGCCACCTACTGGGGATCAAGCCCGTAACTGGGTGAGTGCCCTTGACCGAAATTGAACCTTGGCCACAGGCCGAGGCTCTATCCACTGAGCTAAACTGGCCAGGGCGACAAATTATATTTTGGCTCCCCAGTTCTAGCACTTTAGGTGGAAGGGAAATTCCATCATTTGTGGAACAAAGACCTAACTTCCTGGCTGAAATCCGCACAAACAGAAAGATTATCTTCTCCAGAACCCAGACCAAACACTCTGGGGACCAGAGTGGACCCCAGTGCTGTGCCCTCAGATAGCTGATGGGGCCCCACCCTCAGGGGAAGGCAAGGACTAGGAAAAGCAGGCTGAACAGGAGGCTTCCTGGATTATTCCAGCCCCAGGTCACCACACAGGGCTCCATTAGAGGGAGCGCCTGTTTCTTTCTAACACAAGATCTCCTCCATTTGGAGATGCAACCTGGACCACAGATTAGGTGAAGAAGCAGTGTATGAACTCACAGCTCAAGCACAGTCTAGAGGAGATGCAATCCATCTGCCTTATCCCCAGAAGTTCTCAAACATGCATGAATTTACATATTTGTCACAACCCAACCCCTTCATAGTATTCTCTTAAATCCAACCAATGTTGAATCCTGCACCTCTTCAGTGTAGTCTATACCACCCTCGGAGAGAAGTCCCAGTGCTGCCTACACCCACAACCTACTTAGACCCTTGAAGATACTTCCTTGTGTCGCCATGATATAGAGACTGGTTGAAGCATCTAGGCTATCTTGGCTGGAGTCGGCACAGCCCTTTCATGAGGGTAACAGTGATGCTTGTTGGCTTTCTTCCAACTGTAAAAACTATGTGAGTAGCACTAAGTGCTAGAGCAGGGGTGGGCAAACTTTTTGACTCGAGGGCCACAATGGGTTCTTAAACTGGACCGGAGGGCCGGAACAAAAGCAATGGACCATGCTGGCACTCTCATCTTGGGCTGCTGGTGAAGGAGCGGAGGGGAGAGCAAGAGAACCCTCTGCTCTTTCGGCTCTGCGGGCCGGATAGAAAAGCCAAATGGGCCAGATCCGGCCCGCGGGCCGTAGTTTGCCCACAGCTGTGCTAGAGGGAATGAGAAAAATGGAAACTCACTACAGGTGAGGACCAAGAGGCTTCCTGAAGGCTGGTGTGTGAATCAGCTTCCCCTGTCTCTGCCTCCTACTCTGAGCACTTGGACTAACAAAGTAACAGCTGCTCTCTAAGCCCAAGCAGCGCTCTTGCTGCCCTGAAAGTGCCCCTTTGATGGTGCACCTGAAACAAAGGAAATTAGGTCAGATCATCAACTAGTGTTACTTGAGATTGAAGAAAGGCTCCCAACATGAAAATAAAAATTGGTGTGAACTGCGCCACTTTTATTCGCATAGACGTTCCTTTCCTAGCAATTTATAGTAATTTTTAAAGGACTAGTCAAAAGAAAAAGGAGCCGTTAAATACATTAGCAATGATAGCCACTGGAAATTACTTCTGTTTCGTTTCCTGGAAACTTAATAAAGATATAATTTGTTCTAAAAGGTATGTTCTGAGTGGAATGATTAGTATTCCTCTTGCTATTAGAACATCTAGAACAAAATCTACTTGGCCTCTTTCAACGGTAAGAACATGGGAGAGTAGATACTTTCCTCTTGAAAAAATCAAAGAAAAATAGTTTCCTACTTGAATACCAAAAATCACTGAAATTTGAATTGCAAAATTTCACTTAACAACCTTAATAAAGATATTACTATTAGCTTCATGTAAAACCACCTTATGAAAATGTTCCTAAAAAAGTAAAGTCTGGCCGAAACCGGTTTGGCTCAGTGGTGGACCGTTGGTCTGTGGACTGAAGGGTCCCGGGTTCGATTCCGGTCAAGGGCATATACCTTGGTTGCGGGCACATCCCCGGAAGGGGGTGTGCAAGAGGCAGCTGGTCGATGTTTCTCTCTTATGGACATTTCTAGCTCTCTATCTCTCTCCCTTCCTCTCTGTAAAAAATCAATAAAATTATTATTTTTTTTTAAAAAAAAGGAGTAAAGTCTGAAGGTAAGAATTTGTTAGTGGGCATGCTTCAAAAAATACTAGTGTGCTAACAAAAAGTGTGACTGTGAGCGGCTTATTGTCAAAAAGCTGGTGGAAAGCTGCTCTTCTCGGCCCTCATTAATGAGTATAATAGTGTCTGCATATGGGCATTTAATGATAGCATTTGATAATAGAAAAATAACTTCAAAGAAGAGATGGTGATGATGGCTTTGTGGTTGTTTGGGAGCTCTTTAAACTTTCTGAGAGATTTAGTTTTGGTTCTTTGTACCTTGTTTTTCTTGAAGATCAAAGTATCTGTGTCTTCGGGAGGTGACTGCATTCGAACATACAAGCCAGAAATCAAGAAAGGAAGTTACAATAATATCATTGTCAACGTAAAGACACCTGTTGCTGACAACCTCCTCTTTTATCTTGGAAGTGCCAAATTTGTAAGTCTAATATCCAGCATGTCTTGGCTTACCGTATATATGTACAGTCAGAGGTTCATCCTGGTGGTGTGGGAAATGTATGGAACCCAATAAGATGGTCCCAAAACTATGTAATGTAGCCTTTCAGACTTGAAAATCTCGGAATCTTACTACACAAAGTTAGAAGGCAAATGAAATGAAGAAAACCTTTCATAGCACTTAGGTTACATGTGCTTTTATGAGTGTAAGAAGTGTTTATTTTGAATTATATTTCCAGATCCAGTTATTTAAGAAGAAAGACTAATTAGGAATAAAGCTCTTACAATGAATCTTCATAGTCAATGAAAATGGCAATTTATGTCCTAATTTTTGGCCAGTGAAAAATTTTCTGTTTCAAATTTTCTGATTCTGTTGAGTTTCTACAGAAGCTCACCAGAAACTTCTAATTCCTTTCATTTTCTTCTTTTGACTACTTGGCTTTGCATGCATGGGACCTTCTAAAATGAATATGACTTCCCAATAGCCCATTCATCGCATAAGTCAATACTTGGAATTCAAGTGAGAAGTTTGAGATCACCTTGAGTAGAAAATCATCATAGCTGGTCCTTCAAAAATGTCAGTGCTCTTGAAGAAAACAAAGAATTATGATTATTTCCACAAGTATCAGAGTAAGAAAAGATTTATCTCAAAAATAGTCCTAACTTGAGTTGATTAACACATATACCTCAGCAGTATGGACAGTTGCTCTAAAGATATAATAATAAAATATTGTTTAACTATACATAATAATAGTTCATGTTTCTTGGGAAATTTACTCACGTGGCTTATAATTATTTCACATATACCTACTTGTTAAGGAGAACTCTGCTGGCCTCCTCTTGTTAGGTGTTTTATATCTGATAGGTATTGTTTTTTGTGTTTCTCTGAACTAGATTGACTTTCTGGCTATAGAAATGCGTAAAGGCAAAGTAAGCTTCCTCTGGGATGTTGGATCTGGAGTTGGACGTGTGGAGTATCCAGATTTGACTATTGATGACTCCTATTGGTACCGCATTGAGGCATCAAGGTAATTAACTCAATAAATATTAAAATAAATTACAGAATTTTGAAGTACCGTAGTTTCTCAGTTTATAAGAAAACTCTTTTTTTTTTCATTTCAAGAAGGCATGTATACAAATGTGTATGCATACTTTCTTCAAATGTATGTATATATTTGTGTATATATGTGTGTGTGTGTGTATATATATATATATATATATATATACACAGATTTTAATATTATGTGAATATGTATACATGTATGCAATTTGGAATCTTTGTAGTGCCTATTAAGATCTGACAAACTGTTGAGATTGACCAGAGTGACCACTTATTTTGGACGCCTTGCCTGCTGTCCCGAAGGACTTTTGAGTTTAAGTTGCTTTGTGTCATCCCACCACACCTGAAGAGTGCTGAGATTTGGCCTTATTCAGAACAAGCCAGAGCATAAGGGCTGCCTTCAGTGCCTGTCTCACATGTGCACAATTCCTCTTCTAGCCTGCACAGCAACCTTGCCTACCAGCATGGCAGTCTCTAAACGCCGGCCTGAATATATGTCAGGTCCACACTACTTAAAATGGGAAGTAACAGGAAATTGATTAGTTCAGTCTTTGAAGCTTTAATTCAATTAACTTCTAGCAGTGTAAAGATTCCTTAGAGAAACCAGTCTTATCCTCTATACTCCCCCTCAATTTCTCTTATTTTCCTAACTTTTAACTGTCTACTATACTAAAACAGCTAATAGTTAAGAGGTATTGTTAAGGGCCTAGGTCCACAGATAAAATTGATCAACAATCTGGAGAAAACTTAATGAGCCCAGTCAGTATGGCTCAATGGTTGAGCATCAACCTATGAATCAGGAGGTCACGGTTCAATTCCTGGTCAGGGCACATATCCAGTGTGGCCTTGACTCCTCAGTGTGGGGCATGCAGGAGGCAGCCAATCAATGATTCTCTCTCATCATTGATGTTGCTGTCTCTCTTTCCTCCTCCCTTCCTCTCCAAAATCAATAAAAATATATTTTTTTTAAAAAAGAGAAAGCTCAATGAGAGGCAAGATCAGTTCCTTTGCATGATCTTCAGTAGAACTGTGTGTGTGTGTGTGTGTGTATGTGTGTGTGAGAGAGAGAGAGAGACAGAGAGACAGAGAGAGACAGAGAGAGCAACAGATATGTTTCCATATGTGATCTTGGGGGGCGGGGAGTTAAGTACTTTGAAAACTAAAGAATATATTTTCATAAAGTACAGTTCTTTTATTAGAAGAGATATATTCTATTAAAGAAGAATCGTATTTGATAAAGTCATTTTATTGTTTCCATGAGTTTCAGTTAATACTGCACCCTCAAAGATAAAAAGATTACCAAAATGAGACAGCATGGAGAGAAATATGACACAAAAGTTTTGTTATGACAGCTTGTCTCAGAGAAGTGACCAGATTTTCATATTTAACAATTTATGGAAATCAACCACTTAAAAAAAAAAGAAAGAAAACCAAATACAATAATAATAGCTTTCAAAACCACACTAATTGAATTGAAAAGTGAAGGTCCTTTATACGATTTGTATACACAATGCTGAAGACTAGATATTACACAATACACATTAAGATGGTGTGCCAAACAGTAAAAGATGCCGGTTCCAGGAAGTCTACTTCAGCAAATCTGGGTCCAAGCTATAATAAGGGATTTTAGGAGAAATGATTCAGTTTATAATGCAGAGGGTGGATTATTCAGGAATTAAATTAGACCAAATGCTAAAGAAGTACTATGAACTTGTTTAAGTAGTATGTGTTGGTAAATAGCAAACTGTTTTTGTAAAGGCATGGGAAAACGCTTTTTATTTAACCAAGAGCAATCTCACCAGCTAATTGCTGCTGTGTCACTTCATATCAATGGGCACATACAGAGTCACGGTCTGTTTCTCACTGGTCCTGGCTGACTCTGGCGGCAAACATCTAGCAAAGATCAGACTCTGGGTTTTGATTTGCAGTTTAATGAACGTGGAAATTTTGAAGCTAAATACTCAGTTATCTCTCAAATATCCCAAAACAAGTCTCTACGTTTTATACCCTTTCAATCTGAAGCTACCGGCAAGGTGATACATGATTCATTTCCTGTTTTTCCTCCCACTTCCTTTCAACACGTGCCCTGAAGAACTGGGAGAAATGGAAGCATTTCTGTGAGGGCCCTGGATGGACCCAAAGCCAGCATTGTGCCCAGCACATACCATTCAGCGTCTCCCCCAGGGTACACGATTCTAGACGTGGATGCAAATGCAATGCTCTTCGTTGGTGGCTTGACTGGGAAATTGAAGGTAATGTGTTTCTTCCCCATCCCGTTTACCTCATCTGTGTGAACAACTCCTGGCATAATTACATGATAAAACTCAGCAAAAATTCAGCCACTTTTAGTAAATTTGCATTTCTAAAAACAAAAATTTATGTTGATTAAGAATTGTCTTCTTCCAATATTCAATACAGGAAAGACAATATTTTAAATGTGTGTATATATTTACTTAAAGAGTTGTTGTTTTGCCCCTAATCTGTGGCATCAATTTTTTGAGTGTTCTTGTTTTAGTTGCCTCAAAATCAAAGTGATTTTTAAAGGCACTTTATTTTCCAAATCAACTTGTGATTTCTTAATAGTAAGTGCTATAAGGTTCAAACTCACATCTAATTAAAAGATTTATGAATACCTTGGGAAATACCATGGGAGTCGTAAGCTTTCAAATCATGATCTAATTTTAAAAGTTTTCAAGTTGCTCTTCTCCTCATTCTTATAGAGCACCGCACTTAATATTCATAACTGCTCCGTGGCAGGTCCTTGTGTATTTGAAATTGCAGAGGGCCTGCATTTTAAAGAAGCTCATGCTGATTAAATGAAATTAGGTGCTGGAAAATGACCTGTGGGTGAGATGTAAGAGCACAACCAAATATAATGGTTAATCCTGGGCTTGACAGAATCATCCTGGGATGAGATTAGTCAGAAAATGGGAAAGGTCGGGGTTACCCCAAATTTATGAGAAATCAACTTTCTTACAGAGTGAGGTAGTTTTATTTGCTTTGTGTATGAGATGTGACTCTAAAGCATTGTAACTGATTCCACAACGGCACAGTAAAATCATTCTCATTTCTTAGAACGGCGTATAAATATATATGGTGCATCGCAGTATATAGTCAGAGTGCCAACTTTTTCTTCTCTCCAGAAAGATAAATATAGGGATAGTGCAGAGCAGTAAGAAAGCCATGAATTTTGAAAGCCAGTCCCGATTAGAGTCTCTGCTTTGCCGTTTCCTAAAATATGACCTTTAGGAAAGTCACTTAATCCTTGAGACTTCGGATGTCTCAACTAGAAAAGGGAGATAAAAATATCTACTTTGCCTGCATATTAATAATCTATAATAATAAAAGCATAATATGATAATTAGATCAGACAGCCAGGTGACCTTCTGCACATCCTTCCAGATGACCTTCAGGATGAAGTCAGGGCTGCAAGGGCCGAGCACCTTGCATGAATTTCATGCATCAGGCCTCTAGTAAATTTTATAACATTTATATAGTCCTTACTATGTGCTCAGTGATATTCTAAATCATTTATATGCATATAACTTATTTTTCACAACAACCTCAAAAGGTAAGTAATATCCTTCTCAGAGTTAAGGAATCTAAGTAAGAGAAATATTCAATGACATGACAAGGGTTACACATCAGTTAGTGGCAGAGCTTCAATTAAACACAGGTTTACAAGTGTCTCCACTCTCTTAATCACCGTGTTTCATGGCCACAGTGAGTAGTGAGATTACATGCATACCATTTATGACAAACTAGAGGCCCAGTGCATGAAATTCATGCACAGAAGGAGGGGGAGGGGGTCCCCTCAGCCCAGCCTGCACCCTCTCCAATCTGGGACCCCACAGGGGATGTCTGACTGCCGACCAGTCTAGACTGGCAGTCGGACATCCTTCTCATAATCCTGGACCGCTGGCTCCTAATCACTCACCTGCCTGCCTGACTGGTCGCTCCTAACTGCACCCCCCTTTCCAGCATGACCACCCCTCACTACTTCTGCATGCCAGCCTGATCACCCGCCATGCCAGCCTGGTCGCCCCATTCAGCCTGCTTGTTAAGTTGTATGGTCTTCCCTCACTAACCCCCCTGCCAACCTATCACTGCATGCAGCCTGCTGCTCAGTCATTTGGTCATTCCCTCAAGCCAGCCCTGGGCAGCTGAGTGGCTAAGAGGACTGGGGGACTCCAGAGGCAGGCATACAGAGTGTCTGTACCCACCTAGGAGTGGGCCCAGCCATACTGTGCACCTGCCAGCCCGATGGGTCTGAGGGGACTGAACGCCACCATCTTGTGGCTGTGGGCACCACCATCCTTGAGGGCATGGCAGTCAATTATCATATTCCCTCCTTATAGGCTGTGAGCATCACCATCTTTGTGAGGTGTGACAGTCAATTAGCATATTACCTCTTTAGTATATAGGATGCCTGAGGCATGATGTTCTCATCTTAAATCACCCCTTAAATAATTTTTATGATTCTCTGAGGTCACTGGAACAAAGCAACTTTCTTAGAACAATCTCAGGGGACAATAAAACCTTTAGAATATCTTAATGATTTCGGCCAAGAGTCTCAAGAAAACTGCCACACAAGAAGATGAACTGAAAGCTGAAAACAAGTAGCTAAATCAACATGCTGATGAAAACTCACAGTGGCAGGAAAATATAGGTTCTTTTTTAAGATGCAAGAAGGCAAAGCATAAAGCAAGTAGCATCCACAAGTAGAACAATCAACCTCTGGGAAATTAAGAGAGGCTCTGACTGATGGTGGAGAATTCCAAGGACTGTCTGACCCACAAATGCCATCAGCTCTGATGAGCTTTCTTTCTACCTGTCAGTGCACCTTCTTCACAGCAATAAGATGTGTATGTTCATCGGTTTTACCTAAAATTGTCACTACAAATTTTAGCTATTCAGTGACCATCTTCCTACATTTGTTCTAAAACCCAAACATGTCAATTCACTCCCCTTTCCCTCATCCCCAGATTATTTAAATAAATGTGGATTTGTTTGGACAAAGAGTTTCTCAAGTTAGAGGCACCAGAATATAGTATTTCTGTGTAATATGTCACTGTCAAAACAAACAGGAGTTTCAATGACAGCAAGATTCTCTAGCATGGACCCTGTCGTTCCCCTTCTTTGTGACTGTGTTAGGTTCCATATGTATGACCTTCCCATGTGAGAAGGACCCAGGGTTGTCATTCCACAAATATTTATTGAGCCCCTACTGGATGCCAGCCCAGTGCTGTGTACACCAGCAAACAGTGCCAACACATTTCCTTCTACAAATTTACCCTTTCCTTCATTCCCTTGCCCTGGAAACCTGCTTGGATCTAACAGGAAATGAAAAGTTGGGGACAGCACTATCATAGGGTGATCCATATGTAGTCAATATATGCCCCTTCTGATGATCTCTAGAAGAAATCTTCTTAGTGGCATGAGAGCACTAACATTCATGAAATGCCTTCTCTCTGTCAGTCACTGTATGAGGTACCATAGTAAATTATTTAATCTAATTCCCCTAGTAATCCCATGCTAGAGACACAACAATAGAATCACAAAGAAGATAAGAGGCTCACCTCAAGTCAGAAGCCAGGAAGTGTTTATTTACCAATGGTATTAAACTGATAAAGCACAAAGTAACCAGACATCTAATGTGATTAAAAGATGAATATGTGCATAACTAAGAGTATACAGGTTCTGCTGCTAATAAATGTACAGGTACTGGAGGATTTTTAGTAAAATTCAAAATTCTAACTAACATCATGTTTCTCTCTGCAGAAGGCTGATGCCGTACGCGTGATTACATTCACTGGCTGTATGGGAGAAACATACTTTGACGGCAAGCCTATAGGGTTGTGGAATTTCCGAGAAATAGAAGGTGACTGCAAAGGGTGTACTGTCAGGTTAGTGGTGATGGTTTGGCCTGAGGGTCACAGAAGCTTCCATTGTCTTGTGCATGATTCTGTTCTGTGGATGAGATGGAACAGGCTCAAAGCAATTACGTATTTACCATGAATGCTAATGAAAGTTCAAGTCCCTTCCCCAATTTGTGCAGGCACTTTGCAAGGTCCAGAGAGGTGTTCTAGCAGTACTTTGACATGGTCATATGTTTGTGTAAAATTTCAAAAGTCACATATTTTAACCTCAATCAATTAAAACAATTATCTCTTTCCATTCCAACCTCCCTTCATGTTAGGAGCTTTTTATTTCTGTGGCTATCATGTAGTTATAATGTGTTTTTTTTTTCTTTATTTTATTTTTTATTGAATTTATTGGGGTGGCATTGGTTAATAAAACCACATAGGTTTCCAGTGAACAACTCTGTAACACATCATCTACATACTGCATCATGCACTCACCACCCAAAGTCAAGTCTCTTTCTGCCACCATTTATCCTTCTATGCCTTTTTCTACATCTCCCCCCACTCCCTTTCCCTTTGGCAAACATCAAACTGTTGCCTGTGTCCCTTTTTTATTTTAATTTGCTTAATCCCTTTACCCTTTTTATCCAGGTCCCAAACCCTCCTCCCCTCTGACAGCTATCAGTCTGTCCTCTGTATCCATGAATCTTTCTATTTTATTTGTTAATACATTTTGTTCATTAGATTCCACATATGAGTAAAGTCATATGGTACTTGTCTTTCTCTGACTGGCTTATTTCACTTAGCGTAATGCTCTCCAGATCCATCCACACTATCAAAAAGGGTAAGGTTTTCTTCATTTTACAGCCAAGTATTATTCCATTGGATAAATGTATCTCATTTATATCCACTTATCTACTGATGGACACTTGGGCTGCTTCCAAATCTTGGCTATTGTAAATAACTCTTCAATGAACATAGGAGTGCATATCACCTTTCAAATGAGTGATTCATGTTTCTTCTGATATATTTGAAGAAGTGGAATCACTGGGTCATAAAGCAGTGCCTTTTTTAATTTTTTGAGTTACTTCATACTCCTCCCCATAATGACTATACCAATCTGCATTCCTACCACAGCCTCACAAACACTTTCTGATGACTAGTAATCTTTTCATATGTCTCTCGGCCATCTATATGTCCCTTTTAGAGAAGTGCCTATTCAGGACCTTTGTCCAATTTTTAATTGGGTTGTTTGTTTTCTTGGTGTTAAAGTCTTTTAACCCCTTATTAGATGTATCATTGGTAAGTATGCTCTCCTATTCAGTAGGTTGTCTTTTCATTTCGTTGATGGTTTCTTTTGCTGTGCAAAAGCTTTTTAGCTTGAAATAGCTTAATTTTCTTTTGTTTCCCTTTCCCAAGGAAATATAGCCAAAAAAAGATTGCTCTGAGAAATACCTGAGATTTTATTGCCGATGTTTCTTCTAGGATTTTTATGGTTTCATGGCCTATATTTAAGTGTTCAATCTATTCTGCACTTATTCTTGTGTATGGTGTAAGACGTGGTTTAGTTTCATTATTTGGCTTTTATTGGCCCAATTTTCTCAACACCATTTATTGAATAGACTGTTTACCCCAAAATATGGTTCCTTTGTCAAATATTAATTGACCTAAAGGCATGGGTTTATTCCTGGGATTTCTGTTCCATTCCAAGTCATCCAGATTGTCCAGAGTGCCCACCAAGAGCTTTGCCAGAAAAGCAACACACAAAAGTCCCTGTTAGGTGCAGCCAACAGACCCTTGGCAGGAGAGTATCACCAGTAGCTGGAGGTCTGGGTTAGTGCACTAACCAGGCTGGTGCTGAAAGAATAGGAATGCTCAGTCCTAGGAAGATGGCAACTGCAACTGAAGGTGGTGCAGGATAGGGACTCAGCACGCGACCTCTGTGTCTGACCCTACAGATCTCTCCTTGGGGCCACACCACCCCGATCTTCTCTTTGTGACTCCTACATGCCCTAAGTCAACTTCCCTCTACTGGAACCCCCTGGGTGAGCGTCTGAGAGCAAGATCCTGTGTTTTGGCCCTTTAAGAGAATACCTGGGTTTTTAGTAGCAAACCCCTCTTCCAAGTGGACAATGACCCCCAATTTTCAAATGCCAGATGCTATGTGGGATCCTTTTCCTGACTCTGGGGCTCTGTGTTAGGGACTTGACATAGGGTTGAGACCCCACTCTTTTGAGGAGGGGCTTTTGCAGCAGGGATTGATCCCTTGGCTTCTCAGCCACCATACATAGGTGCTGGGGCCAGCCCTCTCCACTTCTCCCTCCTTCTTACCAGTCTCCGTGGCTTCTCCTGTAAAGCGTTAGTTATAATATTCATGCTCAGCTGTCCTCCCGTTGGTTATTCAGGCTGATTGCTCTCTAATTTAGCTGTACATCAGTTTGGCACGGGGACGAGGGGAGTGTCGTTTCCACCTACTCTGTAGCCAGCGTATAATCCTGAATTCTTTTTTTTCTTAAAGAGAGCTTTTCCTCAAACTAATTAAGCTTCAGGCCTCACAAAGCCTGGATTCGCGCCACTTATGTCTCTACCAAAATGCAGAATCCTAGTGCAAGTTTTAGCTCCTGCAGGATTTATCAGATAGCACATGAGGTTTTGTAAGTATTTCAAGTGGAAACCCAGGGGCCTTAAAGATTCTGCTTAAGTGGAAAGGAGAAGAAAGTGCCAAGATAAGCCAGGAGAAATTACAAAACACGTCATCAGTTATAAGGGAGAGATGAGGATGTAGGCATTTTAAAATACTTAAGCAAACAGAGCATATATACAGAATAAATATTCTTAGATAAATCTAAATTGAGGATATACAATAATTAGCTAGCAGTGGAGGATTTCTCAGCATAAATAACTTAGAGCCCACTAATCGACTGACCTTAAAACAGTGTAAATTATATTAAATTAAATACGTGAGAGCTTACTATATACACACAGCAACTCTAAAATCAATAGATGCTAAGGAGTTTGCATTTTTTTTATTTTCAATTTAAGAGGTACGTGTGAGAACCCAAATCCCCCATTAATGTGGGAAGGTGCACTTCACATATTTTTCTCAGCATCTCTGGAGTTTCAGAGAAAAAGTAATCCCCCACAAAATTCCCTCTCTAAAAGTTTTAACCTACAATGTTCCATTTGTTCTTGTCATTCAAGAATTGTCAACATGGCCTTGAGGAGAGTTTGAAAGTCTAACCTATTTATGGTTAAAGTAGTTTGCTCAATAAGCTTCAATAAAATCTAATGTGGAATGCTGCCTATAAATTCCTTTCAATACAACAAAGGCAATGAAGTCCATGTTAATATTCTGCTACTCACAAATCAACACCAAGATTCTCTAAACATTTCTCTGGTAAATTTATCAGTAGGATTTTCAAAAGCCTATTTATCAACAAAACATCCAAAGCATTCAGATGTCTATTCAGCAGTGCATATCATGTATCAAGATAACATCACTCATTATCAATTCTGCAAAGATTTCCTTGCCTTCGGTATATAAAGTATTAGGTGAATTAATACAAATATAATAGTGTTTCTACATATATAGGCAGGATTTTTTGTGGGTTTTTTTCCAGGTTACAGAGATTTATACTTACAACTTCCTGATAGTAAGATGAATACAGCCCAGTTCTAGCCATCACGAAACTTAGAGCCAAGAAGAAAGGAAAAGAGGAATGCTAAAATAGACAAAATAGGAAACATAATAAATAATCCTTTTAAAGAGTGCACTCTGAGTATGCTACAGTTATCCACATGATATTAATAAGTGTAGTAATAAGGCACCAGGATATGCTTCATGGAGGTGGTGACATTTGACATGGACCTTAACATAGAATAAGAGTCCAAGAGAAGAGACAGCAGATAGACTGTGAAGAGCATTTTAGTCCCAGGGATGAGTGAGAGCAAAGTGGGAAGGCTGGAAAGGTAATGTGTTTGTAGAAAAGAGTGAGTAAAATCTGTTCTACCATATCACTTGCTTCATAAACGTGAATTCACCCATACAGGATTGGAAAATGGGAAAGTGATTTCGTAAAGGGGTAGAAGTCACATAGGTTCATACACAGTTATTCCCAGTATATTCATGTCTGCACCACCAAGTAAAGGCAGCTGAATGCAAAGTATACTCACACAGCTGAGGACACCAAGTTTAGGAATAGTGGACTTACAACACAGCCTATTAAGAAAGCAGGGACCTATATTCCATCCTGTTATTGTTTTTTCTTATAACTCTAAGTTTGTACTATTTGACCACCTTCCCCATATCATCCCACCCCTTTCTTGCTATGTTATATATATTAGAAATGGAATAATGCATTCTTAGCCCATCCAAAAACACTAGTTCACACCAATGACACACTTAAATACCAATATAATCATCCACTAAGTACTTTAACAAAACATAAAGCATTTAAAACATCAGTGGCCTAGTTAAAATCCAGGTAAGTGATGGTGGGTACTTGGTCTAAGGTGATGGCAGTGGAGATGGAAATGAGATATGAAAGTATAGAAGATAACTGTATATTGTATATGGTTCCTGCCTTTGACAGGTTAAAATGGAATCTCAGAAGACAGTTTGACATATTGAATACTGATAAACCAAGTAGACAGTTTCTGATTCATGGGAACTCTCTCTCTTTAGTCCGCAGGTAGAAGATAGCGAGGGGACTATTCAGTTTGACGGAGAAGGCTATGCCATGGTCAGCCGACCCATTCGCTGGTACCCCAACATCTCCACGGTCATGTTCAAGTTCAGGACATTTTCTTCAAGTTCTCTCCTGATGTACCTTGCCACAAAAGACCTGGTAAAGCTATACACAGCTCATCTTCCATGACTGAAAATGTCTTGTTTCTTTTCCATAATATTCAAACACAGTCATTAATTATTGTTAAATTATCAATTATTGTTCAAAGGAGTCTGTGATGGCTGTGTGATAGCCAAGAGTGAGTGGTGCTCTTATTTATTTTTATTGATAACTTTAATTATAGGTATAATTTAATTATTCTTTATTTTTACTATAACTCCCCGTATAATCCTTTAAGAGAAGCACATAGTAAATATTACCTAGTATGGAATTATGAATCAGAAAAACTTCTTCCTTAGTCTTCTAGAGACCTAAGTTGCATTTTTTCCAGATCAATATTTCTTAGTAAATTCTTGCAGAGAACATACAGACCTTTTAGTTTGCTTAATATGTTTTTAAAGGAACCCACTTTATACTCCTGTCATAAAAGGATATATCCCAATAATTTGGTTGTGACCATTTGCACCATAACATCATAGCCACAAATATTCACAAAATGGTAACATCAATTCTATTTTCAAAATGGAATGCAATTGTAGACCAATACCATCAGTAATTTAGCCATAAGACCCTATTATCAACCCCACAAAGGAAGTGACTGCCACATATTCCTCTGTGTGTCTAATCACTGTCATATTTTCACTCCATTAATAGAAAGATTTCATGAGTGTAGAGCTTACTGACGGGCACATAAAAGTCAGCTACGATCTGGGTTCAGGAATGGCTTCCGTTGTCAGCAATCAAAACCATAATGATGGGAAATGGAAATCATTCACCCTCTCAAGAATCCAAAAACAAGGTGAGTTTCTATAGTAATAGTGCACTGTGAGCCTTAATCATGTTCTCCAAAGCTCTCGTGGGCCTAATCATGAGGAAGACCCTGTCTGTAATTTTAGGTACTCACCAATTCTATGAAAAATTGATACAGTCATTTCTTCGGCTTATATTATTGTGGTTTAGGTTAGACAGGACTGATTGAAGAACTAAAAGGTTCTCTGTCATTTTCTTTTGAAACTGAGAGCTTAATTTGAAAGAATAAAGCTGTCTTACGATTGTAAAATTATATCCTGCAATAGGTTTTAAAAGGTTGTGTGATTTTCTTTTCTTCCTATTTTGCCAAGATTTTGCTTTAGAATGGCCCACAGCTAGAATTTCTAGGGGATCTTAGAGCACAGCTACTGGTTCTTTGCTTTTTTAAAATGCCAACAATTTATGTGTGAAAATAAATGATTAAGAATGATGTAATATTTTTGGGGTTCCAAAGACATTTTAAAAACACATTCACAAAGTTTATTTAATTTATTCATATCAGCATGTTTGTTTGTTTTTCTGGTGTTAACAGAAAAGGAAACATAGATTCAAACATCACGAATCCTATATAATAAAGAGGTAATATGCAAACTGACCATCACACCCTCACAAGCAGGCTGCGTGCGGTGACTAGGCCAACAGGGGGGTTAGTGAGGGATGACCAAACAACTGAACAGCAGGCTGCGTGGGGTTACCAGGCCAGCGGAGGTGCAGGGGGAGGAAAGGGACCTGGGGGGGGGGGACAGTTGAGGGGCAGCCAGGCTGGCAGGAGGGCAGTTGGGGGCAGTTAGGCAGCAGGGGCTGCAGTTGGGATAACCAGGCCAGCAGGGGAGAAAGTTGAGGGTGATTAGTCTGGCCGGGAATGGGGCAGTGAAGGGTAACTAGACTGTTGGGGGAGGTAGTTGGGGGCAACCAAGCCAGCAGAGAGGGGAAGTTGAGGGTGACCAGGTTGGCTGGGGCGGGGGGTGGGCAGTAAGGGGTGATTAGGCTGTCAGGGGGAGCAGTTAGGAGCAATTAAGGGCAACTTGTCTGGCAGGGCACTTAGGGGTGACCAGGCCAGCAGGGGGGGGGGGGGCAGGTAGGGGCAATCAGGCCAGTACACAGAGGCAGTGAGGGGCAATCAGGCTGGTGGGGAGGGGTGGCAGTTAGGGGCTACTAAACAGGCAGGTGAGCGATTAGGAGCCAGTGGTCCAGGATTGTGAGAGGGATGTCTGACTGCTGGACCTCCCCCAAGGGGTCCTGGATTGAAGAGGGTGCAGGCTGGGCTGAGCAGACCCTCCTGCATGAATTTCGTGCAGTGGGCCTCTGGTATGTATATATATGATCTCATAACCAAGACAGAAATCCAAGTCTATTAGGTGTTAGTGTGGTGCTATTGTTACTTAAGTATAATTTCCCCAATTCTGTGTACAATAGCATGACCAATATCTGCAAATTAAACTGTGATACTTCTATTTATATAATTAGCCCTAATTAATTTTGACCATGCCAATGTGACATGTTATGGAAATTTAGGTTTAACTTTGCATCATCTTTCATTCCTGCATTTAACAAATACCTGCCAAGCTGAAACCGGTTTGGCTCAGTGGATAGAGCATCAGCCTGTGGACTGAAGGGTCCTGGGTTTGATTCCGGTCAAGGACATTACCTTGGTTAAGGGCATATTCCCAGTGTGGGGTGTGCAGGAAGCAGCTGGTCGATGACTCTCTCTCATCGATGTTTCTAACTTTATCTCTCTCCTTTCCTCTCTGTTAAAAAATCAATAAAATATATATACTTTTTAATATATATTTTATTGATATTTTACAGAGAGGAAGGGAGAGAGATAGAGAGCTAGAAACGTCGATGAGAGAGAAACATCGACCAGCTGCCTCCTGCACACCCCCCACTGGGGACATGCCCGCAACCAATGTACATGCCCTTGACCGGAATCGAACCCGGGACCCTTCAGTCCGCAGACCGATACTCTACTGCTGAGCCAAACCGGTTTTGGCAATATATATATATATATATATATATATATATATATATATATATTTTTTTTTTTTTTTTTAAATACCTGCCAAGCATCTCCTAAGTAGTATGCAGGAACTAAATGAAGTCCATGACAAGTTCTTAAGTTCAGAGAGCTTGTAGTCTAATGGGGTGATAGACAAGCAGATAGAGCAGTGGTCGGCAAGCTGCGGCTCGAGCCACATGTGGCTCTTTGGCCCTTTGAGTGTGGCTCTTCCACAAAATACCACGTACGGGCGCACATGTACAGTGTGATTGAAACTTTGGGGCCCATGCGCAGAAGTTGGTTTTCGGCTCTCAAAAGAAATTTCAGTCGTTGTACTATTGATATTTGGCTCTGTTGACTAATGAGTTTGCTGACCACTGGGTTAGAGGACAGAAAGCTAATAGCTGTGTAGAGATAGGCAGGTGAGGAATCTCAGAAGAGAGAGACATTGAAGTCCAACAGGGAGGTCAGCTCCCTGAAGTGAGTTTGCTAGATAAAAAGCACCTTTGACATTTCAGAAAAGTAAAAGTAGGAAGTGCCTCACAGAGCATAATACATGATACATCATTTTCCAACTGCTTTTCTTTGAAACGTGAAGTCCTAGAGGAACTCCCTAATTTGGATAAAAACCGGTTGTGCACCAAATAAATTGGAATATTGCTGAATGAGTCACTCCATGTAAGAGAAACATAGCAGGTCTCATGTTAGAGGCTCTGCACAATAGTTAAGAATATTTAACTCTGGCCCCAAATTCTTTGATCACCAAAATCCTTCCATTCCTACACTACTCCCCTACTGAACATAGTTTGGGAAATGCTTTTGTAAATATTAATAAATACACAGGCTAACAAGATGGATGTGGACATAAAATTATTAGATGGGCGAGAGAGATACACAGCTGGTTCATTAAGGGCCTTCTGAAATAAGCTAGTGAGTTTCAAGTTTATCCTAAAAGCTACAGGGAACTACTGTTTTAATCCAGGGTATTCATACCCTCACACCATCAGATCTGTGCTTTAATAGTTTCTTGAGCAGCAACTCAACCGGTGGATTTGTGACAAGTTCAGCTGCTGCTGCGGTCAAATGAGTGAAGAATAAAGAGAATAAAACCATGAGAATGGAGAGGGAAGAATGGAGTTGAAAGATATTAAGCATTTTCAAATTGAGGAGCTGTGCGATATACTCAATGTGAAGGCTAAGTTAAAAAAAAAAAAGAATATCAAGAGTGATTCTATTTTTGTTTGTTCATTTTTGTTTTTGTTTAAATAATAAGGATATGTCCGTACCATTTACCAAGTTATTGGTTACAGGAAAAAGAACAGGTTTTTCTAGAAGAGATGCTGAGTTCTCTGTTGGACATTTTCTGTTAAAGGTACTCTTACAATCTCCAGCAGTCTAGGGAAGCTGTGTAATTGGCAGGCAATTGGTTGTGTGTATCTGAGGACGAGCAGAGCTCTAGGAGAGAGATGAATCACTAGGAACCATCATCATGTTTGAAACAGTTATAACTGAATGGGGAAAAACCCAGCAGTCATATCTAGAATAAGATGATCCAAAACCCTGGAGCAAACAGCAATATTGAAGCGATGTAGTAATGGAAGACCCTACAAAGGGGGCTGCAGCAAAATAAACAGAGAAAGGAGGAGAAAATGAATTTTCAGTAGATCAAGCTGGAGACAGAGTGACCAATGAGGTCCAATAATAGTCCAGGCCAGAGATGCATGATGGCTTCAAATAAGAGTTGCAGTGTGATATGACACCAGGGAAATGCAAAAATAAATCCCCAGTGCGATAGCACTGTACAGTTATTAAAATGCCTACAATGAAAAAGACGGACATACCCAGGGCTGTCAAGGATGTGGAGCAGCAGGAACTATTACACACTGCTGATGAGGATGTAAAATGGCACAGCCACATTAGAAAACAGGTTGGCCAATTCTTAAAAGGCTAAATACACACCTACCCTATGAACTGGGCATTCCACTCCTAAATATTTCCCAAGACATATGAAAGCATGTTGTCACATAAAGACTTGTACCAGAATGTTCATAGCACTTGTATTTGGGATGCTCAAAAAAAAAACAGAAAAAAAACTTAAACATCCATTATAGGTGAATGGATATACTAATTGTTGCATGCCCACACAATGGAATAATATTTAGCAATAAAATGATAAAAATGTAATATGCACATAACATGGATGAATATCAAAATAATCTGGCTGAAAGAAAGCAGACAAGAGAGCATTCATGTAAATTACATAGAAAATGTAAAACTAACCTGTAGTTCCAGAAAGCAGAGAGAGGCTTCTTTTGGGTGGGGTTATATGTAGGGAGGAAGGATGGCAAAGAGGCATAAAGAATCATTTGGAGTGATGGATACGTTCATTCTCCTGATTGCAGGCAAATTCTACTATGTCAATTCTACTTTGGTAAAACTGTTTTTAAAATAGGACAGATATTAGTTATTTAAGAGCTGAAATTAATAAGACTTTCTTGTTTTTCCTAATTGATTAAGATATTATATAAGTATCCTTATCACCCCATTGCCCCACACACACACCCCACTCATGCCCTCTCCCCCCTGATATTTGTGTCCATTGGTTAGGTTATATGCATGCATACAAGTCCTTTTGTTTGATCTCTCCCCCTTACCCCTACCCTCCCCTACCTTCCCTCTGAGGTTTCATGGTCTGATAGATGTTTCTCTGTCTCTGGATCTGTTTTTTGGTCATCAGTTTATGTTGTTCATTATACTCCATCAATGAGTGAGATCATGTGATATTTGTCTTTCTCTGACTGGCTTATTTCGCTTAGCATGCTCTCCAGTTCCATCCATGCTGTTGCAAATGGTAAGAATTCCTTCTTTTTTACAGCAGTGTAGTATTCCATTGTGTAGATGTACCACAGTTTTTTAATCCACTCATCTGCTGATGGGCCCTTAGGCTGTTTCCAAATCTTAGCTATGGTAAATTGTGCTGAGATGAACATGAAGGTGCATATATCCTGTCTGATTGGTATTTCTAGTTCCTTGGGATACATTCCTAGAAGTGGGATTACTGGGTCAAATAGGAGCTCCATTTTTAGTTTTTTGAGGAAACTAGTAGGACTGCTTTTGATTCATGAGGAGAAAGTCAGGATGAGTATAATTTAGAAGATTGAATGGGGGTTATAGTGTCACCAAATAAAATAAACCATTCAGATTTGGGAGTAAAAAGATCACCATTTTGATTTGGAATATGTTTTGTTTGAAGTCCTGAGAAGGTGTACAGATTATGATGCCTCACCTGTTGAAGGTGGATTTTTAGGCAAAAATCAAGTTTGGGTATATATTTGAGTTGTCATTATCTAGCAGCAGATATAAATTTGAGGTTCCCCTGATAGTAACACCTAAGAAGTGGCCAAATGAAGGCACCTTAGGAAACATGAACACTTCAGAAGTGTTCAAACAATAGGTCCAGAATGGAGACTGAGAATGAAGTTGGAAATGGTAGAGAAGCAGGAGAGTTTGGCATAGTGGAAGCCAAAAGAGGAAACTTCCCAGGAGGAAGGAGATGTTAACAATATCAGATATTGTGTAGATGTGGACCAAGATAAGGACAAAAGCACTCATTGGATTTGGATGTAGGGAGGTCACTTGGATTTTGGCAAGATCACATCCCACAGATAGGGTAGAAATAGGAACTCAAATAAGGCTCCAGATGTGTGGGTCATTGCTCCTGTTCAGTAATCTGATTAGTTCTTTTACATGAATTACTCTCAACTAGTTGTTAAAAGTACTATCCCTTAAAATTCAAATGCTTCCTTCAGTAGGCATTCTCCACCTTCTCTGAGAGACAGTTAGTAGAACCATCGTCTACCACCAATGGAAGTTTGCCAGGTCTCCCAAGTGCATTGAGATGCCTACAAGGTTGAGAAAGATCATTTAAATTTTTACTGGACTCAGAGAGGAGAAAAAAAATTACCAAAGTAAAAACAACTCGTTTAATAACAACTCAGCATTGACTGTAAAATGCTGGTTAAGCCTTTACTCTGTGTCTAGTAGTTAAAAAAAAACAAAAAAAAACAACCTTATTTCCCCGCTTACCCATAAATGATGTCTGAACTCATCAACACTGAAATTATATGGTAATAGCTATCCTGTGCGGGAAAGAAATAGGGCGGCATTTGGTTGCAGTAACCATTTCATTGCTGTCACTCGTGGAGGATAGAGGAAAGCCCGGCCTTTAAATCAGTGAAAATATGCCATCCTATGTCTCTCCACCGGAATTAACGCTTGGGCCAGTGAGTTTCAATTCAATTGTATTTCTGCTCCTTAATCAGTTTTTCTTAGAATGTCTTCTAAAAATGTATATATTCGCTCAGGGATAAGGAGCAAAACTACCTCCAGTCACTGGCTTGCCTGAGATAGAGGCAGAATCTCATTTTCACAGACACTATTAGAATATGTGCCAGGTATGTAGAAAGAGACTATTTTTATGTTCCAGTCAACAGCCTCATAGGAAAACATCTTTGCAGAGCTGAATAAAAAAGGAATATGTAAGGAAAAGTCTCGGAAACATTTTATTTATTTATTTATTTATTTATTTATTTATTTATTTAAGCCACCAGTCAGGTCAAAAATAGATGTGCATATGAAATGAATACGTTTATAAAAATAGTTAAATTTCAAAATCTTAATTTGCTAAATATTTTTAACAAAATGGTTATTTTTTAGGGCTTGTTGTTGTTTGTTTGTTTGTTTTTATAAAACTCTGCTTTGAGAATTTGAGTTCTTACTAGCTTTGGGTATTTTATTTTGGCCATTTTGAAAGGCTTTTATGTTTGGTTTTATCGAAGATATTTCTGTTTGGAATGGTAGAACAACAGATTACAGTGGAATTTGGAGGTTGATATTTTGTTTCCCAAAGAACACTATTCTAGAGGATGAGAGGTTGTGGGAAAATAATAATGTTCCCTGGTCAGATAAATGTAGAAAATACTTCTGGCTCTGTGTTCCTGTTGGAGCAATGACCTTGCTTATCAGCATGTTGAAAGAACTGGGCAGACATAAACCCAAGATATATGTTTAATTTTTCCTAATCCAGTGTGTATCACATTTAGTTGGACCAAGAACATTTAAGAAACTAGCTTTCCAAAGAACAACTGTTTAGAGATGCCGTTATAATCCATTTTGTTCAAATCGCCATTTTCAGACCTTTGCTAATTCAGATCGTATATCCAGCAAAAAACTTGGAGGCCAAACCTGTCATGTTAGTGAACTAATGTCTCAGTATGCATCCAGGAGCCAAAATACAGAATGTGAAGCAAAGTCTGGGCCTGAGCAAATACTGTGGTGAGAAACCACATCATCCAGAAAGAGCCTTGCTTGACTCTTCAGACTAAAGGGAGGTAATAAGAGAGAAGAGGGTCCCATCCACTGGCTGAACTTTTCTCCTTTCTGAATCCGTATGCTCATCATATTAGAAATACTTCTAAGGCCTGAGATTAAAGCAATAAGGCCTGAAGACCATACCTCTCAGCATCCTTCATCTAAAACGTAATTTACAATGAATGTGGACCCCCTTGTCTTGAAAAACCAATGTTCCCATCTCTCTACGTTCGCACACAACCATCCCGTCCACGTGATTTTGTGGATGAAATGAAGCTCCAGGATGTGTGTGGATACTGAAACGTACAGGAAGAGCCACAGATTCGGTGTATTAATTATTTAACTCCTAATTAGATGTTTACCTATTATTAATTAATTCTCTTAGTTTATTTTCTAACTATTTATCTATATTACAGAAAACTATGTCAGATGTTTATTCGATGATCATTTATCTAAACTTCTGTCTTTTCTATTGATTGGTTTGCCTTCATTTGTGCTCAGGATATTATTTTCACACTCTGTGAATAGCTTAATAATGTATTTTATTGATGTTTTTGTTTCTGCAATTATTCAATAGTTGCATAGAGTACAAATGTTTGAGAAAGTCGATGTTAATTTGAGAATCAAAGTAAATTTATCTTTCCCAAGTAACAGTGATGATATATAAAGATGTGGTCGGTAAGGCTCAACTAAAAGGTTAAACTTTTCTCTCTTTTACAGCCAACATATCAATTATAGATATAGATACTAACCAGGAGGAGAACATAGCAACTTCATCTTCTGGAAACAACTTTGGTCTTGATTTGAAAGCAGATGACAAAATCTATTTTGGAGGTCTGCCAACACTGAGAAACTTGAGGTAATTTAGTGTATCTTCAGAACTAAGGATTACATTTTAATTAAGTAGCCGCCATGCTCACTCAAGTTCTGAAGTTTAATTACAACAGAATGTCATAGAACCTTAGCTGCAGAAAGGCCTGATCATGTTGCATGTTAGAACAACACCGGGATTTAGAAACCAAAGGATTAATTTGATATCTTAGTTAAAAGATATGAAAAGAATTATAGAAGTAATTAAAGGTGGAAATTACTGGAGATCTCGTGATTGTTCTCCTTGCATATTCCCTGGAGATAATGGCACGCTGACATTGCTTAGTGTCCTGAAAATTACTCTGTTCCAGGATCCTGGGAGTGTCACCTATCTTATTGCTAAGCATTAGCAGGATAAGGGGTATGCGAGCTTTCACAGGTGCCTAATGCTAAAGCTACATTAGTTATTATCATGCCCATGCCCAACTTTTTTTTTTAATTTCACATGATTTTTAGATTGTAGGATGGGACAATATAATGATCTCATAATTTACTAAGTTCAAAAAAATAAATGCAAGTGACTAAAAATGTTAGAAAATATTTCATGTGATATTTAGTTAATTTACTGCTTGTTACAAAAACAGCTTATAAGAAATAAATATTATGGAGTAATTGGTGCTTAATGAATGTTAAATGAATTTAATTAAAATTGGATAAATTAATCAACAAAATGCCTTATATGTGTAACTCGTGGACACAGACAATAGGGTTGTGTTGCTTTGTTTAGTTCATTTTTAATGGCTAAACAGTCCAGTTTAGGTTCTACTATTCTACAAAGACATCTTATAGTTGGAAAGCTCTAAGAATAACTGAATGTACGGTGGTCGGTTATTTACAAATTGTACAAGTGCACAATGGAACTTCAGTCTTGTTTTCTGATAGCTAGCATGCAGACCAAGGCTTACGCTTTTCCCTGTATCTGAAATCAGACCAGGCAACTGTATAATTACCAGTCTTTCAACAGTACAACTTGACAAGCTTTGTGGTGCAAATAAACAGATTCCTCAGACATCTACATTATAAGGTTTTTGTGTCTGGTCAGAAAAATCCTCGCAGAGCACATGTATTTGAATAGTGCCATAGTTATTTGTTATTCAACAAGTGTTTGTTGAGTATCCCTTATAGCATAGCAACACTTGTGCATTTTTCTACTCATAAAGTTGCATACTTTAAAAATTCATATTTCAAGATATACATTTTCTAAGGGAATAGTATGGGAAATGGTCATCTTTGGATTCTAATTACACTCTGGTCAAGGGCCTACATCTGTTTTCTGTTCTGGTAGTTTTTAAATTCCTTTCCTTTGAAGATCCCTGTGAGATGCTTTTAAGAAAGATTTATGATTAAAGTTTATGTTACTAAATGAAAATGCAACGATAAGTAAATTGTGTTCTTTTTTTCCCTCTTTCCTTTGACCTAGTATGAAAGCAAGGTAAACTTTACATTTATGCATGACTTCCTCAAGTGCATGGGTTGGGTAAATGTGGCTTGCTAGAGAAAGCAGCAGTGCAGAAGCAGAGCGACAGCAATGCAGCTTTACTCGTGGTATATTTCATGAGCAAGTAGTGCATCCTGAGATAGTCCTCATGCTGCTCTTTGCTCACAAAGACGCTGCTGCTTACCCACCCTCAATTGAGCTACACCTGGACTTGGTTTCACCAGCCAGGATGATGGGATTTGCTCTGCTTACTTGTTCAACCGCCAGCGCACAGCGCCCCCTGGTGCCCACAGTCAGCAGCACACGCGCGAGGGGCAGCTAGCTGGTCAGGGTTATGGGCACTGTCTAGCTCTGGGGAAAGAGTCAAAGCAGTCTCTTGAGTCGACCCAGAACTCTACTCTCCCCAGTACCACGCTGTCTGCTGGAAGATCAGCCCATGCTCCCACATGCTTAGCACTGCCTTGTTGCTTTTTGCCAGCCTGCAAGTACGCAAACGTTTACACAGCCCTTGAACCTCTTGGCAAAGCTGCTTATGTGTTGCCATGTTTACTTGGAATTAGTTCTGGAGCCGGATAAAAGAAATCTCTGGAAATAGTGGTTACTACAAGTGTTAGCATTAACGGTGAGGAAGTTTGTGAGCAGTGCCCTTAGCTTCTCAGGGGCATTTTAATTCCTGCTTGATGAGAGGCGGTAGCACAAAAGCTGTTAGCAGCAGCCCCTGTCAGTGGCCAGTCAAGCTCCGGAGATAGGAAGGCTGGCTCATGCTGGCTAGAACTCAAAATTTGGCATTTCAGAGATGAACGGTTCTGAAAAGGAGATAATGAAGCCAAACTGATTGATCCAAGTAATGTTTAAGGCAAAAATCTAGACTTTTAATTCCAAAACTAAACATGTAGAAATGAAAGTGTAAAAATAAGCCATCCAAGTTGTTCTATGAGGGTGCTGGAATGAGACCAGTGGAGCTGTGTGCTGAGACAGCTAAACCGCAAGGGCTGGCGTTCAGTGGAAATGCACGCTAATGAAACTCCGGAGTGACACCACGTCGCTTTGTAACTTTGCCTTTGAGGCAACCAGATGAAACAGAGGCCTGTGGTTACCATTAGAAGTCTGATCAACATATGTGATGGTTTATCCCCTGAGATTTTCATAGTATTGAGCTTGCTAAGTCAGTGCGTTTTGAAATGGTTCTTTGTATGTCCATGAAACAATGAACTCCATACCTTATAGGAGTGATTTTCTTTTATTGATAAGACCTCTGAAAACCGGTGATAATCAGTCTCCCTCCAAAGGGGAAATAAGGAAACAAGTGAACATTGCAAATGAAACTTGCCCATTTCCTCCCCATATACAGTAAGAATATAAGCAAGGTCCTCACCCTCCGATTGGGCATGTTCCACATAATAACCAACTAGCTGAACAGAGGGGAAAACCTTAGGAACAAGGGGAAATGATCAAAAGAAATAAAGCAGTTCCAGAGAGAGAGAGAAACCAGGACAAATACCTGGCGTGACATACATCACCTGATCTACACTGCCAGGGTCTGTGTTTCTTCTCCGCCTGTTTTTCCTCATGCCCATTTATTTTTTATAAAGATTTAAAAAAAAGGAAACCATAGGACCTTATGTGTTTTAGTGTTAATTGGATGTTTTTACAGATACAAAAACTTATTCTTTTTTTATTATTATTACTATAGACCTGCACCATGCAATATGGTGGCCGCTAACCACAGTCGCTATTGAACTGTAAACTAAACAGAATTAAATAGTGATAATCAGTGTCTCATTCACGTAAGCTACATTTCAAGTGCTGGTAACGACAGGTGGCTGGTAACTGACTGACCAATGCAGAGCAAGGTGCTTCCCGCATCACAGGAAGTCCTAGTGGCCAGCACGGCTGTAGGCTAAGTCAAGAAGGTTCATTGTTTTTGACATACTACTAATTGTATTCAGCACTTACTATGTGCTAGGATGTTTATCCCTTTTTTAAAAGGTAGTAAGCTAAAGGTAAACTCCAAGTGTCATCTGGAGTTTTCAACTTCACTGGAAAAAAAATATAGAAGGCTTTGTGCCTTCAGTTGCTTTATTTTGTTATTGTTTCAGTATAGAATAGAACTTTGGGGTCAATCTGCAAATCCTACTTTTAAGTATGATTTTTTTAAGACTGTGTGATCCAAAGAATGTTTCTTAAGCTTTTAGCTAAAAAGCGTTCAAGACAAATATAATATTTCTTACTTTTTAGGTATACCCCTCCACCAAAAAAAAAAAAAGTGTATCAACGAGAGACATGCTTTATTTTTGAAATAAATGTTTCCAGATTTTTCTTCCTAAATTTTGAGCAATATTTTATTTAGCTTTTTTGGTTATGTGGTTTGATTATGCCACCTACACAAAACTGTCTGCTCTTTGGTGAAGAAAGAAATACAGCTCATTATGCTTAGTCAGTTCATTCCTGAACCTTGTGCTATTGAAATGCCGTGGGTAAGATTATTTTTCAAAAGGAGAGGAAGACTGATTACATAAAGATTGCTTCTCAGGATGGCATTAACATCCACTTACTCCAACCAGTAGAAAGAGGAAGCGTGGTTTGCTGGGCACACGTGTGTGCGTATGCACAGTTTGACAGACAAGCACTTGCCTGTGCATCAGTTTGCTCTACTGGCTTGTGTCCTGTAGTCACAGACGCTACACTGCCCTTGCCCTAATAATGCTGCCTTTGTTTTCCATGTAACCTTTCAACAGGCCAGAAGTAAATTTGAAGAAATACTCTGGCTGCCTCAAAGATATTGAGATTTCAAGAACTCCATATAATATCCTCAGCAGCCCTGATTATGTTGGTGTTACCAAAGGATGTTTGCTGGAGGTTGGTTGGTTTTTATTGGCTTCCTAAGTACATTTGTATCAGATTTCACTTACTTAGTTTGGGTGCTCTTTATAGGGACCAATCCCTTGTTATTATGTTTTAAATTCCTATTGACCCTCGTCTTGTCTATGTGTAGATGATAAAGCAAGATTGAAGCACTTCTATAAATAACTATAATCAACTGAGTTTAGGAGATGACATTTTGCAGTCCCTAAATTGTGAGCCAATTTCCCACATATCTCTACAGATAATGTACTTTTAGCATTAATCTCTTTTCTGGTTCTTTCTTCATTTGCGATGCTACTTTCCCCTTTTCCTCGTTTTTGTCATCTATTTTAGATTTATTTTATCTTTATGTGTTGAATCCAGCTTGTCTGAAGTGTGTTAGGAGCTTACACAAAAAGCTAGTAGTAATTTATGCCATCATCATTACTGCATCGCATCTTGTCTGCAGCTTGGAAGACAAACCTCCTTTTCTTTGAAAATGGCACGAACTGGGAAGCGCCAAAAATCTTTACCTTTGACATGACTGCCAAGTCCTTTGTTATCAGCCACCTTCAGTGTCTTCTCTTTGTTGCCAAAGCAGCCCAGCAGCCCCTTGGTTCCACTTGACCAGTCTGCCCTGATTTCCAATCGGTGCTATCCCATAGGAGAGAGAACCACAGGTCCCAGCTCAGCTCTCTTAAAATATCTACAAGCAAGAGGCCCAACAGTCATTAGCAAATATTAGTAAGAATGTTATGGGAATTCTAAAAGGGATGCGCTTGTTTGCCAAATCAGTTAAATATGTCATTCTTATAAAATCGTAATTACCCTGATATGACACATTATTCATTTAAGCTACTTCCTCCAATTAAAGTTATTTTAAAGCATGATGGTGGGAAATGAAGAGAGAACAGGGAAAAAGAGAAGAAAAATGAATGCATCACATAGCCATAAGGTTTAGAGTCTGGCACAGAATGTTCAGGGTCTTGGTTGTGCATGCATAGATATAGGCTCCAATTTGCAATTAGCCGTAGACATCCATCCTGAGAAGTTTGGGCATAAGGAAAAAGAAGATGCACACAGGGTTGAATTTCTAAGAATCCATACTGGCCTCTCAAAGTTTTTCTGAGAGTTTTAATCTTCCAAAGCCGAAGCCTCATTCACATGCGGAAGATATATACATGCGGATGGAAAACTGTCAAGAAAATGAATGGCTGATATGTGTGGAAATGATCATTCTGTGAAGGCACTTTTCAGTAACCGGGAATTATTTTGCACCTAAAATATGAGGTAGAAATTGGATGTGGATAAATATTGAAAAGTCTGCACAGGAGTTTTAGCTGAACTATCCAAAGCTCTATGTTTTGAAAATTGACATAGAAAATAGATTATATATTTTACAATACCAGTGTCACTTAACTGGAACTGAATCGCTATGGGGATAAATACTCTGCCTTAAAGGATTCCTTATTTCTATTCTAGCAAAATACAGGACTTTCAAGATGAGCATTTTAAGCACTCTAAATGCCCAAATACCTGGACTTGCTTAAATTAGCCCTAACATATTCATGAAGGGAATTCCTCCTGCCATTAAAAATGATGATTAGCCCTGGCCAGTGTGGCTCGATTGGTTGGGTGTTGTCCCATGCACTGAGAGGATGCTGGCTTGAGTCCCGGTCAGGGCACATGCCTGGGTTGCAGGCTCGATCCCCATGGGGAGGCGTGCCAGAGGCAGCTGATCAATGACTGTCTCTCATCTATGATGTTTCTATCCCTCTCTCCCTTCCCCTTCCTCTCTGAAATCAATAAAAGCATATTTAATAATAATAATAATCATTTCTGCTTTATATAAAAATTTCTAGAATAAAAACAGGTCAGAATTTGTATTTTAACCCAAACTACTCAGAAATTGTATGTTAGAGAGCGATATGGGATTTCTTCCGTTGCTTTTAAGCTCTCTACATGACTATGGATCTTGATTCTTTCTAAAAGGACCATGTATTTCACCGAAACCAGTTTGGCTCAGTGGATAGAGCATAGGTCTGCGGACTGAAAGGTCCCAGGTTCAATTCTAGTCAAGGGCATGTACATTGGTTGCAGGCACATCCCCTTAAGGGGGTGTGCAAGAGGCAGCTGGTCGATGTTTCTCTCATTGATGTTTCTAGCTCTATCCCTCTCCTTCCCTCTCTATAAAAAATCAATAAAACATATTTTAAAAACAATAAAAAAGACCATGTATTGCATAACATTGTATGTACTGAGGAGAGTGTGTGAAACAGATGAATTAATCTATTTTCTTTCTTTTCACTCACAGAATGTGCACACGGTTAGCTTCCCCAAGCCTGGCTTTGTGGAGCTGGCCCCCGTGCCCATCAGTGTGGGAACTGAAATCAACCTGTCCTTCAGCACCAAGAACGAGTCTGGGATCATCCTCCTGGGAAGTGGAGGGGCACTTCGGAGGAAACGAAGGCAGACTGGACAGGTATCCTCACACCCAGTTAATGATTCATCTTCCCCAATGCTTGTATCAAACAATTGGTTTACAAAGGGATTAGCGAGGCATTCGGGGTTTATAAATTGCACTCATATTTTTAGATTTGCATTATTCCCGCTATCATCTTCTTAGGACAATTATTTCTGCTATTATTTTCCTACGGGTCAATTCCAGGTGTAGTCATGCTTATATTTGCACCTGTGTTTCCTACGGGTTCATCATATGCATAGATAAAGAAGGAAAGCTTAAGATATATTCAGATGATACTAAATCTTCTCTTGTCTCTACGTCCAGGTCCTTATCAGATCTGTAGCTACCCAGCTCGGGCCCCTTAAATTTAAATTTCTTCCAGGATTAGTTTCTCAGTTTCATTAGCCAACACGACGCAGTCCATTGGAGCCTAGCCTGCCTTGAACAGCCATTTCACAGAAGAGGAAATGGGAATAACCCAAAAACCTATTTTATAAAAGTTCAACTTCAGTTGTAATGGGGGAAATGCAATTTCAGACCGCACTGGACTTTATACCCACTAGGTTGGTAAAACACTTAGAAATATGATAATACCAAGTATCAGCTAGATATGGATCAAAGGGGGTCCTAAATCACTACTGGTAGAAAAAGTAGGTTGTCACAGCCACTTTGGAAAACCATGTGGCATGCATGACCTTGTAAAGTTGAACATGTGCACTCTCTACAAGCCAGCCATTTCACTAGCCCCACATTCTTGCACATTTGCATGGTGAGATGTGAACAAGTGTGTTCATAGAGCATTTTTGATAACAGCACAAAAACTAGAAACAAGCCAGCTGGAGAACAGATTAACTCTGGCACTTTTATATAATGGGATAGTAATCAGTATAAAAAAAGAAAAAAATATATAACATAACAGCATAGATGAATCTTAGAAACTAAATAGATTTTTTTAAATGCACTATATACTGTATAACATCATTTTTATAGATTTCTAATAGGTTGATAATATTAACCAACCTATTGTTTATAGGTATACATGTGAATTTTCAAAAATAATTTTTTAAAAGCAAGGGAACAAAATCCATGGTAACAAATATTGGCTAGGATGTAGAGAAAAGGGAACTTTTATGTACTGTTGGTGAGAATGTAAATCGGTACAGCCACTACAGAAAACCATATGGAGGCTCCTAAAAAAAATGAAAAATAGAACTGTCATATGATCCAGCAATTTAGTTATGGGTATTTAAACAAAAGAAAGAAAAACAGCCATGAAAAATATATGCACCCCCATGTTCATTGCAGCATAATTTACAATAGCCAAGATATAAAACCAAGTTAAGTATTCATCCATAGATGAATAGATAAAGAGGTTGTGGCATATATATAGCTAGATAGATATAGATATTCCTGTTTATAGATACTCCTATATGTAAGATATTCCTATTTTAAATATGTAGATATTCTTATTATATATATATATTCCTGTAATATATATTTCCCATATAATATATATATTATATATATGTATGTGTATATATATATATATATATTATATGTACACACACACACACACACACACACATACACACACACGTTTTTGTGTGTGTGTGTACATATAAAATTTTGTCACTTCCATGGATGGAACTTGAGGGCATTATGCTAAGTGAAATAAGTCAGAAAGATTAATACTATATGATGTCACACATATGCTGAATCTAAACAAAACAAAGCAATGAGCTCATAGATACAGAGAACAGATTGGTAGTTGCCAGAGGCAGGGTGTGCAAAATAGGCCAAATACGTGAAGGGGGTCCAAAGGTACCTACTTCCAGTTATAAAACAAATTAGTGCTCGGTGCACAGGGGAGGGGTGTCCCTCAGCCTGGCCTGCACCCTCTCCAATCTGGGACCCCTTGGGGGATATCCGACTGTCACAGGGACCGGGCCTAAACCAGCAGTCACGCATCCCTCTCACAATCCAGGACCGCTGACTCCTAACCACTCACCTGCCTGATTGCGCTAACCACTGTGCATGCTGGCCTGCTTGCCCCCAACTTCCCCCTCACCAGCCTTCTCACCCCCAAATGCCCCCCCTTGCTGGCCTGATCACCCCCAACTGCCCCCCCTGCTGGCCTGATCACCCCCAACTGCCCTTCCTTCCTGGCCTGATTGCCCTTCACTGCCTCTGCCTCGGCCCTACCACCATAGCTTTGTCAGGAAGGTCTCCTGGTCTTATTAGCATATCACCCTTTTATTAGTATACATAAGCCATGTGGATGTAACATACAGCACGGTGACTATAGTTAGTAATACTGTATCACATATTTGAAAGTTGCTAAGGAAGCGAATCTTGAAAGTTCTCATCAGCCCTAGCTGGTTTGGCTCAGTGAATAGACCATCAGCCTGTAGACTGTGGGCTAAAGGGTCCCGGATTCGATTCCAGTCAAGGGCATGTGCTGGAGTTTTGGGCTCGACCCTCAGGAGGGGGTGTATAGGAAGCAGCCTATCAATGATTCTCTCTCATCATTGATGTCTTTATCTCTTCCACTCTCCTCCTTTCTCAAATCAACAAAAATATATTTTAAAAAATAATTCTCATCACACACAAAAAGTATATACCTCTATATGACAATAGATGTTAACTGCACCTATTGTGGTGATCATTTCAAGTGCAGTGTATACAAATATTGTCATTATGTTGTATACCTGAAAGTAGTATAATGTGGCATGTCAGTTCCTCCTCAACTGAAAACAAAGAAGAGGAAGAGAGAGTGGTCTCTAAGCGCAGGCCTGTGAGAACACGATGACAGGTGGCTGTTCGTGAACCAGGAATTGGGTTCTCACCACAACATGACCATGTGGCGCCTGACCTCAAACTACAGCCTCTAGAACCCTGAGAAAATACATTTCTATTGTTTAAGCCAAACAATAAAAATAAAAAATAAAAAAAGCAAGGGAATAAAATTCATGTTAGGGGGCTACCTCTCGGTCAGAGAAGCTGGGAAATGGGATTGGAAAGCATCTCAGAGGAAAAGCAAAATATTGTTTTTCAACCTAAGTGGTAGATTTTTCAGGTATTCGTTGAATTCTAAGTTGTGATGTGTGTCCCTTGCATTGTGAGAAATATATCAAATAGTCATAATAAAAACAGTTTTTGAAGAGTAGAGGGAGAGAAAAAATGTGTTATTTCATCTCATTCCTAGCTGCCCATAAGCACTAAATACATAAAAATGTACGTGCACTCCTAAATTCTTTACCTTTTAATCCTGAAACGTAAAATTCTTCCCTCGCTACTCCAAATCATAAGCTAGTTGTAATAAGAGGACCAGACAAAACACTCTGAACCAGACTTCCACTGAAGGACATTTGTCAAATGGTTAAGCACCAACGGTTGGTCCACATTTCTCCTCAACAAGGACTAAATAAATGGACTTGAATCACCAGCTTCCAGGATAGTTCTTAAAAAGAGAACAGGATGCTATTAAAACAATTTAAAGGAGACAATACTAATGACTATAGTGCAGAGTAGATTAGAAGTCACATGTTAATGATTCAACATGTTAGTGATAATGAATAGTTAGCTGTTAAAAGCTCATTGCAAATGCTGTCTGAAAGAGGAAACAAGGCCAAATATTCCTGCCTGATGTAGAAGCAATGCTGGTTGCATTCACATACTTTATTTTTTCCAAGCTGACAGTCTTGACACCCATAGAGTTGTCTGTGATGATGTTCTGCTGAAGGAGTTTGAGACTAATTGAGTGAGTCGTTTGCAATGGCCCTTTGATGGATGGTGAGCGCTGGTCCGATCCGCTGGCCATTTTGTGTTGGACACACAGCCGTAGAGACAACGTGGTCCCTCCGTGGACACCCGATGTGAGGTCACACGCCTCCATCACCACGGGTGACTGGTGGAGGACCGAGTGACCGGTGTGCAGCAGGTGCCTGTGCTTCATATGAAAAAAGCACACGTGGCCTCAGCTTTGGGGGACGGGGCCTGCGTTCCAGCTCCCTGGGGTTCCTAATCTGATCTCTAAGCAGTCCTGGTTGCTATAGTAACGGCAGCCAGAAGAAAGCAGGCATGTTTGTGGATGGAAAAAAAAATTGTCTCCCTTCTTCCTAAATGAGGGAGACAAGTTACATGTAGGTGATAGCCATCTATTCCCCCAGCTCAGGGAAACACACTGACGTCTACGCACTGGAAATGCCCTGAGGTTGGGAGTCAGACCGGGTTCCCAGGAGCCGGCTGTCCACTTGGGAATGGAAGGGAGAGGGGGGTTTGGTCGGCACCCTTTGTTTCCTGGTGGGTTCTGTGAGTTAGAGACCCACACAGCCTGCAGACCTGATGCGGTCTGGATCGCAAATCAGCTTTGCAGAGGTTTCGGCATCCGTCCGCCCCCTTTGCACACCACCTGGCAGGCAGAAACAAACGGTAAATGATTAAAAAGCTGTTTCCAGCTGCTTTCAATACTGTTGCTTCAGAAAATATGGAGTCTTCACGGAGCAGGTGAATCTGCCGCCCTGTCAGGGAACCTCTAAAAGTCGAGGGTGGCATTCCTCTTTAACCTGGGACCACCCTTTGTTTGCATTGCAGGCCTACTATGCGATCTTCCTGAACAAGGGCCGCCTGGAAGTGCATCTCTCCACGGGCGCGCGGATCATGAGGAAAATTGTGGTCAGGCCGGAGCCGAGTCTGTTTCACGACGGGAGGGAACACTCCGTCCACGTGGAGAGAACCAGAGGGTAACGGTCGCCCCGGGGACCCCCTGCCTCACCCACACGCACCCCGCTCTGCAGCAGCGCTGGCCCCGGCTGGGCCCCTGTGTGCGCGGGCGGGCGATGCATTTCTTCTCTGCCTTTCCTACTCACAAACCTCATTTGCCTGGGCCCTTAGGAGTTCCACTCTTAACATTTTTATTCTGTGCCATTCTCCTCTCCTCTCCACCTTGGGGAAAGAGCAAATGTATCTTCTGAAGCTGCCGATGAGACAGGTCCCCCCTCGGCGCCCCCCGGCTATTCCCTCTTCCAATAAGGTATGCACACAGCGAGCCGCAGCCTCCGGCAGCTGCTATTGCATCAGGTTCCAAAGCCGCGATGGCAGCTGCTTAGAAACCCGTCACCGACCCGGAGCGTGCAGGGGCTGCAGGGCCCACTGAGCACTGCTGTGCGCATGCCTCACCCTGTCCCCCCCCGGGCGTGCGGGGTCCCTGCAGAGTGGCTCTCTGAGGGAGCGGCGGGGAGGGGGAGAAGGGAGAGGCGGCTGTCCTGCCATCGGGTGTGGAGGCTGCCTCTGTGGAGCCCGTGCTTCCCACCCTGAGTCAGGGAGCCAGATACATACATAATGCTGTAAGCTGAGCTCTCATTTCCTTGGAATTTCCTCGTAGTCTCTTTATTGGGAAAGTCGCCTGTGTTTGCCACCCAAATATGTATTATATGACAGCTCCGAGTGGTCATTTCTGTAGTAGTTCACTTGGAGACAAAGAAAACAGAAACCCGGGGGGTGGTTAGACCTCCACACCGGCAGTCCGTGTATTAGATTGCAGACACGGAAAGAACCGGAAATCAAATCTGAAACCCGAGAACACAGAAAATACCGTTACATGCGGCACAAGTATGAATCTGCAGCACTTCAGAGAAGAGGCTATTCTATAAAGACCTACATGTTCCAATCATCCTCTTGTGTGAATAGCAGTTTGGATAAGTATTAACCATGTCTTATCTTTGCCCAACTTCTTTGGCTCAGTGGTTGAGCATCAACCCCATGAACCATGAGGTCATGGTTTGATTCCTGATCAGGGCACATGCCTGGGTTGCGAGCTCCATCCCCAGTAGGAGCTGTGAAGGCGGCAGCCGATCAATGGTCCTCATTGACATTTATATCTTCTCCCCCTCTCCCTTCCTTTCTCTGAAATCAATAAAAACATTTTTAAAGGATTTCTTATCTCCTAAGTAAATGATTCAGCTTTCCTTGGCTCGCATTTTTGTTATTATACAGAGCTTTAAGTCGTGAGCTGCATTGATGCTAAGCATTCTTCCAGAGTGTCTACTGACTGAGATGTTTAGAAACCATGATGAAGACAAATGAGGGATCAATATTCGGACAGAGTAAAAACTTTTACTAATGTAATAGCCAGATAATGCAGTCATGGTCTCTGAAGAGAAATGCAGACTGGATTTCCTCATTTGGGAGTGCCGTAAGGTACTGAGTTCACTAGCACGTGTCTTCCTCAGCAGATTTCAGGTTCTTTGCCAAACTGCAATCCTTCTCATTGACGGAAGGACTTTTTAAAGGCTTTAACTTTAAATAATTCTCATAAGCAAACACAGATTTCAGGAATACAGTTGACCCCAAATCATCCAACATGTCTTAGTTTGCAGAGAAAGGATTCTGACATTTCCCAAGTGCATCACCATATTGCACTTAGGTGTCCTTTTAACAGGTGTTTCTTCAAGACAGGCATTTTATTATGCCAACCTCACAGCTGTTGGCCATCAATCCAACCTTTATTTGATTAAGCCGAGTGTATAGTACATCACTGAAAGCGGATCATTCAGTTAATTGGCCATATAAACAAACAGTTTTGCCATTCTCTGTTAATTAAAGGATAATGCATTGGACATATTAGTGCAGTCACTGAACTCATTGGCATAACAAGAACATATTCGCTATCCTAGCGTCTCGTTCAGCACTCTAAGGTCAAAAACAATCATCCCCTACCCAGTAAGCAAGAGCTGCAATTAACTGATTAACCAGAGATCCCTAATGTTCCTGAGACCTCCACCTAAAAACATGTTCAATGCTTCATACCTATGCTATAGCATGTTCTGAGTCAAATACTAGACAAAGTATCTTTAAATGTTCTAAATGTATGTGAGATCTGTATTAATATCATTTCATTAGAGATGAGGAAATAGGCAAAACTGGTTTGGCTCAGTGGATAGACCGTCGGCCTGCAGACTGAAAGGTCCCGGGTTCGATTCCAGCCAAGGGCATGTACCTTGGTTGCATGTACCTTGGTTGAGGGCACATCCCCAGTAGGGGGCGTGCAGGAGACAGCTGATTGATGTTTCTAACTCTATCCCTCTCTCTTCCTCTATGTAAAAAATCAATAAAATATACTTTTTTTAAAAGAGAGATGAGGAAATATTAACTAACTTTCCCCAAATCACATAACTATAACTAGTAAATAACAGAGCTAGACTTTAACAGCTCCATCTGTGCTCACCAATTTATTCTTAACACTTTTTCCTTTTTGTGACCTCAGAGATATCTCCAACTTCATATTGATTATGATACTCTTATTATTTTGGAAGTATTTGTTTTCTCCCAACACTTCTCAGAGCATCAATGTCAATTACTAGTTCTTTTCCTAAAATCCTAGAGAAGATGGTAATTTTAATATCGTCTCACAAAATTAATTGGACTTTCCCCATACTAAGAGGTAAACTTTTCACGATTGCACTTGGCCTTTTCTCTGTCTTTACCCCTCCTCCCTTATTCTCTCTTCTTTTCTGTCCCTTCATCTCCAAGAATCTTTCAGTCACCCAATTCCGTGGTACTCCAGTGACCTCTGATCCTTCTCCTGAGGTTCACTGAAATGGCCAGTGATTCTAACTGGAAAAACAAGTTAAACCCTAAGAGGCTGAAATAGATGCTTAGGCAAGTAGGTTTTCTCTTCTGTGAGAGCATTCTTTGGCAGGAATAGAATTAGGCTAAAGACCACTGGTTCAGATATTTCAGGACTATGTTAGGTTTTCCACAATAGGATCATGATTTGGACATGGCAACCCAGATATTTCTATCTTACCATATAAAATATGGTCAATGAAAAAAAAGCTTCAAATTTTATTTTTTCATGTAAATTACAAATATTAGGGCACTTCTCTTAATACCTTTTTCTAACATAAGCAATCCAATTGGTGGTGATTTGGAAAAACATCTTAGACCATTATCTGAACAAACAAGAAATATAAACTCCAAGAATCAACCATTGAAATGACAAGAAAATACAGCTGACCTATTATAACACACTTTGTAATATAATTTTTATTATACTGGGAGTTTTTTGCTCACATAATAGGTCTTCAGTAAAGAGTTGTGGAACAGATACTTGAAAAACAAGAAACATGTCAGAATCATAATGGATATGTTAAATCTCTCTTTACAAAAGAACTAAAATGATCTAGATTTGATGCTCATAATGTAAATTCTAAGCAGGAGCTAGCTATACAGTCTTCTAGCAATGCTCTTATTAACTAATGTCACCTCAGTGCAATCCCTTAATTTATATTTTCCACTGCTTGAACTGTGTATTAGTGTCTTCATTTTATAAATGAATGAAATGAGACAGCAAGATTAAATACCTGGCCCAAGTTCACACACTAATACTTAATTCCATTCTGCTCCTTCTGAAAGCTCATGTCATTCTACATCTCCACGCTGTGATCTAGTAAGAACGGATCACTACTATGGCCCTTGGGGCAGGACCAGACTGGAGAGTCTATGTCAGGACGAGAAGAGCCTCTGGCTCTTTGAAAATTCTAATCATTAGCAGAGATTTTCTTTCCCAGGACAATCTTTAATAGTAGCTTAAACCGCTCATGAAAACTCTTAGCAACAATGCTGAATCCTGTTAGTAAGAGGATGCTTTTAGCAAAAGAAAAGGTATTTTGGAAAGGAGAAGGGAGTGGTTTTCTAAGTCTCATAAAACCATCAGCATTCTTAGCAATGAGATTGAACCTCCTACACTTTACCAACACACTCTTCCAGAGTCTTGTTAAAAAACAACAACAAAAAAACACAACACTATATCATTTCCGTTATGTTTCCTTTAAAACTAAATTCAACTTGCCTCCTTTATACCCCCCTGAACAATGACATTTTGAGTTACAACATAATACATTTTCTTTCCAGTCTCTTACATGTGAATTGCCCCAACGAGGACCAATTTCGCAATGCCATTTCAGAACATCTTTGCCCTGGCTCATTCTGTTTAGTTCTGTATGTGGTTTTTACTCCTGATAAAATCAAGTGAGATGGTATTTTAGAACTGAGTTTTCTACCTTGGTTTTCTCCCCAGATATGAAGTACGTTTTCATCAATCTGTGTATGATCCTTGGGCTAGTGGCCCACACTGATGACTGATAGCCTCATGCTGACTGGGACTGAAGTTTAAAACCTGCTTCTAGGGGGGGGGGAAATAAAAATAAAAAAGTCCTGGCCATGTGGCTCAGTTTGTTGAGCATCGTCCCATGTACCAAAAGGTCCTCAGTTTGTGGGCACATGCCCGGGTTGCAGGCATGATCCCCAGGAGGTGACAGCTGATTAATCAATGTTTCTCTCTCTCTCCTTCCCCCTTCCTTTCTCTCTTAAAAAAAAAAATCAATAGAACAAAAGAGAAAATGCTTTGGTCATTTCCATGATCAGAACTCTTTGTCTCCTTCTGATTCTTTGCCCCAGGATTCAAGGATGGTGAATAAGTAGCATGAGGTTCTCAATTAGTAGTGTGTGAGTTATCTCTCGTAAGCAAATTAGGGAAATTAATGAAACAGCCACTCGGGGGAAAAATCATTACAAGGGACAATTAGCTTGGTGTTCTTGCCTGCCTCTTCTATTCAAAAGCCAGCAGCTGCATTCTTTCTAAAATGTCCTGTAAGTGTCTGCTGTTGATTCCTGCAATCTAAACTCTCGGGAGTACAGTTTGTCCCCTAGCAAGAAGATAACAGCAAGCACACACCAAGAAATAGCCAAATGAAACGTGACCCCGCGATGTGCTGATCCCACCGAGCCTTATCAAATTAGACACTGCTCCACAGCACAGAAGCCCACGTGTTGGGCTGTAGACCACTGGAGTCAGTGCCACCAGAGGCTAATGTGGTAACTACACCATTGCCTCCTTTAAGTAAATGCTCAGGGAGAGTTAACGAGGGAGGCAGAGGGATGCGAGCCTAAGAAGCGGTATCATTTGTTCAATGTAGAATACCTAATCATCAAATCCGGGCTCACTGGAAAGCTACGGGAGGGAGGGGTGAGGGTGGAATGAAAAGGTTTGGTGTTCAATTGAATTGGGCGTTCTGTGTTTTATACTTGTTTCTTTTAAATGTTTTACCAGCATCTTTACCGTTCAAGTTGATGAAGACAGAAGGCATATGCAAAACCTGACGGCAGACCAGCCTATTGAAGTGAAAAAGCTGTTCGTCGGCGGTGCTCCCCCAGAATTTCAACCTTCTCCACTCCGAAATATTCCTCCCTTTGAAGGCTGTGTTTGGAACCTTGTTATTAACTCTGTGTAAGTGAATCTCCTTGCTACGTGTGTGTGTGTGTGTGTGTGTGTGTGTGTGTGTGTGTGTGTGAGAGAGAGAGAGAGAGAGAGAGAGAGAGAGAGAGAAACACTGTTGCATCCACACTGCCCAAAACCGTGGCGTGAAGAAAACAGTGAAGAGTTTCAGGTTAAATTATAAAAATTGCACAGAGGGCCAATAAAAAAGGGGGGTAGGGAGGGATTGATTAGATTATAAGGAAACAAGACCATGTAAAATAAGAAAATATTTCATTTTAATCCTGTTCCATTAGCCCCATGGACTTTGCACAGCCTGTATCCTTCAAAAATGCAGACATTGGCCGCTGTGTCCATCAGAAACCCCGAGAGGATGAAGATGGAGGCGTTCCAGCTGAAACAGTCATCCAGCCAGAGCCAATTCCCACCCCCGCCTTTCCCAGCCACACCCCCGCTGTGGCACATGTAAGTGTTCACAACCCACTGCTTCCTAGTTCTTAGTCATTTTAAGAAAAAAGGTTATTCAGAATACTCACTTATTCTTTATTGCCAGAAGTAGAGGATGGGTAACCTGCCTGTGAAAACCTATTTTCCTTATACATTCCTTGGATTACTTTTATTTCAACATCTGTCCTCCTTTCATGTCCCTGTTTATAAAATGGCGTATGTTTTCAGATGAAAAGTGAGAAAGCATAGAAATGTCTTGGGATCGATCAAGAACAAACTCCACTTATAGTACCACCATTCAGAGGAAAAACTATTGACATTTTATATAATAGATCTCAATTTGTGATTCTGATTTTTTAAAAATTGTCGATATAGGATCAAAACTGTCTACATAAGCATTTGTATGTGTTCATGCATGTGCATACACACATACAGAGGCACGCAAAGTATTTCAGAGTATGGGAGGTGGAATATCCTTGGTTAGAGCATGGGCTCCAGAATCTGAAGGCCTGAGTTCAAATCCCAGCACTCTACCGACCATCTGTATGAATTTGGGAAATCTACTTAGCCGTTCTATTTCTCAGTTTTCTGTACAGTAAGGGTTTATCAACACATATATTTAGCCAGCAACTACCTAGACAAGTTCCACTCAGTAGTATATGTAATTTTCATAATAAAGCTAATATCTTTTCAGTTGTGTTGATAAGAATTAGTTAGCCTAAGTAACTCACCCACTCCCTGACATGGCCAGTAAATAGCAGGATAAGAATTTGCGCCATTGGGTCTGACTCTAGAGTCTGGCTCCTTATCACTGCAACACTCTATCTTTACCATTGGTTTTATTACTTCCCCATTTTTATTTTTATTTTAAATATATTTTATTGATATTTTACAGAGAGGAAGGGAGAGAGATAGAGAGCCAGAAATGCCGATGAGAGAGAAACACCGATCAGCCGCCTCCTGCACACCCCCCCACCGGGGATGCGCCCGCAACCAATGCACATGCCCCTGACTGGAATCGAACCCGAAACCCTTCAGTCCGCAGACAAACGCTCTACCACTGAGCCAAACCGGCTTCGGCGCTACTTCCCCATTTTAAGCCACTTATAGTGTTTCCAGTTTTTCACTGTTAGAAACTCTATTCCATTGAACACTGTACAACAAACTCTCTTTCTCTCTGTTTCTGATTTTTTTTAAAATAGAATCTTTTTTTAATAGAATCTTAGGCAGTGAATTATGAGGCCAAACGATGAATATGCCTAAGGTTCTCAACACTTACATCTGAACTGCTTTTTCTAAAGGTTATACCAATTTACCTCCTCACCATTAGTGTGTCAGAGAGCGGGCTCTCACTACACTCTGACAACACATGCATCATATCTGCAATGCTCCCCCAATGGATGGGTTGAGCTTTAGCGGGAGTGCAGATTTTGAAAACTCCTGAATGTTTTATTCTCTTCCTTAGTTTCCATGATGGAGTAGGTGGGTCTGTAAAGAAGTGTGTTCTTTGTCTCTAGAAACACTGATTAAATAAGAAAGGCAGATGACAATCTTTCAGAAAAAAACAGTCATTTGCTCCGAGTATCATTTTAATCCTCTGTAAAATGTGGATAGCACACCTACCCTGCCTACCATGAGGGATTACTGTAAAAATCAAATGAGACAATATACGTGGAAGTCTTTTGAAAATAAACAAACAAAACTGAAACAGACTCATAGATATAGAGAACAGACTAATATGTGCCAGAGGGGAGGGATGTTGGAGGACTGGGTGAAAACTGTGAAGGGATTAAGAAGTACAATCTGATAGTTACAAAATATTCACAGGGATGTTAAATACAGCATAGGGGATATTGTTTTCAATGTTGTAAAAACTAGGTATGGTACTAGGTGGGTACTAGAAATATCAGAAGAAATAGTTTGTAAAGAATCTGGTTATCTAGCCATATGCTAAACTAACCCAAAACTAATACAAATAATATTGGATGTAAACTATAATTTTTATATATAAAAGGCTAATATGCAAAGTGTCCCCTTGGGAGTTCACCCAGGGGACCGGGAGTTGGACTGCTCACTATGACGTATGCTGACCACCAAAGGGCATCGTGGGATGAAGAAAGGCCCTGGACCGCAGCCAGGAGGCCCTGATTGGCCCGATCGCTAGCCAGGCCTGGGGACCCTACCCAAGCATGAATTTCATGCACCAGACCTCTAGTTGGAAAATAAAATAAGTGAAAGGTTTGACAATTTATTTTATAACAAATAATTATGCAACGGTGAATAAGATCTCATCATTGCTACCCAGAGAGAGGAAAAAAAGAGAGAGATGGAGAAGCCAAGAGCCAGAGATTTGAGAAAGAGACAGTAACATAAATCACACAGTAAGCGAATATGTGTGGAGGTCAGTCAAGCTCTGTGCTGAGTGTGAGCTGCAAAGAGATCCCGCTGGCTTTCAAGATGGAACACTGGAAGCATGGCAGGAGACACAGTAAACTCCATCCGAACAAAATGGCTAGTGGTACCTGCAAGTGTGGAACAGGTCCATCAAGTGCAAATTTAAAGATGTCCCCGCACGCTTATATTTAGAATCTTGTGATTGAAACAGTATAAAATAACGGCAACATACTTGTGACATTATATAAGAGAGGAAAGCACTTTAAGTCAGAGTTTATATTTAAGAATGTATTTAAGCCGAAACTGGTTTGTCTCAGTGGTAGAGCGTCGGTCTGAGGACTGAAAGGTCCCGGGTTCGATTCCGGTCAAGGGCATGTACATTGGTTGCGGGCACATCCCCGGTAGGGGGTGTGTAAGAGGCGGCTGGTCAATGTTTCTCTCTCATTGACGTTTCTAGCTCTCTATCTCTCTCCCTTTCTCTCTGTAAAAATATCAATAAAATATATATATATATATATATATATATATATATATATATATATATATTTTTTTTTTAAAGAATGTATTTAAGAATTAAGACGCAGGACTTAATTTCTGAAGCGGGAGCTGCTTGCGTGTGAGTCTCCTGTTTGTGTTAGCACCATTGGGAGGGACCATCTCCTAGTCTCAGTTCCTTCATCTTCTTCTTTTTTTAAATATATATTTTTTATTGACTTCAGAGATGAGGGGAGATAGAGATGGAGATAGAGACATCAATGATGAGAGAGGATCATTGATCGGCTGCCTCCTGCATGCCCCCTACTAATAGTTGAGCCCACAACCTGGGCATGTGCCCTGACGAGGGATTGAACCATAACCTTCTGGCTCATGGGTTGACGCACAACCACTGAGCCACACCAGTTGGGCCATTTTCTTCTTTTCACCATCACATACCTTCCACCAGCAACATACAGCATGAGGACAGTTCCAACTACGGGACAATTCGACAATATCTTGAGAAGCCCCTGCCCTGTGAAATACATTATGTCAATCCTATTATAAACACCCATCAGAACATCATAGACCAGAAAGCATTTTACACTTAACATCTCATTTGAGTGTGGTGGCATCTTCTCTTTCTACTCTCTCTTACTCTTTAGCCCACTTAGTGCTGAAGGGAACATTTCTACATATTTGTTTCTGTGGATCTTTCTCATGGAAGATGGCAAAGGGTGAGGGTGAATAAGAGACTGGACATGTCGTATGACTGATCTTTGTCCAAATGTGGCAAACTCTCTGCAACTATATGCCTGCATGGCTTGCATGGCTCGGTATACAACAAGCTGATTGCGTTTTTTCACTTGGTTCTTATTAGAACATTGAACTTAGTTTAGAACATGAGCACTAATGGAGCCGTGTTAAGTAGCCATCAAGAGTTCCTGTGTTCTTAAGGGCTCTTGAGAGTTGGAGGGGGGGAAGTGAGCAGAGAGGGAAAGAATAGAGCAAAGAAAGCTATTTCTCCAGCAGCTTTAATGCTACAAATGTAAAAGCTAAGTACAGTCCAGGCTGAAGGATAAATCAATTGGATACCGATATGTACTTAAAGGGGAAATACACATGTTCTACACTGCAAGCAGTCTATTCAGGCATGAGTGTGTAAATGTTACTGCAAATGCCCAGTGCTTACCAAAAGAGCTCATGTGCAGGGAACTAACATATTCGGTTTCTCAATAAACAGCTTGAGTGGGGATTTTATACTTCAGAACGCTGAAGTCAGTGCTTCAAAGAGCCTCTTCCCCTTAGAATTCGTCTGTAAAAAAAGATCACCACAAAGAAACACCCAACTTCTCACATGTGGTTTTAGCCCATATTTGTTACAGGGGTTATTGAGTCATGAAGACTAAAAAAAAAAAAAAAAAAAAAAAAAAGATACCATTTTATGATCATTTGTCATTCGGCATTCGGTGCTTTCAAGAACAAAGGTACCAGTTGTGATCAATGCAATTTAAGTCTCTGCTCAGTGCCGATCTAAACACAAGGAAGGCGCATCCACCTTCCTGAAGCCAAAACTCATTCCCAAATGTCAGCCCGCAGCCAGCAGTTGGAATGACCACGGCTTGATCCTGACTCAAAGTTAAATGAGTGACAAAGGTGTTCTCGCTCCGTGGCTCATCAGCTGCACTTTCACCTGGCCCACACGTGGCTTCCTTCATCACCCTCTCCCTCTCCGCCACTGCTCTACCCACAGGGCACGGCCACGTTAAGACTCCCCACCCCACTCTTGTCTGTCCACAACTCATCACCTGCGCAGCAGAGACAAACAGAAAGCAGACAGATCCTGCCCTTTCCTAGCGCCTTTTTCCTCATGGACTCGTGGTACTTTCAAGAGTCTCCACTAGGTGGCAGGATGGTAACATGTTGAGATTGATGAGCCTCTCCTGACAGGGAAAATTTTTTTTTTATCATCATTGTTGTTTTAACACATTTCAGAGATCAGTGTTTCCCACATAACACAGGTACAGTATCACATCCATAAAAATGATGCCTCCGCTCAAGCTCACATTGGCTTGGAAGAGGAAGCGCCATCATGCGATAACTATTCTTTAAGATTCGAAGACCCTCCTACCCTCTTTCTTAGCCTAGATTTCTATGGGAAACAGGGTTGAAAATGTCCTTAATGACAAGGTCATTTTATGGTTGTGGAAACCACAGGGCGCTTTCTGTCCCATCTCAAAAGCTCTCCTTTAAAAGGTTAGAAGGAAAAAACGATCCTTGAGAGTCAGGGTGAGCAGGTCTGTCCTCTGAGGGGCCAGAGGGTGGAGGAGGATGCAGCAGGCAGACTGGTTGCTAGAAGCTCGAGGTCCCTGGTTTCAAATTCACCCTGGAACCTGGGAGGGAGGGGGCAGGAAGTGACGCAGAGCAAAAGCCAATCAGGCCCATCCACTTGCGCAAAAACATTACCAGATTAGAGGTTGGAGGACCGACCGTCTTCCATTTAAGCCTTAAAGTAGGTCCTTATAAACCCTTTTAGATGGCCCCTGCCCAGTCCTGTTTTAGAAAGGCAGGCAATAGAAGTGTGATTAGAGCACTATCCATACTGTCCATCCCATTGCAAACTGATGATAGTCAACATCCTCATGGATGTCCTTAACAAACAATGACCATAACGGCTTTAGACTCTGAGGTTCTCCAGTAGAGTGGTCTGTTCGTTCCCGCTCTCTGCTACAGCGCCGGCCAACCTGAGAACACTGTTATTAGCCTCTGCTTCCGTTGCTGCTCAAGGTCCGACTTCTGCAACAGAGAAGCATGCCCCTCCAAGAGGCACTCTTCTTCCTAAGTGCCCAGCGGCGTGTCACATAATGCTTGCCAAACCGCCATCCTTTTCTGGTCAAAGGTTTTCCTAAAATAGCATTGGCACGTTCTTTTTTTATATATAGAAAATACGATAGTATTGACAGAGAACTGCTTTCTGCTCAGCTCAGGACCAGTGTTGGACATGCCTGTTCGGTCTGCCAGCAAGCCAGGTTATCCTTGTGCCCTGGCCACAGGCCCTAAACATATAAAGACAAAGGGTCTTCGTGGTGAACAGCTGTGACCAATAAAATGCCTACTCTTCACAATCACCGCTTTGATCATTTAAAAAATTATTTTGGAAAGTTATTTCACTTGTTTGCAGTAACGAGTTGAGTGACCGCGGTGGTTACAAGAACATGGAAATAATGTGCCGATGGTTTTCTTTGAGGCTGCACACTGTTGGTCCTCAATTCCCCAGAACCCATTGGCTGTTTTCATCCCTCAGTCTTCTTCAGAGCTGAGAGTTTAGAGATGTGGTAGTCACATTCTGCCCCTGCTGGGCCCCCAGCAGACAGGATGCTGGGAGATTCTCAGGAGCACTGCAGGCTGCTTGTGTTCGTAGCGATGGTCCTCTGTACAGAAACTACCATGAGAGGACGAAAAATGATTCCGGTTCTACTAATAGCGCTATTGCAGGCTGAGCCATTAAGCTAGCAAAGCCCGGCTAGTCATCTGGGCTCGTTTTGCAGTCAGGGTAATGAGAAAGGTGCCACACCAACGTGTGTGAGAGAGGCCAATCCGCTGCGTGAACAAATAGCGCTTCGCTGGCCTTCCCACTGGGTTTTCGCCCATCTGTGTAAATGTCAGCGGCAGTCTGCCCTTTGTCACTGAGCATCTCCTGGAAAGCAAGAAGGAAAGACTGCTTCCACGAGGACCAATTTCATAGCCTTTCAGAACACTCAGCGCCTTTCCCCTGCCGTGGCAGAGGGCTCCATTTGACTGAGCCCGAGAGCACAGAGAGCCAGGCCTTTCCTCATCGAGCAGAAACGTCCTGTGTGCGGATGAGTCATCCCCGAGGTGCGCCGTTTGGAAAGAACGCTCTGCCTCGGGAGCCAGCCCGGGGCCCGGGGAGAGCCGATGCTGAGTCAGCGCTCACGGGGCCCTCGGCCCAGCCAGAGCGATTAAGTGCAGATCTTAAAAACAGATGCGTTGTTGAGAGAGTGCAGGTTATTTATTTTCTCCTGGACTGCATGTTCTCAAAGACTTCCCAAGCAGCCTGTGCAGCGAGCTCTTTGGTGAAAATACAGAATGGAAAGGAATGGTGGCTTGGTAATTTGAGGAGCCCTGATTAGCTATTGAGCTGAGGGTTACAGCATCCAAATACGGTGCACCCTGCCAAGGCTGGCTATGATTTGCAGGGACCAGAGCAAAATGAGGATGAGCGCCCCTGGTTGAAAAATTGTGAAGAATTTCAAGTTAGTGTGACGGCAGAGCATGGAACCCGGTGACGTGTGGGTGTCAGCCCTCGGAAGCCGGCCCTGCACCCACCTCTCCTTCACCAGCACCCCAGGACGTTGGTCTTTGAACAGTGGCAGATGAAATGGTGTTCAGTGGGTTACATTTTTTAAAAAGTGCTGGGTTGCCTAGCAACTGCTTAAGGGCCTGAATGGGCTGACACCATCTTGAGAGTCTAAATTCCTGGAAACCTTCTAGTAGACAGATAATTTTCAAGAAAATGTAATGTAGTGAGAGAGAGATATGGGGAGGAGGGGGGGGCAAACGGAACACATGTTTGTGACCAGCTTTTCATTTTCCTTGCCCGACCTTCTAAGAATAAAACTCGTCCTAATTGAAAAGGGAATGCCAGTTTTCTCAGAGATATAAACAGTGTTTTTCTTTAGAGGGTAGTGAAACCATGAATTAATCATTGAATTTTTATTTGGCAATTCAAGGGTGCAGTATAAGAAAATAGATTCCTATTCGGCAAAGGTTTAATAAGTACCTGCTGTGAGGCAGAATACAGAGAGGAATGAGGGACTGTTTTTGTTCTTAAGGAACTTAAGAAGATTATGTGGCGACATTAAACTAAAACATAAGAAACGATTAGCAGTATTACTTTTTGTAAGAACAGAGCCCACAATCGCCTCTCTCTCTCTCTCGGTATTTTACAGGGCCCTTGTGTTGCAGAATCAGAACCAGCTCTTTTGATGGGAAGCAAGCAGTTTGGGCTCTCAAAAAACAGCCACATGGCAATTGCATTTGATGACACCAAAGTGAAAAACCGGTATGTATTATGCTTCGGTATGAGGCAAGAAGCAATACATGGAAGCACTCTTTGCATTTATTCAGGTTTAATCAACTGTCTTTATTAATAAGTGAGGTGAGCTTGTTTTAAATTCACTGGGTCCAGTAGAGAATAGAATTCTATTTGTCGGGCCGAAACCAGTTTGGCTCATGGTGGAGCATCGGTCTGCGGACTGAACGGTCCCGGGTTCGATTCCCGTCAAGGGCATGTACACTGGTTGCAGGCATATCCCCGGTGAGGGGTGTGCAGGAGGCGGGTGGTCGATGTTTCTCTCTCATCGATGTTTCTAGCTCTCTATCTCTCTCCCTTCCTCTCTGTAAAAAATCAATAAAATATATATATTTTTAAAAATGAATTCTATTTGTTGGCACCTGAGGAGCCAGTTTAGGAAATCAGCAGACCTGGAAAGTCCTCTGCTTGGGAAAGGTTTAACTGCCCTGTCTGAAAACTTACTCAGGCTCAGAGGCCACTCTGTCTTGGGATCAGAAGGCTCTCGTTCCCCCGTCTGACTTTGCATGCCTTCATTTCACAGCCTCACCGTTGAATTTGAGGTGCGCACGGAGGCTGAGTCGGGCTTGCTCTTCTACATGGCTCGGGTCAATCATGCCGACTTTGCGACAGTCCAGCTGAGAAACGGATTTCCCTACTTTAGTTATGACCTGGGAAGCGGCGACACCAACACCATGATCCCCACCAGAATCAACGATGGCCGGTGGCATCAGGTAACAGCCCCAGGATGTTGGCAGTGCCCTGCCAGGCGGGTCCTCGCTGGCAGCCTTTGGCATTCCCCTGGTGCCAGCTGTATTTTGCCAGTGCAGACATCGACTTGGTGCTCCTGGAATCTGGCCAAGGCTAAAAATAAAGCAGGTGCTGTACTTGACTGCCAACCTTGGGAACGTGATCCGACCTGGATGGGTTTGTATTTGACCATTTTTACATGCCTCGTCCCGGTGCTATGAGATCCCATGATTGCCATACAGCTGTGCCTCCCAAGCGTCTGCCCACGGACCAGGGCCGGGAAATTGAAGACATTCTCGCTGCTGGAGGCGGGAAACCTGGGCAATAAGGCATGCTCATCGTAAAGCACTGCAAGTTCAATTAAAGGAATAATATTTATTCTGAGATCATATGTGTCTACTCTTAAGGTAGCAAAAATGGCCTCTCTTTGATGAAATTATATCTGGCACACTGAAAAGCTGGCAATACTAAAACGAGCCTTGAGACTTACCCTCCTATTCCACCCCGTGCTGGTCTGTAAAAACCCAGAGTCTGGGAATCCGTTGTGTCACGTGTAAAGGGCCCCAGGGTATCATTTCCACCGACAGGCATTTGGAACAACTTTTAAAATATTGGCCTCACACCCAGAAACTGGTACTGTTGTGGGCACAGAAGGCTCGTTTGCCAGCTTCCCTCTTTGGCATGACTGCAAGTAGATAATGGACTGCCTGGTTAAAATGAAAACTCCGAGCTTGTTTCTGCACCTGTGATAGCCTATTAAGTAAAGCTTCCCTAGGCAGAGCAATAAAATGTTTAATTTTTTAGGGTATAATGTTATTAAGACGGTGTACTTGGACTTGTGAAATGCTCCTTTCACATTTTGTGTGATTAGCAGATCCTGTTAAAAGCCAGAAAACCTTCCCGCCGGTATGGCTCAGTGGTTGAGCATCAACCTGTGAACCAGGTGGTCAAGGTTCGATTCCCAGTGAGGGCACATGCCCAGGTGCAGGCTCTGTTCCAAGTGTGGGGCGTGCAGGAGATAGTCGATCAATGATTCTCTGATCATTGATATTTCTATCACCCTCTCTATATCCCTTCCCCTCTGAAATCAATAAAAATATTTTTTAAGAGCCAAGGAACCTAAAAATATATAATAAAAGTGCAATGTCAGCCAATTTGTTATCTTGGAAATAAAAAAAGTGGAATCTTTATATTTGCTTGGGAACTTACAACTTGCAAATATTGATGTTTATTAAAGCAGTTTTCTTGAGGTATATTCTCATCTTTGGCTAATAGAATAATAAAGCATAATACTTTAGAAAAAGACATTGTTGGACCACAATTAGCCTGGGATTAAGAAAGAAAGTTTAAATACAATAAATAGCCACATTAAGAAGGGATTTTATTTTTGAAGGATTTTTTTAATTACTTCCCAAACCAGAATAAGTGTAAAATGAAGTCCTAAATTCTTCTCATCCTGATGTAGATTCACTTTTTAAAAATACTTATTGTTGAAAGTATTACATATGTCCCCCTTTTTCCCCCATTGACCCCTTCTAGCCCTCTCCTGCTCCCCAACCACCTTCCTCCACCCCCCTAGCTTTTCACAGGGTTCCATGCACATTTTTCTTAATTCAGACTCAAGGATCTTATGCTGGAGCCGGTCTTCACACCCCTTTCTCACTCTGTCCCAGAAGATAATTCATTCCACTGCTGCAGTTTCAGCATCAGCTGACTTTCCATCTTCCTCCTGACTTTGCGCTCATCAGCTGCTGCAGAAACAGCGGTGCAGCCTGGACTCTGCCCTCCCATCAGTTCCGCGGGAGGAGGAGGGCCTGTTAGGCGCAGGGATCCAGCGTATCTGAAATTGTGGCTGGGGAGGCCAGGCTTTGCTCAATCAAACAAATGCACTTTTAAAAACAGACATGGATTTTGCAGCTCACGGAATCGTGACAGGGCTCTCAATCTGCCCGGCTCCTCGCAACATGCTTACTTGGCAGCCTTTGGAAGAGTCTTCCATCTAAAGCTCACCCAGGAAGATTCTGTGCTCTTTCCCAGATGGCAGTAATGGGAAACACACACACACACACACACACACACACACACACACACACACACACACACAGAATTTGAGACATTCTATAAAATAGGTTTAATTTCACTTCAGTGATGGGCTTAGCACATCTAGGCACTCAGTTATTTTGCTTTTCCTGAGGAATACCCTTCAAGCGCTCATATCTTACCCTCTGCGTATTTGAAATGTATCCATGATTGGCACTGACGGCTCCTCTTGTTGTTGTAGATTAAGATTACTCGGATTAAGCAAGAAGGAATTCTTTATGTAGACGATGCCTCCAACAGAACCATCAGTCCCAAGAAGGCTGACATCCTGGATGTGGTGGGAATGCTGTACGTTGGTGGGCTACCCATCAACTACACTACCCGGAGAATCGGCCCCGTAAGTGTCTCGTTTGTTTCTTTGTGGCCTAGATAATCTGGCTGAGTCGTGGATGTGTTTTTTGATTATCGGGTCCCATTGGCCAATGACCACTTAAAATTATACAGGAAATCATCTTTTCTGAGAAGCGATGGAAGGTCTTCCAGACAGATTGGACTAGGAGAGGCAATATCACAGGACAGAGTGTGGTCCTGCAGACTCCCCTGGTTTGAATGCTTAGTTAACTATTGATTGGCTGTGTGATCTTAAGCAATTTACCTACTCACTCACTGACACGGTTTCCTCTTTAGTAAAATTGAATAATAATAATACCAAGCAAACGAGGTTGCTGTAAAGGTTGAGTGAGGTAATATATTTAACGTGCTTGGAGGAGTCTCAAGTACATAGAAAGCACGGGACAACAAGGAGGAGGATAAAGTATTGAGAGTTCATTTCAAAACTAGAGATTTAGCAAACATGGAGAGATATAGTATTTAGATTACAGTTATCAATATGGGATTCATAATTTAAAGTCTGAACAATCGCCGAAACCGGTTTGGCTCAGTAGAGCGTCGGTCTGCGGACTGAAAGGTCCCGGGTTCGATTCCGGTCAAGGGCATGTACATTGGTTGCGGGCACATCCCCGGTAGGGGGTGTGCAAGAGGCAGCTGGTCGATGTTTCCCTCTCATCGACGTTTCTAGCTCTCTATCTCTCTCCCTTCCTCTCTATGAAATATCAATAAAATATATATTTTTTTAAAATAAAAAAATAAAGTCTGAACAATTTTGTTAATCAATATTTACAATATAATGCTTTTGTTAGAATGTGTGTCCTGGTTTGCTTCGGAAAGCATTCATTTAAGAAGCACAGGAGATTTGTGTTTTTAGAGAACACACTACATACAAATGTGATACACTCTATGCTTAAGTCAGAACACTTGGCAATGTAGAGCTGACCTTTTTCAAAGACCATGGTTCATCATGGCTCCTCTTATGGTTGGTCAGCATTGCCTGCCTCTCATAGAGGTTGGATATACTGCTCTAGCCTATCAGATGAGAGCATCTGAAGTGAGCATGGCAAGGGCGATTAAATTGCATCCCTGAAACCAGATGAAATATAATGGAGCCAAGAATGATTGATTTCTATAATTCCATAAACTTTGGATGTTTCATGCAGGCTTCCAAGTTTTATGTGTACGTGCATTTTCTTAGGAAAGGGTTCATGGCTTTTATTAGGTTTTCATAAGGAAGAAACACTGAATCAAACCTAATTATCTTTTCAAACAGAATTGAACACATGTTATGGAAAAATGTGTATATAGTAAGGTGGAAAATTTCTTAGTAAAAATATAGGCTAATTAAAAGTTATGAAAACAGAATTACATGAATTACAGAAGGGGGCTATTTAGGAAGAGGATGAAGATAAAGATAAAAATTATGAACAACAAATACATAACTATCAACAAATGAAACTAAAAACCAAGGGAATTAAAAAACCTGATGAACAATATTAACTGGTGAATATAAATAATAGAATCAGAGGTATGGAAAGGGAGTGGACTGACGATGCTTGGGGAAAAGGGGAGTGGGGGTGTGGGAAGAGACTGAATAAAAACGGTGCACCTATGGATGAGGACATTGGGGGATGGGGAAAGGACAGAGGGTGGGGTGGGAACCTGGTGGACGGGAGCAATTGAGGGGGGGGGGGAGAGGAACACATTTGTAATAATCTGAACAATAAAGATTTAGTAAAAAATAAAAAAATAAAAAAGTTATGAAACCCCTGTGAGCCCATCATTCTATGCAGTATTTAGAATATCAGAATGATCATATTCCAGGCTCATGCTGTGGAGCTTGGGGTGAGAGTGCAGATTCAGGCAATTTGGGGGTGCTTTAAGACAAATGGTTGATGACATGCTTAGAACACCCCACAAATGATTGCATTCCATGTAGAGGCAAAGCTTGATTTTGTTTCTTCTAACCTGACTCCCAGGTGACCTACAGCATCGATGGCTGTATCAGGAACCTGCACATGGCAGAGGCCCCTGTGGACCTGGAGCAGCCAACCTCCAGCTTCCATGTTGGGACATGTTTTGCAAATGCTCAGAAAGGCACATATTTTGATGGAACAGGTTTTGCCAAAGCAGGTGAGGTGCTTTCATTTGCCATTTGCTTCCTATTGAATATTAATTAGGTACAAATATTCATGTCTTGCTTGTGTGGAAACATGAACATCCCTGGGATCCTAAACTAATATCCTTTATTTAAGTCAGGAATAAAAGCCTGTCGAAGTAATAAAGATGCCTCTTACCGATTAATGTAACTGATTCTAATAAGAACTATTTCTATTCTAATAACAGAAAAAAGTAAAGTCAAAGGGTATTTGGAAACTTTATTTCATCCACTTCCCTGGCGATCAATAACAGCAAAATAAATATAATCCTGTAAGAAGGTTCATTTGTTTATACCACATAACTTATCTACTTTTAAGTGTTCTCTGTCTACCTTCATGGAGATAACATTTTTAGTTCTTTTTTTCAATTCCTTCAGTGGCTCTATTACTTGATCAATGGCTGACACCTTTCCCTAAGTATCTTTCCTTAAGTATCTCCCCCTCTTCAATGAATTTTTCCAGTGCAGGTTTGAATCATTTATGGCGAAGATACAATTTAGAAAGAATAATATGAAATGCATTCTTTATAATAACCAAAATATATGGCATTATATATATTAAGATGTAATATCCAGAGCCATGGTTACCACAGTCACATGCACTTGTCATTAGGGAGGAAAAAATGACTGAGCACATAATATGTAGAGGTCATCATGGGCAACAGAAGTAAATAAGATGCTGTTACTTTCTTCAAGAATATACCACTATCCTATATAATAAGAGTCTGATATGCTAAGTGTCTGGTCGTCTGGTGACTGGTCGACTATTCAACCAATCAAAGTGTAATATGCTAATAATATGCTAAGACGTCTCAACTGCTCGCTATGATGTGCACTGACCACCAGGGCACAGATGCTTCAACCAGTAGGTTAACTTGCTGCTGGAGTCTGGCCAATCGGGACTGAGCAAGATGGGCCAGAGATGCCCTGGAGCCCACCTACAGTCCCTCCCCAGCTCCAATCATGCACCAGTGGGGTTCCTCGGCCTGGCCTGTGCCCTCTTGCAATCTGGGATCCTTCAGGGAATGTTGGAGGGTCAGTTTGGTCCCAATCCCGCAGGCCATTCCCCTTGGGAGGAGGCCAGACACAAGACTCACAGCTGGTGAGCACTGCTGTGGCGGCATGAGCCTCTCCCAATAAGGACTGATTGGGTGTGAGAGCTTACAGCAGGCACAGTGGGGCCGGGATGAGCGGGAGCTGCAGGAGGCGTTGGACTGTGGGGTTTGGCCCAATCCCCACAGGCCACTCCAAGGGATCCCACCGATGCATGAATTTGTGCACCAAGACTCTAGTCAATAAATAAGATTCTTTATGTTTATAAACTATAAGAAAGCAAGTACATATGAATAAAAACTATAAAAGATATGCATGCAGGTTCTGTGGATATTTAGAAAGATTAATTGGGGGGGGGGGGTTACGAAGAAACTTATATTTGAGTGAGAATTTAAAAGATGAGTTGAGCCAAACTAGTGTATCTCAGTGGTTAAGCCTTAACCCATAAACTAGGAAGTCACAGTTTGATTCCCAATCAGGGCACATGCCTGGGTTGTGGGCTTGATTCCAGTATGGGGCATGCAGGAGATGGCTGAACAGTGATTTTCCCTCATCATTGATGTTTCTATCTATCTCTACCCCTCCCTTCCTCTCTGAAATCAATTAAAAAATTGTTTTTAAGTGAATTGAACACTCACATGCCTAAATTGTCAGACATAGAAGATCAGGGCATTCCAACAAAGAATATACCTAGGTGAAAACAGAAAACATTAAATGTTGAAACATTGGGGATTAAGATGAACCCCAAATTTTGTGTATTTTAAAAAGCACAAAGCCTTCCCAAAGATTTCTGCAAATTCACAGATGGCCAGCCTTCTCTTGATCAGATTTGACGGCAAACTTCACTTTCAGCCCCTGCAGTTTAACTTGCCCTGCTGCCTGGGCACCTTGGTTCTGGATCAAACTAGACCAGACAATTAGCCCCTCCTCCAGTCTTTCCAACAAGACTTGCCACCCCCTCCACTCACAATCTATATAAGACCTGGGTGGTCAGAAGAGGTTATGTCACCAGAAAACATACAGCTTCAATTTAAACCTTTGACATCTTTGTCCCTCAAAGCTTCCCCGTCCCCCAGTCACTGGGGCGTTAAAAGCTCCTCGCTCTCTCTGTCCTCAGCTTGTTACAGAAGACCGGAGAAAAACAAAGCAACGCTTAGAGAAATGGAGTTACACTTTATTATTATCACATGCAGTCCCAGAGAAAAATGTTTTTCAAATTCTTGCCAGTGCAACAAGCAGGAGTTTTCTTTTTATTAAAGAGCCAGCCCTATGTGTGCTTAGCAGTTATCTCACTGGAAGCTTGTGGCCTTGAAAACAACACAGTTATAGTCAATTAAAAAATACATTTGGTGTAGCAGGCCCCCGCAATTTGGCATGGCATGAGAGCACAGGAGTATCTAATCTCTGGCCTACAAGTTCAGACAGCTAAGTTTATCTGCCTCATTATTCAAGCAGGCTAGAGTACAATTAATTTTTCAGAATAAGGGGCTGTCTAATAATTGCAGAGTTGACTTTACAGAATAAGGGACTATCTAACTAGCAGAGAATTTCAAACAGTAGCTTTACAAAATAGGGGTTAGCCTTCTCAAGCTGAACTGCCCCACATTGTTTCTCTCTTCTCCCTACTGCGCCCTCCCAGGAGCAGGAACAAAGGCTTCCTGTGTCATCTTGCAAAACAACCCAGCTTTACCTACCCTTTACTCTTAAAACCCACTCTACGCCTACCTTTACCCATCCAAACCCATCAAGATTCTCAGTAGAATAATGGACTTTTGCATCGCCTGGCTAGCATGGCTGGCTCAATCCCCAGGGTGGGGCATGCCGATCAATGATTCTCTCTCAACACTGATGTTTCTATCTCTCTCACCCTCTACCTTCCTCTCTGAAATCAATTTAAAAAATACTTTTATAAAATAAATTAAATGATACAGGGACTCTCCAGAGTCCTTTAACGTTAAAAAATAAATAAAATAATAGCTGCCACTCTTCATTGAAGACAGCTGTGTTTGCATACAGCATTTTTTTTCTTGCCAAATAAAATACAAGATATGAATAAACTGTCCATGAGTTCTTCCCTAATACTTTGTGCAGTTGGTAGGGTCTAGTCTGGTCTTAATGAATCACTTTGTTTCTTTTTTTTTTTTTAATCATTATGTTTTTTTAAAATATATTTTATTGATATTTTACAGAGAGGAAGGGAGATAGAGAGCTAGAAACGTCAATGAGAAAAACATCGACCAGTTGCCTCCTGCACACCCCCCACTGGGGATGTGCCCGCAACTAATGTATATGCCCTTGACCGGAATCGAACCCAGGACCTTTCAGTCCGCAGACCAACGCTCTACCACTGAGCCAAACCGGTTTCGACGAATCACTTTGTTTCTAAGAGGCATGTAGAAGATATTTACTAAAAGATTAAATAAGCCACCAAAACTGGTTTGGCTCAGTGGATGGAGCATCAGCCTGCGGACTGAAAGGTCCCAGGTTCAATTCCTGTCAAGGGCATGTACCTTGGATGCAGGCACATCCCCAGTGGGGGGTGTGCAGGAGGCAGCTGATCGATATTTCTCTCTCATTGATGTTTCTAGCTCTCTATCCCTCTCCCTTTCCTTCTGTAAAAAATCAATAAATATGTGTGTGTGTTTTTTTAAAAAAAAAAAAAAAGATTAAATAAACCAATGAGTCAAATAGAGAAAATTATAGAGAAATTACTTAGATGAACTAGAAAGTCTATTTATGTCCCAGAATATCCTCCTTCAAAATTGTACTTGTAATTCTTTTCCTTATTACTAAAATGTATGGGACCTTTAGAGCCCTTTCAGATCATTGTAGCACCATTTGGAATGCCCAGTAAAATTTTGCTAAATACTCACTGAAATGCTTGACTTAACCCTGCAGCAAGACTTCTAACATAATCATACCTGGATGTGAGATTGAGTCAGTCTCAGTGTGTGCTCTTCATTCATTTATCTAAATATATATATATATTAAATCTCCATTAGGTGCCAAATACTATAGGGATAAAATGATGAGTAGTAAATACAAAGTCATTACTCTCACAGAACTTTCACTCTAGGAGGGAAGAGAGCCAAGAAAATAAGCAATAACTATTAAGTGTGTTATATATATAAAAGCCTAAGTTACCATACAACCATTCAACCATCCATCTGGTAGCTATAATTTGCAAAATCACCAGGGGGAAGACTCTCTACACAGGAGCTGCCAAGGGACAACAACTTTGCAGAGCACCCTCTTGCACTCCAGGACCCCTTGGGAAATGCCGGACTACCAGTTTTGGCCCAATTCCCACAGGCAAGGACAAGGGACCCCACCTGCCAGAGGGAACCCACTCACTCTGCAGATGCCCTTGAGCCCCAATGCCACCCCAGGTACAGCTGACCAGGGAAGGACCGCAGGAGGTTGGCTCCAGAGTATGTCTGGCCCTTCTGGTCCAGTCCCACCCTGCCAGCCACCTTCTAATTAATTGCCTTTCAATGTGCATGAATCCATGCACCAGGCTTCTAGGCTACACTAATAAAAGAGAAAGATGCAAATTGACCATACTTTTGTGATGCCCACTAGCCAATCAGGAGTGAGTATGCAAATTAACCCAACAAAGATAGAAAGTTAATTTGCATTCACATGCCTACCGCCCAGCAGCTCTGGGCAGCGTGGGAAGGCAGAAAGGCTGCTCTGGCTGGAACGAAGGCAGTGCCTGCAGCCAGGAGAAGGAAGGCCCGCCCATTCTTGCACGAATCTTCGTGCATCAGGCCTCTAGTTTAATATAATAGTGGAAGTACAAGCTATATGAAAGTTTGTAACTTAGTTATTTATTTGGCTAACATCTGAATTGAAATCTAATAAAACGGTTCCATTATACAGATTTTAATTAACAATCCCTAAACTCTAATCTCCATTTTTTTTTAAATCTTTATTTTACAGTTGGTGGGTTCAAAGTGGGATTGGACCTTCTTGTGGAATTTGAATTCCGCACAACTAGAACCACCGGGGTTCTCCTGGGAATCAGCAGCCAGAAAATGGATGGAATGGGTATTGAAATGATTGATGAAAAGGTAAGTGGCAGCAGTCATCTACATATTTCTGATTTCTTCATGAAGCTTTGTTCTTTAATGAGAGAAAGCTAGATTGTACCTTTTCATTCTTCAGGGATTATCTCAATCGCATGTGTTTTTAACGCACTTTGCTGTGGATCAATGTAAACTTTAAAGGTGCTAATTCTACAGTAAGCCAATTGTGTTGACTAATAATGGACTGAATAGTTTTAGATCTCAAGCTCTTACTGTTCTTCTCCTCTTTGTGAACACAGTTTATGAAACTCTTGATTTAAGTGGGGGAGAAAGTAGGGTCTTCGATTGTTTAAAATCAGTCTTTGCCTCTTCTAGTAATAGATGACTAGCTGACATATTGGTGTCTCAATTTCTATTTAAAAACATCTATATACCATTTCAAAAAAAAAAGAGAAAAGTTATAATAAATTTATATTATATGATATAGTTTGTCAATTTGCTTACAATGGATATAAACACCTCTTTACTCCTTGGCTGCCAATCAATACCCCCTGCAGCAGCACTGTTACCAGTGGGAGCAGAGTTCTTGCAATGTTGGGAGAGAAAGAATTTCCTGAGACTCGAACAGGAGGATGAGTAATATTTATTTGGGTGGAAATAAACCCCTGGGCTCCCAATGGTCTCATTTCCCTCTGTCCTAACATGGAAAAACGAACCATGTCTTCAGCAGGGTCAGAATAAAGGTCACTGCCCATAGTTTCTGCTTCACATTAAAACACAGTCCAATCCAGCATCTGTGTGTGAGGTCTTGTAGTTGTGGAGAAAGACCACACAAGAACAAAGACCAGTGTGGGCCATGGAACAAGAGAGAACAAAACAGTGAGGGAACTCTAGCCAGTTTGGTTCAGTGGGTAGAGCATCGGCCTGTGAACGAAAGGGTCCAGGGTTCGATTCTGGTCAAGGGCACATATCTTGGTTGCAGACTCCTTCCTTGCACGGTCTCTGGTTGGGGCTCATGCAGGAGGCAACCAATCGAGGGATTTCTCTCACATCAATGTTTCTCTCTTTCTCTCCTCCATTCCCCCTAAAAATTGATGGAAACATTGTCAGGTGAGGGTTTACAAACAAACAAACAAAAAGACAGCGAGGTAACTCTTCGGGGGATTTTAACTTCTTCAAACTAATAAATTAACTTTCCAAGGTTTCCACTCTTCTGATGGGTTGTGGGAGGAAGAGCACGGTGTGAAGCTATAGTTTCCTGGTGAAGCTCCCAGGTGACTTTGCTTTCTTTCCTTTATTCATATTAACTAGCTAATTACAACGATAACAGGGCCACCTGTATGTATACACTTTGTACCATAGGGGGCAGGTAAAAAGAGGAAGGCAAAGCAAGAAATTTCACACGTTTTCTTTCTGGCTATGCGTAGGAATCATACTTCAACTCTGTTCGTATTTCCACTCATAGAGTACTGTTGCCTCCCAAGAAGAAACAGCGCTTCATGACCCAAAATATGCAGTAGTCCATTGCCCACTCCTTGTCTCCTCTGGGCCTTCAAACCATCGTCAAAGGAAATAAAGCAAAAAGATCCAGGAGCATTGAGGCCAAAGGGGGAGCAAATAAGCCACACTTAATAGTTTTGCCAGATTTTCAAAACATGCTTTCCCTACCTCTTAGAATAAACTTCACGTCATCACCTGCTTATAATTACGGTTACTATCAACTTGTCAGGGTGTCGAGTTCCACTGCCATGCCCCTGGATCCCGCGCCATGCTCCCGGGACTGCAAACTCCACCCAACACAGTGAAATCTTAACTAACATTTACACCACTGTGTAGTTTACAAACTGTTCATGTATTTTCTTGTACTTTTCATCTTCTTCTTAAAACCCCTGTTTCTTTCACCTTGTCACAAGTGCTGCCAGATGGGCTGTTTTTAATGTTTCAGTATGTTTCTTTTCTTCATCGGCTTCAAAAGAATTCTGTCATCTTGAATTTCAGGGACCCGTTCCGTGTTACTGAAAACAGCTTTTTCTCATTTAGGCAAGAACTACCAATCTTAGTGCTGCATTGTTAAGAATTTAACCGGCCCTCTGGTCCAAAGTCTTTGGCACCTGTGCCATGAAGCCTGCCCCCCCCCCCAAAAAAAAAGCAATTTATGTAACTCTCCATCCTGTATATATGAAATGGGATCCATAAAGGGAAAAAACACACACATATGAATAAAACGTCAAAAGCTTAAAGTGAAAAAGAACCAATAACCTTTTAAAATGAATTTGTAAGCCAAATTAATGAATCACTCTAAACATCTTTTAAGAAACTAACGTTGTAAGGTTCACTAAGAACTATCACGTTTTAAAAAGATCTATGGTAGAATTTTCCCTGTTTATACTAGGCCCTTTTATTTGTCAGCTAGTCTCGAGTTATATTTCACATTTTCTAAAAGCAGATGTATTGCTAGCCTCACACATCTTGCCTACTTCTCCCAACACTGCCCTAAAGCAAAGGACATAATTTGTGACTCCTCGTCTTTAATTTCTGTTTCAGTTTTAGTCGTTTTAAAACATATTTTTTATTTATTATTTATTTTGTTTTAGTGCTTAAAGACAAAGAGTAGTACATATGTTCTCCTTTTTTTCCCCACTGACCTTCCCCCGGTCTCCCCTACCTCCCAGTATCTTTGGTCCATTGGTTGTGCTTGTACGCATGCATACAAGTTCTTCAGTTGACCTCTTACCTCTCCCACCTCAATCCTCCCCAGCCTTCCTGCTGTCGTTTGACAATCTGTCCCATGCTCCTCTGCCTCTGTACCTATTTTTGTTCTTCAGTTTATAATGTTCTTTATTATCCAGAAATGAGTGAGATCACGTGGTATTTTTTCTTTCTCTGCCTGGCTTATTTCACTTAGCATAATGCTCTCCAGGTTCATCCATGCTGTTGCAAATGGCAAGAACTCCTTTTTTCATAGCAGCATAATATTCCATTGTGTGCATGTACCACAGTTTTCTGATCTACTCATCTGCTGATAGGCATTTAGGCTGTTTCCAAATCTTAGCTATTGTAAATTGTGCTCCTATGAACATAGGGGTGCATATATCCTTTCTGATTGGTGTTTCTGGTTTCTTGGGATATATTCCTAGAAGTTGAATCACTGGCTCAAATGGCAGTTCCATTTTTAACTTTTTGAGGAAACTCCATACTGTCTTCCACAGTGGCTGCACCAGTCTGCATTCCCACCAGCAGTGCAGGAAGGAGGGTTCCTTTTTCTCCGCATCCTCTCGAGCACTTGTCATTTATTGATTTGTTGATGAGAGAGAGAGAGAGAGAGACATAGATGAGAGAGAAGCATCTTTGGCGCCTCCTGCATGTCCCTCACTGGGGATCAAGCCCATAACCCAGGCTTGTGCCCTGACTGGGAATTGAACCAATGACCTCTTGCTGCATAAGTGGATGCTCAACCACGAAGCCACACCTGCTGGGCATTTTTAGTCATTTTTGTTTTTGTTTTGTTTTTTCATTTTAATGTCCCCATTATATTCATTCCAAACTACTCCAGCTGATGTCTCTCCTAGAGACCTGACAATTTCTATCAGGGGAAGCATCACATGAAACCATCCGTGACTGTTCAATGTCCTCCTTTCTAGATTCTGTTTCACGTAGACAACGGCGCCGGCCGGTTCACTGCTGTCTATGATGCTGGGGTCCCAGGGCACCTGTGTGACGGACAGTGGCACAAAGTCAGGGCCAACAAGATCAAGCATCGCATTGAGCTGGCAGTAGACGGGAACCAGGTGGAGGCCCAGAGCCCAAACCCAGCCTCCTCATCAGCTGACACCAATGACCCTGTGTTTGTTGGAGGTTTCCCAGGTGAGCATTGTCTACCCCAGTAAAAATGCCTTTGCTGTATTGTGTTCATGGTTTCTAAAGCATTTATGTTTCTATAAATATGCCCAAGAATGTGTGCTTAAGTAGACTTGCTTCCCAGCTTTAGAATCTGCTCCCATAAATAACACCTTCCCTCAAATTCCCAGTGTATAAAATGGGCATAGTACTTACAGAACCCCCATAAGACTGAACTTTTCACGATATCCCCCAAAGTTTCATTCGTGGGGTGGTGGAGGACAGTGGAAATGAATTTGGCTTATAAAAGATATGAGGCATTTAATTAACAATAACCAAGGCCAGAGTTGGGGTTCTTTCTGAATTTTTAAAAAATTAATATACCCGAGGAATCATAAAAGGGTATAGAACTTATTTCCTCACGTTCTGGAATTCATTGGGTTAAATGCAGCTCATTTCCCCCTTAGGTTATTTCAGAGTTTATACTTACATTACAGGGAAACCCGAGTAATAACCGTGCATTCGAAATCCCTCTCCAGCACATTAAAAATAGCCTGTGGGCTGCGGAGAGTGACCTGAAGTGCCTATAAACAGGAGAGCCCAGCTTGATGAGAAGTGAGCCAAGTGCCTCTTAACAAGTACGGCACTGACACAGACTCCCGGAATGGGCCTTCAGCATTCTGTCCCCGTGCATGGTGAAGCTCCTCCGCTTAACAAAGCAAGCAGCATGTATAGTCCTCAGTGGTTGGCTGCGGAAACACCACAGGCCTCTAATGAGGCCCAGTTCAGAGCTCCTCTTCCCAGAGTGGCTTCTGTTTTAACAAGACCTACTTCTGCTTCAATCAGGGTAAACCCTGAGATAGTATAAAGAAGACACTATTTTTCTTCATGCACAGCCAATGAAACGATATCCTGGTTAGCACCTAGTAGGCCTGCTGAGAGACGGGCGTCTCTCCCTAATGAGAGGAAGATTTTGCATAAGTTTTCAACCAGTTTTACCTCTTGAATTTTATTTTCACAGTGCAAGAATAGAAGAAGTCACCACTAAAAGCCCATGTCTGAATTCATGGCTTTGTTTTATTCAATAAATTTAATAATTATGTCATAACTGTAAGAGTATTCATTCTAAACCAATGATTTGTTTGATGTCATTAAATGTTTGCCTCCAAATTTTATAATATATATATATAAAACCCTAAGTGATCGTCTGACCATTTGACCATCCGACCAGTAGCTATGACGCACACTGACCACCAGGGGGCAGATGCTCTATGCAGGAGCTGCCAAGCTGTGGTGACTTGGCAGCTGTGGTTCTCCGGTGATGCAGCCAGAACCAGAGAGGAGGGAGCCTGATTCCAGGGTGTGTCACCTGAGAACTGCCCTCTCCCAATCCAGGACCCCTCAGGGGATGTTGGAGAACTGGTTTTAGCCTGATCCCGGCAGGCCAGGCTGAGGGACCCCATCAGTGCATGATCTGTGCACCGGGCCTCTAGTACATTACTATGAAAAGTTAATATGTCTCTACAAGTTTAACTCTTAGTAAAGCTAAGAATCACTAACTTAAAAACCTTCCAATTTAATCTCAAACCGGCAGCTGACTTTGAAACAAGCTCTTCTGTATAGTGGCTGCATTTCAGAACTGAGCCCTCTTTGCTTTGCTTTTCAGATGGCCTTAACCAGTTTGGCCTGACCATCAACGTTCGGTTCCGAGGTTGCATCCGATCCCTGAGGCTCACCAAAGGCACGGGCAAGCCGCTGGAAGTTAACTTTGCTAAGGCTCTGGAACTCAGGGGCGTTCAACCCGTGTCATGCCCAGCTTAATAACAAAAATATGTTTAACCCTCAGGAGGGTTCTTCAAAACAAGTATATCAAGTAAAACAAATATATTTTACCTGTGTATGTTATGAGAACTAATTTGTGCATGTATATTGAATTATTTCTGTATTCAGATGGTGCTAATTCAGATCCAAGACTGGATTTTAATCCCAGTCCTTTCTCATGTCCATGAATATTAAACCAATCATTTCATTCTAAATAATCTCTTGTTTGTGTGGTTTTTTAAATGTGTTTTTATTGATTTTAGAGAGGAAGGGAAAGGGAAAAAGAGATAGAAACGTCAATGAGAGAAACAGCGATTGGCTGCTTCCTGCACTCCTATTATTGGGGATCCAGCCCAGGCATGTGCCCTGATGGGAATTGATCAAGTGACCTCTTGGTCCATGGGTCGACACTCAACCACTGGGCCACACCAGCCAGGCATTTTGTGTGATTTTTAAGGATAAAAGGCAACTGACATAAACTGTTGAATTTGCAACATGCCCTAGAGCAGCTGTGGCAAACTACGGCCCGCGGGCCAGATCCAGCCCATTTGGCTGTTCTATCCAGCCCTTGGAGCCGAAAGAGTGGAGGGTTCTCTTGCTCTCCCCTCCTCTCCTTCACCAGCAGCCCAAGATGAGAGTGCCAGCATGGTCAGGTTGCTTTTGTTCCAGCCCTCCGGTCCAGTTTAAGAACCCATTGTGGCCCTCGAGTCAAAAAGTTTACCCACCCCTGCCCTAGAGTCATCTCAAGAAGAGCTCAGATGTAATTTGCAAAACTGCCTTTTTTTTTTTTTAACTAACTTCTATTAATACTTTCATCATCCTTTTCCATGTATGTCAGCTTTGGCTTTCTGTCCAGACCACTAAAAACAACAGTGGATTTGGCATGTTTTATTGGGAGGGAATCAGCTCCCATACTCCCTGTTTGTGAAAGCATTAGCGAATCATTTCTCTGATCCCAGTTCATTAAAAGAGACTTTAACTAGCTCTATAAGTGAATACATTTTTTATTCTGAAGGTAAAAAATATAGATCAGATTCAGGTCAGAGAGCTTAATTACTTGATTTTCTTGTTTGAGAATGATTTATAGGCTTTGGGTACATACAAGAACCAAGCACCAGAATGACAATTAAGCACACATCTTATAGTATTAACTTAGAGCTTTGGGCTCTACGTTCTCAGTAAATATGACACTCTGCAATAGGTGGAAAGAGATAATATTAAAATAAATTGTTTACTTACCAGAAAACAATAAATCAGTAATTTAAAAGGCATATATCATTGAAACATTTCTGTTGAAATATAACCTAAAAATTTTATTTCCTAATAAAATTTCTGTGCTTGGTATTCATTTTACTCAATATTTCAATTATCTTCTAAGGCAGTGGTCAGCAAACTCATTATTCAACAGAGCCAAATATAAAAAGTACAAGGATTGAAATTTCTTTTGAGAGCCAAAATTTTTAAACTTAAACTTCTTCTAACACTGCTTCCTCAAAATAGACTCACCCAGGCCATAGTATTTTGTGGAAGAGCCACACTCAAGGGGCCAAAGAGCTGCATGTGGCTCGAGAGCCACAATTTGCCGACCACGGTTCTAAGGGGTCTGTGAGAAGACTGGCCTCCATCTTATTCTGTATCTTAAGAAGGAAACATTGCATTTGTCATCTTCCATGGAAATAGTTGTAGTCTAGTAATGCAGAACATTTAAAAGACTACTTCCCCCACAATGGTAATTTTAGAAAGAAAGAAAAAAAAAGAAGAAGAATTTTCAGTGGGAAGGAAGGTGATGTTTCTAATCAGAACAATGGCTACCACACTGTTAGCATTTCATCACTGGCTGGTTGCTTGGTGTAATTTTTCCACACAGCTGCACTTTATACCAAGCAATTCTCAACCATGGCTCCATTTTGGAATTATCTAGGAAGCTAAAAAAAAAAAAAAAAAAAAAAAAAAATACACACACACACACACACACAAAAAAAAAAAAAACTAGTGCCCAGTCCAGTGCTTCTGATTCTAGGATGTAGCCTGGGCATGAAGATTTTTTAAAAGGCTTCCTAGGTAATCCTAAGGTTCCATCAGGGACAAGAACCACTGTTCTAGTGATAAAAATTATGCACTGTGCCAACAAAGAGTTATCATCAGAGCATCCTTCTGTTAACTTCGTCTTGGCCATTTCCACACGCAATATATATATATATTGCTAGATATAGATGATAGGTAGATAGATAGATAGGTAGGTAGGTAGATAGATAGATAGATAGATATCTAGTTAATGCTTTCTGGACAAACTTTTAGTAATAAAACTCTTTGAAAACCAATGTGTTTTGAAAGGGAAGTTCAGTGCATTACTTCTGCACTGAACATTGGCATGACTTGGGCTTATTCTGGATAATGAGTGGATAAACAGGAATAAAAAAGGCTAAGTTCCTAAATTAAAAGCTAATGCCTTTCTTGCCTGAATCCTGAACAGAAAGGTAAATTGAAAGCCAGGGTACTTAATTGGCACGCCTATCAGAGTTAAGCCCAGCTGAAGTCAATTTGTAGGTAAGTGCCTTAGAACGGTAGAATTGGAAGGGTCCTTTAGATCAATACACACAGTGACTCTCAACCCTAGCTAGACATTAAAATCGCCTTGGGAGCTTAAGAGAAGAAAATAGAATAAAATATATGTGAATATTACCCCAGACCTTAAAGTATAATCCCTGCGTAGGGTTCTGCCTTTGGCATTTTCTGAACAACTCCAGTCAATTGTAACGTGTGACGAAGGCTCAGAATTCCTGAACTTCTACTGCCCCCTTGCTTTAGGGGGAGAAACTAGAAGAAGCCCAGGGAGAATAGATGGTGGGCTCAAAGTCTCAAATTAGTTATGTGTCCAAGTAGACCCAAGAAAGTCAATCCCAAATGGAATTCATTGAATCCAGTGTTGGCTAAATTTGTCCCATACCAATCCATACTCCAAAGGAAAAATTTAATGAAAGAGAAAAGTTTCTCTAGCATATTTTCTGCTTCAAAAAGTAGATAATTTTTAATCTCAAAACAAGATTAAATGTTTCTTTCACCTAACCTTATCCCCTCAATGTCTTCATCTCCTGCCACCCGCAGCAATCATGGATAAAGCAGAATACTTTTCATTTAATTCCCAAACACCCACTCCTCCCAGGTTGCCAGCCCTCTTCTTTAAGAAGGTGCTTTGTACTTCGGGAGAAAAACATTGGCAAGGGGAGTTTTGTTGAAGTTACCATGGTGAACACCACGGATAAAGGAAAATAAGAAACAGAACAGATTTTATCCCCAAATCACCAGACTACTGCCAGGCACTTAAAACTTCAAATAGTGATTTTATAAATCATAACTACTTTCTCTTCCTCCAGTTTATCCTATTGTCCCCAACTACAGAATTCTTCTAACTTTCCTGCTTAATAACAGAAGAAAAGATGAGCTTGACAAGTTTCAAATCACCTGCCCTCCTCTCCTGGCCTGATTGCCCCTAACCCCTCTGCCTTGGCCCTGCCACCGTGGCTTTGGCCAGAAGGTCTCCCGGTCTAATTAGCATATTACCATTTTATTAGTACAGATATATATATTAGAGGCCCAGTGCACAATATTCGTGCATGGGAGGTTGTCCCTCAGCCCAGCCTGCACTCTCCAATTTGGGACACCTTGGGGGATATCTAACTGCCAGTTTAGGTGCAATCCCCGTGGACATCCCTTTCACAATCCAGGACTGCTGGCTCCTAACCACTCACTTGTCTGCCTGTCTGATTGTCTCTAACCACTCTGCCTGCCAGCCTGATAGCCCTCTAACTGCTCCTCTGCCGACATGATCACCCCAACCACCCTCCCCTGACAGCCTGATCACCTCCAACTGCCCTCCCCTGCTGGCCCCATCACACCCAACTGCCTTCCCCTGTGGGGCTGAGGGGATTGGGGGACTGGATGAGGAGGAGCTGAGGGGACTGGGCGCTGCCATCTTGTGGCTGTGGGTGCCACTATCTTGTGAGGGTGTGGCAGTGAATTAGCATATTCCCTCTTTATTAGGTAGGATTTACCATCAGCACATTTCTGTGACCATTACCACTTATGTAAATGAATAGAAAAAAAGAAAACAATATTCACAACATACTTAAACACAGGAAGTTGTTTTATATGTGCTTGGGGATATCAGGAATAGCTACACAGCGATTATAAATCAAAGAAAGAACGTGTTACTTAACAGCACTACTTATTGAATTTTTCAGTAGAATGGATTTTCTGGAGAGCTGTTTGTATATTCAGGTTTAGAGAACTACTCATTTACCCTTTGATAAATCAAAGCCTGCTTTATTCAGGAAAGTTGACTCCCTGGAGCTCAGTCCTTCTGTAGGGGCAAGCTTAATGATTAAAAAAAAAAAAGGTAGTGGCGATAGAGGTAGTGAAAAGTAATTAGATTCTGGTATGTTTTGAAGGTAGATTAAGGTTTCCTAAAGTATTGCCTGTGGAGTATGAAAAAAATAAGGTCCTGATAACTTCTGATCATCTTCTAAAAGAATAGAGTAGCCAGTATTCTGAGATAGAGGATGGAGGTGGATGAAACTTTGTATGGAAGGGAAAACCAGGAGTGTAGTTGTAGACATGTTGAATTTTGATTTGTTATTAGATGTGTAAGCGCACCGTAGTGTTGGCCGTTGGATGTAGGACTCTCAGAGTTCAGGAAAGAGGTCTGAACTACAGATATAAATATGAGCATCATCAGAATGTTGGTGTTATTTATAGCTTCAAGGCTGAATGAGATCACTAAGGAAGTGAGCATAGATAGAGGCCTGTGGACTCTGTAGCATTAAATGTATTAAGAGTGCAGGTGTCAGAAAAATTATTCAGAACTTGAAAATGAACAAAAATTGTTGGGTGTACTTTTGGTGCAGTACTGGGCCTGACTTTCTAATTGACTGGGCTATTATACAACTCTGCAGGGTCAAAGGTATCTTGTAGACTTTTGTCTAGTAGAAATGTAAATAATTTCTGTCTAAAAGAAGAGATAACCCCTAAAGTAACAACTTTGTATCCATCAGAAATATTATCCTAATATCTGTGCATGTGCTTGGGAGTGTATAGCTTCTCAAATGCTCTTTAGACCAGTTTAACATCTTTATTGGTTCTCTCAACAAATTAAATAAAATCTTTGAAATGTGCTCAGATTATATTTGCCTGAGAGTCAGTATTTAACCTTTTGAAAACTAACTATACTTTAGCAGAAGAGAAAGGGAACAAGGAACCAGTTAAATTTTCCCAGCTTAATTTAAAACTAAAATCCAGGTCACACAATTTCTTCACTTATGATTGAATTTTTTCCATTTCCTAATCCTATGTTCCCATTGCTACATTTCTTATGAAGTAAATATTACTCCAGGAAGTTTAAATCATGTTTAAAAGCATAAGAAAAGAATTATAGCTTTCTACTCCACTTTTTATTGAAAATTACTCTCTCTTGATAACTCAGTCTCAGCTTTTACGAGCACACATATAAATTGTCTTACCTGCTTGGTCATGTTGGAACCTGCAACAGATTATTTGTGGCCAAATACATGATGGATTTTTATGCTACTTTACAATGAACTTTTGACATTCAAACTGTCAGATAGTTACACATAATCATAAGAACATAGAGATCATTTTTTTATAATTTCTTTACTTTTGAATTACATAACACAAAACAATGATTTTAAGTAAAAAAAATAGGTCAGCCTGTTTTTTAATGTCATTTTATATAATTTTTTATATCATATTTCTAATAAAATCCATTCACTTACATATCATTGAAATAAAAGTATTTACTCTTTTAAAAAAAATCACAAAAGAAATATCTAAATAGACTTACACCAAAATGGGAGGGTATTAGTGGATTGGCTGGCTTAAAATGCAAACTATGCAGACTATACAGAACTCATCAGTGATGCCCCCATGGGCACTTCAGGGAGATGGCCCATCACTCCTAAAACTGAAGTATCAGCATTAGAAACAGTTGACTGCTGGTGGGGAAAGACATGCCAGACCTACTGACACATGATGAGCAAATATAAGCCCCATATCAAAGCTCGATAAAGAGATGCTACACATGTTAGGTAAGCATGTGTCATTGAGATACATATTTTGCATTAGCAAATCTATTGAGAATGTTTGAGGCTTAGAACCATCAAGGATTGTGAAAGGTTGTAAGGTCCCGACGGAGAGGTTTGTAAGATCCCGGCTGAGAGGTAGGCGGCGCAGAAGCAAGACACGGAATCCAGGCCATTAAGAAGGGGGGTTTAATCTGCACTCTCGGGCGAAGCTCTCTGGTCCGAGGGTGGGCCAGGGAAGTTCGCGCCCAAAAGCAGGATAGGTATTTCTTTTATACGGCTGTTTAGGGAGGGGAGGGGGGAGGACATGAGAGGTGTGGAATTCCTGCCTCAGGCCAGGGGTCCAGGAAGGCCCTAGGAAGGCGCCAGCCAGTCAGCTATCTTTGTCACCATCCATCCTGCAGATGCTTGCATCTGCCCTGGGCTATACCCCCTGCCTCAACCTAACAGATTGTACTTAAATATATAAGTTATGCTTCATGAATCTTCCAAGAGGTATAGGATAAGCCAACCAATCTCTTTCTATAGAAGCAGATGAAAATAGAGAAAGAGGGGGAGGGAGGGAGAAAATAAAAAGGGAGGGAAAGAGAGAAAAAGATTGAGAGTTAAGAATAAAATATTCCTTAGGGTTTATTTTTTAAAATTTGAACTAGTGAAAATGTATGTAACAATCATATGTGCTCCAGCATAATAAATTATTGAGGAAGATAATATGCCCTATTTTGTGTTGGTTTTAAAATATATTCTAAAATAAAACATACTTATCAAATGTATTAGCATATTCCCACATCTATTTCCCCTTTTTGGGGAAGAATCCCCAACATTTTCTTTGGGACTAACCCTTTCCTTCCCACTATCCCTGCTGAGGAAATGGGTGCTGACAATTTCATCAGTAAATCCCACCCCATCCATCAGCCTACAGTAACTGGGATGATAAGAAATCCAATCAGAACTAATTAGTTTTCTGATAGGCCCATCTGAAAAGACATGCTCCTCTCCTCTCCTCTCCGACATTAGGCACAGTGTACATAAGGATATGACAGCTGGGACTGTTGCATCCAATTTGCTACTAAGTGGGGAGAGCCCAGATCTGCCAAGGGACCTCAGAATGGAACTGGAGGATGAAGCTGATATTGCAAAGTGACATTGCAAAGCAGACTGGAGAACCCATAGCTTCCGTGAGCAAAACCTCATCTGAAGGCTGTCATAACTCCAGCCCATTCCACTACACGCACCAGGATAATTCTTTTGTTGTTAAAGATAATATGAAAGCTTCCTCTCACTTGTAACACTCAGTTCTAAGTGATAGATGCTCCAAGTATAGGCTCTAAAAGCACAATCTCCAACTTAGGGCAGCACCCTTATTATCTCCATTTTATATGTGAAAAAACAGAAGCTTAACATAATTGATATGCCCAAAATCACCCAGCCTGGAAGTCCTGGACTCATGAATCCAAATTGGAGACATTCAAATTGGGTTCAATACTTTCTGAAAGTAAAGTCTTAGATTATTCTTTTCCTTACACTTACATTACATTTAAAAAATGAAACTTGCAAGATTAAGCTAAGGTAAAAGTAGTTATTGTAAGTCCAAGGCTGTTCTCATTGAGAGAGGTAAAAGCTGTCATTCTTGACCTTTCTTCCCATAAATATTTTTAAATTATAAAATGCACAGGCATTGTTGAAATGAGAAACATATATCTTATCCAAGTTTCTTTAACATATAAGTAAAACCATGCAAGCAGCACAAAGGTGTGCATTATCAGAATAGCAGGGTTTTTGTGGAACCGATGGAAAGAACAGAAGCCTGACCTCGTAGGGACATGTAATCAAGGACTGAAAGCTAGGAGGTTTCCCCAGCAACTCCTCTGCCTGCATCTCTGTTTCCCGCTGTGTTGCTGCTTCAGTCTTCTCTCTCTCCAGATGGAATCCCCAGCTATGGCTGCATGTAACTAGACAACCTCTGATTAGAAAAGTTATTTTCAAGAAACCCACAGAGAAGGATTGTTGCTCTCACTCCACATTTTAAATTCCCTGGAAAGAAGGCAGGATTGTCTGAGCAAAAATAGAGTGTTGACCTCTTGTGATCAAATTAGCATGGCCACCGGGAGGACCAGGGGGTGCCGATGTACCTGCACACAACGCTCCCCAAGGGCTGAGAGGAGGAGCAATCCTGGAGAAGAAAGAAACTGTCTACACAAAAGCCCAAACAGCTATTTTACTGCAGCATGGCAGGAAGACAAAACAAGACAATGTAGGTGCTAAATTCATGGTGCACAGACACTCAAGGGAGAAGAGGTTCTGAGGGGTCAGGAGAAGGTTTGAGTCCCTGATGGGGGCCAATCACCAACAGTGATTCTGTACCCAATTCCAATGTGTGGGTTTTTCTCCTCACACCACAAGCAATTACTACAGTCAGCTGGGTGTTCTACAAGTCAATGCAATTCTGATATTATCTCCCTGGAGACCATGCAAGATGGTTCCCTACTCACTTCAGACACCAACAGTCAAGTCCCAAGTCCATGTTGTCACCTGTGCTTCTGATTGACTGGCTACAGATCAGAGGTTTCAATGGCCTCCCTCTTGGGTTTGATTAATTTGCTAGAGCAACTTGCAGAACACAGGGAAACATTTTGCTTCCTAGATGACTGATTTATTCTAAAGGGCACAGAGCTTCCATGCCTTCTCCCTGGGGCCACTCCTCCCCAATGTCCACATGCTCACCAACCGGGAAGCTCTCTGAAACCCATCCTTTCATGGAGGCTTCATTATATAAACACCATTGATTAAATCATTAGCCATTGGTGGTTATTTCAACCACCAGTGCCTCTACCTTCCTTAGAGATGAAGGGGTAGTTATAGGTGGGAGGAATGGGGGGAGGAATAAAAGTTCCAATCTTGCCCTGGCTGGTTTGGCTCAGTGAATAGAGTGTTGGCTTCAGGATTCAAGGGTTCAAGGGTCCTGGACTCGACTCTGGTCAAGGGCATGTACCTTGGTTATGGGCACGTCCCCTGTGTGGGGTGTGCAGGAGGCAGCTTATCTGTGTTTGTCTCTCGATGTTTATAATACTCTATGCATCTCCCTTCCTCTTTGTAAAAAATTAATTTTAAAAAATATATATTTTTTAAAGTTCAAATCCCCTAAGCAGCTGGTTGGGTCTCCTGGCAGAGACGCCCCATCCTTAGGTTACCTAAGTGCTTACCAAAAGTTGCGATATTAACATGACAAGAGACACCTTTATCACTCTTGTCACTTAGAAAATTCCAGTGGTTTCAGAGTTCTGTGCCAGAAATCAGAGGAAAGACCACTTATATATTTCTTACAAATCACAGTATCATAGACCTGAACTTGGCCATAAGGGATTTGGGAAAAAGAAAGAAAGGTAACCCAAATAGGGAAATCTAAAATCTGGACTCTTACAGAAATGATTAGATGAACAAAAGTATCATACTTAATAAAATATGTAACAACAGAAACAGACACTGGAAATAAAAAAATAAAAGAAGAACTGACGTGTTGCAACTAGAGCTTTTTGATATTCCCAAAGAGATTGTAAGAATTATGTGGCGTCTCTGAATCCTTTCAAAGAGACAGATGATAAATGAGTTTCAAAACTGAGTACTGGTTTTGAAATGAAAGTTTTATCACCTCAACTAAAAATATATATATTTACTCATTGATTAAATGATAATGAGTTCTTGAAATTCTTCTTTCTCTCCTGCTTCTAAACAGCCTCCTCTGCCTGATAAATCAATCTAAATTGCTTTATAATTTAAAGGCGAGTGTCTGCTCAAAATGTTTGGTTTGTAGTGTTTATTAAAGTCCACATAGTGCAAATATGAAAAAAAATTTAATTTTCCTAATGAAAGGGCTACAATTGACTCAATGTAATGTATTTCTGAATGATTAACAAAACTACTTTCCTCATGGCAATAAGACAGGCATTAAATAAAAATATCTCTCAAGAGTGAATAATAACCTGGTAACCTCTTTCTCATTGTCTGCCAACTCTTTATAAATATGCTAGAAGCCCGTTGCATGAAAATTCATGCAATAGGCCTTCTTTCCCCTGGCTGCTAGCACCAGTTTTCCTCTGGCATCCGGGACCCAGGCTGCGGCAAAGCCAAGCCTTCAGCCTTTAGGCGTGGCTCCAGCTGCAGTGGAGCCTTTGTCTCCAATCTCCAGTCTTCGGTCATCACTCCGGCAGAGCCTTCATTCTTCACTCCGCACCTGCATATACAAATTAACGCACCATTTTGTTGGATTAATTTTCATACTCACTCCTGATTGGCTGATGGGTGTCATGGAGGTACAATCAATTTGCATCTTTCTCTCATATTAATGTAAATACAAGTGGAATATGGTCACTAGAATCACAGCCACCTCCATAGAACGAGATAAGATTGTTTTCCCACACAAATAGAATAAACCCTATAAAACTCATATACTGCCCAGGTGGTGTGGCTCAGTGGCTGAGCATCAACCTATGAATGAGGAGGTCATAGTTCAATTCCTGGTCAGGGCACGTGCCTGGGTCATGGGCTCAATCCCCAGTGTGGAGCATGCAGTAGGCAGCCAATCAATAATATTCTCTTATCATTGGTGTTTCTATCTCTCTCCCTCACCCTTCCTCTGTGAAATCAATAAAAATATATTTTAAAAAAACTCATACAATAAACTTAATACTTTCTAAATCAAACATTATGATTCTCATAAGTGATTTTTTAATATTAATATTCATTATAAAATACCTCTTCCACCCTTTTCTCTTACTCTGTCTTTTCCCCTTTTCTCTGCCTTTCTACTATGCCACTCTCTCATTTTCAAATAACTTAATCTGGATAAATTCTAGACTCGGTAACTAGATATGGCTATTTATTTATTTATTTATTTATTTTTAAATTGATTTTCCACAGAGAGGAAGGGAGAGGGATAGAGAGCTAGAAATGTCGATGAGAGAGAAACATCGACCAGTTGCCTCCTGCACACTCCCCACTGGGGATGTGCCCGCAACCAATGTACATGCCCTTGACCGGAATGGAACCTGGGACCTTTTAGTCCAATGCTCTATCCACTGAGCCAAACCGGTTTTGGCTAGATATGGCTATTTAAAATAAGAAAAAGAAAAGTTTGTCACTCTTCTTTTATTTAGCAAGGTGCTGGAGACTCTATCTTACCTAATAAAAGAGAAACATGCAAATTAACCATCACTCCGCTATGTCCACAGCCAATCAGAGTATGCAAATTAACCCAACAAAGATGGAGGTTAATTTGCATATGCAGGCACAGAGCAGTGTAAAGCTTGCTATGAGGGGAAGGAGGGTGGCAGAGGGAGCTACTGGAGTGGTGCTCCAGAAAGAAGCAAAGGCTTGCCCCTCCGGCACCCAGACATAGGGATGTGCCGGCTCCTGGCAGTTAGGGTAGGAAGCAGGGACTTGCTGGCTCCTGGCAGTTGGGGTGGGGAGCGGGGACTTGCTGGGTCCCGGGCGGCTGGAAGTGAAGCCAGAGGCCTCTAGTGTTGAATAAAACAGATGGAATCCTTTGTCACTTCTGTTCTTGTGAAAGAGACAGGTAAGCAGAGCAGTAAATGAAATAATATAAAAGCTTATAATAAGTGCTATAAGGAAACAAACAGACTAAAACATCAAGAAACCAGTGGGAACCAATTTTAGAATGAGTGCTCTTCTGAGCAGGTGACCCTTATACTTCGGGTGTGGTAGAGCAGCTCCTAGTACCACACCCCAACAGCTTCATGACCAGCTTCAGTTTGAGAATTCTGGGGTACAATGCTCTGCTCAAATATGGTGCCCAGATCCAAAGGCTGGCGTAAGTGAAACATCATCAAGGAAAAACCCAACTCTCAGCCACTGAGATAGACATTCTAATTCTATTTACAAAACCGCAGAATTTTTATTAGCAGCCATTTGGCAGATGCATAAATTCTGGGTTTTCATATTTAATCACCTGTTATTTCTTACACGTGCCCACAAGTGCTCGCAGCAGGGGTTCCTCCATGCTGTAATTGTGATTAATTTTTTACACCTACGTTTGGGGTTTCGCATTTAATCTTACAACCTTCCCTCCACAATGTCCACATTGTCTTTAGAATGCATGTTCTGCCATCTGGGTGGAACAGATGGATGGATGGGTAAAACATCTAACAACCCTCCACTCAGTAGACAGTGTTTTACAGTCGGCAATGCTGTCCTAACACTATTTCAGGCTCTGGATCCTGCTTCTATTATTTGCTTATCACTGCCCTACTTTCCTTCTTTTTTGGAATTTGCAGGCAGTCATCACTAGGAACCAAGGAAATTGCAACTGAAGAGGAAAGCTTACCATGAAGAAATAATAATTTATGAAGCGGTACCCGGTGGCCTGAGCCATTACAGGCTCCCCGTGAGCCTAACTCCCTTCGGGGGAGAAGCTTACACCGTGGGACAGCTGAGTTCATGCATTTCTGATTCTGCATCCCCTCCCGGCACTGGGTGTGCAATAAGCAACTCTGCTAAGTGATCAGGTTTCGTGACACATGTAATGAGAGCGCAGCGGGACTTCGGCAAACGGCAAAACATGGGAAACAATTATGGAGAAGTTAGGGATCCCACAGAGGTGGCTCCTGGGTCGGAATATTTTTCCTGTTTCAGGCTGGAGTCTAGGGAAACATAAATACAATGGTCTATTATCGTACAGCTATCCAACGACAATGGGCTTTGACCGCTACCAGCCTGGGCGTGTTGGTACCAGGCAATCTTGACAGTAATTCAGCTGATTATTAGTCCCTGAAACCATCCTGCCTTTCTTAAGACGTAATGATAGTAATAGTAATGATAATACTTTTTGGAAAGTCTTACAAGGAGCTTTTTAAAAATCAGCATGCTCTAATTTCTAGAAAAATAAGGTGAGATAGGGATATAGTATCAGATAACTCATCTCTCAAAAAGCTTTGGGGATTTAGCATTATCCCATTGGATACCTGAGACTATGGTTTCCATTAAATGAATTATCTCCCTAGAGATAAATTTAACAGGTGCTAAGAACTCGATTCTTTTCTTCAGTGACTTTTTCTCAAAACTTAAAGGATTCCTGTGTGTATATTTAGACCAGCCCTGGGCAAACTACTGCCCATGGGCCGGATCCGGCCAGTTCGGCTGCTCTATCCGGCCAGTGGAGCCAAAAGAGCAGAGGGTTCTCTTGCTCTCCCCTCCACTCCTTCACCAGCAGCCCAAGATGAGAGTGCCAGCATGGTCAGGTTGCTTTTGTTCCGGCCCTCCGGTCCAGTTTAAGAACCCATTGTGGCCCTCGAGTCAAAAAGTTTGCCCACCCCTGATTTAGACTCTAGAATTAGTTGTGTTTCCTTGTGTATGATTGTCCTAAAGAAAAAAAGCTGTAAAACTTCCAGAGCTCTTTTTGTTGTTTTTATCTTATTGATGTCCCTTCGATGTCTACAAACCCTCCCCACTCCAAGCCTCCCTTTCATTTTATCTAGTTTTTATTTATTTAATAAAAATATGTTACTTGGCTTCTGGTGGTGTTTAATCCATACCTTCTTTTAATAAAGTGAATATTTAGAAAGAGAAAAGAAATCATTACTGATTCCAAAATGTTGTCAAAGTCACCAACATCAGAATACCCAGAAAAATAACATTATTATTAACTGCCTAGCAACCAAAATGATCCTTTGTTTTTTGTTTTGTTATTTTTAACTAATGATATTTTGATTGCCCTTTTTTTTCTGGTAAAAAATATAAAATATCACCCTGACCGATTTGGCTCAGTGGAAAGAGCGTTGGCCTGCAGACTGAAGGGTCCCAGGTTCAATTCCGGTCAAGGGCATGTACCTTGGTTGTGGGCACATCCTCAGTAGTGGGTGTGCAGGAGGCAGCTGATCGATGTTTCTCTCATCAATGTGTCTAACTCTCTATCCCTCTCCCTTCCTCTCTGTAAAATACCACCGTTTGTCCAGTGCTACATCCTGATTGTTTTGAACATCTCCCTTGTGGGTCCCAGTTCAGGTTTGAAAGATTCGAGCCAAAGTCCCTCTAAGCAAAGAGGAAATTGCTTCTTCATCACTTTCAGGAGTGTGAAGGCAAAAAGGTTGGGCAAATCAATCATTCGGTGTAGACCAGAGAATGTCATTTCATAGGTTCTGGCGGCCTCTTGCTCTCCTTCCTAGGGTTACGCATTCCTGAGCTGTGAGTCCCCTTCTGCGCAGACATCTGCATGAGCAGGTTTCTCACCTGGTAGTGGCTACTGTAGCTGCACTGTGTCTTGGGCATTTGAGTATGTTGGAGCAGGGTGCAGAGAGGGGGATCTTTAGCTCAAAGAAAACAATTAAAAAAAAACAAACCCACAAACCTACCAAGTCTACCAGACAAGTAGTCTCTGATCCAAGCAGATGAAGAAGTATGGATTCTCATTGACTAGAATCCTACAAAAAAAGGCTGGATCTCAGTTTTTCTATGTTAAGAGTAAGTAGCATTTCTTTCGCGCTGCTTGTTAAGAAACAGACGTGGAAAATAAATACGAAAATCATGCTGACCTGAAGAACTATTTGCCTGGTCTTCTGCAGGTGTAATTTGAAGGAGCTGATGATAAAGAAACTAGAGTTCCTTAGAGGCCTCCATGTAATTACAAAGGAAACACTTCCAGAAAACTAAAATGGCAAGTATATTTAAGGTAATTCCCTATGAATGGCCGTTGGCCGCCACCATCCATTTTATTATTGCTTTTCTAAATTGCTTTCTCGCTGTTCCCTACCAGAGCCTCGGATAGGTCTCGAGGCGTCGCTGGGAAGGCTTGTTCGAGGTAATGACACCTGGCACAGGGCTGTAATTGTTTTATGTGCGGGGCACGTTGCACTGCGCGGTGAGTCCTTTCCTTCATTAAGAGACCTTGAATCTCAGAGTGGGCTTTAAGCACAGAGGAGGGCACCTTGCAGCAACTGCTTCAGTTTAAATGGAGTTTCTCCGGGAAGCCAGGAGCACAGGGTCAGCCTCATTCAGCCACTGAGAGGTGGTTGGGAGGTGACGAGAGCCCAGTGTGAGTTCCCCGTTGATTACCTCACATCTCCAAGTCCACCTTCCCCTCCCTGCTCTGCAATTCCGGGCCTGAATTCTGCAAGTTCTCTCCACTGCCCGCTGGCCCAGCGTCTGGCTCTGCGAGGGGAGGGCCACGGGACGAGGATGGGGTCTCTGCCGGGACCGCGGTGCTCAGCTGGTTGGGCTGCTGCCGAGGGTGGGGGTTTTTCAGCAATGCCTGGCTACCAGCAGCAAGTGACCCATCTGTGGCTGCTTCCCCAGCACTGTCCCTTCAGAAGCCATCACAGCGATGTCCAGCAGTCATCACGGAGTGTCCACTGGGGCCAGTTTCTCTGCAACCTCCTTCCCCCAGGGGAGGACCACGGCCCAGCACATCCCGTAAACAGTTTCCCTGCTCACACTGTGAGGTGACTAACCCCAGCACTCCAGAGGGGAGATTTCCAGAAAACTTCACATGCCCCACCAGCTTCCACACGCCCCTCTGCAAAGGTCTGTATCTCCGTTCTGGAGATGTGGCCTTCTTCTGGGGACCTCCATCTCAGCGGCAGCGCTGGTGGCCACTTCTGTATCTGCTAGTCTTAGACACTGAGTGGCCAGATTATTATGACCTCTGAATGCATAATAACCTGGCCACTCAGTGTATATTCTATATAATAAAAGGCTAATATGCAAATTGTCCCCTCCACCAGGAGTTCGACCAGCAGGCAGGCCGGCCAACCACCCATGTCCCCTCCCTCTGGCCAGGCTGGCCAGATCCCACCCATGCACGAATTCATGCACCGGACCTCATATATATATATATATATATATATATATATATATATATATATATATACTAAGTGGCCAGATTATTATGGGTTCAGAGATCATAATAATCTGACCACTCAGTGTATTTGTTAGCATTCTCTTGATTTGGATGATCCAATCCCTTATGTTAGCAATCTTCTGCTAAATGTTTATGCAAACTTTGTTCAACTTCATGTGTGTTTTCTCTCTCCTGCTGGACCCTGGCTGACCATCCCTCGGTGGGAATGAAGAGAGGAAGGTCCTCAGTGGGTAAAAGAAAGGAGAGCTACTTCATCCCTGACATTTCCCCCTCACGTGACTACCTGCCTGTAACCTCCGGGCCCCCCTTGGCTGCTGTCTGCCGATGGGACTCCCTGGCTGAACCCCAATGATGCTGGCCCCTCGCAGGCTCCCGCTGCCCTCACCCCCAAGAGCTTCTCCGAACCTCTGCCCATCTCAGATACATCGAAGGGGAGAGAGTAAGAAGAATCACTTTAATTTCTACATGAAATGTACTGAGGTAAAACCTGTACTTTGACCTTTAAAAACATTCACAGCTTGATATTTTGTAGCAGAGACTTAAATGGAACTTCCACCTGATCGATATTGCAAATTGCCAAGGTAGTGAAAGCCCCAGAAAATCATGCTGAGACACGGCAGAAATGTGTTCATGATGTGAGAGTCAGTCAGGAATTTCTGAATTGCATTGGACAGTATCACAACCACGGTGGCCTGGCTTCGACACTATAATCCATCTCCACATGGCACACAGCAAATCAGCGCTCATTATATAATTTTTCAGTGCATGACCAAAGTCCTGACAAATTGACTTCCCAAGATGACCATAAATAAAAGAAATGCACTGTGAAACTCTAGTGCAGTAGCCTATAGGTAAGTTTGACATTCAAGTTAGAGATTCTAAATGAATACTACAGTTATTTCTTTTATCTGTTTCCTCTACTGGCCTTTACCCTCTTGACCCAAATTAGAATTATGCTCCAATTTTTAGGTAACTTTAATCTTATGTAAGAAAAAGAGAGAGAGAGAGTAATTCATCTGAAAAATTAAAGCCTGAGCATAAAATATGAAATGCATGGCCAGATTTTGTTCCACTATCTTCTAACTTAACCAAAGTAAATGCCACTTTTCCATTATTTTCATTGTCGTTGAACCTAAAACAGTGAAGTGGTTGTAGGCTTCTTGGTGATTGTAAGTGCCATGAAGTGCCAATTTAATGCTTTCAGGAATATCCTACTTTGTGTAGGTTGGGCATATTGATTGTGCTAAAGCTATGGTACTCTCCAAAAATATACACTTATGCCTGGAATATAACTCTACACATTTGGGGTGGGTGTTGGGATAGAAAGCAGATAACACTCAATGTTAAGGTTCTCTAAGATTCTAAATGCCCACCCCCCACCACCACCAGCCCATTTCTCCCTTTGTTCTCTTTAATGGTTATTCCTGAGTTACATCATCACCAAACTTTTAAAAAATATATATTTTATTGATATTTTACCGAGAGAAAGGGAGAGAGATAGAGAGCTAGAAACGTCTATGAGAGAGAAACATCGACCAGCTGCTTCTTGCACACCCCCTACCGGTGATGTGCCCGCAACCAATATACATGCCCTTGACTGGAATCGAACCTGGGACCTTTCAGTCCTCAGACTGACACTCTACCACTGAGACAAACCAGTTTTGGCTTAAATACATTCTTAAATACAAACTCTTTTCACTTGAAAGCATCTAACTAAATATACCTAGATGCCGTCATTTGGAGTATCTTGTTTTATTTCCATTTGCATGTGTACCTCATTTTAAGAAATATTACTGCTATATTCCCACTTCCTTTGATCCTCTCCACATATTGGGTTCCAACAATCAAGAGTAGCTTTATTTGTCCTTCTCCTTTTGCTCCACTAAACCTCCCCCTTTTCTTTCATCCTCATCAAGCCAAACTTCTCATCCATAGCACAAATACTAGTAATCAAGTTTGAAATCTACTCCCAGGCCAGCTTGCTTATAACAATAACGGTGCCACTCATTTCCAGTACTAGCTTTTCTTCTTGGCAATACTCAGAAATGTATCCAGGGATTATCAGATGTTGCTTTTTCATTCTCTTTAAGGTATTGACATGGTATAGACTTTAGAAAACTTGAGAGAGAAGAACAACAGGAACTTTTGGACAAAAAAAAAAAAAGATAATTGGGACCATTAGCCAATCCCATTTTAGTGAGCCGGGTTACACAATTAGTCTTCTTCAAAGGCCATTTCATCAGGCTTTTCAATTATGACCAATGTCAGGGCAGCTTTGGAACAATGAAGTAATAGTTATGCCCCATATGCTAACTAATCTGGGCAAGAGGCACGCATGCAAGAACTAAGAGAGACGTTCCTACAAGAAATTTATAATGGCTTAGTTTTCTTCAGATCACATTTTATACAACCTTTCACAGCTTGTTAATGGCTACCAGAAACCATTTCCAGCAAGTTCAGAAAACGTCCTTCACCCTCCTTCTTTTTAACTTTGAACGGACAATTTAAAAAAACTAATAAATTTAAATATGTCTATGTAATTTAAAAAAAAAGTAAAAGAACTGGGGGCTCTGAGTTAGAGTCGAGTCCATCAATTTGCTTGATGACCTTGGGTAAATTGCTTTGCTGCTTTGAACCTAAATGTCCTCATCTATAAATGAGAATATCATCTGCTTCCTAGAAACCTATCACGAGGAATACATGAAAGCTTACATGAAAGGATTTCATAAAACATAAAATGCCAAACACATGGTAAGTGCTATCACCCAACACCAGCCAAAGATTCGAGTGCAAGGACAGCCTGTCAGATGAGGTGGGAGGTTACAAAATGTGCCCTTGGGAATTTCACTCCTCAAACCACAACATGTCCTTATTTCACATCAGCATTCTCATTTTTCACTTCTTAAGGGGTAGATATCTTCAGTGACAGTGCGTTGAGATATATGGGGCTCTGGAAAATGACCTTTCTGTGCTGAAAGTAGAAGAAAAATACCCAAATACTGATACTTAAGTGGACTTAGAGTATAGCATTTTGTTAGAGGAAACCAAAAAAATTAATGCAAAACTGTGTCTTTTCTCATAGAGAAAGACTGTCTCCCTCTATGTAGAAATAGACGAATTTTCCAAGGTAAAATATTTTCTTCCTATACAGGTTGCAATCATTTGGCTCTCCAGTCACCCCTTATTTGCTTTACTCTGATCCTCACAGGGGAACCTCTACATACCCCATCCTGCTTCCATCTCCTATGCCTCTCTTTTGCTTCATCATCTAAAATGTCATATATATGCTGCCCAATCCCAAATAAATACCTCCAGCCTGAACTTCTCTCGAAAGACAGACTTTAATATCCAGCTGCCACTCATCACCTCCCGCTGGATGTCTATGTGACTCACCCTTAGCATTCCCCAGACTGAACTCCTGATCTCTGCCCTAAGTCCGCTTACTCACAGTGTTCTCCACTCTCCCTTTGATTACACCAAAAATCTTGGAGTTGCATTTCCACATCCAGTCTGCCGGGAAATCTTGTTGCCCCTACCTTTCAAAGTATGTCCAGAAGTTGACTACTTCTCACCAGTCCCATAATATCTCTCACCTGGCTTATTGCAATCACTTTCTCACTGGTCTCTCTCGTTCTCATCCTTGTTACCCCCACCTCCACCCTAAACTTTGAATTGATTGTCAAAATAAGAACAATGTGAGTCTTTTAAAACCTGCATCAGGCCTGGCTGGTGTTGCTCAGTGGTTGAACCAAGAGGTCACTGGCTTGATTCCTGGTCAGGGTGCATGCCCAGGTTGCGGGCTCGATCCCCAATGGGGGGCATGCAGGAGGCAGCCAGTCAATGTTTCTCTCCCATTGATGTTTCCATCTCTTTCTCCATTTTCCTTCTTCTCTAAAAAATTCAATATACATATTAAAACCTGCATCAGTACATCCCATTTTATTCAAAGAAAAGCCTTACACGACCAGCTTCACTATCCTCTCTCTGACCTCATTATGTTATTACTCCAGTCTGGCTCACTCTGCCACAGCCACACTGACCTTTTTTGCTATTCTGGGAACATGGCAGGTGCATTCCCTTCTGGTGGCCTTTGTATAAGTTTGTCTAAGACTGGTGAGCGCCCTTCCCTAAGTCCATACACTAACTCCTTCACATTGCTCACTTTCTCAAGGAGACCCACACCTGCCACCTTATTTAAAATTGTAATCCTCGTCTTGTTTTTTATTTTTTTCTCTAAATATGTAGCACTTATAACACCTACATAATAGTGTTTATTTTCTGTCATCCTCTATTAGAATATAAAGACCATGAGGGCAAAACCTAAGTAGAGGCCCTGGCATGCAATAGACATTTGTTGAATGAGTGTCCTCAGTATCTCAGTTACGTAAATCTTGAAAACTGGGTTGTATGGCATTTTCGTTTCCCTTTACTACTCTGACAAATCACCATAAATTTAGTTGGACAAGACAGCATACATTTATTCTCTTGCAGTTCTGGAGGCGAGATGTCTACAGTCAAAGTGCCAGCAGGGCTCTGTTTCTACTGGAGGCTTCGGGAAGAATCCAGCCCCTTCCTCCCAACCTCATGCTTCTGTGGCCACACCTTTCAATATTTTCTTAAGTCTCCTGCCTTTTTCTATAAAGACCTGTGTGATTCCATTAGGCCAACTCAAATAATTCAAATTATCTCCCCATCAAGATCCTTAACACATCTGCAAAGTCCCTTTTGCTGTATAAAGTAACAAACACTGATCCTGGGGATTAGGATGTGGACATCTTCAGGAGCTCATAACTCAGCCTACAACATGTGGAAAACAGTTTCATGGGCTGAGTATATGAAGCATGACCTAAGTAGGTAATAGCTGAAGAGATGTGAATGAAACTACTATATTCGCCAATATACCAGGCACAATAAGGATTAACCAAATAGGAGATCAAGCTTCAGTGAGATAACTTGGGGGACAGATAATATAATTCCTATTTAAGTAGGCACATAGCCAGTGTGGCTTGGTGGTTGAGCATCTACCTATGAACCAGAATGTCATGGTTTGATTCCCAGTCAGGGCACAGGTCCAGGTTGTAGGTTTGATCTCTGATAGAGGGCATGCAGGAGGCAGTTAATGGATGATTCTCTCTCATCACTGATATTTCTATCTCTCTCTCTCCCTTGTCCTTCTTCTCTGAAATCAATTATATATATATATATATATATATATATATATATATATAATCTGAAGATGGAAAGAAAGCCAGTAGAATTGAGTTAGGAAAGTTTTGAACAAAGAGGTAAGATATAAGGCCAAGAACTTATTCGGAGTGAGACATGGCAATTCTCCTAAACCATATTAAAGATGTTGCACTTGATTCTAAAGGAAATTGTAAACCACTGAGGGAACTTACACAGGAAAGTGGCCTGATCAGATTTATATTTAAAAACATGTCACTATTGCAATAGGGTGGAAAAAAGAATGAGAGATCAAGAGGGTATATGAAAAGAGATCAAGAGGGTATATGAAAGTTGGAAAAATGATGCCAAAATCTAGGTCAGTGGTTGGCAAACTGAGGCTCTCAAGCCACATGCAGCTCTTTGGCCCCTTGAATGTACTCTTCCACAAAATACCATGGCCTGGGCGAGTCTATTTTGAAGAAGTGGCATTAGAAGTTTAAGTTTAAAAATTTTGGCTCTCAAAATAAATTTCAATCGTTGTACTGTTGATAGTTGGCTCTGTTGACTAATGAGTTTGCCAACCACTGATCTAGATGATAGTGGCTTGCTGTTCTATTGAGTCTTGGTTTTTCTCCCTGTAAAACGAAGATCATATTATTAACCTCACCTGATGATTGCAATGCTTCAACAAGAATACACATAAAGCACCGTGTTGGACATTTAAACTGTGTTTGCTACTGACATTGTAACTCTGAATCAGACCTAGCTACCCATTCCTAATAGAAAATTACAGAGATACTGCTTAAAAGGAAATAAGGTATTGATTACATCTAACACAAGGTATTTAAAAACCAATAAACCATTAACAGAAGCACCGTGGATAAAGAGCTGGCCTCTACATCACTTAATTAGGTCAAGAAGGCATGTCTGTAAACACCTCCCGCCGAAGGAAGCCAGATATGACCAGGAACTCCGAGAGAATTTTCAGTCCAGATTTCTGTGTCAGTGAAACAACGAGAAACAAAATCACCACTGGGACTTCTGGCTGCCAAAGACTAAATATTAAGAAAATGAAGAATGTGGAGGCGTCTCAGAAGGGCTTTTCTTAGTGTCACCAGACAATGACTTATCATGGTATTGTATACAGATGCCTAGACATGGGCATGACAAGTGGGTCCAAGTCTTGGTTCTGTCACACTAGGTTTGTCACTGGGAAAGTCGTGCAAAATTTGAGTCTCAGCTACTCTTTCTGAACGCTGAGGTAAATATGAAAAGACCTCATACATGGGTCAGCCTTTAAGGAGAAAATGCTTCCACAGTGCTAACAGTGCATGCACAGAACGCAAATGGTTGCTGTTGTTATTGAGAATATTATTAATTACTATAGCTTTTTTTTTCTTAAGTTTATCAGTCCAGTTCCTTTCAGGGAATTACAAATAGCATCCTGAAAGGTAAGAGAGGCCGGAAAGAGGCCAGCAGGCAAGCATCGCAGGGAACGTCAGGGTCAATAATACCAAGTCATCTTTACCAAACACAGACCACGCGCACCTATGACACTAGCAAGGATTAAAGTGTGTTAGCAAACAGCAGACTATGAGCCAGGAAGGGAAGATGTAGGCAGGAGCCAAACAGAGAGAATGACAGTGTCGATGTGCCAAGAGAAGCTCATCTCCTAGAGTGCCTGGCTCCCTGTCACCGGAAACTGGGCAGCAGACAAGGAGGGGAGGATGAATGAGAACACTGGCTGCTCTCTCGGGGCTGCAGCTGCCCGCTCTGGGGAAACACAGCCACATTAACCCTCCTCCAATGAAAGGTGGTGAGAAGCTGTTTGCAGGCTTCTCCAGAGGGCATTGTCAGAGTACGAAAAAGAACCACTTAAAAAGAACAAGACAGCCCTAGCAGGTTTGGATAGAGCATCGGCCTGTGGGCTGAAGCATCCCAGGTTCAGTTCCAGGCAAGGGCACGTGTCCAGGTTGCGGGCTTGATTTCCAGTAGGGGGCGTGCAGGAGGCAGGCGATCAATGGTTCTCTCTCACCATTGTTTCTATCTCCCTCTCCCTTCCTCTCTGAAATTTATAAATCATATTTAAAAATAAATAAATACAGACACAGACAACAAGATGGCTTTGCCAACAAGTACAATTCGGAAGACAATCTTACTACATATTATTAAGACCAAGAGGGCCCATGTTTCTGAGCTTTTCAACAGATGTGAATGGCCAAGCTTTGTAAGTTGTATATGGTCAAGGGGGAAAAGGGAGATAATCTAATTTTCCAAAGCCAAGGAGGTAAGTGTAAGTCAAGAATAAGAAAAGGAAGGGATGTCTACATGATTGAGCCTCCTCAGAAAGGAGGGGAATGGGGCAGTCCCCCAGCTGACATCTTTGCTTTTGATGTCTTGTGAACTCAGGCTGAGCTGAGTGCATTAGGAAAGAGAAGTGCTTCGGTTTCATCTCAGAAAATACATTAGAGCAGGCACTTGGAATGGCTGTCATAAGATGAATTTAACAATTTTTAGAACTAAGAAGTATCAGATGTCTTTGGCAGACTAGATATGATTGATTATGTGTCACTCTCATACAAAAAAAGACTTCAGTGGCTCCCCATTGCCTACCCATTACAAGGGCTTTGCCCTAATTTTGGAAAACGTCCCCTTTCTCTGCTACATCGCCATGAAGGGACAAGGAAACCCTGAGTACAACCCAACTGGGTGCAGAGACTAACAAGAGGCTGATCAGTCTAACTTCTAAATGCCAAGGGAAAAACTATCAGACCATCTCAATTCACGTGTCTGCTTTTGGTCCAAATAGACATGGCAAGTAACACGCCACAAACATGCCTTGGGGAAGGGAAACCGTGAATTTGGAAAAGATCCCAAAGTCTGTCCAGCCTACCATTGTCCTTTCCTACTTCCCTACTCCCTGTACTGAGGCACATGGGGCAGTTTGCCATTCCTTTCACTTCCTTCCTCTGGCTTTCCTCCTGGTACAATGACCTTGTTCTTTTTCTTTTCTTTCTTTTTTCCAACTATATTTTTACTAGAGTCCTGGTGCACGGATTCATACACATTGAAAGGAAATTAATTAGAAGGTGACAGGTGGGGCAGAGATGAGATGGGCCAGACAGGCCCTGGAGCCAACCTCTCATGGTTCCTCCCTGGCCAGCTTTACCTGAGGTGGCGCTGGGGCTCAGAGGGAATCTGCAGAGTGAGCGGGGTCCCTCCAACAGGTGGGGTCCCTCGGCCTGGCCTATGGGGATCCAGCCAAAATTGGCAGTCCAACATCCCCCAAGGCGACCTGGAGTGTGAGGGAGTACTCTGCAAAGTTTCTCTCTCTCTCTCTCTCTCTCTCTCTCTCTCTCTCTCTCTCTCTCTCTTTCTCTCTCTCGGCAGCTCCTGCATTGAGTGTCTGCTTCCTGGTGGTCAGTGTCCATCATAGCTACAAGCCAGTCAGCCAGTCAGCTGGTTGCTTAGCCTTTTAAATATATAGTAGATTGATTTCAGAGAGGGAGAGAGAGGGAGAGAGAGACAGAGACATCAACCATGGGAATCATGGATTGTCTGCCTCCTGCACACCCCCTCTGGAGATTGCAACTGCAACCCAGGCATATGCCCTGACTGGGAATTGAATTGTGACTTCCTAGTTTATAGGTCAATACCTAACCACTGAGCAACACTGGCCATGCATGCCCTTTTTCTATAGGTCTACCTATTAGGGAGAAAACAATCAGACACAGCCTTCAAGGACTAGGTTAGGAACTGATCAGAATACACGATTAGATTCATGGACCTTGAATCATATTTTATGGTGGTAAAGATTACAAAATGACATCCATTGGGGATGTGTTGTTTCCTTACCTGGGAACATGTGTGGATGCTGGCGTACATGTCATGGAGGCCTGCTACTGGGGTAACTTTAATATCTTTGAATCCCAGCCACTCATTTTAAAATCACAGCATTATCATCTTAAAGAGATCGCCGGTGCTTATTGTTGACTTAGTCCCAACTGGCATATTGACTGAGCCTCATGCACACAGTCACAGAAGGACCACCAGCCCCGAGTGGTCATTCATCTGCTGAATCACAGGGCCGACAAGGTACTGGGCAGGACAGGCCTGAGCGGCTACGTACGCCCACCTCAGCACCATCCCGTGGGGCCACCTCTTCCTTATCCAATCGCTTTGACATCTCCCTCTTTCTCATCCCCAGAGCATTTTTGGTGTTACCTTCTGGATTAAATCATGAACCTTATGGCTCATTGTGAGTGGTATATGCTCTGTTGTCTGTATGAATCCTGGCACCGCCACTTAACTCACCTGGTGGAGAAAGTGCCTCGCTGGTAAAACAGGGGATAAAAAAATATCACCCTCTTAGATGTGGTGTGAAAATTACAGGGCAACATATATAAAACACATAGCACGTGGCCTGGTCCAAAGTACCTAACTACCTAATAAACCTAGTAACATCATTAAAATCTAATAAAGCTAATAACATCATTATTATTTCTTGAGGGAATGCTCTGTAGCTTAACCCCAACTCTGCAACATCAACTGAACCCCTACTCGCTCATTTTCGTTGCCACAGACCTAGTTCTGTAAAAGAAATTGTAACTCATTGTTCCCAGCCTTGTTTAGTCTGTGGCGTGCTACCTGGGCTTCCCGTTTAAACGCCACTGCCTCCTTTAACCATGATCCCATCAATGTGTCCTTTCTCTGTGCTCCAGTTAGTTGCACCTGTTTCTGCCTCCCTCAAATCAGAATCCATTTGCTGCGAATACATTCCCTATCACCAGCCTGTATCAATGCTATCCACAAATCTAAATCTCATCTCCTGTGGGATGCATAACACTATTGATTTTTACATCACCACAATATAAAGCCTGGTGTAGCACACAGCATGCCCTACACTGTTCAGAAAGACATAGCAGGAGAAGAAAGTGGAATAAATGGATAGCCTTGTTTCTTTCTGAACCTTTAATGCATGCCTATTACCACAACATTGTCTTAAGGTAGTATCAAGTAATGCATAATCATTTATTAGCAATCAAGAATGTTAATTTCTTCTTCCTCCTTAACATGAAGACAAGGATGAGTATGAACCAGGCATGTCCTAGAATGTGTCTCAAGATTCCTGCACAAAAAGTGATGCATAATCTCTAAATAGTTCATTCTTTGTGTGTTTTCTGTAGAATTCTCTCTTGACAAATACAAACTGGGTGATTCAAGCCACCAAGGCTGAGGTGCTTCAAGATTCTACCCATTGAAATGAGAGTTTTAGAGGTAATGATTAAATCACTTTTTTTTTTTTTTTTGTATTTGTACGAAGACTACTGTCAGGTGACAGAAAATTTTAACTGGTTGACTATTCAGAACTGGGCCACTCTCTGTAGCTTACCTTTTGAACCCCTCAACAGGGAGGGATCCCTGTTCGCTTTGGCCCTGGAATGTGACTTTAAGATGAGATTACATGAAAGCCACCATTTTGTGCAGGTTACTGGAGGTGCAACAAGGCAGAACTGAGCTCCCTGGGTGCAACGAGGGGTGAACATCAAAAGAGGGAGACAGCGAAGAATGGGGCCTGCTTTCTCTGAAGCATCTCTGAGTGCCGCTGGTTGAGAAATCAAGACTTCAAGTCTCCACATGAAAAGCTTGCTTGTGACAAAGCCAGTGCGCATGGGCTTTGGTTGGAAATATCACAGAAGCAGCGTTTCTCTTACAACCCGTGTTTCTCTCCTACAGCATGTGCTACCTGTGAAGGTAACTCCTGAAACCCTGCAAAGAAGTTCTTTTTCATGGAGAACCCTTTCTACCAGAGCCAATGCAAAATTTTATTGTTGTTCTTATTCATATTCACCCTAGGATTTTTTTTTTCATGATTTTTAGAGAGTGGAAGGGAGAGAAGTGGGGAAGGGAGGAGGGAGAGGAGAAGGAGGAGGAGAGAAAGAGAGAGAACAATTAGTTGCTTCCTTCCCCAGGTACCTGCCCTCAATGGGAAATCAAAGCTACAACCCCTCAGTGCGCGGGCTGATGCCCTAACAGTTAGTCACACCAGCCAGGGCCCCCATGCAGTAGTTTAGGTCAGAAGTTTTTTTTTAAAAAAAGTTGGATTCCAGGTCCAGAGCAAAGATGTGAAGTCAATTGAAATGAAAGAAAACATTTTATTGCTATATTTATTAAGTATAAGATTTGAAAAATGACTGAGCCAGGAAAAAAAAAAAAAAACAAGAAGTGGGGCCTCTGTCAGCAGGTGCCTCTAACGTCACAGGGGTGGGCAAACTTTCTGACTCGAGGGCCACAATGGGTTCTTAAACTGGACCGGGGGGCCGGAACAAAAGCAACCTGACCATGCTGGCACTCTCATCTTGGGCTGCTGGTGAAGGAGCGAAGGGGAGAGCAAGAGAACCCTCCGCTCTTTCGGCTCCATGGGCCAGATAGAACTGCCGAACGGGTTGGATCCGGCCCACGGGCCGTAGTTTGCCCAACGCTGCCTAACACCAAATGCCCAGGAGTGGAAAAGAGATCAGAGTGGAAATGCGCTGGGTAAGAGTTGGTTTTCTTCCTGAGCCTTTAGTCTGGGGTGCAGGTAAAGATCTCTGCCCTTAGACCTGTCTGCTTACCTTGAATAACACAAATTATTTTTAAAGTTGAGTTGACCTCACTTGAAATAAAAGGAAAATGTTCTGGAATTATTTGTGCCCTGTACAGTACCACAGATACTCTGAGGAAGTATTGCCACCAATTTCCAGGTAATGAAGTAATATGCCATTGTAGCCAACAATCCCGAATGAGGTAGAGATAACATTGATAACTGATAATATTGACTATATAGCCACTAATTAAAAACACTGAAGTTTATTGAACACCTACTATCAGGAAAATATAGAACTGGACTCTTTATACGGATTCATTAAGTCTAGTAAGCTTCTAAGGAATAAATATTCATTTATTTCTCATTATGCAAAGTAGAAAATAAGGCACAAACAAGCACCTTGTCTTGGGTCACATTAACCCAGGAGTCTGGCACCAGTACCTGTGTTACATTCTTAAAATATTATTTAATTCCATACATTTAAAAAAATGATTTAATCCAGCATTCAAGGTTCATCTGCTTACTGGTATCGCATTTATTTCCTCCTTCGTGTAGCAGCAGAACTTCTTGTAAGAGGTGCCCAAACTCACAGCTCTTTATCCTTTTTCACCCACTCTCTCAACCCTGCTAAAACCAGACTTCCTCACTTTACTTAAACGGCTCAGTAAGGTCAACAATGGCCTGCACATGGCCAATTCCTAGCCGTTAGCTCCTTTGAGCTGCCATTGGAAGATGCTATTACATCACTCCCTTCTGGATAGCTTCTCGGCCCCTGGCTTCTGGCACATCACATCCTCTTGGTTATCTCAATGGTCCCTTCTTGTTATCTCTTTGCTGGCTCCTTCTCACCTTTTAACCTTTTGCTGAGTAGCACCAAGGCTCAGCCCTTGGATGATCTGTGATCTCACACAAGCTCATGGTCAAAGTTGAAGGGCCGTTAACAAGCCAGTGACTCCAGCCCAGACCTCTCCCCCCACTTCTGCACAGATAACTGCTTACTTGACATTGTCACTGGGATGTCCAATAGGCACCTCAAACTCAACACATCCCAAATCCCTCCTTCCTCTGAATGTGGGGAGCGGCTATAGTGTTTGGACAGGTTCAAGCCTCAGATTAGTGAGAGGACACAGTCCTCTCGTGGCCCCGTGCAAGTCCCAGCTTGGAGTTCAGAGCCCTCCCAGCACAATGATAGCCAACAGCTGGAGTTGTAAGCGTGAGCCTATGGTCCCAACACGTGGCCCCACGTGCCTGAGTGATGTGGGCTTGATAGAGTTCAGGTGCATGTCATTGAGTAGGAACAAAACCCATGAGAATGTTATAAACATCTTGACCTGCCGAAACCGGTTTGGCTCCGTGGTAGAGTGTCGGTCTGTGGACTGAAAGGTCCCAGGTTCGATTCCGGTCAAGGGCATGTACATTGGTTGCGGGCACATCCCCGGTAGGGGGTGTGCAAGAGGCAGCTGGTCGATGTTTCTCTCTCATTGACATTTCTAGCTCTCTCTCTCCCTTCCTCTCTGTAAAATATCAATAATATATATATATATATATATTTAAAATGTGATAATTAAAAAATAACACACAACATCTTGACCACACCCTTACTTTGCCTCGTGGCATCTGCTATAAAATAAAGACACAGCGTGTGGGTGGCAGTGCTGTCTCTCAGAGAAGCAGCGTCCCACTGAGACCCAGCTTTCATTCTCTTGTCTCTTTTCTAAGCCTTCCAGCCACCCCCACTCAGGGTGACCCTTGGCCGTGATGGTGCGGCACATCCGAATGCCTGAATAACCCTCACCTTTCCCATTTCTCTTGTTAGGAACTCTAGGCTTCAACTTGCTCAAATCAAAAATCCATTTAAAATGCATCATCTTTCTCTCATACCAGGAAATCTGTAGGTTCTGCCTTCAAAAATATGTCTAGAATCTGCCACTTATCACTCCACAATGACTGTTCTTACCAAGTGTCCTCTATCCCCTTAAAAATGTCCTAATTTGAGTAAATTATAGCTCCACTAATAAAGAGAAGGCTCTCCATGGTCTCAGCCCCATCGCCACCCGTGTTACCTCGCCTGTTACTTTCCCTGGCCCTCACTCCACCATGACACTGCACCCTTGCCAATCCTGGGTAAGCCAGCTACACTCCTGCCCTCGGGCCTTTGTCCTACTGTAACCCCTCTGCCTGGAATGCTCTTCTCCTAGGTGCCCATGTGGCAGGTTTCTCACCTTCTTCAAGTCTTTGCTCAGTGATTAGCTGTCCGTCAAGACCCTGTTTCCTATTGCAATACGCCTTGCTCATCTTTTGTGTGTGTGTGTGTCTCCATTGCACTTACACCCTTTCAACATACACATCACTTTATCTGCTTATTAATACATTTTATTTTATTTCTTATCTGTCTCCCTCCACTAGACTATAAGCTCTATCAGAGTTATTTTGTTCACTGATGTACCTCAAGGGTAGGCCATGCCTGGCACATATACACTGAGTGACCAGATGATTATGATCTCTGAACGCATAATCATCTGGCCACTCATGTATATCCTATATAATAAAAGGCTAATATGCAAATTGTCTCCCTGACCGGGAGCTCAACCAGCGGGCAGGCCGGCCAACCGCCCATGTCCCCTCCCCCTGGCCAGGCTGGCCAGACCCCACCATGAATGAATTCATGCAACGGGCTTCTAAAATATGTGTAATATATATATATATATATATATATATATATATATATACACACACACACACACACACAAACAAGCACACTAAAATAAAGACAGAGGCCATTTTGTCCTCAATCCTGGACATCCCTCTTTTCCCCTTTCTGGTGCACTGTCTTTCCTCATTATGATTCTTCTGCTTGAAATAGACATTGCCAAAATGTCTAATTTTCTCCCAGAAAAACCTCTTCTCTGCCTTCTCCACTCAGTATGTTAAGGATAAAAGCAGATTAATATACTAAACATAACAATTCTGAAATGAATTATAACTTACAATTTTCAGAATTAGTGATCAAAATGAGAGATCCATGGTGTTCTTATCTAACCAGCACCGAATCTGAACAGCTTACCTTTGAACTCAAGTTCACTTTCAAAGCTTCCCAGTTTAGCCGCAAAGGAAACCCTGACCAATACTGCCACCTACTGATCAGTAGGTGAGAAATCAGGACAATGAGGTTGAAATTGCAACCCAGTTTAAGTAGGAAAAGGCAATAATGAAAAATCCCAATAAGTCAGAAAGTAAACTGCTTTTCCCAAAAAAGTGCAGGGTAACCAGTTTTCCATAAATACTATCTCTCTACCTTTCACCAGCAACTCCCTTAAAAGTTAGGATGTTTGAGACTCAAAGCAAATACAGTTGTCTTTATTTTCCATCACAGACAAGCAAATAAAAACTAACCTACCCTCAGTAAAATTAACTAGAAAAATCATTACAAAAAAGCATTTGGGCCCTGGCCAATTTATCTCAGTGGATAGAGCGTTGACCTGAGGACTTAAGGGTCTTGTGTTTGATTCTGGTCAAAGGCTGGTACCTCAGTTGGAGTGCAAGCAGGAGACAACCAATTGATGTGTCTCTCTCACATCAATGTCTCTGTCTTTGTCTCTCCCCTTCCCTTCCACTCTCTCCTAAAAACCAGCAATCATTTGGGTTAATTCTAAGGCAATAACACACAAGGCTCTACACTATCAAGTTTCTCCTCTTTAGAAGTGTAGTTAGACATCTATATTAGTCATTTAAATGCAGTATTGTTCAATGTCAGTGAACATGGGTCATGGGTCATGAGTTCTAAGAAAACTTCAAAATGACGTTTTCATATTTATTTACCAAGATCTGGCACTTTTTCATTCCACCCCCACCCGCCAGGGGTTGTAAATGTGGTAAAAATTAGTTGACATATACGACTTAGGACACCATTTATCTAAATCATGATATTCACTAACTGCCTTTTTTGAAGTTGTATACCTAAACTGTTTTAAGCCCTTGATTTTGCTTTTATGTTGTTCAGTGCTTTCGTGAAATTAAACCATTAAAACTGCTTGCCAACTGGGAAATTAATATATATCATCAAAATCAGAACCAGAACACACTGTGTTTTGAAAAATCTTAAAGAACAGAAATTTGCTGAGGAAAAAAAAAAAACTGAGAAGGAAACAAGTTTCGCCCACAGGTCTTTTCCCGTTTGGAAAATTCCAAAGGAGCAGCAGGGGCAATAAGAGGGTAAAAATGTCTTTTAACGAAAGCAAAATTAGCCCACTAGTACACTCATGAACACGTATGATTAAAAGTAATAATTCCAAGAGAAGATAATTTTTAAAAATGCATTTAATTGTAAAAAATTTTTTAAATAAAAAAGCAATGGCACAAATCACTAAAAAGTTCAACGATCATATATCCACAGGCTGTTCTTGTAATCATAGGCTGAAAATGTATGACCGTTCTCATTAACAGCGCTTTCCCTCCTAATTAGAGTGACAGCGAGAGCTTCTGAGAAAGTGTCATCTTTCCTAAAGTACTACTAAAAGTATCATACACACGGTTTGTGCAGCACTCACAGACATCACCTTTTATTTACTACACTCTACACTCATAAAATATTGAACATTTTTCTCTCACTTTATTCCTCTTATTTACAGAGAGGCTCATCTCTTGTCACAATACAGTTTGTGCATTAAAATCCCTGGGAATAGTACTTGTCGCAGCATTTTAATAAATCTACTCCGATTATTTAAAATAAGTACACAAACAAAAGCTTGTTCTTATGATTGTGCCATACCCAGAAGAGTAAGTCTTCCCGCAGACTTACTTATGAGTTTAAAAATAAAAAATAAAAAAAAACCCTCTTTTGGTAAAATACATTCTCAACCATTCCTGGATTACACTCTCATGCATATTTATATCCCTAGTATGACAATAGGTAAAGCTAGCTAGGAGTTTTTAAATTTCTTTTAGAAGAGGGCAGCATACATGAAGTGATTTGGCTTTCACTCGCTTAATATCCATAATCCACTTATTCCACATGGACATATTTTATTTATTCTTAGTATACAAGTCTTCAATGGTTCAGGGGTAATTGGCAGTTTCTGACAGTTCTGTTTTCTTGGTAGTGGATACAGCTCTGTGCACATATGTCAGATGAACTGGGGGGGAGGGGGAAGCAAATCACTTCATATGATACAGCAGGGAGAAAGAGAATGTTATCCTTTGAACAAATGATTCAAAGAGATGAATATTCAACATTTGATAGTCACAGGAATACTACTGAGTTCGGGCTGTTTTAAGATGTTCTAATTTCACAACTGGCCATACCTGGCATTTGTTATCCTTTCTGTTAAAAAGCAAAGCTAATCGGGGTCAGGCAGGTGTGAGGAGGAAAGGTAAGAAAGTATATATTACTGTATACATGATTTTAGGAGAAAAAAATAATGAGAGGGAAGAGGGCATATTTCATATATAAAAAAACCCCAAAAACTATGTCACATCTGGGCACATTTCACGGAGTATATGAAAATAGCCTACAAGTTCATTAAGCCTCTTTCCTCTCATTCCAGAGATATTTCTTTTCTAGTACTAGTCAACATAGTAGTTAACATAATTCTGGCAGCAGCACAAATCTCTAACTTTTTGAGGCTTCGGAGTGTCACTGTTCAATGGTTGGATGCATCCGAATAGCAAGAGAGTCCTGCAGTTTCTTCCTTTCCACTCTTGACCCAGCAAGTATTACTGAGGAAGTCCGGGGTAGCTCGGCGGGTCTTCTACGACGGCTTGGACTTTATAACCCACTCAGCATTCGGGTTGAGCTGATGTAAGTCCTTCATGTAAGTGTCATCATCGAGGCAGCGTTCCCCTGTTAACGACAGGTTGCATTGGTTTCATACAGTGGAGTGACTGGGATGCAATTTTAAACATAAGTCTGTGTCTTAGACTTTAAATATTCTCCAACGCTTGATATCTCCCATAAAATGATATTAGTAAAACTGGCCAAAAAAACATTAGAGAAGCCAATGTTATGATCTTTCTATAAATGCACACGTTTCAAATTAATTTAGGAGGTTGAAAGTACTTTGTGTGATAGGCTTTTAAATGGTTCCTTAAAAGTGCATTCACCTTTATGAAGGGTGACAACAGTTTTGAATCCCCCTAAGAAAGAAATAGCTCTTAATTCCCCCAAATCTAAGAGTCAAATATAAAATAAAATATATTAATATTTAAATATTCCTTACTAATCAAGGCAACAACTCCAGGTTTCTACTGGAGCTATGGCTATTTAAATTTTAAAAATGAGCCTTCACGATTCTGCATTCAACTTTTAACACTTAAAAAAAAAAATCTACAGAAATCACCTTAAAATATTTTCAATTACTATTTTGAAATAAATACCAGTTCATTTATTTGTTAACAATTTCACCCTTACCATTATAAGGTTCAAAAAAATGGGGGAAACATGTATTTTAAATTTTAATAACGATATGAGTACAATAAATGGGCAAATAAAATATAAGACATGGTCAAAATTAATCCGTGTATCCTATTTCTGTTTCCTAAATTACTAACATATGTGTGTGTGCTATTTAGCAGGCAATCAGCAATGGCAAAAATAACTTCTGCTTTCACTAAAAATATCTAGTACTGCACCATAATAAAAGTGTTATCTTGGTCTTAAATAAGCTCAACTATTTCCTTTATTAAGATGAAACATAAGCATATAAAAAAAAAGGAAAAAAAAAGTTTTGAAAACCTTAATTAACCATTCTAGAAATTATATCTATTTTAAGAAACGTGCGTTGGCCAAGATTCAACATGGATGGGGATTTGTACAGATGGAGCTCCAAGTCTGAAGAGAAAGGCCAGACCACCAAACAAATCCATGATACTCATCAACAATGTACGTTTGTGCTCTGTGTTACTTCTACTACCTTCTCTTCCCCCCAAAGACATGATTAATAATCATTGGCAATATCCAGAGAGCATATGAAATACAGAGAGAGAAAAAAATGTGCTTACCAATATTCCCTCCAATTTCATACAAAAAAACTTCCCCTTTCTTGAGTGTCTGGGCGATCCCACTGTTAGGGACAAAACGAACGGATTAGTTATATCATCAGACAGCTTGCAGGTAAATCACTTTAATGTGCTTGGGGAATTCTGGCTTGTATGGAAAATTCATAACTTAGACACACTGTAATTATCTCCACATTTGTATTTTCCCATCTGTTAAATGTGCCCAATATGTAATAAAAACGTCACACCTGTAAATTTAAATAAACAAATGGCAGAGGAAAGGCAGTGGAGGGCGGATGCACAGGAAAAGATCAATCAAAGAATTTATATGCATAACCCAGGGTTACTGACAAGAGGGTGGAGAAGGCCTGGGGCGGGGTGGGGAGTGGGCTAGAAGAAATCAATGGTGGTCGGGGAGGGGGAAGAAAAGGGGGACAAATGTAGTACTTTCAACAATAAAATATGAAAAATAAATAAAAATAAGCAAATGGGATCATACATCTAAAAGCAGAATAATAAGTGAAATATCTAAATTTGTAAAATTAAAAAGAAGGTAACATAACATCTTAATTGCCAATTAAATAATATGACCATCTACTTAGCATAGGGACCAAAAGGGTCTTACTAAAACTATAAAAAGAAATAGTTTGCACCTTAGTTTTCCCAGGGCATTTAACTCCACAGTGTTTATTATCAGGGGTCTGCTGTGCTGACAGGTCTGACGTGATGCAAGATAAATGTAAAGAATTGGACGTGGCTCATAACCCTCCCTGAGTTGGCCGTCCAAACATGGGAGTATATACACTCAAAGCAGAAGTGAATACTTTACCATAGCGTGCATTTACAGGGTTAAACTCTTCAAAGGACAAGCTATTCGAGACATTAGGCTCAAACAATAAAAACTGGTAAAATTTGGTGGTTTTCAAAACTCTGTATACTAATTACCTGCAAAACCTGCTAAATGTTCTGCCCCAGAGCTCTGAAAACTCTGATTAAGTATGTCTAGAGGAAGCCCACTAATCTTTTTAAATGCTCCAGAGTGGGTGCTGGTGCATGGGAAAGTGTGTGAACCACTCGTACAAGGCCCTGAAGGCACATTCCCTGGGACTGAGAGGAGAAAAACCGAGACTGACTCTTATCCAAACTGTTATGAAAAAAATATGGTACGGCAGAAGCTTTCCTAACCAACCACATAATGACTTAGCTGGTTATCCAACTCTGCCTACTCTACTCCGCACAGGGACATATAATGTCCTCACATAAGACCCACCTGCTGGCTTGTATTCTAACTAGGAGATTTTGTTTCCGAACTGGTCAGACCGGTGTATGCTTATTTTTTTAATTAAATAATTTAATCATTATTTATAATGTAGTACATTTCCTGGTAAACTACGAGTATACCAAGAGCCATTATTCCTAGGAAAACAAAATTGAATGTTTAGGGAGACTAGATTTAAAAAAAAAAAAAATCTCATCCAATATTGCCCTCAGATTGCTTCCCCATTATCTGTGTTCTTGTTCCAATTGAGAGAAACATAAACTAGATGTCCTGGTACATGTAACCTTTTACGTAATACTAATCAACAGGTCCACACACAGAGACAAGGAAGTAGCCTTGATCAAGACTGGTGAGTGAATGTACAGTTTATTGTGCATCTATTTTATGTCATTCATGTGCTCTTGGCTTTGGTAGAAAAAAGTAGAGGAGGATGAGGATGAACAAAAGGAGGATTTCTAACTGCACCTACGCAGGTGGAATGCAAATGAGAGAAGGAGGAGAAATAGTGGGAGGGGGAAAATATATATATACACATTTATTGAGCATTTCAATTATTAGATATATGATTGAAGCATTTGCGGGTAATTAGTATACCAGACAGTGCTATGTGCTTCACTGTCATTTTCCTAGTTAATCCTCAAGACTACAATGTAAGTCTTATCTTAGTACAATTTTATAAATGAGGAACCTGAAATTTAAAGACATTATAAAAACTAGCCTAAGATGAAATGGGAAAAGCTGGCATTTTAATCTAAATCCCTGGCCTCCAGTGCCCCCACGCATAAGGTAAGAAGACTTGGGGAAAGGAGGCAAATGGGCAGAGTTCACTGGACTTCCCTCTGGGTGGGGCAGGATGGGGAAAAGGGGGAAATAGAAGCAGGACTCTGCCTCAACAGATAGCAAATGCTTATTTAATGAAAGCACCACTAGCAGAAAATCCAAATACACAGAAAACAACTGTCACAACGCTGGTGCTTCCTATAATACCCTAAATATTGAAAGGCACAGTTGAGTGTGTTATACAATGTCATCACCACATCTTGTATTATGTGCACGCAGGGGAACAAAAGTGCCGACTGCACTGAGCACGGGTGTCCTGAAAGTAAATGCTCTGGCCCAAACCGGTTTGGCTCAGTGGATAGAACATTGGCCTGCGGACTGAAAGGTCCTGGGTTCGATTCCGGTCAAGGGCATGTACCTTGGTTGCGGGCACATCCCCAGTAGGGGATGTGCAAGAGGCAGCTGATGGATGATTCTCTCTCATCGATGTTTCTAACTCTCTATCCCTCTCTCTTCCTCTCTGTAAAAAAATCAATTAAAAAATATATTTTAAAAAATTAAAAAAATAAAAGAAAGTAAACGCTCTGTAAATTAGCCAGATCCAGCCTGGAGGAGCTGGCCACACCTCCAGGTACACTCTGGGTCGGGAAGGATTCTTCCCACAGCCTGGTGGGGGCAATGACAGCAGTTGGCATCTAAGCCATGGGAAGGGGGTAGAGAGGAAGCGGATTGCCTGCATTTTAGGTCAGAGACCCTTTAGGGAGCAGAGGCATCTAAAAAATGCCAACTGCTCCCAGGACTTAATCCTGAGAAATTCTAACTGCCCCGTACTTAATCCCCCCAAATTCCATCTGCTCCCAGACTCCGCACCAATGAGCCCCGGATCGGAGATGGTCTCTGCTAGACCGAGCCCATCTGGACAGCGCTTCAGCACTGCCTTTGAAGACAGGAACCAGAGCTTTAGAATTCGGCTCCGCTGCCTACAAAATGCGTGGCCTTGGGAAGCCTCTCTCCTCGGGAGAACAGAAGTAATAAGAGAACTTACTATGGAGCGCCGTTGAGGGGGAAGTTCACGCTGGCTTACTGAAAGCCCAGATATTACCAATAAGCCCCTCTTCTATTTCATCACCATCTGCTCGCTACGCAGGCTCATCTCTTCCCCCACTTTGCAACGCCCGAGGGGAGATGCTTTAAAATATACGTGTATCCCCCCCTCCGACACTGAGCAGAGCGCCTTCCATGGAGCAGAGACATAGCGAGGGTTGGGGGTAACTGAGTGGCAATCGGGGAGCATTTGAAGAAAGCTGCCAGGAGGCCTCTGGGTGTTGATGCGAGGAGAGGGAGGTCTTTGGAAGGCTTAGACCACTCTTCCTGGGCCGAGATGGCAAGGCCCCGGGTTCCCTGGCTTCCTAAAAATGTACATCGGTTGGTTTTCAATGAGTGGACATGGGGCAGGGGAGGGCATTACAAATACAAGCTTGACTACAAATAAGAATTCAAAGGCCTTTGAATTACTGCTAAACCCGAAAACCCAATACACTTGTTTGAACCTTGGAATGTCAAGAAGAGGCAAGTGTAAGTTCTGCTATCATCGTAGAGATGCCAATGGCTTCCCACGGACTCCTGTCTCCCCCGCCCCCAGACAGAGGGGAGGGCTGGGCAGCTCCGTGAGGGCGGGAGCTCCAGGGGCTGGTTGTCCTCCCTTCATTCTTCTCCTTCTGCTTTTATGTTTAATTTTTTAATATATATTTTATTGATTTTTTACAGAGAGGAAGAAAGAGGGATAGAGAGTTAGAAACATCGATGAGAGAGAATCATTGATCAGCTGCCTCTTGCACACCCCCTACAGGGGATGTCCCCGCAACCAAGGTACATGCCCTTGACCGGAATCGAACCCGGGACCTTTCAGTCTGCAGGCCGACGCTCTATCCACTGAGCCAAACCGGTTTCGGCACCTTCTGCTTTTTAAACGTAAGCATTTGTATGCATTATATTTTATAGAAAAAGACGCGTCTTTTGTTCGTTTTGGTCCTCCTGTACCCCAATTCGTGATCATGCTGACACACAGTAATTAACCCCCCGTCACCACTGTCTGGAGGGACCACCACGTGGTCTCATGAGCCAGGCCGTCGAAGGGACGCTCGGACATCCCCGCTAGAAACAGGCTCCATGCAAACACCAACTCCGTTCGGTGATCTGGGACTCCTCCCAACAGTCGAACTGTTAGAGGTCTGCTCCTCTTCTCTGCTGAAGAGACAACATTTCTATGCACTTCATATCACCCATCGTTTAAAAAAAGAAAAGAAAAGAAAGAAAAAGGAGGGGCAAGGAAGGGAGGGGACAAGCGAGCAAGGGAGTTACTCCGAGAAATAATTAACACAAAACAGGCCCCTACCTTTCTTGGCTGAGAAACCTGGCCAGCACGTCACTGGCTCTCAGTTCTTCCGTGAGCTGTATTGCCATGGAAACTTTGGAAAGATGAGGAGCTTGCACTCGAATCACTCCCTGAGGAACGTCAGCCTGCAAAGCAATAATGACACTGGAACAAAGCTGGCGGCAGCTGGAACGTGTAACTCTGTGCGATGCATTATATGGTAAGTGTGCTTAACTGCTCTGCGTTTTTACTTCACTACATAAAAACCTTAACTACTGGATAATGTAATTTGCTAAATTACATCAAACCTCAAATATCCTCTTAATGGTGATAGGGGAACTTTATAATGCCTGTGCAGTAATGCTTAATTATTTTTAAAGATGTAAAGAATGACAGCAATAACCATTACTGCCATATTAAGTGCCGGCTTCGGAGGGTTATCTGGGGGAGGGCGCTTCTTCATGCAGCGATTTATGACACTGAGTCAGAATAGGTATTTTGTGCGCTGTGTCAATGTGTGCATTTTTAAAAAATCTTCCGGCACATTCACAACATTTGACAAAAAATTCTTGTCCCCGGGAATATTAAAGTAAAATAAAAATTAAAAAAAAAACACTTTTCTAACACATTGCCATTGTGTTTGATCCTCACTTAACAAATGAGCTTACAGGTTGACCACACACTTTGAATTTATGGTATGTATTTGGAGGGACACCAAGGAAATATTTTGAGGATTATAATATCAAAATATCAGCGATGGCATTCAAAATATTAGGCTTCCTTAATCCCTAATCATTCCGCTAAAAGAAATAATTTACTACTTGTAACCATATGTCTTAATCAGACCCTAGAAAAAAAACAACCTGCACAAATGTTTAAAGATAATGCTTTATACATTCCAAGTACCCTCAAATTTATGAAGCATCTACTAAGTACTAGGCATTGTGCTAAGTCTACTTATCTAGCGGATAAATAAGATACAAGTCCTTTATTGCGTAATATTATTTGGGGCTCACAATAGATTTTTGTAATGCACGTGGGCTTGAGTTGCTTTATTTTCCCCAAACATACAGCATGGATATAACACGGGAGGAATCAATGCGATTTCAGAGTTCATCAAAAATGATACGGCTTTAGCATTAGGGTGCATAAAAATGTCGGCGTTTCCCAGAGATTTAGCACTGCTCCTCCGTAACACCTGGGATGTAGTCAGGAAGGAAGCTACACTGCAGAAGACTGTACAAGGGGGCACGGGTGGTGTAAGACCTCCTCCCGGGGCGGCAAACACCTGTTACACCTGCAGAGAGACCACAGAGGGCCTGGTGGCAACTCAGAAACCCTGTCACGGTCACCTGACCACTCAGGGAAAGGCCACAGGTGTATCAGGCTCAACCCAGACAGAGACAAAGCATTTGGGGCTGCCCACTCACGCCCCTGCCAGGTGAGGGACTGCATTCCCTGCGTCCTTGTCTAAATTCTCTGCCTAGGGGGGGGGGGGGGGGGGAGAGGAGCTATGTTCCACCTGATCCCTAAAAGACAGCCCAACCCTAACCTGTGCCCGATCCCTCACCTCCTCGACCTCTGCCCCTCGGCCCAGGGAGCCCTGCCTGGGTCTGCTGCCTTCCGATTCCAGAGGCACAGAGTCTGGCCTGATAGCTGGTCTAGTGCCTGACCTCCACCTTGCTTCTAGGATACAGGTCTGACTTCCCTTTTCCTTCAGGTCTGTGACAGACTTTACTTTTATTTGTAACATTTTGGAAAGCGAGCTGCGTCTTACAATGGACAGGGCATTTCATGTAAGGAGTGTGGCTACCTTCTTCTTTCAAAGCAGTAATTACATCAGTGCTGTATCTTAGGGTTTACACTACATGCTCTTCTCCCTGGGGTTTCATCTCTACTCCTATCCTGCTATGGCCGTGCCACCTGCTGGCCTTGCCTCCACGGTTGTTTCCTCAGAGGACGTGGGACACAAGAAGCTGACCCCGGGACTCGAACGCTGGAGTGAACCCTGTACCAGCAACAGCTGAAGCACGGAGTCCATGTCCCCCAAAACCCAATCCAGCTCGTCTACTCAGTTAGGGACACAGATATTGGTATGTTGGAAACTGCTGGTTTATTATTATAGAATTACAGAAGGCCTGGAATAGCGGGCTAGGGTTTGCAGACAGTGATCTACTCTATAGCTGATTTAAAAGCCAGGGAAAATTGCTTAAGTCATAGTTCCCAATATTCTTGGGTATAGTTTTTCTTGGTGAAAGTAATAGTGGCAAAAATTGTTCGGATAATTATATCTTATATGCTGACATTTAAAGTGAAGCAAGGTGCCTGGCCAGTGTTGCTCAATGGCTGAGTCAACCTATGAACCAGGAGGTCACAGTTCGACTTCTGGTCAAGGCACATGTTGATCCCCAGTAGGGGGCATACAGGAGGCAGCTGATCAATAATTCTCTCTCATCATTGATGTTTCTTTCTCTCTCTCCCTCTTCCTTCCTCTTAGAAAAAAGAAAAAGAAAGTGGAGTAAGGTGATATTATTAAGTTTTTACATCTAGAAGGTCCACAATAAGTGAGTTATAAAAGCAAAATAACCCAGAAAAATAGTATATTGTCCTAGAGAGTTACAGCAACCTTACTCTGCTCCCTGCCTTTCCCCCCATTAGTCCTTATGGCACATTCTACTATTTGAATGAAAAAGGCCAGTCAAAATTCACTATAAGCACCACACTTTCCAATTTTGATATATACTCTCTTTCGCCTCTGAAATATCTCACACTATCAATTTTTAAAACCCAGCTCAAATACCTCAAACTCCATGGAAATTTCCATAGTCCACAGGGTCAAAGGTAATTCCTCCTTCCACTGGTCCTCTTTTATTATGGAAACCACTATCCCAGTCACATGCCTGAGTCACATCTATAACCATCCATCAATGTTGATTGATTAAATTAATCATTCAACAATATTTCTCACTTAAATTGGTATGCTAATAGTAAATCATCTCTAGAATAAAATCCAATATAATAAAAAGGTAATATGCAAATTGACCTTCACATCCTCACAAGATGGCTGCTTACAACCAGGCCAGGAGGGGGGTTAGTGAGGGATGACCAAACGACTGAACAGCAAGTTATGTGGAGTGACCAGGCCAGTGGGGGTGGGGGGTCAGTGGGGGAGGGGATGACACTAAGAGGCAACCAGACTAATGGGGGAGGGGGGCAGTAAGGGACAGCCAGGCTGGCAGGAGAGGGGGGGGAAGTTGGGGGCGACCAAACCAATGGGGGGGGGGGGAGCCAGTTAGGGGCAACCAGGCCAACAGGGGAAGCAATTAGGGGTGACCAGGCAGGCAGGCAGGTGAGCAATTAGGAGCCAGCATTGTGAGATTAGGTCCAGGATTGTGAGAGGGATGTCCAACCAGCAGTTGAACATCCCCCAAGGGGTCTCGAATTGAAGAGGGTGCATACTGGGCTGAGAGGACCCCCCCCACACCCACACCCACACATGCACAGACTTCATGCACCAACAATATGTACTTCCTTATTAGCAAAAAAAATAGTTTTAGGAACATTGTTTAAAAGACACCAATTCAGTTGCCTCTATTGACCACACAGTATTCCCTCCCCTCCTGAGAACACACAGGAAAGAAAGAAGAATGGGAACCAGAATGAAAGACACTACATGGATAATTCAGTCATTTTCTCCTGCAGGGAGTCACCAGCATTAGCCTGCGTCTGCGGAAGGATGCAGCCCCTTTTTCTCCAAGAGAAAGGCCCCATAATATGACTACAGCCTACAGGCTCTCTGTGAGTTCAGGGATCATCCTTTGGAGAGTATGGCCATCCTTCCCCATAAAACACAGCCCTGAGGTCAGTGTGGGGTCAGTTCCATCACTGACACAGGAACCCAGAGCCTCTCTGGTGATTCGAGTTTAGAGGGAAGAGGCCAAGGTACCAGGTCCTGGGGGCACTTAAGGGTTCTCACACATATGTGAAATGTTAGGTGACTGCCTGTTATGGCTTTGGAAGTGACATTGGTACAGGTTCCTGTGGCTTTGGAATTAAACATTTCTCACACCCTTCCCCTAAGTGAGCAGAGGGTGATGCCTGGGTGAGTTTAACCCTTCCCAAACAACTAACTACAATTTGGACTCATTTCACATGGGAATGGAATATCAATGCCCTTGAAAATCTTTTCACTGGGCCAATGGCACACAGCACCTTCCCAGGCTGACTGGCCACATTCCCTGACAACTAGGAACCTGCGTTCTACTAGGGAGGTGTGTGCCCTGGTGAAGACAGGAACAACGCTCAGAGTGTCCATCTCTGTGGTAGCATATCCCATCCAAACGCTCACAACAATATAAAGACTGAGGGTGACTCAGGGTGGACTCTACCGTGCCCTTTACAGTTGGAGAAGAAATGAGTTTAACCGATAGATGTAATGGATAAAGATGAAGCAATTGAAAGGGTTTCTGGAAAGGTGTTCCTGGATATCCTGACAAGAGTGGCCAAATGATATTTACCAAAGATGATAAACAATACGCAGTGCCAGAGCTCTCATTTAAATGGTGTATGACAGTTACCATTAAGCTCCAGAATCATGCTGTATCAAACACTAAAGCTGTTAGTATACTAATTACACTGAGCTGCCAAAATTTGAACATACACAACATGCCTCATCATTAAGCCAAACAGTCTGTTATTAACCTGAGCCATAATAATAACTGGATCTGTGAATAATATTATCGTTGCAACTTTCCGTGTGTGTGTGTGTGTGTGTGTGTGTGTGTGTGTGTGTGTGCACGCGCACCCACGCACAGCTATGAGCTGAAGTTATGTGATGCACAGCAAGACTAGAAAAGAGCTGTATTTGACTAATACACCATTAAAATTGAGTTACAAAGGATTTTACAACTTACAAAACATTAGTTAATTTCTTATGCATGCAAAGACTATTATAACAGAGAAAATGATCTCCTAGGGTTGTTACATGTTTTACATTTTGAACTCGAGCATATTTCTAAAAATGTGGGTTTTATTTATTATTATTTGGGTAAATAAACAAAGATTTTGGTCTTTTTTCCCCATAAGGTATAAACATGACATTACTCATATTTTTGCACTCTGGAGATTAGAAATATAATGTCAGAGCTTTAGAAAAGGCATTCAATCATTTTTTAATTAAAAGCTAATTCAAATGAAAAGCTGACATTTTTCATGCTACAGAGAAACCTTTTATCTTCAAAAGGGCAAATCAGGAATACAGATATCTCAAAAAACTGCCAGACAGCATAACACATATTTTAGGAAATTAAACAAGGACATTTTAGCAAGGTATCTTAAACTAAAATGGCATATTCATCATGTAGGTCTGATTGGAGGTAAAAATATAGAAGGCAGTCTCTACTACCTTGAACTGTCTCTGTTCTGATTATAATTGGGCCTTGATTATACAAATGCTGAAACTTTTACTCAGATCACAGATTCAGAGAATTTTAAAGAAGGGTCAGAAAGAGCTTTCATAGTCAAACATTTAATTTACAAAGAAATAAGCTCTAAATAGTTTTCTCTTTTAACATGGTATTTTTATGGACTATAAAAAATAAATCAAAGGATAACTTTAAGAGAAATAGGATTTTGTGCTGATATTGTAACTTGATTTTCCACATGTGTCCCCAGCTAGATCCAAACACTGTTTGCAGACCTAAAGCAGAAGCCTGAAACAAGCCTGGCAACAATGCGTGGGTCAGAGCTGTCAGTGAAACCAGAGATGGACTTCTAAATGGAGACATGACTGCGGACCCACAACCCATCACAAAGGACCCGGAGCCCACACTGCACTGCCCACTCCAGGATTCTTATGGATTCTGTCCATGTCCAACGCGCTATACCTTCAAATGTTACAAGATTGTTCTGGCGCTTTCGGCCATTCATGCAAGCTCTCTGAAACTTGAGTTCCTCAACTATCAATGAAGTGTATGACACTAGGTCACCCTGAGATAACACTGAAGTAACCATAGGAGAGGACTTTTGTTCCCTCTACCAGTGAGGACAGATGTGCTGAGCAGTGTGGCTTATTTCACAGACTCTCACAGAGCCCCGCTGTGTGCCCACACGCTTTCCTACATGTGCAGCTTCCCTTTACTTTGCGAGGTGAGCTTGACTGACAGAAAAAAAAAGGGGGGGGCAAGTATGCAAATCTAACTCCACCATGGACTGGAGACTTGCAGGATCCAGTAATTCATGACTCAATGCTCACCCAAGCTGCTCTGGATCCTTACGAGGCAAAGATGGACTCTAAGGCAATTATGGAGGAAAGAATGGGATATCTCTATTTTCCTTAAAAATACTAAAAGGACAAAAGGTGTGTGAGACAAGATGGAATAAGATCAGAAAAATGAGCCTGGTGATGAGTTTATGGGGGTTCATAGACTATTCTATTTTTGTGTATGTCAGGAAAATCTCATAATAGTATATATAGAAATGTCCCAGTGCAAGATGCTAATAGCCATACTTATGGTTAAATCCCATTAATCTTACCTTACCCTCTCATGTTATAGAAGAAACTGAGGCCCAGAGATGGAAAATGACTTGTCACTATCGTCTTAGAAATAGCAGAGCTATGTCTACAAGCACACGCTTCGGACGTGTGATGATGTGTACATGCATGTGTTCATGGTGTGTTTGTGTGTGGGAGGGTGTGATATCAATCCCAACTACATAATTGAAGGCCATCATTACATGGTTATTTGTAATGGTCTACCTCTTTGTTATTTTTTACAAAGAGTTTCTTCCTGAAGTAATTAAGAGATGAGTTTCATTGGTACTTAAGAAATTCAAAAATTTACATTTGTACCAAACAATTAATATGCTGTAGTCATTAAAAAATATGTCTTGTTATGTAGATTGAGGGTGTCCCTTACAACCTGGTTTATACTATTCATTTACGTAGTCAAGCATGTCTTAATAACATAAATGCTTGATTATATGTGATCTCTGAACACATAATAATTTGGCCACTCAGAGTATATACTATAAAATAAAAGGCTAATATTCAAATTGTCCCCTCAACCAACGGGCAGTCTGGCCAACCGCCCATGTCTCCTCCCCCTGGCCAGGCTGGCCAGACACCACACATGCACGAATTCATGCACTGAACCTCTAATATACATACACACATATGAATTCTAAAATACACACACACACACGCACACGCACACGCACACGCACACGCACACCACTGAGTGGCCAGATTATTATGAGTTCAGAGATCAAATAATCTGGCCACTCAGTGTATAGTTAGCGTTAACAGCATACAGAATGCTTTTAAAAATATGACCTTGAAGAATTTTCATGATCTATATATAACCTTTTGTCTTACATCTTTCAGTCTCTGGCAATCTGGCTTCTTCCATCAACATGCAATGACAATGCTTTGGAGAAAGTCACAAATGACCTTTCAAATGCAAGCTCCAGCGGACCTCCATCCAATGTTAATGTTACTCGGCTTCCCTGCAGAATTTGGTGCCACTAACCAAGTTCTTTCCCTTACTTCCCTCCACCTCCGAGCTTCTAAGACACTGCAGTGTCTTCAACTTTCTCTTACGTCCTACCATCTGTTGGCCTCTTTCACAGCTCCTCTTCCATGGCCAACCACTTAAATACAGGCACACATCAAACAGTAGTGTAACAAACAAATAAAAATATCCGCAGTTTTATGCCCTATAGTTTTGTGCTGCATATTCAAATGATTTGGGGAAAGAGTCAAGAAAAATAAACTAACAGGACAGCGGGGGGGGGGGGGGGGGGGGGGGGGGGGGGAGAAAGTGGCTTACCCAGAGTAGTCGGTCCATGTTCCACCCAAAAAGAACAGTGTTACTGCTCAAATCCAGAAGATGGTTACCCTGCAGGGAAGGCCCCCTCCTGAGAGGACCACAGGCATGCTCCCTCATGTTAACAATTTGTCAAGTTAAGATGGAAACCCAGACGTTTATGTTAAACCTTTTAGCTTTAAAGTTCCGGCAACTGATGGAAACTTATGCAGAAAACTCTGATGATTTAGTGACTCACCACATACCCATAGTATTGGATATGATCTTTATGTCTTGTTCTGTAATTTTTTCCTATGCATATTTACTCTCTCTAATAAAATAATAGACACTTAAAAAACAATTGTGGCAACTGATTAAAATTTCTTCAACGGAAGCGACAGGCCGAATGAGCCTCTCTGGACCATGATCACATACAGCTACAACTCCACCAGGAAGCTTGCTCGGCTAGCAACCCCTGTCTCTTCAGTTCGCTGCCAGGATAAAATCTCGAGTTTTTCACATCTCCGCTTGACTCCCCATTGAGATGTCCATTTCCTGTTCTGTAGCCCAGGATTCCCGGTCCAGGCTTCCATCACACCCCCTCTCCCCTCGAAGGTCAGTCCTCCCCTTGCCCCCTGGGGGTCAGCGCCAGCCCCAAATCCCTGTGAATACCTGGGGCGGGGAGGGGACAGGAGTGTGGGCTTGGAACCAAGGGGGCACTTAGCACCATTGTGTTAAGAGAACTGCTGAATTTCACAGGAGAGAAAACCAAAACTTGGGGAAACTGAGTCATGCCTGATACATGATAAAACTGAGATTTAAAAATCCCAAGTCTGCAAATGACAAAACAGCTTCTAACAGGCACAGAGATCATTCTCAGACCAGCTCTTGCTGTAAATCTAAAGAAAGCCTTTTCTCTGCGTCCTCACCAGTACTTGTTGTCTGTTGATTTAATTATAATAGCCATTCAATAAATGAGGTGATATCTCAAAAAAAAAAAAAAACAACACACCTTTCTAACCTAGATCAAGCCCTTTCGCAAAAAAAATAAATAAATAAAAAATAGGAGTACAATTTATAATTTCCCTTTATTAAATTTTGTTTTTTCAGATACGTAAAAACTGACCAAAAACCTTTAAAGACAAGAAATTTTGTTTTGTAAGAGTAAGAGGTATCAATAAATAAAGGAGGGTGTTTTTGTTGTTGTTTGTTTCAGTTACTAGATCCTTAAGTAGGCCAAAGCAGAAATACCAAAGGCTGGTAACTGCATTTCCACATTATGCCACAAGATGGCAGCATGTAACTGACTAACCTCAATGGTGGTGGTGGGGAGGGTGTCTTCACTGTAAATAGAACAATAGAAACCCTTTCATTTCCTGTTAAGGTTTCAAGTTAGAGGGTTGCTAACTCTCTCCCCAAATGTGTTTTCATGTAAATTTCATGATTCTAAACCCAGATTTTAATGTATTCTTACAGCAGTCTGCAAATATTTCTTTTTTAAAATATTTTCATTTTCTCCAAATTCTTCTTATGATCCAGTTAAAGAACCTTGAAATACTGAAGTCCAGGAGTACCCCCAGGCACAACACAACACTGACCTCCCTGCCTTTGTGGGTTAGTTCTTTTCCCCCATTTCCCAGATGAGAACACTGAAGAACAAAGATGTGAGTCCACACAGGGAACTCTTGACTCACTAGACATTACACATTCCCTGGGCAGCTGGTGTCTCCGGGAAGGGCTTTGCTGTGTACTCTGTTGTGTGGGAGGGTGTGTGCTGAGACATTCTGGTTTTATCTTCCTTTGTTACCAATTAACAGCTCACTCGCTGAATCCCCGACACCTGAGCAACTGTCCAGACGAGCATTGCCTGTGGCCGGAGTACTTACCCCTGCGGACGCCTCTCACTTACACGTCCTGCTTGGACCTAGGTGTGTAGAAAGCCACACCACAAACACATGCAGACCTCTTATATGTGATTTGTAAAAACAATACCGAAATCTGTGCAAATGCATAGCTTCAAGGTTTTCTTACATCATTTGTACTTCTGTCTTGCTTGTCGTATTTTTCTCGGTCGTAAGCCATTTTCTTCAGCAATTTCTTCACTGTTTTCTTATCTTTCTTGAGGTTTTCGGTGTTTTGCTTCCTCACTTGGTTGACAAGAAACTTGGGAATCTGTGGAGAAATGCAACTAAGTTTGGGGAGGGAAGAGAAGTGGCAGCATTTTAATCTATGGGAATTATACTCAGTAAGGGCATCGCCTCTTGGATGAGACTGTGCCACTTTGCATGCCCTCTGCGTTAACTCGGTGAAACGAAATGCACTGTGTTATTCATTCACTGTGTGCACAGGGTGTCTTATCTGCAGGATGCAACTCACCATCTACTGTGCAAAGTTCAAGAAGAGGCTTGCAGAGGCTCAAGGACATGGTGGCCGTCATCAATGCCTGGTATGCTAAGACCTAACAGCCTGAGGAGCCTGGCTTTAGACAGGGGTGGGCAAACTTTTTGACTTGAGGGCCAAAATGGGTTCCTAAACTGGACTGGAGGGCCGGAACAAAAGCAACCTGACCATGCTGGCACTCTCATCTTGGGCTGCTGGTGAAGGAGCAGAAGGGAGAGCAAGAGAACCCTCTGCTCTTTCGGCTCCACGGGCTGGATAGAACAGCCGAATAGGCCGGATCTGGCCCGTGGGCCGTAGTTTGCCCATGGCTGCTTTAGGCGCTACCTCTCTACGGCCTCGCCTCCAGCTAACTTGCAGTCCCCATCTAATGGCCAACCAGCTCTCCCAGCAAGAGAGAAAGAAAAAGTCACAAATACGTGAGAGCTGTCAGGTATCTAGCAATAATCCCAGAAAAACCTGTACTCAAAATATTTTAGAAGTGACCTAATTGGAATAATAAAATAACGCTGGCATTTTAAAAGTTAAGCTTGAACACATGGATATTAAATTTTATTCGAGATCACCTACATTGGTTGGTTACCTTTTTATGGAGAAGATAACAATTCATAAAAAGACTTTAAAATGGAGATATCATCACTCATTCACAAAGCTTAAAAATATATACTTACTGTCCACAGGAGTGTTTGATATTTAATCATTAAGTGCATGGTATTAGCCGTCCCAGCTGCCATTGCAAATTCTCGCTGTTCGCTGGACTTCAGACCCAGTGCATGACACATGAAGAGGTTGGGGGCCATGACCATGGCCACATTCATCACGGTCATCTTATTTTCCTCTTTATTGTCTATGACTCTTTGGAGAAATTCAAGCAGGGCCTGAAACAGAAATGACTCTTGCAGATTTGTGCTGTATGTGAAGATAAGAGATTAGAGCACCGTAGCATATGGGATTTTTATTTAGTTAAAAAAAATAAGTTGTGCCCAGCCAGTGTGGTTCAGTGGTTGAGTGTCAACTGTTCAATTTCTGGCCAGGGCACTTGCCCAGGTTGTGGGCTTAATCCCCAATATGGGGTGTGCACAAGGCAGCCAATCAATGATTCTTTCTCATCACTGAGGTTTCTCCCTCTCTCTCCCCCCCTCCTCTCCTCTATCTGAAATCAATAATATATATATATATATATATATATATATATATATATATTTTTTTTTTTTTTTTTTTTTTAATAAGAAAAAGAAGTTGTGTGTAACCACAGCCCACTAGCCACATCCAGCAGGCCTGGCATGAGAGCTTCTCCATTTGGTGAAATCACCTGGAGGTGAGGCCTGTGTTTGCTCCGGACTCTGGGACTAGGGCAGAAAGGCTCAGACACAGGCGGTGGGGACAGGAACGGAGACGGGTCAGGCCAGCAGCCTGCCAGAGCCGTGGAGCATGGGGAAGCAGTTTAAAATACGGTACAAACATTCACCTGCTTCGGGAAGTGTGTTCTTTTAGCTACAGGGATTAAAAAACCAAACAATCCCCTTAAGAAGGCTCATTTCACCTTAGTGTCTCTTGCTCTAGTGTATTCAATAGCTGCCATGAAAACTGAAACAAATGGGGATGGTGATGGGGAGAACAAGGGGATGAAGAGAGACAGAGAAAAGAGGGTCTTGAAAAACACGCGAATGAATGAATGAATAACAGGGACCTCTTCACCAGAATGGGCTAGTTTATGCTCAGTTTGATGCCAGCCATGTCCCACCTCTATCGCCCACACTCAGGGGTCCTCTGAGCCATCCTCTATCTGAACCCCTATCCTGCCCCCGGCCACAGGCAGGGGCTGAGAGCTCTCAGTTCTTCCTTTGACTGATGTTGCTCCAGAACAGCCACAATCACAGGTGTTCGGTGGTCTCTGTGGGTGAGGTTGCCTTGAGTACATCAGGGAGCCCATCTCACCCAATCCTTGCGGGAGATTGATGCTGTAATGACCCCCACTTTACAGGTGAGAAAACATTGGCTAAGAGAATGTAAGCAACGTACCAGGGGTCATGGAGCTAGCAAATGGTGGAGAAGCAATTTAATGGCGGGCCTATTTGGCTTTTGTTTCTGATTCCTTAATGACTAAAAGAAATCAGTTTCTTATTGAGCTTAAAATCCCGACCAGGAAAAGGTCAAATAAACTATACCAAAATGAAAAAGGGAGTGAGGGGGAAGGTATTCCTCTCCCACAGTATTTTTGGGGGGAGGGGGGGGGGAACGGACTCCTAACAGGTTTATCTTGAATCAGATTTAGCTGCTATACGGATCTGAAACATTTGAAGCAAATGAAAGGCATTGCCTTAGTATCTAACCATGAGATTTATGTGTTTAATTCCCAGTGGAGTGCTCAGAAAGTTAAATTGTAATCCAAGCATAAGGTTTTATAGAAACAATACCTCCTCAAATGAGGACAAAAGATTAATCAGTGAGGTTTGGGGGAAAAATATTTAATTCTGTTCCACAGAGCAGAATAATTATTCAGGGATCAGTGTATCTCTTTCTTTAGGAGCATAAATTACCAAGATTAGGTAATGAACCATTTTAATTGTGGTGTGCATATGCAATAAGGTTATTCAAAATATTACTGTCAGAATATTAGAATGTGTGTGTGTGTGTGTGTAGATTTGAAATTAATAAAATATTAGCCGAGCCCTTGCTGAAAGAACTTCATCTTCAGATGTACTTTCTCTTCATCTAAACTCTAAGAACTGCCCTTTAAAAAAAAGGTAGCTTTTTTTATTTTATAAGTATTTTATAAGTATTACTGGACCCTTATAAAACAGGTTTAAAACCTAGTTTAAATTCCAGCAGTTACCACATTCTAGCTACGTGTGATCCTAGCAAAACCTTTTGATGTCTCTGCTCTGTAGTCTTCTCCTTGGTAAAGTGAGAATATTAATCTTCTAGCCTGCCAGGATGACGTGAGGGAGTATATGTTAACAAACTTCCTAAAATAATTAAGGCTACACCTACCACATGACCCAGTAATCCCCTTCTAAGTATCTACCCCAAAAAATTTTAAAACACTTATTTGTAAAGATATATGCACCCCTACACTCACTGCACCATTATTCACAAGAAGCCAAGAGACAGGAGGAGCCCAAGAGTCTTTGAGGGATAGAGATACACAGAGTGGAATACTACTCAGCTGCAAATGGTGAGATATTGCCAGTTGCAGAAACACGGTTGGATCTTGAGAGTGGGTATTATACTAATCAGACAGGAAAGAAAAGAAGCATATGACTTCACTCCACTGTGGGATATAAAACAAAAAGCAACAAATGAACACACAAAACAAACTCATGGACACAGACAGCAGAATGTTGTTACCAGAGAAGAAGCGGGTGTGAGGAGGAGGAAGAGGGTAAAGGGGATCAAATACATGGTGATGGAAGGAGACTAGAACACACAGTTATTATTATATGATAAAATTGTACACCTGCAATGGATATATTATTAGCTAATGTTACCCTAATACACTTAATGTTTTTTTAAACTACAAAAAGGATAAACAAATGCCAATAAATATATTCATATGGATCCCTTCTTGATATTTTAACATCAGTCTTTGTTTCTCTTCCAAGTCAAAACATATGATTACTGATCAAAATGCACAATAATCCAAAATTAAAAAGAAAAAAAATCCTGGTCAAGCAAGTTCCCCAAAGACACCCAGAGCTCTATGCTTAACCGAGAACGTGGTGTTTAACCCAGAGCCTCTCCTCCCTTTAATATACTGTAGAAATAGTCTACACAATCACACACTTCCCTCCAATGGCAATTCAGGAAGTGGTCCGAGGGTTGGAGAAACGGGGTGTTTGCATTAAGTTTCCCCTGGTCCTGTATGGAACTAAATGTAAATGGCTTATTCTCTTGTACAAATGGTACTTATTGGTCCCACTGTTTCTATGATGAGAAACCTTGTTCGAAACCTTCATCAGAGTTGCCTAGTTGCACTACTAAAGCTTATGTGAAATCGTAAAATGACTTGTTTGCATTTTCCAACTTTTTTATCCCCAAATCGTATTTCCAACCTTACTTATAAAACTGTACTCCCAGTCACTTTGCATATAAAAATGAAAACCGCTCACATTTTTTAAAAAAAAACACATGTATTCCTAAACAGAATTTTTAAAATGATGGGCCTGATTTTGAAGGCAAACTACAAAAATGAACTGTAGGCCAGCCTTGCCCAGGAGCGACCATATTGGAAGAAGTGTTTCCTCCCACAGCTGTTTTGGACTCATTTGAAAGCAGGCGTATTTTAAGTCCATCGCGTGTCTTTCCATTCCCGCCTTCTATTGGCCATTCGCAGGCCCCCACACACAGACAGGCACCTCCATGTGAGTAAGAAAAAGGAGGAGTGAGCCCCCGGTTGCAGGAGTTGAAGCCTGTGTTGTGGGCACAGCTGGCAAGCGGGGAGCAGACTGGAACCAGCCCCACTTCGTCCAGCAGCCGTCCCTGCGCCAACCGCCATGGCCCACCCCGGCAACGCCTGGATGTAACCCTGCCTGCAGTTGGCCTCCGCCTCCAAAACAAAACCAAGCCTGATGCTCTCATGACTCATCTGACAATCACTTAAGCACAGATTTTTTTCTGACTTCGTCATGGGCTTAACTCTTCGGGAGCTCTCCTGTAGCAATGGAGTGCTTTCACTCCAGAACCCTCCAACACTGCTTTAGTCCAGACAGGCTGGGGATTAACATTCATTCGTGGGCCTGGAAGAACTACCCCTCACCTAGCGTCAGTTCAAGGAAACTTAATGAGATTCAGTTGGAAATTTCCAAAGATCTGCCAACTGGTCGTTTTGTTTTCTTGACATGATATTTCATTTTAAATAGAAAGAAAAGTAGGGATGTAGGGGGTAAAAGGGCAAGGGTCCCACCCTTAATTGTTTAAAAACAATCTTTTGAAGGCAATGGCAAAACTTAAGGTAAATATTTGTGCTAAATTATACTTTTATTTTTTATTGATTCTTTTTAAGAGAGAGAAAGGAAGGGAGAGGGGGAGAGAGAGAGAAATATTGGTGTGAGAAACATTGATCGGCTGGCAACCCTCTGCCCACTTCACACACACTTAATCCAGAATGGAACCCAAAATCGGGAATCAAATAGTTAACCTTTCAGTGCACGGGACAACATTCAACCAACTGAGCCACACTGGCCACAACTCTAAATCATACTTTTGAAGTTTTCACTTGTTCATTTATAAAAGTTTACTACCCTGTGACCTCTCATCAGTAAAGAAAATAAATTTTTATAAAAGACTCCTACCAATTATTATAAAAGACTCTGACAACACTTCTAATAAATGGAATTAAACCATAAAATGTTAGACCAAAACATTTTGAAATCGTGATAGACATCAGCAACTCAGGGTAAGCCCTCAGGGAAATAGCTAGAATTTCTTTGAGTATGTCTATCTTTTGGCTAAACGAACATTTTTAAATCATCATTCTCAGTCCAAACTCCAAACAAGTGTAACAACTTTAGGCAACAGTGGGTTATATGTGATGACTCACTCATAAGGAAGGAAGAGAGGAAGAAAGAGAGAAAGAAAGAGTTAGACTTCCCCAGGTGTCCTTAAAAACAGGTCTTTTCTTTATGGGTTCCTACTGATATTTCCATGACAACACCATACTGTTTTGCCACAAACAGTGGCTCTGAGGGACCTGTGAGGGAAAGGAGTCCAGCTGACCTTCAGTGTGTCGCGATTCACATCGGGCAGGAGGAGGACCAGAAGGTTCAAAGCCTGTAGCTGTTGCTTCTTGGTGGGAAGATCTGCAGACAGATGATTAAATAAATGGGAGTTCTTTTCTTTGCTCAACATTACCTGCACTTTTCTTTTCTCGTCTTATATGAAAAAGGTTATGTACCATAAACATCACTGTGAAAGGTAAGACTGAAACTGAGCAGCCTCCTTGGGGAGTGTTTGTGGGAGATCAGGGAACCGTCCCCCCCACCCCCAGAGATTCTCTCTCAGACGCTCACTCCAACTGCCATCATTGGACAAGCGGCCCTGCACATTAGTGCTTTGAAACCAATTTCAACGTCTGCATGGAACTGTGTCCCCATAAAGAGACATATGGAGGACAGGACCCTGCATGTATGGTGTCAGGGTGAATCTGCAACAGTTAAGTCTGTTTCTTTTGATGATGAGTGAACAGATTGTGTGGCAAGAATCCATCAATTCCAATAGGAACATGTGACACAGAGGCTGAGCTCCATAGGTGTTCAATAAACATTTGTGGGATGAATTGGAAAACCAACCAGCAGTGGAAGAGTCTAAGAGGTACATGATCATCATTGATAGTTATCACATTTGGTAGCCCATGTAACATTGGAGTGACAAGCATGGATATTTGGAGTCATTCTAACATTTGTTTGTCAGGGATAAATGTGGTCCTCTAATCCACATCCAAGGAATGCGTGTAAAAGAGCACAACTGAACCACTGAAAAAGTATTTTAAGCAGAAGATGATTTCCGTCACTTCTGCCCTAGAAAGTCTTAAGAAATGTTATGCTATGACCATTAGAATCATCTCAATATTATTACATGCTTGAGGAATAGCTTGGGCCAAAAGTGGTTTGGCTCAGTGGATAGAGAGTCGGCCTGTGGACTGAAAAGTCCCAGGTTCGATTCCGGTCAAGGGCATGTACCTTGGTTGTGGGCACATCCCCAGTAGGGGGTGTGCAGGAGGCAGCTGATCAATGTTTCTCTCTCATTGATGTTTCTAACTCTCTATCCCTTTCTCTTCCTCTCTGTAGAAAATCAATAAAACATATTTTAAAAAATGTGAACCCATTTGGAAGTGAAACAGCCATTCACCAGGACATTGCGTTTTCCCTTTATTGTTGGCCTCTTGGGACTATAGGGCTAACGATGCCACCATATAGATCTCATAAGATCTCTGTGCTCACTAGAAAGGCAGTGAGAACTATCTGAGACGTCAATCTGTAGCTTGCCCGAGACTGCAAACTGGCAAGACCTAAGGAGCCCGCTGCCCTCCACCAATGCGGCCGTCACACGACTGGTTCCACGTGTCTGCACGGCAATTTCAAACACTTGACTTTTCAGAAAATAATCGCAGGCTGTGCCAGATCCCCCCTCGCTCTTGTGCTGTAACTGCTAATCCACAGCTTCTCCGATAAGTGTTGTTTTTAACACTTGGCAAGAAAAAATGCATCAGAGATCTTGCGTGACTCATTCTATTCTGAGAGAAATGCGATGTTTCCAGGTTTGAACATGAAAATATATTGTATTGCTTAAAGGGCAGGCAATGCGTCTGCACCCGAAGAGAACATTCTGTTTTCTGTTTGCCCAGCGACGTGCAGTTAGAAAGGAAAATGACCGCGTGGCATTTGAGCGCCCGCTGACACCAGCGAGTCACCACATCTACCCAAACATATCTGGTCCCGTTTGTCACGAAAGTGATGAACAGGAAGGCAGACATGGAAGACTGCACCCCCACCCCCACCCCCACCCCCATCGCCACCCCCGAGAGGGCCAGCACTTACTCTGCACGGCCTGGAAGGCTCTGAGGTACTCGCCACTGAGCAGCGGCTGGGGCAGCTCGCGGATGAAGAGCTTCAGCAGGCTGGCTGCGTCGTGCTGCTTGACACTTTCCCAGTTAAAAGTCCCTTCGTAAAACTTTGCTTCCAGTTCTTGGCAAAGATTCTGAAAGGCAGGAGGAAGAAAGGGGGAAAAAAAATAAAACCTTACAGCCACCAGTAAGTGCATTCCTCTTTTCCTGCAGAGAGTGTGATGCACTTCCCACTTTGCAAGCGATTCCGGTCCCTGGAAAAGACTTGTGAAAAGTGCCCACGTCCAGCACTGGTCCGTTACTCAAGAGGCACCCAGCCCCTCCCCCGCAGGGCGCTTTCCCATTCAAGGAAAATTATAGCCAAGCCAAGAGGTTCAGAAACCTGACACGGTTTCCTGGACACGCTTCAGACCTCAGGCAGTAAAGGTTTAATGAAAAGATTCATTAAAATGGTCTTTACATTGGGGCCCTTATGTAGTAGATACTATAATTCTTCATTAAATTAACAAAAAAGTATTGTTTAAAAATATAGTCTGTGATTCAAATTATTTAGAAGTACATTCCATAGCAAACTGGCACTCCATCTCTGAGCCGAGAGCAGAAGGCTACCCTGATCAGTCACCTCTGGGAAATAGAAAGCCAAGTTCTGTGGCTAATGAGGCATGAAAATACATCAATACACCTGTCCTCGATGCAGGGGCCTTCCGAGACACAGCCACCCCGCTGCCAGCTGCAGAAAACGGTTTGATCTGTGTGGAATGAGCACTACCTAGTTCATTTACCTCAAGGACTCTACAAATGTTGCTGAAGTATTAGTAATAAATCAACTTAGTTTCACAATTACTGTTTTCTACATGCCTTTCCACTGCGGCGTGCATCCTGTTATGTTAGAAATCTCTCCAAGTCCCTACCAACTTTCTCCTATTATTTGAAATGGTTCTCCCAAATTAACGGTCTTTGTTCTTCATATAAGGTGAATTAATTACACTTGCTCTTCCCAATTCAACTCCCGCCTCTACCCTAATTATTTCTGTGATTGGTGAAATTACATAAAGGTAAACCTAAAAATGGGGGGTGGAAGAAAGAGAGGTGAGGGGAAAAGAGAGGATGAAAGAAGGGAGGAGAAAGAAGGAGGGAGGGGATGAAGGGAAGGGAGAAGAGTAGGAGAAAATATTGTGGGGCAGGGGAGAAAGACAACCAATGATTTTGCATATTATCTTTATTTACAATGGACCAGCTGCTGCCTAGTTTGTAGGTGACAACAGGCTGGGTTGCAGAGACGAGCCCGCTGAATCCACTTAATTGATCTTCTTAGGAACTACATTTATTTGAATGCATTCCCTGCCAGCAATCCAGTCAAAATATCAAATACACATCCCATTGGGTGCTAAGGTGAATGTGTTCATGACTTGTGAGCTGGCCATCACGTGCTGCTCGTGAATGCTGTGGACAGTGAGCTGAGAAGCAGATACGGGTCACAGGACGTCCCAGTACCTGCTTCTGAGTCTTTCTCTGTCTGAGAACATGAGAACACAGAACAGATCTCAGAGTCTCATACTGCACAGCCATGATTGACTGGTGGTGAAATTGCCGTAGGTGTTTGCAAACGAACTGAGACAATGGCCACTTATCACACTCACAAGGGCCCCAGAACAGCCTGGGGACCTCTGTGCACAGACGCCAGACCCCAGGGACACAGGCCGAATGAAATTTGTGAGCAGGGAGTATCAGGTGACTGGAATCCAATCAAACTGAGATCCCAGTGCAGTCAGAGCCAAGTAGGCCGGAACCGGCCTCCTAACTTGAGGCGGTTTATCAAAGTAAGAGGTGATGAGAATGTGAAAGGTATGAGTCTCAAACCCAGTACTGACAGCATTACTGCCAGTCACAGGCGAGGAGGAGGGTTTGCACCCACGGGGGTCCCTTCATTCTGATCCAGCTCTAACGGTTCCCTCTGAGTGGGTCTTAAGGAAAGGAGCAGAGAAAATCTCTTCCTTCTACCCCACGATCTCTTGGATTTGCAAAATCAGGAAGACAACACATTGGATGTGGGCAGTTTAGAGCTACAGCTGAGTTTGGAGAAGGCAAAGGAGGTTGTCAATGACCGCTAACCAAAACTCTCCTAGATGCATTTCCCAGACCGAGCTACAATGAGGCCCCGTACAGTGCAAATCCCCTGAGAGGCATATGAATCATGCATGGTCTGTGGGGGAGTTACACCTTGGCCATGCACACACTGGATGTCTTAATCCCCAGATCAGGAGCTGGGTAACAGAGAGAAAGGGGAGGATACATGGCATCCTAGGAGAGTGGGAAGGAAATATCATCTTGAGAGAAAAGCAAGGGATGGATCAAGGAAGGCTCCAACTGGGACCTCTGGAATGACCTCTTTTAAAGCCAGACTCTGGCTACCCAGAGTCCAGGGAGACAGGGAACTGGGAAAGTCAGGAAAGTGATGAGTCAGAGTCTCATTTCAGCAGCTCGCTGAGACTCATCGTGTCGAGTCTCCTCCTCTGCTCACCTGGTGGAGTTTGTCATCCTGCCTTCTTCAAAAACAAACAAACACACAAACAAACTCCACTGCTCTGGTTCATGCTGACTAACTCTGTCACCAACACCCTATTAATATTTTGACTCATGGTGTTCCCTTCTCATCAGAAGACTGAAACCACTCACCGTTTGCCTGTTGACTTTTGTTCCTATGTTATGTTTGCACAGTAGAGAGATTATTTGCCGCTTTGTTGATCGCAGTATTATTATTATTACATGTAACATGGTGATTTTGGAAAAAAAGAACCAAAACTTACACAAGAAGTCAGAGGAGACCACAGAAGAACTAAATATAAGCTGAATGTCAAAAGGTTTTATTGCTATATTGAATCTACTTTGCTAATGGGAAGAAGGGGCGGGAGGGCGAGTTAACTTGTAAAATGTAAAAGTATAATGAAACAATAAAGTCTGACACTGAGAGCACCGAGAGAGTACCTTGATTCGAACGGCAGCTCCAGGAATTCTTAAGAGGCCTTCCGTTTCCAAACCGCCCTCTTCGATTCGGGAAATCAGCTGTGTGTAAACAGAAGGACATTCTGACTTTGGTATTCAGAACAGGTACAGATTTAACATCTGCTTCACATACAAATAAATGAAACTGATTACAAGGACATGCAAACAGGATTCTGGGAAGCTTTGAATGAAACTGCACTACCACTATGCTTTAACCAGTGAGTCCCAAAACTTGCATTATAATTTAGAATTTAGAAAAAAGGTTGGGTCTCATGCTCCTTTGTAACAGAAGTATATCATTTCACACAACAGCTGTGGGACTCCAAACAAACAGAAACTGAAATTTTTCATTGTTTACAAGCAACAAAAACCATCCATTTCTCCTGCTTTTCCCAAAACATACATTCCGCAATCAAATAAATCTTATGAAATTCTAGTATTTGCACATTTACATCTCGTTTTTAGCTTGTTCCAAGAAAGAATTATTTATGATATGAAGGCAAAAAAAACAAAACAAAACAAAACACAAACACAAACAAACTGTTTGCAAATATTCATTTTTAAGCCTTTAAGCTTTTCGTGGCAAAGGTAAATAAAAATTGGTAAAAATGGGTGGGGGGGGGGGAGAAGAGAGAGAGAAGAAAATAGGGCTTCTAAATCATACTTCATACTCTATTATTAATGAGTGTAGATCTCTCTACTTCTAGAATCCCATTAAAATAACAAAGGTTTTGTGTTTTAATAAGGCAGAGACCCACTACAAGAAGGCAAACAGAGACATTGCAATGACATACATTGGAAGGTATAAAAGGTAGGCAGGCAGAGGGACCATCCAGTTGGAATACGCATTCCCTGGGCAGTACATGGAGGCTTTATAGGGGACGCTGCTATTTTAAAGAAATCAATTTCCTTGCCCCTCAGTTTCAATATAAGGCACTCACTTGGCCCCGAATAGGTTTTCCTTGCTACCACTCACGCTCCTTGCACAATAGCTTCTCCTCCTTTATAAAAAGCAGGCAGACTCCTCACTCATCCCTAATCCTGCTGCAGTACTCTCTGCAGACCCTAAAGCAAAAGATCTCCCAGAGTGCCAAACGAATGTAGAATTGTCATTTTATTTTCCTAATGGAAACCTCTTCTAATGATTAACCAAGGCTCTAGAAACTACGTATAGCTTACTGTTTCCCCCTGGGTTGTAAAAGTGTCTTAGGAGCAAAGCATGGCATCATAAATGAGTCTTTTGACCTTTGTCTGGATGTTCTAAAATGAGATATCCTCTATAGCATGTGGACACTGGACAAGATGGCATTTTTCTTTGATGACCTTATCTCTTCTATCCCAGGATTATGGCCGAAGAATGAACTGATCTTAAGGGAGTTGGGTAAGAATAAAACAAAGAGTAGCCCCCAAATTCTCCAAAAGATTCATTATAGTTGAAGAGGGAAGCATCTTTAGGCAATCGGTCAATGCAGTACATGCTTTTTTTGAAATTCAACTGGAATATTTTCCAAGCCGTGTTTTTTCCCCAATTACACTGGATAAAAACCCACATCAAAACAATTAACATAATTATTTTACATTAGACAAGCATTATTCAACCAAGTGTTTAAAACCAAATTTACCAAATAATATCATGTAATAGTTATTCAATGTACAAGCAATATGTGCTTTATTTACTCTTATATAATGTTTAAAATGTTCTATTAACAAAAGATAAAATTATATGCTAGCAGCTATAGCAAATTAGTTTTTACCAACATAGGCCTTTTGCTTTCATTAAATACAAAGGAAAAACTGATCATGACTTCTAAATAACTGACTGGGAGTAATCTTTGAATTTTTATATTTTAGTCTTTTTTATTATTATCTAAAGCTGAATACTAGCACTCAGTTGGGGTATGTAGACACATTGTCTAAAAGAATGTCATGTTTTCTCATATTTTTCACTAGAAAATAAAACATATTTTTAGCTCCTATATTATATTGCATTATTAAAACATACTAATCATTTGCTGCTTTCCTTTCATTTCCAACTTAATACCGACATGAAAAATAACTATATTGATCTGTATATTTTCATCATGCTGCTTTTAGTAATTTATCTTTCAGGATTTAGTCTGTAATTTACCAGCAGTTTTAATGCCATTTCCCAAAATACATTCTATATACTTAGATGAATTAAAAAAATCAATTGACAAAGAGTACGTTTGATTTGGCTGATTGGTTTGATAGTGAGAAAATAATTTGCTCATTAGGTATAATTTTTCCAAAGATAAAAATTAAGAATATTTATATTTCCCCAAATCTTTCTGAAAATATGGTTTAAACAATGTGCCTCTGAGGAAACACAAGAAATAAAGCTCACAGATAAATTTTACTAAAGCCCTTTTGAGTCTATTTCTCAATAATTGGGAAAATATAATCCTCTAAAGACTACTAACAAGTCTTTTTTGCAAATCAGTGGTTTCTAATGCTTTCTTTTCCACAAAATTGCCATAATACCTAATTATTCAGTTTTTAGCTGATAAATAAAAAAACCAAAAATGATATTTTATGATAAAACACTGTGATTTTTTTGTTTATAATTCAGAGAGTATGCAAACAGATAAGTGTTTATCTAATAGTAAGTTCTTTATATGTCTCTCCCCCCCACTTTTTTTTAATGAATCAAAATAGTTTAGGGCTATTATCCAATAACTTCAAACTGAGGGGCAGCCAGGGTCTTTAGAAGAAACCACAAATGTAAAGTAAGTACATGAGAAAACAATTTTGAGAAAAAATGACAAGGGATTGGATGCCATCCTGACCCTGGTCAGGAGGGTCACTAAACTTTCGTGGAGACCCACCCAGTATGGGGTGACTTTGGTGTGTTAACTCAGCTACTGTGCCCAGTTGTTTGGTCAAGTGTGTAGACTCTGAATAAAGAAAATTACTCTCCATACTGTGGATGGGCCTCATAAGAGCCAAGAATGAGGTTCTCAAAGCAAAAGCACTTCTGCCTCAAGTCTGCAACCCAGAAACCCGGCCTTAAGTTTTCAACTGGCAGACTTTAGACTCAAGACTGCGATAGCCACTCTTGCCCAAGTTTCCAGTCTGCTGGCCTGCTCTGCATACTTCAGACTTGCCAGCCCCACACTCTCATAAGCAAGTTCTTTAAAATAAGTCTCTTTCTCTGGAGAATCCCAATACAACTGGTAGAAAGGATGGTGCTGAGATCCCTGCTTTGTACAGCCATCTGTGTAGAGGAACTGACACCTTTTATTGACATGAAAAGAATTTGAATAGATGACTCCCATTTGTTAGCAGCTCTCTGATATTCACAGGCAGTGTTGATAACTATTTAAACAGATATAGGTTCTACTGGCAGTGGCTAACAGAGGCTGTTGGGTAGGATTAACTGTACAGAGCAATGTTCATCAGGAAAAACATTGAGAAACAGGTTTGGATAGAATGGAGAACATGAGGAATAAAGGAATCTGAGGTTAGTAGGTAAGATGGGCAAAAGTAAACGACTGGCTTGGAATGGTAGAAGAATTAAGTGCCAAGTAGGTTGAGCTTTAGTATTGATGATTTTATGGAGTCAATCAATTGTGAAAGTTTCCCTTGAAATCCCAGAAACTGTAATATGCATGGTGTGTTGCTAAGAATCTAGAGCTTGGGTTGTCCATAGCTCATCTGACCTGCCTTCTCCATTGTGCATTCCCTGGCTTTTACCATACATTATCTGTGTTTCTGAACAATGATGGCTCAGAGATGAGACTGAAATTCTTGTATTGCCATAGAAAACCCCCTTATGAATAACTGAGTGTTCACTGGACAAGTGACTTGACAGTTTAGCAATCATTTTCTAATTCTACTTTATGGTTTCTTGGCCTAGTTTGGAAGTAGTCACTGGCAAATTAAATTGGACATCCTCACTGTAAATAAGAACGCTTGGGATGAAATATTCATGAAGATTCAGTTCCCTAGAAATTTATAAGCAGTTTCCATTTCCATGTAATATAGAATCGAAATCTCAATCATACAAAGCCAACTAATATAAGACGAGAAAATGATGCCAGGTAATCACAGTTACAATAGCAACACAAAATGCATCACCATGAAATAAAAATTATGAGCCCTTGAAACAAATTTGCTTCCTGAATAGAAAATCAAAGCACAACATAAAAGAGCAGATCAATTGGAAAACTGTATTCATAATAACATGAATGCAAAAATAAAAATGAAAACACTATTAGTTCAAGTACGTTTACTCGATGCTGACTCATCCAGGCCTACTTACTTTTTGAAATATCAAGGGTATTCGAGTTCCTGGGACTTTCCTCTGATCTTGTTCTAACAATACTGTCAATGGAACACAAAAAAGGCCAGAATCTGCAATGAAAAAATAAAATTTCTTCACTTCCATCAGTCCATAAAACGTTAATGCAAAATGTTAAGGCATAAGACTTCTAATGTTGTCATTCAATCAGACAACTATTTATTGAGCACTTACCAAGCGGATGCCACTGGGTAGTCTTTAAGCATATACCTCCCCCTAGTAAAATCCTGGCCTTGCCTTATAGAGTAATATAGCAAGGAAAGACAGCTAGACAAAGGATCATGAATAACCTCCCGAAACAACTACAAAAGCATAAATTGCTGCATAAGAGAAATGAGAGTCCTGTGGGAATACATAAATATGCAAATATTTACTAAATGTAGTCAAATTAAAAGTTCTGGCTTAAAGCAAATGTCACTCATCTCTTCCATACTGCATATAACATTCTACAATACAGCAGAATATAAACACTCACCTTTGAGAGATCAGCGAAAAATTTGATCTTGTTTTTCTTTAAAAAAATATAGTAGATACTAGTATTCTTGAATTTAAATTCATAATTTATACATCTTGAAATAATTCCAGAAAGAATGACAGGTAATAATTTCTAGTTTTTCTAAATTAAAATCATATGCCTTAAGTCTGGTATGAGCATGGCTTGTACACAGTACCTCCCACCCCACCCCCATCACCGAGTGAATGGCTAGCAAAGGAGTGTAACTCACATCATCAAGGGAGGTATAAATCACTTGTGAACATGGAAAGAGGAATTATCTTTGAGATATGAACACAGACATTGCAAATTGTGATACTCAATAGAGCTGCCATTCATAAGAATGCCAGTAATCCACTAAACAACTTTCAGTTTAAAATTTAAGAAAATATATAATCTTCAAGAATGTTCAGTCTAGCTTATATGATAAATAGCTTTGATTAGATGTAAAAACACTAAAAAAGGATAGAAAGAAAATCTTTTAATAGTGATACTCTTTTTTTAAATATATTTTATTGATTTTTCACAGAGAGGACAGGAGAGAGATAGAGAGCTAGAAACATCGATGAGAGAGATACATTGACCAGCTGCCTCCTGCAGACCCCCCACTGGGGATGTGCCCACAACCAATATACATTCCCTTGACCGGAATCAAACCTGGGACCTTTCGGTCCTCAGGCCGACGCTCTATCCACCGAGCCGAACCGGTTTCAGCTACTAGTGATACTCCTAATAAAAATGACAGTATTTCTCTTAACACTGGCTTCATACCAGTTAATAGTGCTGGGATGCAGTTCTAAAACATAAAAACCTCCTCAAGCCACTTTTAAAGTCTTGTGCACAGCTATTTAAATTATATTTTCATTTTATATTTGGAGAAGGCTTTGTGATAAACTTCTAAAAAAAAAAAAAAGCATGTGAGGTCTTCATTATCCTCAAAGGATGTGTGGAAAACCAGAAGCATCATTTAATTCAGAAATTCACCGTGCCACGCTTTAAGCTAAAACACTCAAAGGAACTGAGCACAGAATGAGGTCTTCTGGGGCCCAGCATGGAAGAGGGCCTGAAGGGAAGGCACACTTCAGTCCTACGGAGAAATTGCCTCTAAAACTTAAATCAGGTGAATACTTGTCTTTGCTAATGTTACCATGGCAACTCAATAATCCTCATTCTTGGTTTCTCTTTAGGAGATACCGTTAAGGTAAAACAAGAGGTCTGAATTTCCTAAACAGTAAAGCTTTGTCAACAGAGAATTTTCTGGATTTCCAAACCAATAAAGTCTTGGAAAAGCAAATATTGAGAAGCTGTATATTCTCTCGTATATTATTTAGAATACTGTAAGTTTATAAAATGGGTAAAGCTGCATACCAAAGAAAAATTACACATATCCATGATGAATACAATTTAGCGGTATTATGCACCACATGGCTTATTTTTCTTAAGGGAGTAAAGAATGTGTTTGTAAAATATTTAGAAGTAGAATGTTAATGAACAAAAGGACTACTTAACTACCCTATGTATTTTTCATCATATAAATAAAGCAAAAATAACTGATCAGAATTAACCATCTTAAAAGTCTTTTTTTAATATCTTATTTTGGAAATAAATAAATGTATGTGATGAATGCATTATAGTTTTATAGGAGAGAGCATGAGAATTAAGATTCCTTGGTTCATAATTTCCTTCTATGGGTAATTACATTTTTGATTACACCTTTATTTTCTACATTCTAGGAGACAGTGCATTTTTTATCAAGGTACAAATTTTTGAAGACGATGTTTTAGAATCTACATTTTAGATATCTTGTAGAGGTTTGTTTTGCAGATGTTTTGCCCCTAAAAATACGATTTAAAAAAGCCAAGCTCATCCTTGCTGCTCTAGAAGTAAATCCAACCGTTTTTCATTCCCAATTACCTTTTGTTTTGATCTTCACAGCTTTTTGTTGTTTCAGTTCAATACCCAGGACATCATAGAGGGCGGTCAGTTCGATCAGGGCTAAGTGGCAAACCTTCTTCATGTCCTGGGGCGCTAGGTCACCAATCCTGGTGGTGCCCGTTTTGTCTTTTGGCAATCTGAAACTCTACAACAAACACAGATAATTTAGTCAAGGTGTACAGTATCTACCCTTTTCTTTGTGAACGTCAAAACTGCTGGTATAGAACAGTGACGATGAAAGCTATGGCACAATTTCTCGCGTCAGAATAGAGAGCAAAACTCTCCAAACGATGCTCCCGAAATCTGTGGGGAATTCAGGAGTCAATATCTGAAGTCTGACAAAGGATGCAACCAGACTGTGGCTAGGAGAAGGAGAAGACAGTAAACGCAAAGGAGAAAAAGAACTCTAGTGAGCTGACCATCAAGAACCAGAGAAGATTAGGAGTTCAGCACAAACCAGGAGGAAGAATGAGGGGAAGAGAAAGAGAAGGAGAAAGAAGAATAGTAACCACTAATGAGTGCTTATAATATGCCAGATATCCTTTACCTACATTTGATATGATATGATATATGATATGACATGATATGATATGGTATGACATAATATAATTGTCATTAAACCCAAATAAAGTAGGTACAGAGTAACTGCACAGCATGGGGAGGGAAGAGCAGAGGGGAGACTTAAGAGCACACACTTTATAGCCAGAAGGCCTAGGGATACTGAGTAAGCTGTGTGTCACTCTGGCAAGCACTCACCCATTCTTTCTGTAAAATGGGAGGAGGGATGGAGGAGGAGATGGAGAAGGGGGAATGGAGGGAGAAAAAAGGAGAGGGGAGGAGGAAAGAGAGGGAGGAGGGTGAGAGGGAGGGGAGAAGACCACCTAATTCACAGGGCTGATGGGAGGTTTAATGGCCTGGCTCTTCCCAAGCATTTAATGTGGTTGCTGTTATCATTATTGCCTTCACCGCTGAATAACTAAATTGAGGCTTACAGAGACTACTATCACTGGCAAGTAAGTGGTGTTTTTGTCGTATCTTGACTTTCTCAATTATTACCGACTAACTATTCTGCCTCTTTAATAGGAAATGCCTTAAATATAAGAAGGCAAACCACAAGATAGAAGCATGAATTTCTTTAACATATTAATCACAGTCCACTATATTTACTGATTATTAAAACAATAACTATTTTTAAACAATTTGTTTAAAAAAATCTTATCAAGATTATATCTTTCAGGTTTATCCTTGACTTTCTAATTTAATGGCTAACTGATTCCTTTTTATTCACTTTGTTTTGCTCATTTTTGCACCATATTATTAATACTTCATGATCTAAAAACTATTGCAAAAAACAAGTTCTAAAGTGGCAGTTCTCAAAGTATAATCCAAGGAACTTTAGGAGAATCCAGTAGCCTTTCAAGGACTCTAACAGGTCAAAGCTACTTTAATAAATAGTAAGACATTATTTGCTTTCTGCACTCATCCTTACCTGATTGCACAGTGCAGCTTCCCAGAGGTACAATGCATGTGCAACAGGTGGCACAGAAGTAAATATGGGAGTCAAGTCTAAAATGTGAAACCATACTATAGGACTTAATAATTTTTTATAAATATGGCTATTTTTCATAAAAATGTTATGTTAACTGTAGTATTATGCTTTAAATTGAATAATTTTTATAATTTCTCAATTTTAATTTCTAAGGTAAATATCTATAGGTATAACTACCATAAATGATTTAATGGTAGTTAAATCACCTGAGGATAATTTTTCCATTGAATTTTAGAGAAACTGAAGGGGAGGTGGAGAGACAAAGAGAGAGAAACATCAATGTGAGAGAGACACATCCATTGGTTGTCTCTCACATGTGCCCTGACCAGGGCCAGGAACTTGCCACCGAGGTACATGCCCCTGACCAGAATCGAACCCACAACCTTTCAGTCCACTGAGCCAAACTAGCCAGGGCTCCCCTCCCATTTTTCAAGTTGTTTATTTATTAAAAGAACTATTCCTTTGTCTATATATTCATGATTTATGGTTCAGGAACACAGGTCAGTGACAAACTTCCGTGGAACGCAATTCAAAGAAATTCTTTACATTCCAAAATCACTTTGAAACAGCCTTGTTCATCTCAAAATCTTTCATGGGGGTCATAGTTTCTGTAGAAATCTTCATACCCCTTTGTTCTTGGTTCAGTCCCAGGAAACTTAGAGAGCGGCAAGTCCCAGGGAGACAGCCAACCCTCTAACAACATGACTTTGGAGATGCCTGGCCTAAGGCCACACATCCGAGGGCTCGTCAACGTCTTCCTGACTTATAAACCGAAAGCTTTCTGAGGACCTCCATCATTTATTTTTATTTTTTAAAATATATTTTATTGATATTTCACAGAGAGGAAGGGAGAGGGACAGAGAGCTAGAAACGTCGATGAGAGAGAAACATCAACCAGCTGCCTCTTGCACACACCCCCACCGGGGATGTGCCCGCAACCAATGTACATGCCCTTGACCAGAATCGAACCCGGGACCCTTCAGTCCGCAGACCAACGCTCTACCACTGAGCCAAACAGGCTTCCGCGACCTCCATCATTTTTAAGAGTCTAAAGGGTTACGGGACCAACATGATTAAGTCACTGCTCTAGAGCACATCCTAAAAGCCACCACATTTAGTAATGGAGGAGCTAATTCCTTTCAACTAAACTCAACTCCAAGGAAAAAACCTACAGGTTCACTATAGGAGAAAGAAGCTGTTTCTTAACTGTTTGTAGTACAGTTGTTTTTTCCTGTGAGAACATTCAATAAAACGGTAACAGACTTGATTGAATATGCATCCTAAGTGGATTTCCAGCTTAAGGGTTAATGGCCTCCATGGTGCAGTGCACAGGGGTTGAGACAGTCGGGCCAGACTCCAGGTGGCAAACCTTGTCTCCATCACTTACAAGCTCTGTGACCTTTGGCAAATTCCATCATATCTATGTCTCAGCCACTTTATCGCTAAAACGGGCATGATAACAGAAACTACCTTATAAGGTTGTGGTGGGGCTCAAATGACAAGTAGTAAGCTCTCAAAAAATACCGACTACACTTTTTTTTCACAGAACTTTTTAACTACATTCATTTCAAGATTTCATGGTTTTCCCTTTCTCCTGAATACTACTGCAAGGTAAGAAAAAATAATAAGGATGCAAGTAATAATAACAATTAATATTTGAAAATTGACTTCTTATTCTGTCCTGCAAAAGTCCCCGTACGATAAGAATTATTGCAGCATGTTCTAAGGAGGGAAACTGAGGCTCGGTAAAGGGACTTAAATAGCAGCCAGTGAATGTAATAAGAATGTCAGCTCAGAGCTTGTAAATCCCAAGTTCAGTAATCATTCTGTTCTGCTCCAGTTTCCCACGCACCGCAGCCCGCAGGAAGGTGTCTAGGTTGATGGCATTCATTTAGAACGGTGAGGCCCTCAAGGAGGGGAGCCATGTCTTCATCAGCTTGTAAGCCTCCTGCACCCTGGGCCCGGCACACTGCAGGTATTCTGTCCGTCTATTCAGTGAATGAAGATACACAACCTACAGGCAGAACGCACGGAATCCAACTCAATGATGGGCAGGACCACCGGCTTGATGCTCCCTTCATTTCCTGTGATTTGTACTGAGCTTCACCTTCAAAATCACACAAGACTCACCACCATTTCCTCATGGCTTGATCCCAGAGTACTGCTAATTGCTTTGTTCCTTGAGGACTGAGCCCCATCCTACTTAACAAGCCTTTAATTTTTTGCAAGTCCTAAATGTTCCATTAAAAATCAGTTGCTTTTGGTCTCATAAAGCCAAACACATGTGATATAATTCTTCACAGCATTACTCGGGGTACATGTTTAAAGAAACCTGAAGTACTATCAGTTCAAACATTTGATTTACCCTCGCAATACAAGTCATGAGCTTTATTTATTTACTTATTTGTTTAACATTGGGCTTAATGAAAGGACTTAGTTTCTTTATCCCGATGTTTAATTCATGGCAGCTGCTTTAAATATTTATGAAGTTTCCTGCCGTTCCGTTTAGTTAATAGACTGGATGGCTCAGTTCCTTGGCTAAGACAAGGCAGTGCAATTTCAGCAAAGGAAAGCTCTTTACTTTTTGGGGAAAAAAATGTGATTAAAGAAAAGAGTGGAGTACAATTTTGTTTTTTGAAAAATACAGGGTCTTTGGATCTCTTGTGTTACCGTAAATTAATCAGAGAGCTCCTTGGTGCTGCACCCTCTCTTGTAGGCCATGCAATCTGAGCGGTCCAGGAGGCCCTTCATTAGGTATGATGGAGTAGACTCTTTTATTCATCAGGTCACTTGAACTTCAACTTGGAAAGCAAGGAAATTCATTCCCTCCTGGTCAATTTCCACAAGATAACTTTTTTATATCCTCTACTAGGAGATTCATTTCCTAAGAATTTTTTTTTTTCATATGTAAAATGTCACTTTATTATAGTACTAGAGGCTCGGTGCACAAAATTTGTGCATGCAGCCAAAACCGGTTTGGCTCAGTGGATAGAGCGTTGGCCTGCGGACTCAAGGGTCCCTCGTTCGATTCCAGTCAAGGGCATGTACATTGGTTGCGGGCACATCCCTGGTGGGGGTGTGTGCAGGAGGCGGCTGATCGATGTTTCTCTCTCATCAATGTTTCTGACTTTCTGTCCCTTTCCTTTCCTCTCTGTAAAGAATCAACAAAATATATATATTTTTTTAAAATTTGTGCATGCATAGGGTCCCTAGGCCTGGCCTGTGATCAGGACTGATCTGTGGGGCTACCTGTGAGGTGGGGGGAGGGGAGGGGTATGGCACTGCTGGCACCCACCTTGGCTGGCCTGGTGCTACCCACTCACCAAGCCCACTGCCAGTCACCTCCTTTTGTTTTTAGTCTCCAAGAGTGATATTAAATTTCTATTTTATATGACAGACCCAGCAAACCAGAATCATTTTATATCACCTCCCAAGCTATCCTAAACAAGCTGTCTGTGGCACCAATAAAATAACACAAAGTGATCTTTCTGATATTTCCAATACCCTACGAGTATTATACATAGTTATTACAGTATTATCGGCTACTTCCCCTATGTTGTACTTTACATCCCATGGCTATTCTATAACACCACTTTGTACTTAGCCCCTTCACCTTTCTCTCCCAGTAGCCTCTGGTAAATATAAGTCTGTTCTCTGTATCTATGAGTCTGTTTCAATTTTGTTTGTTTTGTTCTTTAGATTCCACATATAAATGAAATCATACTATATTTGTTTTTCTCTGACTGACTTATTTTACTTAGCATAATGCCCTCTAGGTTTATCCACTATTGCAAATGGCAAGTATAATTGAAAAATTAAACACACACACACACACACACACACACACACACACACACAGATATATATTATATATATATTAAAAAGGACACAAACTCACACTTACTGGTAAATTCAATGTATTAAATGGCGTCAGCATGGTCTTCCAGGAAAGACTGGCTTCAAAAGCTTAGTCATTGAAGCCAAGCTTTGGCACACCATGTAATCTCTTAACCTATTTCCTTGTATGAAAAGTAGGAATTGGAATAGCAACCTCACAGAGATCATTTGATAAATAAATGAAATAATTACAGAGCGGACTTCCAGAGATATGGTGGGTACACAATAACACAATTAGCAGTTAAAAATTTCAAACTAAAGCGCATTGAAAGTTATAAAACCTGATCTCCAAGTTTAAGAGGAGACATTTGAATCCCCTATGACATCATAAAGAATTAATAAAGACAGTTTGATGCAGAAAGAAAAAGGAAGTGAATATAAAATGAGGTCAACAGAGAACAATGTATTACATTAAGCCCAATGCTTATTTACAGAAGCAGAGGAGCATGGAGTAGAAATGGAATGGGAAGTTTTCCCTGCTTACACACCTGCCTGAGTGGTGGATATCAGTATTCACTTCATCAAAAATGCTGTGGAAAGCTTACATGTCCATGCCTTCTAGCAGACACATGGATAAATGATTGGTAGAGAACAGATGCGTAAATACATGCATGATCGATTGGAAATAATTATCAAAAACATGGCATCTCACAATTTCAAGGATAATTTTATATATTTTAGCTAATGTAAGTTCAGTTAGGAAAGGCTTTTAATAGTAAAGTCAAATGCTGGGCTCGACCCCAAAGGACTGGCTAAGGCTTTCTCGGTAAACATGGAGCAACAGAGTGGTAAAAATGGGAAGGTCATTTTAAGCTCGGGGCTCCACATGAATAAAATCAAGAAGTTCCGAGAGCCCAAATCAGTTTATTAAATTGGAGACTAAAATGAGAGAGGAAGTTTTGTTTTTACATCTATCAAGTAGAGATTAACTTATTTGATTCCCTTATTTGAATCAACAACATGAAAATCAACAATGCCTTCATTTTGTTTAATTAGACTCTATTCTCTGTCACTTTAAACCCTTCCCATCTGTTGAGATAAAGACTGTCACTTTTAAAAGGTGCTCTGCTAATAATAGTCTGGGAGTGTGGATCCTCTCTTTAGGCCAAACGATGCATACTCCTTTACTTTCCCCATGAGGCATACAAGCTCTTGAAGGCAAATTCTTAGAAATATATGATATAACCTGGAAACAACCCAGATGCCCACCATTAGGAAAATGATTGAATAAATTATAACTGTAATACATTATCTCAGTGAGTACAATCCTATATAAAAGGCTAATACGCTAATTGTCCCCACGGGTGGGATTTCAACCCACCAGGAGTTAGACGTGTGCTGACCACCAGTGGGTGGCACGGAACATGGTGGATGTCGGCAATGGGGTGCTGATAGTGGGCAGCAGTGGAGGTGCTGCCAGCCCCAATGGGCCCCGACAAGAGTGGGACCATGGCAGATGCAAGCAGGGGCCCTGATTAGCCTGCCAGTTGCTCCAAAGATGGAAACCAGCAGTGGTGGCGGGTGGCGGAGCTGATGAACAGGTGGCGCCAGGCCAAAGTTGCGAGTGGGGGCCGATTGCCCTGCCAGTTGCACTCTGTGGGGCAACCAGTGGGGCGATCAGCAAGTGGGCGGTGCCAGGCTAAGGCGGGTACAAGTGGGGACCCTGATCACCCTACCGGTCGCCCCACAGATTGGCCCTGATTGCCAGGCCTAGGAACCCTATCCATGCACAAATTTCATGCACCAGGCCTCTAGTGTATCTATAAAAAGGAATGAGTAATATTGTTCTATACTACTGTGAAATCATCTCCAAAATATACCATTAATTAAAATCAAACAAACAAATAAAAAAACCTAAAGATGGAGAAAAGTGTGTGTAGTGAGTCACCATCTATCTAAGAACAGAAGGATAAACCATAAAATTAAAATAAGAAATTTACCTGTGAGGCGAGGGAGAGAGCAGAGTGAGGGCACAAGGATAGAAGCCAGACCTTTAATATACCTTGGTTTTACATTTGACTTTTGGACCATGCAAATATTTTACATGCTTATGAAACAAAATCCATTTTTTAAAAATCTATGCCTAAAAATGGGAAGTGAAATGAAACAAATCAACCCAACCAGGTATGCAGCTGGTGGTTTAAACACGTGGAAAATAACTGTCTTAAGCAAGCTAAAACAGCAATTTTATGGTTGCATTAACTTTTAGGATATACCCCCAAGGATACAAACAGCTAAAGAAAAAAAACAAAGAAAAAAAAAAACATATAAACTCTTTTCTGGTAACCAAATTATTGTTGGTAGTGTTGGTATTGTTAGCTGAGAGTGCTGTGATTAATGGTGGATAAAATAAACAAGCAATTATGTGATACTCTAATCAGATTATCTGATGCATCCTAAGCACCACTGTTCTCAGCGTGGAAAAGAGAAGCCATAGCTACACTATGCGCTCTGAAAAGGCTCTGAGCAATAACCACCCAGAGCCAGGAGTACTCCTGGTGTCTCAATCAGTCATAAAAGTTTATTTCTACTAAACGGAACGAATGCTTCTTGAAACAGACAATTTTAGGTCTGCAGCATAAAATAGGCCAGAAAAAGATGAGAAATCTTTTCTAATATTGTGTCATATGTCTAAATCCAAGAATTAAGATGCTATTTTTACAAGAAAATTAAAATAAAACAACTCTAATTAGTCACTAGTGAAAGATGATAGGAAACAAACAAAACAAAAAAAGAAAAAGAAAACTGGTGAAGCAACCACTTTAAGAATGTCTTCCTTAAAAGATTTATTCCAATTAATAAATTTTAAAAAGAAGTTAGCACATCATCCTGGAATTGTTAATAAGCTAATAGATCCAAGCATTGATCAGAAAGAACTGTTATTTTATAAAAAGGGGAAGATAACCAGACATTTTGTGTCTCTTGATATAGTCACATTTGAAACAGTTCTCACATATACAAACAAATTAATCTGAATATGATAAATCTAGAATCAACCAAGAAACAGGAAACAGAAAAAGATGGGGGAAAAGTCCAGAGGTAGGACTTCTCTATGACTTACTAACTACATTTTTTTTAAAGAAAATTTTCAAAGAAGAGAGAGGGAGGAGGAAAGAAAGTATAGGGGATAAGAGGGAATGAAATGAAAGAAGGGAGAGAGGAAGAAAGTGAGGGATAGAGAGACAGACAAAGGAGAGAGAAGGAAAGGGAACGAGAGAGTTAAAAAGTCTTAATATATCAACCAACTGCAATGCATAAACCTTATTTGAATCCTAATTCAAACAAACTATAAAAACATTATGAAATTTGTGATACAATTTGAAATCTGAACAAACTAAATGTTTAAAATCCAGAATTGCTAGCATTTTTAGATACAATAATGGTAATATGAATATGCTCTAAAAAACCCACTATACTGAAATATTTATGGAAAACAAATATAATTCAGAGATATGTTTCAAAATAATACAAAATAGGTAACTGATTATGGGCATGGATAGGTCAGGACTAGCCATGTGTTAATAAATGTTAGGGTAGGTGATGAGTATGCGGGGGTTCATCACACTATTCTTTTCAATGTCTGCATGTGGGAAATTTTACAAAATAAATAAACACTTAAAAAACTGAGGCATTCAGTAGCATTGTGAACACTCAGCACTGACAGCTTGGTTTTGAAATACAATCTAGCAGTAAAAGGAACCCGTCCTCCTTGAAGAAATGGATTCTGTCAACTCTGAGCGGAGCAGACTACAGGGCGTGCCTGGGAAGTCTTGTACGAGAAAGAAAGTCATAAGTGGATGATGAGGGCAGGTTACAATGACATGGGAACCAGCTCAAAGGGCTCCTATTGGTCAGAGTTGAGTAAACTTGGACAGCAACGAAACGTAGTAATTTATAAAACACCAAATGAAAATGGAACCTTCAGCCAATAGTGATATTCAATAAAAAAAAAAGAAAAATAATCTACTTTTATTATAGTAGATTGCTAGCCAATCAATGTAGAATTGTCACAGAATTAGAAAGTGAGCATTTCTCAAACACCAGTTTTGTTATTGTCTCAGGCAAGGATGACAAATGTATGGTGAGACCTCTAGGCATAGCTTATCACTGACAAATAGGATGTTCACACAGTCTCAAGGACCATCAATATAATAACTGCACATAGGCAAAGTCATCTTCCATCCCCAATAAAGAAACCATTTAACATCATGCCCTTGTGATGATATAATAGGAGGCATAATCATCATCTCAGCAGAAGTGTAGTAAACAATGTTTAAATGGAATTTAGTCATTAAAAAAAAAAAAAAAAACAGACAAAATCAGAAATCAGATTTGGACTCTTCACACCTGACTACACATGCACACACACACACACACACACACACACACATACACACTGGCATCAAATGCAACATATAACCTTTGTTTGAATACAGATGGGGATTGGGAAGGGAGAAACTATAAAGGAACACATGACATTAGGAAAATCCTATCTAATAAGAGGAAATATGCTAATTGACCCTCACCCCATTGCAAAGATGGCAGCACCCACAGCCAATAAGGATAGAATATGCAAATTGACTGCAGCCCCCTCAAAGATGGCAGCACCAACAGCCACAAGATGGTGGTATCCAGTCCCTTCAGCCACACTGGGGAAGCAGGCATGAAGCAAGGCCGGACCTAGCCCCAGGCAGGTCCGGCAACTCCACGCACCTGCCTCTGGAGTCCCATGGTCCCCTCAGCCGCCCAGCTGCCCAGCCAATGCCTGAGGCGCAGGCAAGCCTTAGATGGTGGCTGCCCAGACACCCAGGGCCACCCAAGGCTCAAGTAACCAGGGCCAGCCGAGGCTTGCACTGCCAGCAGTGGCAGCAGCAGGGGTATAATGGGGTATTGCCTCCCCCTGATCGCTAGGTCACCTCCCACCCCTGGGGGCTTCCAGACTGTGAGAGGAGACAGGCTGGGCTCAGGGACACCCCCCTTCCAGTGCATGAATTTTCATGCACCGGGCCTCTACTTATAACCATACGTGTATATATAATTTTGTTTTATCATTCAACTTCTTAAGTATTTTGAAATTGTGTTTTGTTAAGCTTTAATAAGTTAGTGTTTATCGTATCAGATAAACACAACAGATACATAGGTAGATGCAGGCAGAGAGAAAGTCAAGGTCATAACATGTGAACTGTTGAATGAATCTACATGAAGGCTGTTTGGGGGTTTGCTATACCATTCTTCCAACTCTCCTCTGGGTTTGAAATTTTCAAAGTAAAAGGCTAACTAGCCGGAAATGGTTTGGCTCAGTGGATAGAGCGTCGGTCTGCGGACTGACAGGTCCCAGGTTTGATTCCAGTCAAGGGCATGTACATTTGGTTGCGGGTACATCCCCAATAGGGGGTGTGCAGGAGGCAGCTGGTCGATGTTTCTCTCTCATTGATGGTTCTAGCTCTCTATCCCTCTCCCTTCCTCTCTGTGGAAAATCAATAAAATATATATATATTTTTTTTAAAAAGAGTAACTAAAAGCAAACTCTGTTTAGTGACATCTGAATAGTGTATTACGTACAAGTAACGGCACATCGTTGCCTTTGCTCCTCTGGGTCCTATCCTTGGAGCTCTCTTTCTGATTGACAGCTTGCTCTGCAAATGACACCTCCAGGTTGATATCTGCTACAGAAGCAGGGGCCTCCTCCGGCGCCAGTGGCATCAGCTTCTTTTCACCAACAACTAGGCTAGATTCCTGGTCTGGGGTAAAAAAACAAAAGACCCAAATCATATGCTTTATTTTTATTTATTTATTCATTTATTTATTTATTCATTTATGTATTTATTTTTATTTATAATACATTGACTATATAAAAACCTTTGAGAAAAGTACTATTTACTACAGGCAATTAATAATGGCTATTTTAATACTTAAAAGTATACTCAAGAATCCTACCAACAGTGTGTATGTTGGGGGGAGGGGGGTAAAAAGGAGAAATGGGATGGCCAGAAAAATCCACAGTTTAGTTGTGAGATCTTTCTTTGAAGTTCCAATTTGTAGCCAGAGTTCACTTCCAAAATACTGTTGAACAATCTCAAATTCTGAATGAAAAACCTCACAAAAATTTAATGGGACCCAATCAGAAAATGGGCAACAGACCTAAATAGATACTTTTTTAAAGAGGACATTCAGAAAGCCAGGAGACATATGAAAATATGCTCAAAGTCACTAATCATCTGAGAGATGCAATTCAAAATGACAATGCAGTACCATCTCACACCTGTCAGAATGGCTATCATCAACAAATGAACAAATGACAAGTGTTGGCGAGGATGCAGAGAAAAAGGAACCCTCGTGTACTGCTGGTGGGAATGCAGACTGGTGCAGCCACTATGAAGAACAGTATGGAGTTTCCTCAAAAAAAACTAAAAATGGAGCTCCCATTTGACCCAGTGATCCCACTTCTAGGAATATATCCCAAGAAATTAGAAACATCAATCAAAAAGGATATATGTACCCCTAGGTTCATAGCAGCATAATTTATAATAACTAAGATTTGGAAACAGCCTAAGTGCCCATCAGCAGATGAGTGGATTAGAAAACTGTGGTACATCTACGCAATGGAATATTACGCTGCTGTAAAAAGGAAGGAATTCCTACCATTTGTACCAGCATGGATGGAGAACATTGTACTAATTGAAATAAGTCAGTCAGAGAAAGATAAATATCACATGATCTCACTCATTTGTGGACTATAATAAACAACATAAACTGATGAAGAAAAACAGATACAGAGATAGAGAAGCATCAATTAGATGCTTAAACCTCAGAGGAAAGGTAGGGGAGGGAGGGGATAAGGGGGAGAGATCAACCAAAGGACTTGTGTGCATGCATGTAAGCATAGCCAATGGATACAGACACCAGGGGGGTGAGGGCATGAATGAGAGTGGGGTGGGGGTTGGGGACAATAGGGGGAAAAGGACACACATGTAATAACTTAATCAACAACAAAAAATATTTTAAAAATATATATTTAAAAATGTAATGGGCTTCATCGTTATGTTATTGAGGTTAGTTGTAATCTGTCTTAGAACTAGCAAGATGCTATTGAATTTCCTCACAGTAGAACAGATTCCTGGAATAAGACCATTTCCACGCCCTGCATTTTTTCATTCTGGAATGTTACCTACCTATCATAGTAAAAATTTCAAAACAAGAAATACTGCCAAAAACTTATCGCTGTGGGAGTGAGGCCTAGAGGCTCCTGGTACAGGAATCAATAGGTTTTTGCATCTGATTCTATGAAAGACTTAAAGGTCTTACAACTATAGACCTAGTCAAATAACTTCCAGACATCTAGGTCAACATTTCAGAGTATAATAAGCTTAACATTTTTGTTTGTCTGCTATTAATTCTACAGGGGGAAAAACAACATTTTAAAGCCTCTTTACTGAAAACATCAGGTTTAAACTTTGGAGAAATATTCCTAAATTTTATTATTTTGTAAGTTTTTGGTGTTAATACCACTCACATTTTAAAAACCCTAGGACCAATGACAGGATTGCTTTCATTTTCTCATTGCAGATCTTTAATTCATGGAGAGCAGAACTGAATTATAAAACAAACTTACACGGTACATTTACATATTATATACTAATATAACAAGGTAATAAAAGTTAATGTTAAAACATAATAAATATCTCATTTGTACATTTTATGAAAAGCATTCTACCTTTAGGAAAATATATTTCTAGTCATTTAAATTTTTTTCATATATAAATTGGTTTTACTCAAAAGAAAATGAAGAATAAATGCACATCTAGTCTGATTCACTCCCACTCGACAAGCTGGCTGGCTTCGTGGTCATGTGACCTGAGCCCTCACACAGGACCCAGGCTCAGAAGGGCCTGCGCTGGATCGATGCTCAAGCTATTGAAATTTGAACAAGAAACCCTTCATTTTCAGTTCCACTGGGCCCTGCAAATTATATACCTGGTCCAGGGGCCTCTCACCGCTAAGAAAGTAACTAAACATTTCCCTATGTCAATTCCAAAAATAAAAATAAATGCAAAGGTCCATGATAATATTAATCTGCTGTCTTCTATGCCACATTGGATGCTTTTCAACAACCTGTGACAATTTTGTTTTTAATTTGAATAACCAGATCTTCATTCAATTAATTTTGAACATGAATTAAATGTCAAATCCCCATTTTATGTTCCCACTGGTTTAGAATGTTTTATGTTTTGCTGTGAATATATAGGTTGGTTTCTTAGGAAACCATTTTGAGAGGAAAAAGATTAGCCGCTTTTATAAATTAGAAGCTGCCTTTCTAGAATGTGACTATTTATGGGCAAGAATTTTAAAACTATTCCCTTTTCTTTTCAACACCCCCAGGTTAGACTTACAATAAATACCACCTCCCAACTATGAAATAGCCTATACCTAATTCAAAACTGAGTAGAAATTTTATAATGAAGTTAAAACATAAATTTCCTCTAAAATATGCAAAAACATGCATACATAAAAGTGTAAGAGTTAAAATGGTAAATCAATTCAGGGAAGATAGTAGGAAAAACAGTTGCAAGAGTAATATAAGGATGTCACTACAAGAAATGAATAATTAATTAGTTGACAATAGTATCTAATAGACACACACACATATACATACACACACGCACACACACCTGTATATATGTAAATGTGAATATGCACACAAACATCAATTATCTATTCTCAAGAAGAAAAGTTAAGCCTGGCCAGCATGGCTCAGTGGTTGAACATTGATCTATGAACCAGGAGATTACAGTTCAATTCCCAGTCATGGCACATGCTAGGGTTGTGAGCTCGATCCCCACTGTGGGGCATGCTGGAGGCAGCCGATCAGTGATTCATATTCTTTCTCTCTCTCTCTCTCTCTCTCTCTCTCTCTCTCTCTCTCTCTCAATCTCTCTCTCTTTCTCTTCCCCTTCCTCTCTGAAATCAATAAAATATTTTTTTGAAGTTAAGAGAATGCTGGGATAAACCTCTGGCTCTTAAAGTCCTCAAGTGTAAATACTATAATTTGTTTAAACTATTCTCCTTTGGTTTTAAAGAGGTTAATTGCACTGGGTTACAAGCATTTTACAAAACTCCTTGAAGGCCGAAACTGGTTTGGCTCAGTGGATAGAGCGTCAGTCTGCGGACTGAAAGGTCCCGGGTTTAATTCCGGTCAAGGGCATGTACATTGGTTGCGGGCACATCCCTGGTGGCGGGTGTGCAGGGGGCGGCTGGTTGATGTTTCTCTCATCGACATTTCTGGCTCTCTATCTCTCTCCCTTCCTCTCTGTAAAATATCAATAAAATATATTTTAAAATATATATTTCACTCCTTTAAAAAAAAAACAACTCCTTGAAGTTTTCTAATTGTTCAAAATATCCCAAATGCCTTTATTTTTTAAAAGAATTTTCCTTCCTCTATGGAAAAAATATGAAAATAAGAAAATCTACATATTAATAAGAAAGTTTAAAAATTATTAGGCATTATGAATATATCTAAATGCATGTATTAAATACTGGGTCTTTCGTATACATCCAGTTGTAGAATTTGATGAAACATTAAGATTACTTAGCAGTAGATTAATTTGAAATGTGACAACCCTTGCAACATTATCACTTTATAACTTACTCATTTAGAATAAGTATCTTTGATTGAACATGTTTTTATAACATGTTCCCAAGTGTAGGGAAAACATTTACAATAGACTGTCATACACGCCTTCAGATTTCAAGCAGAAAGAGCTCCACGTTCGAACTCTAGACTATGTTTTCCATGCCTTTCATCTAGAACCTTTCAATGTTTGCATAACATAACACTGGCTAATGCACTGGCCAGCAAAAGAGCATGGCACTGCCCAGAACAGGTGCAGTAGTGAGTACTCAATGACTTGGATGGCATTACACCCGGTCTCTTGTTATTCTGATTGGAGGCTCTCTGCCCACTTCATAACATTCCAGCAAAAGCAGATGTAAATCAGGCAGTAAGTTTGCCACACTCCACCCGCCTGCTGCAAGCCAGCCAGGCTGGAAAGTGCTCCTATAATGAACTGGTCTTCCAGGACTTCTGTGTACATAGCCTGCATCAGCATCTCTGGCAAGGGAGGAAAACGTCAAGAAAAGACAATATTTTCCTCAGTGTTCATTTAGCGGTCACCAGTCACTGTTGCCCAAAACCTAAAGCATATTGACATTGGCACAAAGGTTCATCTGTCTCTCTTCAGGACCAAGCTCTCTAGCCAGCCAGTACTGGGGATTCCAGTTTGCTTGCCATTTCAATGTTTGCTGGTATAGACTTTGGGAAACATCTAGTAATTTCATTCTGATTTAAAACACACACACACACACACACACACACACACACACACACACACACACACATCACTAAAGAAACCTCCACACAATAGTACAAGCAAGTGCTTTTATAGATATAAATACATAGACATGCTTGTGTGCATATACACATTTATAGATATACAGATGCATGTGTGTGTATCAGTGTGTGTGTGAGAGAGAGAAAGAGAGAGAGAGAGAGACAGGTGCAGGAGAGTTCTCAGAAAAGTATGAAAGAATAAAAAAAATAATAGACTCTGGATGATCCAATATTTCAAAATGCCTCATGTAATCTTGGACTAACTCCTGATTTTTACAGGACATTTGGGAACCTTTCCTAGTCTTCCACAGTCTACCTGATACTCCTGCCCAACTATTTCCAGTCCAAACACAACACTACTAATGGAATGGACATTTCAGGCCCTAGGTCTTAAGAACATAAATAAAATTTTGTTAAGTTTTTAAATAACAACACATTAAAAATCAAATTTTTAAGCTTAAGACCATTACTTTAATTTCAAACATTTTCCCTTTTTTTTGTAAATAAATGAAATAGCTGTAAATTCTTTCTTTTTTTAAAAATATTTTTTGATTTTTAACAGAGAGGAAGGGAAAGGGATAGACAGTTAGAAACATCAATGAGAGACAAACATCGACCAGCTGCCTCCTGCACACTCCCTACTGGGTATGTGCCCACAACCAAGGTACATGCCCTAGATCAGAATCGAACCCAGGACCGTTGAGTCCATAGACAGATACCCTCTTCACTGAGCCAAACTGGTCAGGGCTGTAACTTCTTTCTTGATAAGTACTAATAAAGTCTTAATATTTATATTCACCCATACCTAGAATTTCTAATCTACTTTTAAAATAACCGATATAAAAGAGGAAAAGTATAAAGGAGAATTATAATCAATTGTCTAAAATATCTTAAATATTTTTAAAATCTTTTCTAAACATTCTGAAAAGTCATCCATTCATGAATTAAGAAATTTGTGATTTGAAAATAAGACCTCAAATTCACTGCTCCACTTATTAGCTGTATAGCTTTGGGAAAGTGGCTTTATCAGTTCTCTCATCTGTAAAATGGGTTAAAAACAATACCTGCTGCATAGAGATCTTGAGTGTATTAAATTAGGTAAACATCTCCACACAGGTGGGAAAGTGACTAAGTATAGAGATGTTAGAACAGATAAACACACAAACATTAACCAATCATCATCATCATCATCATCATCACCACCATCATCATCAAAGGTTCACTATGTGCTCAGCCTTCTGTAACTAACAAGTTGGGTACTTACTATCACTAAATTACTAAAATGTCCTTACTAGAATTGCAAGTGCATGTTTTAAAAGGCTGTCTCTGTTTGTTATACTAATAAATGGGAAAATACAAGAGAACAGGTCCAACATACCATCTTTTCCTTGGTATTTGTTTTCATTTGTTCTGGCTGACTGTGATTCAGTGCCATCTGGAGCCTAAAGATAGAAAATGGGCCATTTAGTCATCTCCAACTCACAACCAGAAAAATGGTATTGTAAATAATTCCATTACTAACCTTTAGAAAGAAGAAGTGCATTCAGAATTATAGCAATCACAGGGGGGGAAAAATGTACTATGGTTATAATCAATAAAATATTCGATTACCCACAACTTGTAAGACACGATACTAAGCATCGTGGGGTGCATGAAGAATGTCAGGAATGTCCGCGCTACTAAGGAGGCCACTGTTTAGTGGAGGGGAAAGGACAAACAAATCAAAAAGCCAGTGATGCCCATCAGTTGATGAGTACACAAACGAAATGGCCTATCCACACGATGGGATATTTTTCGATAAAGTACCCATGCATGCTACAGCATAGATGAACCTTGAAACATTGTGAAAGTTACCAGCCATAAAGGCCATATATTATATGATTCCATTTCTATGAAATACCCAGAAAAAGTAAACCAGAGAGACAGAAAACGGATAAGTGGTTGCCTAGGGGCAAAGAGGAAAATAGAAGGAAAGACTGCTAAAGGCTATAGGCTTTCTTTGGGGATGATGGAAATGTACTAAAATTGGTGGTAGTGATGGCTGCACGTATGTGAATATACTAAAAAGCACCCAGTTGTAGACTTTAAATGTATGAATGGGATGGGATGTGCACTATATCTCAATAAGGCTATTATTATAAAAGAAAATTACAGTGACAGGTGGGTAATGAAATAGAAATCTTCTAATTTAAAAAAAAAGGTAGTGATAACTGTGAGGTAAATTAAAACTAAATTACCAAGTGGGTATTCAGAGCACAGATATTCAAAGGAACGAACCCCTCTTTTGAAGGGGTTGGGGCAGTGACACCTGAGGAAGGCAGCCCTCCAAGGGCTTAGGGACACAGGCAAACCTGCTGACCCTCCCTCCTCACCAGTGAGTGTGGCCAGGCTGCTTCCTCCTTCCAAGGCTGGCTCCAGAACCAGCTCAGGAAGCAGGAAGAGGGGCCCATCAATCACATACAGACGTCTAACTGAATGCATTATTTTTAAAATAATCATTCCATCGGATTTTCATCTCCACACAAAAGAAGGTGGCCTTGGGGGTCGCCCTCCCCAGACATTTCTCCTCAAGCTGTGAGCCAAGGATCCTCCCTTCCTGCAGGCTAAAGAAGAGTCTAGAAATGCACTGGGTCAGGGGCATAGACACCATTCCTTCAGGACGTAGAGGCTGGGGCACTCGGGAGAGTGTATGGCCACTATCAAATCCCAGACATGGGACAGGGTCATGGCCCACTCCAGTCCCCCTGGGGACTGGGCAATACCAACCCCCTTCCCTCTGCCCACAAGCCCTCCACGGCACAGTGAATGCAGTGAGTGATCCTAATCGTACATACAAACACACACTTCAGAGCATGTGGTCGGGACTGTTTTCCTCAGCAATTGAAGATGACAGAGCAGATGGTACTCATTTCTGTATTATGTTTCCTGGTGTCAGCAAGGGCTTCATGAGGAAGCATTTAAAATGGAAGGGCTGAGCACGGACTTATTTGAGAACAGAGGAACCGGGGTGAAGATGGCTGGCTCACGTTTGCTTGAGGGGTGGAGGACAGGGCTCTAATGGGCGGCAGTTCCCATTAAAGGCATGCAGTGTAAGCAAGTTAATGCTATTTTAAATTACATGACTCCATCCGACGATACAATCTACCAATTACCTTGAACTCAAACCATGTCGTTTAGGCATTACCGGGGATTTGCTGGAAAATCCTGCTTCGAGCACCAAGTAGCAACAGCCTCTTGGAAACTGGCATGAATCCCACAATATGTATTTTGCTCAGGCTCTGCTCTCTGTCCCCCTCCTCTTTGACTTTCTCTTAACTTTTTTTGGTAATACTATAATTCCTAAACATTTATTTTTCTAAGAGCTGGAAACCTAGTTACGTTTCTCAATTCCAGTGGATGGCCAATGGGGGTAAGCAAGCGCTTGACTGCCTCAGCTCCAAGACCCCAAACCTGGAAAATGGACTGGATTTGCCTAGCTGGCATGGCTCAGTGGTTGAGTGTCTACCTATGAGCCAGGAGGTCAGGGTTGGATTCCCAGGCAGGGCAGATGCCTGGTTTTGGGCTCGATCCCCAGTGTGGGGTGAGCAGAAGGAGGCAGCTGATCAATGATTCCGTCTCATCATTGATGTTTCTGTCTCTTTCTCCTTCTCCCTTCCTCTCTGATAGCAATAAAAATGTTTTCAATACTTTTTTTAAAAGACTGGATTTGCCTCACAATTGACCTTGTAAATAGAGAAGAAATCTGCAACTATCAAAGACTTCTTAGAAGAATGAAATGTCTACCAAAAGCAAAAAACCGCCAAAACCAGTTTGGGTCAGTGGATAGAGCATCGGCCTGTGGACTGAAAGGTCCCGGGTCAAGGGCATGTACCTTGGTTGCAGGCACATCCCCAGTGGGGTGTGTGCAAGAGGCAGCTGATTGATGACTCTCTCTCATCAATGTTTCTAACTCTCTATCTCTCTCCCTTCCTCACTGTAAAAAAAAAAAATCAATAAAATATATTTTTTTAAAAAAGCAAAAAACCTCTCCATGCCAGAAAACTACCTTAAATGTAAGCCTTTTCATTTCTTCATTTCAATAAAGAATCATGAAATTTTTGTTAATTTTTAGTTATAGTGTAAATAGTCTCATGTTCTGATTTCTTACTATCAGAAGAATGTATGGAAATCCAGATATAGCAGGAAGCATAGTGGTTAAAAACACATACTAGAGTCAAACAGATTTGGGTTTACTATCTACGGGACATTGAGCAAGTTTATGAGCCTCAGCCAGAGAAGGAAAACGGTAAATTTATCCAAAAGACAGCTGTAAGGATCAATTAGTTAAGGCAAGGAAAGTAGTCAGCACAGTGAGCATTCAGTGTCGGCAGCAATTATTATTGCCGCTATTATCACTGCAATCACTGTTCTCGGTGCCTTTGGTTTGCACTCATTCCACTGCCCTACAGGGGCCAGAGCGATTCAATGTCATTGAGAATAGGCATCATGCCAAAACCAGTTTGGCTCAGTGGATAGAGCGTCCGCCTGCAGACTGAAAGGTCCTGGGTTCAATTCCAGTCAAGGGCACATTCCCAGTTGGGGGTGTGCAGGAGGCAGCTGATTGATGATTCTCTCTCATCGATGTTTCTAACTCTCTATCCCTCTCCTTTCCTCTCTGTAAAAAACTCAATAAAATATATTTTTTTAAAAAAAGAAGAGAGAGAATAGGCATCATTTAGTTCAGTGACTTTTTTGGGGAGGAGGGGGGAAGAAGGAGGTACTACGACTTTCCTGGTGAAGGAAGGGATATTATTTTCCACATAGCCCACCAACTGGCTGTTTTGAGTAGCACTGCTCCAGGCAATACAGGTCTCCTACTTTCCCATTCTTCCCTGACATCTTTTCATCCACGAGTCCCACGGCATCTACCAGACTCCAACAGCTTCCACTAATAAATTCATCACCAAAACAAATTTTTAATCCAATCTCCCATGTGCTGGATACAAAAGGGACATTATTTCGCGTTTCGGGGTCCCTGCTTTCTAATTCCACTGCAGTTAGCTCCCTCACATCTCACTTCCGAACATCATCAAACGAGTCCAGGAAAGAGCAAACATTCCTACAAGAGTTAATAGCTGAGGGAGAATCCCTGACCTCCTTCTTTTCTTTAAGTAGTAACAATCAGTAGTCACGTGGCCTGGGGTGGGCCACTCCTCATGCTCCAAGGACACCTCGCACAAGGATGATCGGACGGAATTGCAACTTGTTTAATTTTCTGCCCCATCAGCATTCACTCCTCCAAGGAGGACAGGGATCAAGTCCCTCCTGACCTCCGCCAGCACAGAGCTCCAGTGCCTGGCACGTACTGTGCTCATGCTGCTGTGTTCCACGATTTAAATCAAACTGGATCGGTCTAGTTGATTCTAAGCAGTTGCTCCTTTGCTTTAACATTAAAAACAAAACAACAACAACAAAAACCAACAACACCTACTTTTTCTTTGGACTCTGCCTGTTGAGCAAATATATCTCTGACGTCAGGAATGTGGTGCTGCTTGTTCTTTTTCCTTAAGGTCTGGGAGACGGTCTCTACCCGTTTCTGAACAGCCGCCGCCTGCGTCCGGGTTAATGTTGATAGAAAGACCATGCTTTCCTGAGGATCTCCGGCAGACTCTCCAAAGAGGTTAGACAAGCCAGCCTCCTTCAGCCACTCTTCTTCCAGTTCTCCCTCTGGGACAGAGAAAAATGGTATTTAAGATTCCAAAATATGAGAACTTGTACATTTTGTAAGCTTTAAAAAAAAAAAAAAACCCTTCTGAAACTCTTCTATTACAACCGAACCACAGTGCTAACAACCATTATCTGGAACTTGGACAGATGCCATAGACTCCAGCTACAAAGATAGCAAGTTTTAGATCCGTTTCATACATACTCCATTAAAAAATGTAAATGGCTTCACATGTAATTAACCTCTATAACTTCTCTGCAGATGAACTGTGGGGAGATAATACTGTTCCCTTTCCAGAGATGAGCAAGCAATGAAAGTGTAACTTATTTCCATCAAGGTATAGAAGGAAGTCAATACTGGGGATATCCGTTAAAGCCCCACTCATTGGCTTAAATTCAGCCGTACCCCCGCGGTCAATGCTAAGCGGCGGGAAGGGTTGTCTTCTCTGCTCCCTATGGCTGACAGGGAGTGTGACGAAGAAACAAAGAGCATCTGGACGGCAGGGACCAATCCATTTCAAATTAATTTTTTAATCCCCCTGGTCAGCACATCAGGCTCATGTTTTCTACCAATTAAACAAACACATACACACTCTTTTAAGAAGAAACAAACAAACAAACAAACAAAAATACCTTATAGGCAACAGTATATGCCACTAGATCAACTTACACCACTAAAAGCAGGACGTAAACAGTAAAGCAAATATTGTCTGAGAGCTATTAAAAAAAAAAAAAGACAGAAAAACAGAACAGATTCACACCAAACACCAAGTGTATAGAGGAAAGTGAAAGCCCGCTGCTTGGGACACAAAAGCCCTGCATCCACACCTATGTCTGCACCTCAAAAGCCACATCACTTTGGACCACTCAACCTCACTCTAACTCCTTTTTCTCTTCTGTAACCTACAGCACAGCTGTCCCAGCTGCCTCCTGAGCAAATGTGAGAATGTTATATGGGACAAGCTTTGCAGAGCTCCATTATAGCTCGTATCACATGGTGTAGCACTGACTGGTTTTGCCTGTCTATCCTTCTACACTATGTAAACTCCTTGAGGGTAGAAATCAAGTATTAATAACCTTGGCTTCAAGAAACATAATGTAATGCCAGACATTTTGCATGCCCGGCAACAAAAACTCTTTACCACTGACATAAATTCAGCCATTCTTATTAATGCTGTTAAGGTCGAACTCAGGAAGGCGTATAACACCAAATTGCCAGGGGGAGAGCTGATACTGCCATGATAAACAATATTACGATATCGAGTCATTTGTTCCACTAAAAAGTAGAGGTGAAACTCAATTTTAAGTCAAAGAAAAAGGCATGGACATGTAAAAACATTCCTGGTTTTTTCTTATTAATCAACTAATGAACAACTGTCTATGAATTTATTTTCATCTTGGAAAAAGATGTGGAATCTAAGGAACAAAATAACCTGATGAACAAAAGAGATCCAGAGACATGGAAGCATAGAACAGGCTGACCAATTTCAGAGGGAGGCAGGGAGGGAGTGGAAGGGAAGAGATTAACCAAAAATGTATATGCATCTATGCATAACCCATAGACACAGACAATAATGCAGTGAAGGCCTGTGGCAGGTATGGGGGGGGGGGGCTGAGAGTCAGGTAGAGGAGGTCAATGGGAGGTAAAAAGGGAGCATCTGTAATACTTTTAATAATAAAGATAAATTAAAAAGAATTCTCTCACTATAAAAAAAAAGTGAAATAGCTAATGACACATGGGAATGTATCAGGCCTGAATGCTGTTTCCTGTAGAATGTTTTCTCCTTATTCAGCAGGTCACTGTTGGGCTGTGTCTACTGAGACAGAAAGGCTGAGATACTGTTATCACAAATAAGTCTGACTTTACTGGTAAAGTGAGAAAAAGAAATGAAAGAAAACCCAAACAAAAGAATGAATGGGTTATAATTTTATTTTAAAAATCTAAGAAATATAAAGAAAAATCTCCAATTTTCATTTTTTTAAAAGATATTATTAATAAATTTTCCAAGCAATACTATAACCAAGGAGAAAGAACTGTTAAGGCAGATTTCTCGGCTTAAACAAATCAATGATCAGTCATTTCGTGAAGAAGTCTTCCATTGAAAAGAAGATCACTACTAGTGGGTCACGAGGTACTGACTGTGGCTCTTACTGTTTTGGCATTTATATCAACTTATATACCAAAGGCATACTTACAAACTTATGGATGGCCCAAGGCATAGAAAGAAAACTATATAAAAGATGTCAAAATTGGACATTAAAACTTAATGAGTGCTTGAATTTAAAAGATTAAAAGATGTAGCATGGTGTGTCATCCCCTGCACCAAAAGGTCACAGGTTCGATTCCCAGGCAGGGCACATGCCCAGGTTGCTGGTTGGGTCCCCTATGGGGGTGTGTACAGAGGCAACCAATTGATGTTTCTCACATGGATGTTTCTCTCTCTCCCTCTCTCTTCTTCTCTCTATAAAGTTAATAAAAACATATTTCTAAGAAGAGTGTGAAACTTCAGGGGTTGGGGGAGTAAAAACCTTCCACAAGAAATAATTCACATGAATCTCTTTTCCTTCTAGAAAGGACTTGGTGAGTAACAAAATAACTACCTTCCAACATTGGAAAGGCTATCATGTAAAAATAGAATAGACTTTGTTCTACTCTTTCAAAACGCAAAACTACAGCAGGTGAGTCAAAGGGGGCATAGCTGATCGTAATCAATGAAATAGAGAACATCAAAACAACTCAAGCTGACTGACCGGAGGAAAAGCAATAACACTGCAAGGCAGTGAGCTTTCCATGAGCATCTACCCTCACTAGAAGCCATGTGACCATTTGGCTAGGATACCACAGAAGGAATGCAAAGGGAGGTTAAATGATTCCAGAGATCAAGTCCAACATTAAAATTCTATGACAGGGTGAGCTCAGCCAACAAGATTGTGGCCTTATAAGCTGAAAGGAATTTACTGATGCCACTTGAATTTGGCAGCTGCATCCATAAATCTGTCACAGATGGTAATCCTCAAGTGGAAAGGCAACCTGCATTATGTTTCTCGGGCTGCCCTCCCTTTAATTGTTTATTGTTGTTCTCCCTCTCTTCCCATGCATTCTACAGTCAATGCATGTACAAAGCAAACAAGTTTTACTTAGTTATTACCATCAGGCTCTTTGACAACCACCACCTCTTGATCTTGTCTGTTCTCGTTAGATTTCTTGATATTGTCTATTTCATTCCAATAGTCCTCCATAGATAGCTCATCCACGGAATCCTGGGAACTCGATCGATCAAATGGAGGCTTCTCCTTTGTTTTGGAGGTTTCTTGGTTCATGGTGTACTGGCCATATCTGCGACTATAAATTTAAAAACAAAACAAAAAAACATGGTTCATTTTAGTGCATGAAGAAGTAGTACCATTTCTAAAATCCCATAGGACTGAGCTGAAAATTTGGAAACTCCTTAATAAAACCAGAGATATATATATTTTGAAACTATTTATCTTGAGATGCTACCAATTATAATATGGTTGTAGAAGGAACTATTTCATTCTTTACCTCCTCCAAAAAGTATGATGAAGAACAAATAGCAATGTAAGAAATAATTTTTCCGCCGAAGCCGGTTTGGCTCAGTGGTAGAGCGTCGGTCTGCGGACTGAAAGGTGCTGGGTTCGATTCTGGTCAAGGGCATGTACCTTGGTTGAGGGCATATCCCCAGTAGGGGGTGTGCAAGAGGCAGCTGATTGATGATTCTCTCTCATCAATGTTTCTGACTCTCTATCCCTCTCTTCCTCTCTATGAAATCAATAAAATATTTTTTTAAAAGAAATAATTTTTCCATTTTCATTTCACTTAACTAATTTTGACTTCTTTATACGTGAAACTTTGTTCATGGAAAACAACAGGTTAAATATTTATTAGAGGCTATTAGTTAATTAAATTGGAATTGAATTTGTGCACAGTATTTCATTTATATCTGTCAACCAAACTTGGTCCGCCTGTATGTAGCAATTATCTGAAATCAATTAATTAATTAAGTACTATTTGAATTTACATTTTATTTTGGAACCAAAACATAAATAGAGGAATGACATATTAAGTTCATTTTTCTATAGAAAGTAACCTTTTTAAAAAATATGGTTTTATTGATTTCAGAGAAAAGAAGAGAAAGATAGAAACATCAATTATGAGAGAGAATCATTGATGGCCTGCCTCCTGCATGCTCAGTCCTATTAGGGAATGAGCCAGAAACCCGGGCATGTGCCCTGACCAGGAATTGAACTATGACCTCCTGGTTCATAAGTCAATGCTCAACCACTGACCCACACTGGCTAGGCTAGAAAACAACTTTTTTTTGTACCCATTACTGATACATATTTTTTAAAGTGGTGAAACTTTATTTTTTGGAAAAATTAATTTATGGGTGATTCTGAATAAATATCTAGGGTTATTAAACATTTATTTCAAATACCATCTATGGATAAAAGGATAAATTGAATAAGTGAAGGTATTTTTGTTTTTTGTTAACTATATTTTTCCTTATAATTCACATGTCACCTTCTACTAAAAATTTAATTAAAGGACCTTATAATAACAATCCACATATAACAGAAATTTTAAATTCTTATTTCAGACTATTTACACAGAGATAGAGGGACAAAGCCCAATTACTTTTTTTTTCAAAAAAAGGAAAATTATCATTTATGGTGCCTGTCCTTTATATTCAATAATTTTTAAAAAGTACAATTTGAGAGGGGACAATAATTGGTAAATTGGTGCTTTGTTATTCTAATTTCATATTGTTCTTTTATCTCCCAGGAAGATGTTAGGAAGCAATACTTTGCTAGACTGGTTTTACTTACTGCACATACAGAAAATAAAAATTAAAAAATGCAATAAAATGAAATTCTTTAATAGCATGTGAACATTTTTCCATTTAAACTGGTCTTCCATATAATTATTTTAAATAGTCAGATTTAATAGTACATAAGGAGAGAGGGCTCACTAAACTCTAGTCAAAGCTACACACCCATTAAATTTGAACGGTTTCTTAGGGGGGAAAAAAATCAAAGAATTTAATTGCTTATTGATGCAAATAAATGCAATAAAACTGACTACTTAAATGTAATACGCTAATCGTCTAGTTTTATTCCTTGAAAGATGGTTCTCCCTGCCTTGATTATGCACCGGTTGCATTAATGAGTGCACAATCGCTATAATCTCGGCTCAGAAGCCGTGGAGGGTGGTGATGGATGAGTGTTAGGACGAGGGCCAACAGAAGGAAGTCTGGGCATGTTTCCTGTGAATCTCTTTCCTCTGGTCTCCATTGTCTATTGTTTGCCTCCCCCATCCCTTAATTCAAGGACCACTTCCTCCCTCCCGGCCCCAACCATCCTGTTTACACCCCTGTATCCCAGCCTCTTCCCCTTCTCCCCCCCAAGTGGCCTCCATGGTCACTGTTCCCATTTGAGAGTTCACACTGCTTCTTGAATGAAAATGTGAATGAGAAAGCTCTCTCTCTCTCTCTCTCTCTCTCTCTCTCTCTCTCAAACAAACAAATACCGTATTTGCCGGCGTATAAGACGATTTTTTGGCCCTGAAAAATACCGTATTTGCCGGCGTATAAGAGACTGGCGTATAAGACGACCCCCTAACATTTCCACTCAAAATACAGAGTTTGTTATATACTCGCCGTATAAGACTACCCCCACTTGGAGGCATATTTTTCAGGGCCAAAAAATCGTCTTATATGCCAGCAAATACGGTAATTGTTTTTCAATTTCTGTGATCATCAGCTCATATTCCTTACTTCTGCTCCATCTGGGTAGCTAAAGGTAATTTACATTATGTCTGGCCGAAACCGGTTTGGTTCAGTGGTAGAGCATCGGTCTGCGGACTGAAAGGTCCCAGGTTCGATTCCGGTCAAGGGCATGTACATTGGTTGCGGGCACATACCCAGTAGGGGGTGTGCAAGAGGTGGCTGGTTGATGTTTCTCTCTCATTGACATTTCTAGCTCTCTATCTCTCTCCCTTCCTCTCTGTAAAATATCAATAAAATATATTTTAATAAAAAAATTACATTATGTCTGCCACATTCATTTGGGGTTTAGCTCATGTCCCATAGAGGTCCTATCCTTGCTTTTGTTTTATCTTTCACTGTAACCTAAGATTGTCTACCTTATTCCTATCTTCCACAACCCTCGGCACCTGGAAGACTATGACAAGTACCGTGGAATGTGTGATGCATAATGACTAATGCCAAATACTTTGGTTTATCTGCTCACAGGAAGGAGGTGCGGTTGAACCTAAACTACATTAAGTCTTTCACTCCTGAAAGAATGTGTTTATTCTGGCGAGAACTTTCCAGTAAATTTCCATTAAGATAGTATGTGCAGAAAAATGCAAGGGCACTGAGCAGCAGCATTGTTCCGTGAATACACCTTCTATATCAAGCCCTGCTTTCACAACAGACACAAAGCAAAAATCTAATCACTTAGTGCTGACGAGTCTACTCAATATTTGAACCTATTCAAAAGCAGAATCGGTTTGCTGTGAAAACCTGAGGAAGATACTGAGTCATGGAAAGATTGATTTTTTTTAAATCATTGGTATATGTCACAAGGGAACTTTTTTTAAAAAAATAATAGAGGATGCAGAGTAGAGAGGAGATAAGAAGATCCTCCATAGTCAGCATGCCGTGCATTTTATATTTTTTCTGAAAATGTAACTGAACATACTTTAATTACTATTTTCATCAATAAACATGTCGTGTCACTTCTTTTCTTTTCAGAATATGTTCTACTTTTGAACTCCAGGCAGGCAATGGCTAGAAAACTGGGCCTTCTTAAAACTGTCCTGGTAAGAGGCCAGTTAACTAGTCTTCTCTCCTTTGTGTTTAGAAGTATGTAATATGATACCATGTTCATTCTGCAAATTGGGTTCAAGAACATAAAGCAACATCTGCTACACATAATGAAGTACAGAGCAGAAATGTTTTATATTTCCAAAAGAGCCAAGCCAACACGCGGTGCTGAAATTGAAGAAACACAGTCTGTACCTCAGGCCACTACCAATCACCCCCACCTGACTGACTGGCCAAAGATTGTTCTCATTCTCTCTCCCTCGCTCCTGCTCCAGAACCCTCTGTGCTAATCCCATGGCCTCTCTTTAAACACTCTCATTTCCCATCTTTGACAACTCCCAACACACTGGACACCGTCCTGTAAAAGAAGCTGATTCCTAGGTAACTGCAAGAGTCATGATCTTGTGCAACTAGCATTCCAACACATTACAGTATTATCATTTTACCCCTTCTCAGTGGGCACTGTCACCAGCAAATACTAACTTTATAGATCCTAATTCAGGAAATGTTTTTCTTTTTCATCTAAATAGCAGGATCCCATGCTGTGTTTATTAAAAAATGAGGCTATATCCCCACACAGTGTTGCCTGTTGGTTAGAACATCAGCTCAGGCAGAAAGGTCATGGATTCCATTCCTCACAACCAATCAATGATGTGTGTCTCTCACATCAATTTCTCTCTCTCTCTCTCTCTCTCTCTCTCTCTCTCTCTCTCTCCCTCTCTCTAAAAATATCTATTCCACTCTCTTTAAAAATATCAATATCAATGGTAAAAAATATACATTGTGGGGGCTTTTTGCCCCTACATTTTTCCCCAGGTATATTTTCTCCTATTTTTTCCTGTCATATTTTTCACTTGACCAGTGAATTTTGCATGAACCAATATTGTTCAAAGCATTAGTAACGCCTGTTATGTCTTTTGTCACAAGGAAGAGTAAACTGGTCTGACACAAAATGTTCTTCACAAGGAGGTGACGGTCTCCAGGCAATAGCAACACTCCGCGCTCTAGTGGATGAAAACAAGCCGGTTAATAAGTCATCCTGGTACCAGCACCGTCAGCGAAAGAACATGGGAACATGGGGCTGGGAGTCCTACGCACCAAATGGCCCCAGCTCTGCTCAACCATCTCTGTGATTTGGGAAAATCACTTCACTTCTCTTATCCTAACTTTTCCCATCGGTAAATGGGAAGAGACCAACAACCTGGACTGCTTTGCTTGTTATCAAGTGAGAATCCCTCCTGAAGTGCCTCATCAGTAACCATAAAGAGGGCACTTAAGTAAGCATCTTTGCTAACATCTGATTTAAACAGCGAACTCCATGTAACTGCCCTCCCACCGATTAACAAGGTCACCTGTGCCCTCTTCAAAGGTTCAGACTTATGAATCCTCCAGGACAGCCTTTCTTAAGCCTTACAAGAACTCCACACTTAAAAAACTTAAAGTAAGCCCAAAGAGCTTTGGCTTCTCTATGTTACATCTATTAATGTGTATACTATTAGATATTAAAATGGAAAAATTGCATGCCAATTTATGTAATAATAAAAAACAGATTAACATTTTTTAAATCTACATTTTTCCATACCGTGTGTGTGTGTGTATATATATATATATATATATATATATATATATATATATATAGTGAGATGAGTAGCATTGTTTCACATTTTTGAAACTGTCTTGAATGTCTGGTTTAATAGAAGACATCTGGATTCTCGCATCTGCTTCTGCATTCAATCTTTTGCCATATTGCGTGTCATGTAGCCTCTGCCAAACTCCACCGTATTCTTATGAGAGAATGAGAGTGAGCGGGGCCAACAATGCCTTGGTGTTGCTATGAAAAATCGTTTTGATCTCCTAGACCCCTGAAAGGGTCTTGAGACCCCTAGGTGTTCCTGGACCACACTTTGAAAACTGCTGCTCTAGGAGTTCTCAGAAAAACAACACCTAATGCTCTTCTAAAAAGCACTTTTTAATTCCGCGGGCAACCCTCCAGAAAGCCTTCCTGAAGGAAACAGACATGCTTTCCTAGTGACTCTTGACCTACTTCTTTTGTTTATTTTAGTTTAGTTTTACAGCCTTTCATCAAAACTGGGACTTAATCCAATGCTATATCCATATTTAACTTACAGTACAATGAGAAATAATAAAAACGTCATTGAGAAACCCCTGCCTTGCCAACGTCTTTTTATCATTTGCTTTTATCCGTCCATGTAAGAGGAAGAAGTTCTCTCTGAGCTTCCCCTTTTGGCCAGTGCATCTGAAAATGTGTATTTTCCTAACGCTCCTTTGTCGTCCATACCTCTTCCTACAACCATCTCAAGGAGATTATTTGGAGCTAGGACATTTCTCTGAGCCATCTGGCCCAGCCTCTGCTTGTGGCATGTATCCATTCTATCAAGAGGCCTGTTGCTACACTTCATAGCCGTGTGTCTCCTGGTTCTGCCTCATCCAGAGGCACTTCTGTGACCCACTGTCTGCTTTCTTGAAGTCCTTTGGTTTTGTTCTTTTCCTAAAAAATCCTTTCTTAAAGAGATAGTTATTGGGTTGGGAGATGAAGACCGAAAAAGAAGGTTGATGTTGTTTTGTTTTGTTATGGTCTTAATGTGAAAAAAATGTTTTTTTCTTAATCAGATCATGACTTATCATCAACCATAAGGGCCAAGTATATTTTAAATAAAGTCATATTTATTGATGTGTACACTTTAAAATGATATTGTACTCTAGAGAGTTAAATAGATACCATCATTTTCTAAGTGAGATAATGAGGCTCTGGGGTTAAATTTTCCCAAAGTCACCAGCAAAGTGATGGTAGATTAGAGTCTGCATTTCTTCTTCAGTTGTCATCTTATTATACCAAATAGCCTAGAAAGGAGAGAATTTATTTTTTTTGCATTAGGTGCTCCAGTCTCTCTGGTCTGTACCTCACAAAACAAAAACCAGAGTGATCCTGTTGATAGGCTATAATTAATGTTTTTAAAGGACCACTGCACTTATCTGGAGAAAAATATGTTTAACCATCATGCCATACCTCTTTAAAATGCATAGAAACCCTTTCCAATGCATTTTCTAAGATGTGGTTTTCACACTGGAGTATAACTTCAATATACCTTGTGTGTGTGTGTGTGTGTGTGTGTGTGTGTGTGTGTGTGATAACTGTTTTGAAGATGTTTAAATTTTTTAAAATATCTTAAAAATTCACTCTGCTTTTCTATCTATATTACCTTTATGCTGGGGGGGGGGGGGCGGGGAAGAGACAGCATGAATTTCTGATGTGTACATTCTTCTTTTTCATTTTGGCAGGGACATTATTAAAGAAGTAATCACTGCCATAAAGGGATGGGGCCGCTATTAATACTCTGTAATAGCCCTGTCCGTCAGAATACACTGGTTTAGAAAGACTATGAAGAGCTGTAGCCTATGAATGACCCAAGTCATTTTCCCCCTTGGAAGTGAATGCCTACTATTGTTTAGCTGAAAGCAGTAATTATTAGAAGTGGCTCTGACAACCAGGAAGAAAGAGCGCTAACAAAGGCTGGAAGTAGTAAGAAGCTGATTAGAAAGCAGTGTCACACTGGCCTCTCCTCACACCAGGCACCTTCAGACACTGGGGAAAGGACTCTACATCTCTTCTCTCCCATCCAATTGCTATAGTTTTAAAAAAATATATTGTTAATTTTCATACTTCAAGTAAACTTACTTTTACTTTTTGCATACATTACCCCTTTGATTTAGAGGGAACAATAAAACTTATCCATTACTGCTTTCAGCTTTCCTTTTCTTTAAAAATAAAACTCACTTCACATCTGTATAGCACTTAATAGTCTTTCAAAGTGTCCACCCAATTTTGAATCACAGCAAAACAATGAGCAAATGAACTGATTATTCTCTTAAAAACACAACATCGCCTAAGCGAAACTGACAGAAGCAGCCCATTAGTGACCCCGTTGAGAGATAGCTTTGATAACATGGCATTATCCCTCTTACAGAAAATTATGGCAAAACCAATTTATATGAGAACATCACCAAAATAGGGATATAGGCAGTGAGCACCACCCAAGTCTAGTAGCAGGAAATAAGGTAAGGTACAAGACAGAAAGGCATATGGGAGAGTAGGTTGGCAGTCAAGGTAAGTTGAAAACACTCCCTTCCCATGTAGATATAGACACAGGGTGCATAAAGGGGAAATTATGGGCTATCGCTGGCCACCAGACATAGGTCTTTCCTACTGTAGAGTTCTAGTTCTGGGTAGAAGTGAGATCCTCTTTGTTCCTCAATTCTCTCTCATGAGGCTGTTCTTCCTCTTCAGTTGGGGAGACAAAGTAGCCAAATGGGAACCAAGGGATCTGAACGTCAAGTCTTCTTCCAAAACAAAGGATGAAAGTATCTGCAGTGGGGCTTTGACATAAAAGGTCAACATCTTGCAACTTTGGTTCAGAGCATAAGTGAGTGTTTACATATGCACTTCAATTATCTATCACACTCTTTTCCAGTTTGTGGGCACAAGAAACCATAAGCAGCAGAGTTTCCTGGGACACCCTCTATGAGGTGGTCCTACACGAGAACCAGCGCAAACTCTGGAAGCGTTTGGACACGGGACTGCAGATCAGCTTGAAGAACTATGAACGTCAGAAAGACAAACACTTCTCGGGCACTGTCTGGCTTAGGTCCATTCCCCATTCCAAATTCTCTGTATGGGTTTCAGGGGAGCACCAGCACTGTGAGGGGGCCAGGCCATGGATATATCTCCATATGGACATTGAAGTGCTGAAGAACTCAACAAGAATAAGAAACTGGTCAAGAAGCTAGCCAAGCTGAAACCAGTTTGGCTCAGTGGTAGAGCATCGGTCTGTGGATTGAAAGGTCCCAGGTTCGATTCCGGTCAAGGGCATGTACATTGGTTTTGGGCACATTCCCCAGTAGGGTGTGTGCAAGAGGCAGCTGGTCGATGTTTCTCTCTCATCGACGTTTCTAGCTCTCTATCTCTCTCCCTTCCTCTCTGTAAAATATCAATAAAATATATTTTTTAAAAAGAAAGGAAAAAAGAAGCTAGCCAAGAAGTATGATATCTTTTTTAGTTTCAGGGTCTCTTATCAATCAGATTCCATGAATTCCTGGGCCTGGATCTGAATAGCCTTGGCATGTTCTCATTCTTGCTGACTCACAATAGGAACATGGTGGCCAACTCGATGGAAGAAAATCCATGATCATGTTCCAGATGAAGAAGGCACTGTATCAAGCAGTGGCTGCTGGCCACGTGAAAATGACAGGCGATGAGCTTGTGTAAATTCACATAGCTGTCAATTTCCCAGTGTCGTTGCTCAAAAAGAACTAGCAGGATGTCCAGGCTTTATATATCAAGAACACCATGGGCAAGGCCCAGCAATGCACTGAGGCATGACTTAATGAACCATACTGCAGTTCATTGATCACCAGCAATTGCATTCACCGGACACGCTGTACTTACTGAGAAGACGAAGGGAAGCTACACATAGTCAGGAATTGGTACCATTGGGTTTGGGAAATAGAACTGGGAACCCAACTAGGCAAAGCTACTAAGTTATTAACTGGGTGTATGTACGAGACATAAGCTTTAAAATGTAAGGATATTGCTAAGATTGGCAGCTTGTAGATAACCAATCAGGAGCTAGCAAGGCTTTCTCCACCTGCTAAATTAAAAGTACACTTGCTTCCTCATTTCCCTCCTCCCATCCACCCCCTCACCCTACCCCCCACCCCCAAACAAAGCACAATGGATACCTGATATTCCTGTTATGGGGGAGCGCACCCCTGTGCCTGTGTGGCTGGTGGCCATGAGGGCCTCCACACATGGACTATTGGACTTTAATTAGCTTGGACACGGAACTATCCCAGCTGTAAGATGGAAAGGAAGCTCTGAACACTGGCCTGCTCCTGGAACCCCAACTGAACCTTTTCCAGGACTGGCCTCTCCCAATAAACTTTGGTTCCATTAATCCTTTTTGTCCGCAATTTCATTCAAGATAAGAACTTGGATTCAACACCCTACAATTTTGGTATCAGTTCCTTCCAGTTCATCTCCACACTCTTTCCATGTCTTACTCTGGTCAGTTAGAGAGCTATCTGGGAATTAGACACCAGCAGCTACTTTGCATTCCAAGCTTGGGCTCTCCAGGTGATCTGTGTCCCAGTTGGCATTGCTTAATTTCATAACTTGGTAGCTCTCTGCATGGGGGCTGGAATAAAGACATTTCCTCCCTTCTTCTGTCTCTCTGTCCACAGCCCTCACCACATCCTGTGCTGACATTTACACTTGTCTCTCCAACCCTAAATCCTGTGTTCCTTGGGCAGGTGCTTTTCATATGGCATCCCCAGATTCAGCAAAGGTCTTGCATTAACCGATGCTTGGGGACTGTTCAATTAATGATTGCTGCTTCTAAAACAACAACCTCTGCTTAATTTCTAACTTGTTTTTTTTAATTTACTTGAACAAAATTATAAAGGAATAATACTGGGACATGAAAAGTAGATAGTAAAGAAATCAGTCATCAGAAAGCCCTAAAAGGTCATTGATAAGTAATTGTTCTATGCATCTGTAACTCTTGGGTGTTTAGTTTGAAAGCAGACTTCCTTGCCAGGAAGTAGAAAAATGCAGGAGAAAGGGCTGATTTCATATCAGACTGTATGTAATATTAAGGCACAAACAAGCACTGGCACATAGTTTGTTAAGATGCATTCCCTGGTCCCATCAGGTCAACTCAATCTCTAAAACAAATTTTAAACTCTTTGTTGGATGCCTACTATATATTGAGCACTTTACCTGAGATGTCAATTCAACCAAGCTATTCAAATGTTTGACAGGAGATAGATTATACATGAAACTAACACCAGGTACGGGTGGAATTTTTCCAGCTCCTTACTGAACTAGTGGCCCAGACAACTGTTCAACATGGGCCTCTGGGTCATGACCTCCCTTTTAGAATCACCTCTCACACGCTCCAAGCCCTGCTGTGGTATACCATTCCTTCCCCAGTAAATTTCACTTCCTCTCTCGCTGCCTCCACCTCAACCATTTCCATAGGTTCAGACCAGTAATTGGAGGTTGCCTCCCTAACTCATCATGAGATCCCTCCCTCTCCCTCAGTTTCCCACAGTCCTCCTGGGTTTGCACTCACAGGTCCATTAGTAAGGCTGTTCTTTCCTGAGTCCAGCTTCCTCACCACAACTGGCTATACCTGGTTCTTGTTTCACAAAGTCATCGGGCTTCAAAGGTTACAGTAGTTATCAGCATCCAAAATTTTCCCTGAGCTTTTAACCATTTACTTTTATTGCTCTTGACAAGTCACATTTTTTGCCTTTTCCATTGCAAATCTGTGCTCCTCTGTTCTTTCTGAGAAACCAAAGTCCTCACCACATTTTCAGAGGTGAAGTGAAGAAAAGGATTCACTAATGAAGACCAAGAGTCTTTCCATCTTCTCTCATACATTTGAACCCATCATTCAAAAGTCCCCTGTCATGCCGTCTATTAGTTTGGAATCTCATTACAATTTACCAATATGCCTTAGACCCACACTAATACAAACAGATGATTTTTTGCCCACCAGTGTGCAACTCTCTCACATACTAGATGTAACTTACTTCAAGATCTGGAACCCAGAATAGATGTTTAACTGTTGGCCAGAAATTTCATTCCAGGTGCTGACTGAATACAAGTTGACAAATTACAATTTTATGACATCCCCCAGTTCACGAAGTTGCTATTGATTTATAGTGTCTCCCATCATATGGATTCTAACAGCATATTTGTTGATATCACACACAAAATATAAACATTAATATCTTTTAACTTACTTTTGAAATAGTACTGCATATAATAATGGTTTTACTTATTTCCTATGGGCAATTTTTTTGCCTTTCTATAAGACTTTTATATATGTACTAGTGGCCGGGTGCATGAAATAAATTCGTACACAGGAGGTGGAGGGAGATATCCCTCAGTCCAGCCTGCACCTCTCCAATCTGGGATCCCTCAGGGGATGTCCAACTGCCCTCTCACAATCCTGGACCGCTTGTTCCTAACCACTCACCTACCTGCCTGCCTGCCTAATCGCCACTAGCTATTCTGCCTGCCGACCTGCTCATCCCCAATTGCCCCCCCCCCCCCTCGCTGGCCTGCTTGCCCCCAACTGCCTCCCCCTCACCTGCTGGCCTGATCATCCCTAACTGCCCTCCTCCCCTCCTAGCCTGCTCACCCCTAATGGCTTCTGCCTGGGTCCCGCCACCATGGCTTTGTTTGGAAGAACATCTGGAAGGTCTCCCGGAAGGTCTCCTGGTCTAATTAGAATATTACCCTTTTATTAGTATAAATTAACACCAACTTTTCTATGGTACTAAAAACATGGACAAAAGGCAAAATTAGGTGGAAAAAGCACACACTTTGGTAATAACTAAAGCTAAGTACGTGTGCACATTATGGAAGAGATGTGGGCGTTATTACCAGACTCTTCTTAGTTCTTTGTGACCATTTATTGCAATAAGTAGGGAAGTCATCTCCCATAGCAGTGAGGCCATAGAGGCATAAAGGCAACCTTCCACCAGCCAGCAAAAGGCAGACCACAGATAAACAGTGGAAGACAACATTAAAAGTGGAAGGATATCCGTGACTCAAGGATATCAATGAAAAGAGAGAGGATATTTAAGGATTATTTCAAAATAATGCAGGTGGATGTAACAGTAGGACAGCTGGAAGCAGGAATGACAGCCTGGCAAAGCCTTCACAGGAAAAGAGAAAGCTGCTTCACGTGGACTGCGAAGTGTCACTCCAGGGAGAGCTCCACGTGACCTTCAAATACTATAACACTCCACCGATAAGGACTGAGGGCCGGGGAGCATTTTATAGGCCCGGTGTAAAAGGCAGCCCTACCGATGGAGAAGATGGAGAGGGTGGAGAAATCATTTCCAGCTAATCCAATAATTTAGTCAAGCTTAGAAACAATTCACCCATAACATTTTCCTCTACATGTCTTTAGCAAGTCAGTAACAAAGTAGAATATGTGGATGTTACAGGATAGTTTTTTTTCCCTTTTTAAATGAGATTATCTAAGGCTGCTTTTTTCTTAATATATTTTAGAATCTGAGCTGACCCAACACGAGACAGATGGGAATGCAAGTTGCCTAAAAGATACATGAAATACAAAAAAGAATGTGGGGAAACTCAAGCAATTTCCAATTGCAAAATACTGCTAGGGGACGAGGACTTTAAGCTTAAAGTCCTTTTAGAGGGGGAAAACTGAAACAAAACAAAAATCCGACAAAAACAAGGGTTTTCAGCAAAAGTCAGAGGCTCTCTGCTCAGAGGATAGGTCTCTACTCACAAGGCAGTGACCATGAGGCTTCGCGAGAGTTATAATGGAAAGAAATCGGTGAAAACCTCAGTGGGTGAGGTAGCAAATGCAGACAGCAAAGAAAAAAAAATGATTTCATAAGTAAAATAAGAATGCTAAAATTGTTCCTTAGCATTACCACATACTCTAGCACAGTCGTGGACACCTGGAGCTCTGGTAAATGCCACCCACAGCCACATCAAATTCCGGGAGGATTAAATCTCCCCGCCTGGAAGGTTCTGAAACTGTCCCTTTAATTCCTATCCTGGTCACATCCAGATCCCTTAAGTCTCAGGCTCAACTCCAAGCTGCATAGCCTAGTGTTCACCTGCCGCATACATGGGACAGAAAATTCTCATGAATCCAAAAGCAATGTAGCTTTTGCTTCCAAAATGCCATCCCATGTGGGAACTGAAACAGCATAATGACCTTGAGAGTTTCCTCCCTACCCACAGCCAAGGCTATTAGCACTGGATAAAGAGCTGATGTTTAATCAATATCCAACTCAAAGATTTCCACCTCCCGTCATCCTCTGCCACACCTCTAGTTCTCTCCTCCCTTTCCATTGCTCCATACCTGGATTCTCCTTTATGCCCATAACCCACCAAAGAAGCAATCCAGGTTCTTTGATTCCTCCCACCCCCCCCCCACTCCACCCCTTTAACAAAACCTGCTGGATCACCTTTCTGAGCCCCATATTCTGCATTGGCCAAGACTCCTGGGACCTCACATCCCAGGTAGGTCTGATTCCCCTCCCCTTCTCCGTAACAACAAAGACAAGTGGAAGAAAGAACTGTTGTCTCAGGAAGCTAGCACTGCAGAAAATATCATCCAATTGGGTTGTTGAAAAGAGAAGAGAGCCTCTAGAAACAAGAACAGAGTCTAAATTCAAATTCTAAAAGGAGAAGATGAAAGAATTAGCAGAACACATTTGTGCAGACGGTACCAAAGACTTGGTAATCAGGGTAGGTGATGGCATCAAAGATGAACTTCTTTTACTGTCTTGTCAGGATAGCTCTTCAGAAAGACCCAGATAATTAGATATTCTACAGCAGTGGTCGGCAAACTGCAGCTTGCGAGCCACATGCGGCTCTTTGGCCCCTTGAATGTGGCTCTTCCACAAAATACCATGGCCTGGGCAAGTCTATTTTCAAGAAGTGGCGTTAGAAGTCTAAGTTTAAAAAATTTGACTCTCAAAAGAAATTTCAATTGTTGCACTATTAATATTTGGCTCTGTTGACTAATGAGTTTGCCGACCACTGCTCTACAGTAAAGATCCAAGACTAAAATCTTTTTCCTTTGTTTTGTTGTTTGATTTTCAACTTTAATTTTTGAGAGCTAACTATTAAGGGTTTCCATCTAATAAAGGATTTTAGTCACTTACTGAAGTTGTTTCTATAAAGCAAAATATAACTTTTATATTTGTGAAACTCTTAAGTATATGCCAACCAATCTAAAACAGACATGTTAATTTCTGAGTCCAATAGCTTTGTGAATAGAAAGTTTCACTGAACAACAATCTCCACATTTATTCGTTAGTCTTCCTCCATTATGGATGTTGATCAAAATGCTGTCAGTTTTGTTTTTGAAAGTCATTGTGGTTATGGTTTCACAATCAAATGAATCCACATAAGGAAGTATATTTTCCATTTCAGGTACTGAAGCAGATACTGGAAAGACCCCAGGAGTTGAAATGCATCAATACATCAATGTTTTGGTGGAGTGATGCTATGGAGCTTGGGTTCTTGTTTGTTAATAATAAACATATAACTAAGTTGTGATTCATACATTCATTCATTCAACAAATATTGACTCCTCGTTAACTGTGAGGTAACTCAACGTGTAGATGTCCAAAGTCCAAAGAAGCGTAGGTCTTCACCTCTGATCCCAGAAAGTCCATATTATAATGGAGGTAAATCATGTAGGAAAATAAAACTACATGGCAGCACTGGCTTCATGGTATGTGGGCGATACAGACAGCAGGTGCTACAGTGCTCACTTCCACTGAAACAGAGGCAGGCACAATGCCAGAAAAGGTAACAAATGTTTGCAGCCCTGTGAGAGGCTTAGAAGGGAGATTCCAGGCCCTTGCTATACTTCATCCTAATTTTATCAAGCTCTCTCCAGAGCCAACAATGTCTTCCTGTTATTTGATTCAACTTTACTTTCCTCTAATTTAAGTCCATTTCCTCTGAGCAAATAAAGAATTAATCAGTACCCTATTTATATCAACCCATTTGCTGGGAAGAGCTTTAAGTCAGTTCTTTGCTATACCGTGAATTGGTCAATGACTATCAGTCTTTTATTTTTCCTTCTATATTTTACAAAATGGTGTCTTGAAAATATATACTAATGTATATGTATATGTATATGTATATGTATATGTATATGTATATGTACACACCTCCTATGAGTACACATTCTTAACAGCATTTGAATTATGAAGAACTAGCTACAGGTAACTGCATATAATCTTTAGTGTGAAATTTTCCCTTTGGGTCTTTTTTGGATTGGTTCTGGAAGTGCACCATCCAGGCTAATGCTCATTTTAAAAACAAGTACCTGTTTAGGCCCTCGTGGGTGGTCCTTGGCACAGACACCAAAGTTAGAAACCTAATCATAAATGCTTTTCCTTCCTCACTAAAGAGAAGTGAGCACCATTATTGTTTCCTATGGTTCTGCCTTCTTTTTTTAAAAAGCCTTTGCTGATCATTTGCATTAATATTATGCTAATAAAAGTAAGGGGATGCTAACTAATTCAGTCTCTTCAGCAGCAACTAAGGATCAGAGACACAGAGAGAGAGCGAGAGAGGGGCAATTTAAATATTTTCATGATTGGAGTGAATTGGCGTTTTAAATACTTGTCACCATTTCTGAAGAAGAATAATACATGTTGGGCCAGCCTGGGCAGAAGTAATTTCTCCAGTGGAACCATCTAAAGCCCAACTATTTCAAGAGACATTCTGCTTCTGAGTGTGCATCTCAGATGACAAGGATGAGCATTCAAACACAGGGCAGCCATCTGCATCATAAATAGATTTCAGTTCCTCCCTGCAAAGGGAATTCATTTACTGCTGAAGGCCATTCACTTTCACTTCTGAGTGCTTATTCCTCAAAAAGCTTCCAAGTACTGTGAGAACAATGATTAAAAGAGGATCTTTCCATCTGCACCGCATTAGACTACAAGTCGGCCCCTCCTGCAAAACTAGCTTTGCATAATTCATTGTGCCATTGTACACTCTGATCAGGGGATGGCAGTAAGCTGTGGAGTGAGCACAGAGGAGGAAAGACGGACACTTACTGGCTCCCTTCTGGGTGCTCACCTAGCTCTCACTTTGGGCTGCCCTCCATGAATCATAGTGCATGTACCCTCACCTTATCTCCAATAGGTTCTTAATCACACGTGAAGTGCTGTCACCATTTTTAGTGCATAGTAATGTCCCCAAGAAAGAGTATTTCCTAGGTGAGTATCACCCGATAGTGTGGAAAAGAATATTCTACTGGGAGACAAGAGAACTTGGGCCATCTCCAGCTCTACCGTTCCTGTGTGCCCATGCCGGATACCTTCACCCTACACAAAGGAGGATAAGACCTCGCCTCTTCCAGTCCTAAAAATTATATAAGTCTCATCTGTTCACACTGATTTTCACCCAGAAAGCCTTCATTTAACCTGCCACTTCACCTGGGTGTTGCATTTTTCCAAGAAGGAGAAATTAAGGTGAGGTAGGAAAAGGCCTCTCTGGGTTGCCTCACTCATCCCTCAACCATCGCAGCTTCACAGTGATTTGTTTGTTATTTGGAAATCCATTTAAGCAGGAAAAGGAATCTACAGAAACAGAACATTCGAAAAACAACTGGTTTCAGCATTTCAAGTTTGCATTAAAAACTTTTAAAGTTATACACTTTTAAACACCGAAAAATTAAGCAGATGGTCTTCATGATGATATGTATGCATTGTATATGATTTTTAAACCAGAAACCAGTAGTGAGAAATTATGTGGGCAGTAGGGTGAAAGCCAGGGAGCACATTTCTAAAATTTCTCACTTTCCATTTCTTATTACTCCCGAGGGCATGGTAAAAATAAGTAGGAAAATATTTTGAGTTTTATATTTACAGGTGGCATAAATGTATAGGTGGCATATGGTAAGATCCCTAAGACTCAGTCTGATAGTTCATCAGGAATGGAAAGAATTGTCTCACAAGGCACTACAATGTGAACTGGATTCAATTGTAGTGTCTTCACATAAAATGATTTTACTTTCCAATCGATAACTCGTACCAATTGACAACTTCACCCAACCCGTTAAATAATTGACAGAATCTTAGCAGGAAATCTTCCTGAGTGGTTTTGACTGTGACAGTAAATTGCTTTACACCAGTGCTATCCAAATAAAATAAAATAAAATAAAATAAAATAAAATAAAAGGCAAGCCTTGAAGGTGATGAGCTCAGTTTGGACCTGCTGAATTTACAATAAATGGGAGACCCCTGGGTGACATCAGGACACCTGCAGCTCACACCATCTTCTGTGAGATTCGTTTGTCTACCTCTGTGCCTTAATCAAAGGTCCTTTGGGTGCAATGTGATCCCAGGACCAGCAGCACCAGCATGGAGAGGCAGAATCCCAGACCCCTTCCTAGACCTGCTGAAGCCCAGTCTGCATTCGCCCAAGATTCCCAGGTGTCTCCTGCACACACTCATGATCAGCAGCTGACACAGGTACCGCCTGGAGGGAGGATAATTTTAGAAGCACCCACCCATGTGGGGAGTGGCAATGAGCTCACAGGAAGCAGAGCAGTTTAAACAGGATAAAGGAATCTGTTGGGCTGAGGAAAAGGTTTCACCTTTGGAATGTAAAAAGAATCATCATAAAGGTAAATAATGGCTCTCCTTTTTTTAAAGGACATTAAATAAAAACTGAACCAAGAAGAAAAGAAGGAAGAAACAAAGGAAACAAACATTTGAAAAATAATGAAAAAAACCCACAAGGGAATCCATATTTAGGCTGTAAAGAACTTCTATTTAGCCCTGGCCAGTAGCTCAGTTAGTTGAAGTGTCATCCATAAACCAAAAGAGTTCCAGTGTAATCCTACAGAGCAATGTTTCTTTCTCTTTCTTTCTCTCTCTCTCTCTCTCTCTCTCTCTCTCTCTCTCTCTTTTTCTTTCTCTCTCCCTTCCTCTCTCTCTAAAATAAAAAAACAAAACAAAAAAAAAAACATATCCTCAGGTAAGGATTAAAAAGAAACAAACAAACAAAAAAACACCAAACAATACTTTTCTTTAAACCCAAAAGATTAATTTGAAAGAATATATGTACACCTATGCTTATTACAGCATTATTTACAACAGTCAAAATTTGGAATCACCCAAGTGTCCAACAGTAGATGATTAAATTTAAAAAAATAATAATAATAATTATGCTACATTAACACAACAGAATACTACTCAGCCATAAAAAGGAAGGAAACTTTACCTCTTGGGACAGCATGGAGGGACCTGGAGAACATTATGCTAAGTAAAACAAGCCAGTCAGAGAAAGACAAGTTACCATATGATTTCACTCATAGGTGGAATCTAGTGAACTTAAATAAACTTGCAAACAAAATAGACACATAGATAGAGAACAGACTGGCAGCTGTCAGAAGGGAAAGGGGATTGGGAGCTTGGTAAAAATTCTGAAGGGATTAAGAAAAAAAAAATTTTTACACACAGACAACAATATGGTGATTCCCAGAGGGAAAGGTGGAGAGAGGAGGCAGAAGAGGGTAGAGTGGGGATAAATGGTCACGGAAGACTTGACTTGGGGTGGTGAATGCACGATACAATATACAGATGATGTGTTATAGAACTGTCCGCCTGAAACCTATATAATTTTATTAACCGTGTCACCCCAATAAATTCAATTAAAAAATAAAAACAGCCGAAACCAGTTTGGCTCAGTAGATAGAGCATAGGCCTGCGGACTGAAAGGTCCCAGGTTTGATTACGGTCAAGCTCATGTGCCCTGGTTGTGGGCACATCCCCGGTAGGGGCTGTGCAGGAGGCAGCTGATCAGTGTTTCTCTCTCATCGATGTTTCTAGCTTTCTATCCCTCGCTCTTCCTCTCTGTAAAAAGTCAATAAAATATATTTTAAAAATAAAAATAAATAAAAAAATTAAAAAATCGGAGTACTTTATTTTAATAAAAATAAAGCTTCTATATAGGTTTAAAATAAACTCATAGCAATGTTCCTGAATATTCAAGGATGCCTAACAACGAGTTCATTCGTTTGAAAAGCAAATCTGATGGGAGGGGAGGAAGAACAAATGGAAACTTGGCGGCCACTCGCAGGGCAGAGGGCAGCAGAACCAGGAGGGAATCAGGCCTGGGTTGTAGGCTGGCTTCCCCGGGCAGGCACCTCACCTGCACGCCAGTCCACCCAGCTGCGCGATAAGAGGTCTAGAGAACAAGACATCCTCTTCTCAGGCTCTCCAGCTGAGACTGACGGTGATTAAACTGGCAAGAGGGGAGACTCGCCTTTTGCCTCCAAAGACTCCCTGACAATACCAGGAAGAGAGTTCCATCCCCCCACCCTCAGCCCACTGCAACTGCCCCATCCCACCAGCTCACCCAGCCAACAACTCTCCTGAAGTTTCGGTCAGAATCCAACAGCTACGCAGAGCTGATCTCCAGCCTACCTGGCTGTCTTCTGTGCCCGGTCTCCCGGGTGACACTGCCCAACCCGGCGGGGTTGCCACGCACACACCCAGGAACACACCCAGGAGCCCAAGACCTTGCAACCAAGGGCCCCTCCCACGGCCTGTGCAGGCCGCTTCTGAACGCTTCCGGCCAGGTGCCAAGTGATCAAACCCCACTGTGTATCATTAGCATTCCATGTAGAAACCTTAAAACCTTTTTCAGAATTTGGTCTTCCCACAGGTCACAGCAGCAGCGCCGGGAACAGCGCACAGGAATACAAATAGGGCGCGGAGACAAGGATAGGCCGCTCTTTCAGCGGCGGGAGCCCCGTGCCTGCTTCTCCGCAACCTGGAAAACAGTGTGAACACGCACCTCCTTCTGAAGAGAGTGAAGCTTGTCTAGTGCCATCCTCTTGCCTTAAATGGCGCTCCAAGATGGATCTGGAGAGTGGTTTGTTCTCCCAGAGCAGATGCCCTTCGCATTAGCATGTGAAAGCTACTAACTAAAGCATCTCTGGCCATGAACTCTTCCCTCCACCAGAAGCTGGATCGGAGGGTCCTCTCTGAGTGATGGCAAACCCCCCTGTGCACGCCTTCTTTCTGGTCCAGTGTGCACGGGGTCAGCTCTTCAGTCACCATCAGGATGCCTAACTGCTCACACCGTCTCACACGCCATGCATTTGCCTTTACCTCTGCGCCTTTATCGTGGGGGGTGGGGGGGGGGCACCATTCAAACACAGGGGCACACTAATCCCTGCCAACTTCTATCCCCAACACATCTCAGTTCCAGCAGAGAAATTTAAAAGCCCCGGGACTGCTGGGAAATGGAGGAAATTCTCATGCTGTATCTCAAATGTAAATGCTAATGAAATTTTCATTATCTACGCCGCACAGTCGCTGCATTGTGAGAATGAAAGGAGCACTTGATCCCTTGCCAAGAACAGCGGTCACAAGGCGAGGTAAGTCAGCACCATCACCCCCAGTTTAAGGATGAGGAGACTGAGGCTCAGAGAAAGATATCAACAGGAGACTGAGGCTCAGAGAAAGATATCAACAGGACACAACCTAAGCCAAGTGGCCCCAAACCCCAAGCTTCAGTCTCTGCAGGAGAAAAACATTTGACACCTGTCCTCAGAAAGAGTGGCGTTATGATGGAGAGAGAGCTGGAATGAACCAAAGGATTGCTAAGTCAAATCATTGTTAACCAGTCTGAGCCCCACAGCCAGCCCATGAGAGGAAAGGCAGTAAATCCATTGTAATCACCAATGTGCTAAAGACATAAGTAAGACATTCAAGCACTCCAGTCTGTCTTCCTCTAGCACAGGCTTTATTTTTTTTTAAGAGCGGAAGAACTGGGTCCAAGTTCAGCCTGAAGCCCTCTGCAACCTTAGTTTCCTAGGCCTCATCAAGCCCAGCCCTTAATTATTCCAATGTGACTCTGGCAAGGTAGAAAAATTGGATGCTTTGCCCGGTGACATACAGGTAGTTGGTTGCTGCACCAAATCTCGAAAAAGGTTTCTGTGTCCCAGCCAGTAAATAGCATACACCAACTACCCTCCATTAGCACAGATGGTATTATGACAGAGAAAACACATTACTCTCCAACTTTATCACCGGGGCAATAAAAACGGGCAATAAATACTCTTTTATTGATAATTATTTTCCCTCTGTGAACTTTGAGAGCCTAACCCACTGATCCTCTGGCTGGTCTAAGGAACGATTAACCATAGTGTTACAACTTCATGTATTTGCCAGCATATTCTCACCGTTTGAAAATAACTCCTTTGGAAAAAATGAGGCTGTTAATATGAAGACTTTGAGACGTCACAAGCTAGGAACCTTCAGGCTAGATCTGGCTGGCAGAAATGTGTGCTTATCCAGCAGGATGCTTCAAACATTTTTAGGTTGGCTTCTCTGGTAACATGCCCTTCTGGGCAGCCAGCAGGTGCCATAGGGCTGGGCCCTGTGAACAGGAGATATTGTTCTCCAACCCCAATTGGGAATCCACACGTGAGGAGGGCTGACAAGTTATAAGTGATTTTCAACTGTGCAGGTGGCTGACGCCCCAACTCCCTGAAATTGTTCGAGGGCCAGCTGTTCTTCCAGTTTGCCACGGTTCCCACCAGTCCTGTCTGGATGTTATGCTTCCTGATGGTCCTGATGGGCACTGGTTTTCAGTTTCTGCTTTCCTGCATCCATATTATGGCATTAAAATAGCATGATCCACTATTTCAAACCCATCACCAGTGACTAATATCTAAATTCCGCATCAAAATAGGGCTCACTTTATCAAGAAGGAAGCAAATGTAGGAGGATGGCCAAGGGATATAACTGAACTGGGAGATTGGGTATCTTGATTCTGGTTCTTCCTCCATCAGGAAATAACTATATTTGATCCAGTCATCTAACCTCGGTGGATAGTGGTTACTTCCCCATTTGTAAAATGGGCAAGTTGGGCTGACTACTTAAGATTTTTATTTTTCCAACTAAAATCCTGTAGCATGTCTCTTATTTTGATCCTGTACAAATATAGGCTTTAAAAAAAAAAAAAAAAAAAAAGGCGGGAGGGGTTGCCGAAACCGGTTTGGCACAGTGGATAGAGCATCGGCCTGCGGACTGAAGGGTCCTGGGTTGGATTCCAGTCAAGGGCATGTGCGTTGGTTGCCGGCACATCCCCGGTGGGGGGTGTGCAAGAGGCAGCTGATCGATGTTCTTCTCACATTGATGTTTCTAACTCTCTATCCCTCTCCCTTCCTCTCTGTAAAAAATCAATAAAAATATAAAATAACAAAGAAGAAGAAAAGAGAAAAAAATATTTTAAATAAATAAATAAATTAAAATTAAAAAGGGGGTCTTAGCAAAGGGGGCACATGAAAGATTATTGCATAAACCAGAACTTGATATATGGTTTCTGTGTTTTTCATGAAATCTTAGGCAAGTTACATAAAACTCTTTGCACCTCAGTTTCCTCACATTCATTCATTTACTCAAAATAATGTATCGAGCATCTAATATGTGATGGGGACCTTCTAAGTCCTGGGGATTCTGCAGGGAACAAAACAAAGCCCCTGCTCTCATGAAGCCTACAGCCTAGTGGCAAGAAGACAGAGAGTAAACAAATATTTATAACCTATCAGATGGTAAGAAATGCTATGAGAACAAATTAAGAGGGCTAAGAGAATGGGGAGGAGAAGTTGGTTGGATAATCAGAGATGGGAAGAGAAGAGCTCTCTGATAAGACACTGGAGTGGAGATCTGGTGAGGTGGGTAGCGGGGGAGGTTTCGGCACGCAGCTATTTGTGTAAAAATTGTTCCGGGCAAAATAAATTGGTAGAGATTGCTCTAGGAGTTATAAAAACTTAATGATGTGACTGGCAAGCAGAACTCCTGACAGCGTCCTGTGATTAGCTGAGGAGTCTTCAGGATGTGCTATCTGCGTTTACTCAACATCCAAGACGGCCAAGGAAAGCAGGCCAAGGGTGAGGAGACCTCACCTCTAGTTCCATGTTCTAACCAATGACAATCTACAACGGTCAAATCCTGTTTTTGAAAGAGCACCAAATCCTTCTTCAGCTGTGTTCTGAGAAAAATGCTTTCATAATAAAGTCCTCCAAAACACATGCACGGAGTTAAAATTTATGATCTGCTCTCCTCGGAGAGTGGGAGACAAGCACAGAGGTTAACATCACAGTCTCCATGTCAGAAAAACCTGGATCACGGCCCAGCTCTCTGCTTGTTGCCTGTATGACCTTGGGCGAGATCTAAACTTCTCGGAATCGCAATCTCCATTTTTTTCACCTGTGAACTGAGGAAGAGCAATGTTAGCTCTTCTCAGAGTTGTGGTGATACTTGAGTGAGCTGATGTTCATAAAGAATGTGGAACTTTTGTGGTACAGAGGACAGTGGCCCAGTGAGGAGTGTCTATTTCTATCAGGGCTACAGTTTGCAAGTTACACACATCAATTCCGATTAAATAGGAGAAAAGTTGTGGCTCCCGAAATGTCCAGCAGCCAGGAATAATGCCCCAAATCTTGCCATGGAGTGGCCCAGGGATATTGGCACAGCAGACAATGCAATGAACACACACACACACACACACACACACACCATGCCTGCAACACCAGATACTGCTCTGTCTCTCAGTAAGAGGAGAGCGCTGCCTCCCAGCAGAGCTGAGGAGGGAAGGAAGGAATTCCCCGAACCAGAATGAAAACTCAGAGGCTGGGCAGTCAAAGGCATTGGCAGGTGCCCAATCCCACCACTACTGCAATGTACACATCCTTGGGAGCTTGTGCTAGTTTGCTCATGAGCCTTCCTCACCTAGAACGCCTCCGGCCCCTCACCATACAGCTCAGCCCCACCCTGGAGGCTCCTGCTCTGGGAAGCCCTCCAGTCTGACTCCGCTGCCTGCTCCGGCCCTTCCCTGCTAATGCTCTTACAGGGGACCTCATCATAAACTGATTTACACCCTCACTATGCATACAGCTTCACTGACAGACACAAACCCTTTGGGGAATATACAGGGTAGAGATTAAAAATAAATGCATGTATGATTATAAATAACACCGCCTGGTTCACTAATCATTCCATGCCTGTGTATCTCCACCCACCAATGAGGCCGTAGCTCCCTGTTGACAGGCAACGCCAGCCTTTTCTCCTGTACTTGTTAGAAGCCCATTTCCTGTTCTCTGCCCATGCTTAATACCTCCTCCTTTAGCCGAAACTGGCTTGGCTCAGTGGTAAAGCGTAGGTCCTCGGACTGAAAGGTCCCGGGTTCGTTTCCAGTCAAGGGCATGTACCTTGGTTATGGGCACATCCCCGGTAGGGGTGTGCAGGAGGCAGCTGGTCGGTGTTTCTCTCTCATCAACATTTCTAGCTCTCTATCTCTCTCCCTTTCTCTCTGTAAAATTATCAATAAAATATATATATTTTTTAAATACCTCCTCCTTTAAACCTGGGATAGAGCATAGTTTTTATATTGAGGGTCAAGTATCTAAGGAATCTACACCTATTCTTTTGTTCAAAATAGATTCAAACCACCAGACAGAAGGGGGAAAGTACTTGGTGTCAACAGATTTCACAAAAGTTTAAAGCACTATAACTTGTAATAATCACTTCATAAAATCATTTTTACTCCTTATTTTCAGATTTAAAAAACAACAACAAACTCACTAGCTTCCCACTCTGGGAAGCGGGGGAATCCCACACTGCCCCATTTTACCAAGGGGGGAAAAAACAAAACAGGCTGGTAGTTTTTTCCCATGGAATAATATCCCCATCTTGTGGGCACTGTCGCTTAATGTTAAAAAAAAAAAAAATCCTGGTGACATTTTCAGAACTGTGACATCTATTAATAACTGTTCAGTGTTAGATAGAATTAAACTACAACCTGTATTTGGCCCAGAAACCAGAAATCCCCTATGTCTTTACTAAATGCTTTCTGCACAGAGCACTTACAAACTTAAAGCAATTAAAAGCCTACAATATTGAGGCAGGCAGGCAGAAAAAGGTCTGGGTCCAAATATATATACAAGAGGAAGTCCTCCCATAAAATGGTTCTCTCCTCCCAGTGAGTAATAAACTCATTGAGGAAACATTTATTGAGTTTCAGGGCGTCTAGCACCGTGTTGGCTATGATGCTTGGGCCAGGATCCGCCAAGCAGAAGGCGACACATGAGTGAAGGGCAAGGAGAAGCTGACAAGAACCCCAGTGGTTCCAGCGGGCTCCTGACCGTGGGCAGGATGCTGATAACATCAGCCCGGGCTCTGGTCCAAGGGAAGCAAGGTCAGCAGGCATTCAGAATATGCGTGTGCAACAAAGATGGAAAACAAGAAGGGAGAGGAGGTGGTGAGACAATGGAACAATGGACGAGCAAGAGGAGGAAGCATCAGTGGTATCCTTTTCATCCAGGGGACGAAAGGGCATGCACACCTGTCAAAAAGAAGTGAAAAACAAAAAGCGGGGAAAGAGTCCGAGAACAGTTTCCATCTCTCTTCTTTTCTGCACTTCAAATGCCCCTGGAGAGTCTGAGCGAGTCTGCAGCTCACAGGTCCCACCGATACTTAAAGTGCCCTTGTCACTTCCTCCCATCCTTTTGGAGATAATTAGCATGCAACAAGCTTATTTGGTCTCGCTTATAGTCACTTTGCTTCATTCGGATAGTCTTTTAGTGGAGACAGGGGAATTGTGCTTCCCAAGCCAGACATGATGTCAACCCACTGTTTGCAGCCATCATTTGCTTCGGAACAACCTTTTCTGTTAGAGAAGGTTATCGCTGCAATGCAGAGCGCATGTGCGGAACAAATGCAGCATCCTCAGCCATGAGTCTCCAAACCATCCATTTATCCAAATATTCACCAAAAATATCGATAAACACCCTAAATTCAACAGGTTTTGTCATCTCCAACTTCTCTCTTAAATCTCTTTGTAAACCACGAAAGGAGTCAGCACAAGAGCAGCCTGGTCCAGTCTCCCATTCAAGACCCTCCGATGTCTGAGCTTTTTGCCCCATCCAGACTGAGGTCCACCTCCCACTCCTCTCTTCAAGGACCCAACTGGTCCAAAAATAGTTGCTTGCTGAGCCCACCCCACCCAGGTGCCTCCTCTGCCCCAAGAACCTCCTCTGCACTCCTTCTCACACCCTCCCTACTTTTCTTATTGCCCACCACAGCCATTTGATGCAATCCCCACTTCTAATGAGATCCCTGTTATGAAAGAGCCTGGTGGCATAGGGACAAATGCAAGCTTTAAAAAAAAAAAAAAAAAGACTCTTTCAATTATAATTGATATTCAATATTATATTAGTTTTAGATGTACAGCGTAGTTAGATAATTATATAACTTACAAGAGCATCCGTGGGCAAACTACAGCCTGCGGGCTGAATCTGGCCCATTCGGCTATTCTATCCGGCCCGCGGAGCCAAAAGAGCGGAGGGTTCTCTTGCTCTCCCCTCCGCTCCTTCACCAGCAGCCCAAGATGAGAGTGCCAGCATGGTCAGGTTGCTTTTGTTCCAGCCCTCCGATCCAGTTTAAGAACCCATTGTGGCCCTCGAGTCAAAAAGTTTGCCCACCCCTGTACTAGAGGCTCGATACACAAAATTTGTGCAAGAGCCTTCCTTCCCCCAGCTGATGGTACCAGCTTCACTCCAGCACCTGGGACCGGGGCTTAACCTTGCAGCCCTGGCTTCATCCAGAAGGTCATCCGGAAGGATGTCCAGTCTAATTAGCATATTGCACTTTTTTTTAGTATAGATGGATGTGGTGATCCCCCGACAATTCTAGTACCCACCTAGCACCATACATCATTATTACCATATTATTATGTTCCCTATGCTGTACTTTATATACCCATGACTATACTATAGTCACCAATCTGTACTTCTTAATCCCTCCACCTTTTTCACTGAGTTCCTCAACCCCCATCCTACCTGGCAACTACAAGTTTGTTCTCTGAGTTTGTTTGTTTGTTTGTTTGTTTTTTCTCTCATTTATTTTGTTCTTTAGATTCCACATGCAAGTGAAATCATAAGCTATTTGTCTTTCCCTGTCTAACTTATTTCACTAAGCACAGTATCTTCTAGGCCCAGCCATGCTGTTGCAAATGGTAAGATTTCATTCTTTCTATGGCCCAGTAATATTTCATTGTATGTAGAGGGTGTCCCCCCAAATGTAGACACATTTTGAATAATTATTAATTCCAGTGGGTTAAATCTGACAAGCAAGAAATATAATTAAACTATTAGCTTAGATATGCATACATTTTGGGGGGGAAACCCTGTATATATCACATCTTCTTTATCTTTATCTATAGATAGGCACTTGAGTTGCTTCCATACCTTGGATATTGTAGATAATATGGCAATGAATACAGGGATGCATATATATTTTTGAATTAGTGTTTTTGGAACAAATGCAGGCTTACAGCCAACAACCCTGCCACTCACTGCATGTAGAAACATGGGCAAACCATCTAACCTCGCTAAGCCTACCTTTCTTTACTGTCAAAATAAAATAACAATACCTACCTTGCATGGCTGCTATGAGGATTGGAAATAATTTATGCAAAGGGCCAAATGCTACAAAGTAAATACTCAATAAATGAGGGTTGTGATTTTAAAAGGAAACAATACTGTGAGTGCATCAAGCCCAGAGAAATGAACAATCACACGATTGGTTGGCTGTTGCACAAGCTGTGGACTGCTGGGGAGCAGGCTCCATCCTTCTCCATGAACGTAGTGCTCCAGCCACCACACCTCACCCTCCATGGGCACTCTTTAAAGAGCAACTACAACAAGAATGACTAAAATAACATGCACCAAAACGTTAACATAACTATCTTCAGTACTGGTTTTTTGTTTGTTTTGTGTTTTTTTAACTATTTTTTTAATTGATATCAGAGAGGAATGGAGAGTGAGAGAAAGAAACATCAATAATAAGAGAGAATCATTGATCGTCTGCCTCCCACATGCCCCCTACTGGGGATTGAGCCCGCAACCCCAGTATGTACCCTGACCGGGGGGGGGGGGGGGGTGGGGGGGGGGGTGGGGGGGTGGTGGTGGTCCAAGCACAGACCTCCTGGTGCATGGGCCAACGCTCAACCAATTGAACCACACCGTCCAGGCGGCACAATGTTATAATTTAAAAATAAAATAAAAATTCCAGAAGAAAGGGAATCAGTAGTGGGTAGCCAAATTATTTGTAAAACCTCTTACTTACATGACCTGCTTCACATCAAAAGGAGAATCATCCAGATGCAATAATAATATGAGTGTGAAGTTATAACTCCTATATTTTAAAGGCTCCCCTCCTCTCTGGATTGCCAAGCCAACAGATCCTTCCTTCCTGTCATCCCATCGTCTCTCGGCAGCAGGAACCTGGTTCTCCTCAAAGGTCCCTGGTGTCCCTCCCCTCCAGATAGATCTCAACCTCTTCAGCCCCCTACAGTCACAAGAAACTGCAGATTTCCACCCAGTACCCATCCTGAGGCTGTCTGTTTTTAACACTTCCCAGTATACACATACTTCTTCAAATAATAATATTCATGAAGCCGTAGTATTTTAGAAATGTCAGAAGTTAGAGATGTCAGAGATCCTCTAATTAAGTGGTCCTTAACCTTAACAGACTTGCCCTTCACAAAATAGACATTTTATCAACTTCACCATTATTATACTGAAGGGAAATTCAGATAATTTATCTCTACATAACTTTACTAAGATAGATGTGTGAATATACATAAGCCCTTCAACATAATAGGAGAAAAAAAGAAATATAATTCAGCTGAAACCAGCTTGGCTCAGTGGATAGAGCATAGGCCTGCAGACTGGGAAGTCGCGGGTTCGATTCCTGTCATGTACCTTGGTTGCAGGCACATCCCCAGTGGGGGGTGTGCAAGAGGAAGCTGATCAATGTTTCTCTCTCATCAATGTTTCTAATTCTGTAATCCCTCTCTCCCTCTCCCTTCCTCTCTGTAAAAAATAAATAAAATGTATTTTTTAAAAAGAAATATAATTCAAAGATTATGCATTTTAAAAAGTGAATTAGTGCTTCAATACTAGAAGACATAAGGAAGGGGTCGACTGCTCATATCTACTAGTAATGAATGTGTTTAGATTGAAGGGGAACAAGATCAGAAAATACTCATTTAAAAATATATAAACTATAAAAGAATAACAAAGGGATAGGTGGCACATGGAATTAAAAACTTGAGTAAAGATAAGAAGAGATGAGTCATTTGAATATGGCATCCTTCAGAAATGCCCACTGGGTCATTCTAAAGCCATAAAGGACAGCAGACAATTCTGTTTGGCAGAACTCTCTTGAAACTGTAGAACATCTAACACAGATGGAACCTTCCCTACAAACAATGAGACGGCAAAAAACACCCCCCCCAAATTTCCAAAATGCCATTGAAAGAGCAACATTGCCGCCGCTGAGAAGCAGATACAATTCAACTTTCTTCATCCTCGTTTTGTTTTTGAGAACACAGAGGCCTTAAGAGGTTCGGTGATTACACTCACAGCAAGTTACTGACGATGACACAGCTGGTTTCAGAAATAAGTCTCATAATGACCACACACACCTACACATACACACACACACACACACACACACACGCACACATATGCACACATGCCCCCACACACACTTGTCTCTACTTACTCTCTTGCCTACTCAGCTCAGGTTTTCCACCCCGGCCCTCTGTAATCATCGCCCTTGGAATTTTAACATCTGTGTCACTCTGACCCCACACTTCACACCTCCTGCTTAATTATGCATGCTCACTTATCCCCAGTGCACATCAAGTCTCATTAATGGCCGAAGCCTGTGTCTTATTAACTCAAGTCACCAAGCTCTCTAATTCACGGTTCCCCTTCCTGAAGCCTGGCCAACCTGCCCACTCTCTTGGGGACTTTCCAGTTCCCAGCCAGCCCGTTCTGTCAGCCTCTCTTCCTTTCACATCCCGCTCTCCCAATATGGCTCCCTCAGCTTTGCCCATTCTCCATTCCTTCGCTCTCATGCTTTTCCTTAGTCCTCCCTGCACGGAACTGCAGAGTATGTGAATGTCCACATCCCAGCAGACCTGAGACACTTCATATTCATTAGCTACAATATAATCTATGCAAAGTAGTCCTGCGTAGCCGCTGGAGAATGTCCTCCCATGGCTGTCCCGCATCTCCTGAGCCCATCCCTGATGAGAGGTACAGAATAAAGGCCTTTTACAATAACCCGGCAAAAAGTGATGAGGCTGTCTCTGCCAATTACGTCTCTGTTCGTGCTGTATGTCCAAGTGGAATGCCCTCTTTTTGAAAAATCAAAGTTTTATATTTCCCTTAAAATCTGGTTCTTGTTAATATCCCCAATAAAGCTTTCAAGCTCTAGGCCATATGGATCTTTTAATTCTCAAATTATTAATGACAGGTTTGCAGAGATGAAAGACATTTTAGATGACCTAGTCAAATCATTTTATTTTGCAGATGAAGGAACTGGGACTCCGAGGTAAGGAAACAGTTTCTGGTCATATAACTGGCTGTTTGCAGACAAGGCTGCAACTCAAGTCTCTCCCTTCCTGCCCAGTTTCTTTCAAATATATCAATGGGTAATTAAATACCATTTATGTACCTTTGAAAAAAAGCAGAATGTTTTCCAAATAAATTTTTAAAATAATAATAATAATAATATTATTATTATATATAGAGAGAGAAACATTGTTGAGAAAGAAGCATCAATAAGCTGCTGCCCCCCCCCCCCCCAGAGAGAGAGAGAGAGAGAAACATTGCTGAGAGAGAAGCATCGATCAGATGCCTCTAGGAATCCTCCTCACTGGGGATCAAGCCCTAAACATGGCCATGTGTCCTGAACAGGAATCAAACCTGTGACCTCTTGGTGCACGGGATGGTATTCAAACAAATGAGCCACACCAACTAGCCTAAACAACTTTTTAAAATTTATTATTGATCTTAGAAAAGGGAAAGGAGGGCGAGAGAGAAAGAAACATTGAAGTGAGAGAAACATTGATTGACTGTCTCCTGTATGCACCCTGACTGGGGATTGAACCCTCAACCTGGGTATGTGTCTTGACTATATATATATATATATATATATATATATACATATATATGACGATGCTCCAACCAACTGAGCCACATTGGCCAGGGCTGAAATGTTTTTTCTTTAAACACATACTTTTGGGTAAATTTTAGAAAAATAATTACATTATGCTTCACATTGTCATTTATTCAGTACTTAGAAGTGGAAATATTTTTATTTGCTACCTATTTTCATACTACATGAAATTTAATGTGAAAGTGTCTATGTGCTATGACATTTAATCAGCTTGGACTTCTGGGGACCCTGTGCATGGGTGATGTCCACAATAATCTGTTCTCAACAGCCCTGCTCAGCTCCCGTAGACTCCTGCCTGTGGCTTCTTTTATGGAGTCACTCCATCTCACATTTGGTCTTACCCTTTCCTGCTGCCTTTTTTTTTTTCCGGCATTGTTGCCTTTTCCAATAAACCCCTGCCTTCTCATGATGTGCCTAAAGTAAGACATCTTCAGTCCAGTTCCTATTGCCCTTGTTCATTTCAATTTTTTTCAAGTCAAAAACTATCTCCAGTTTGCTTTCCAGGGCAATAGAACCATGCCAAAAAAAAATCTTCAATGGAGTAGCCAAAAGAATGTCCCAAGTGACATGTTTAAGTTTTACATCATTTCGGATTCAAACCAGGTTTCGTTTATAAGTGTATTTCCTCTTTATTTTATGACTAACAAGGAAGGATTGAGTAACGAAAATCACAATATTGAATCTGAAATCATTTTCTACATTTCTAAAAGTGTGCCTTGCACACCTTAATTATTGTTAATTAATCGGCAATGATCAGCACACTTTAAAAACTCACCATCTCTGTCTCTCTGCAATGTTTCAGCCCTCCAACCATTTATGTAGGAAACATCTAGGATGGCCACATTAGACTATTGCCATTCTTTTCATGAACTTACTTTTACTCTCTGTTTCTTTTAATTTAATGGACCATCAGTTGATTTCTTTTGATGGTATTGGAAGAGAAGACCACAGCCAAAATCCAGACCCATTTCAGACCTCCAGGTACAGAAAGCATTAAAAATCTGAGGTAGCCGAAACCGGTTTGGCTCAGTGGTAGAGCGTGGGTCTGAAAGGTCCCAGGTTCGATTCCGGTCAAGGGCATGTACATTAGTTGCAGGCACATGCCCGATAGGAGGTGTGCAAGAGGAAGCTGGTCGGTGTTTCTCTCTCATCGACATTTCTAGCTCTCTATCATCTCTGTAAAATATCAATAAAATATATTTTAAAAAATAAAAAAATAAAATAAAAAATCTGAGGTTTCCATCCTTTGAAACAACTTCTACCCTTTCAAGTTATTTTATGCTCGATTGTATGTGGAAAAGGAGAGTGGATATTCTCCCAAATCCACTCGGCCGAATGACAAAATAGGGAAAGGTTTCAAAGATACTGGCTCAAATTTCATTTTCTTAATCTCTTAGACTCACAGAGTAATACACACACACACACACACACACACACACACACACACACACACACCTCTTTGAAAAAAGGTGTTAGTCGCTGATTGGTTTTTAGCTTCTCCCCAACTGCCTTAAGCTTTTAATCTCTCCTTTCTCATTAAAGAAATTCACCTTACTGAAGTATTTTATAAACTGTCTAAAAATTTCAATTAGCTTTTTTTTTAATCTACATGAAAAGTGTCAGTGAAGTTTTCATTATTACAATCATCCAATATTGAAGCAAATTAGTGTAAGATGTAAGCTAGGCAGGTGACACGCAGGAAGCTCTGTGATACACGTCTATTACAGGAGGGGGGCCATGGGCCGCCTGGCTCTATTTTTAACTATGTAATCTTAAATACATCACTTATCTCTCTGGCTTCCTTCCTTCTTTATAAATCAAGGGAGTATACAATGTGAACAGGATGCCTTACACATAATGTTTAAGGTGTTTACAAAAAAATGACAGCAATTACAAAAAATTAGTAATATATTCCTGTAGCATGCCTACATGAAGACTATACATTTGGCCCCTCAATAGAGGCTTTGCCTAAGAGCTAAACTAGGAATCCCTTTTGCTTATAACACCAGCTCGTTACCACATAGTAAGTGCGGCCAATTGAATCTACAAACAATTCACAAGTTTTATTGTCATAAGGTGTCACTGCTACTTTTTGTTTTAAAACGTTTGACAAGTTGCTAGTAAGAGAGCAAAATAGCCACCGAAACCGGTTTGGCTTAGTGGTAGAGCGTCGGTCTGCGGACTGAAAGGTCCCGGGTTCGATTCCGGTCAAGGGCATGTACATTGATTGCGGGCACATCCCCGGTAGGGGGTGTGCAAGAGGCAGCTGGTCGATGTTTCTCTCTCATCGACGTTTCTAGCTCTCTATCTCTCCCTTTCTCTCTGTAAAATATCAATAAAATATATTTTAAAGAGAGCAAAATAGCCGAGAGGGAACAGGGTAACAATGACCCCAATAGCTTGCACTCGCTGAGCTCTCACCAGCAGCCAGGCGCTCTGGAGACGTTTGCACGGGGATGCCTTGCCAATAAGCAGGAGAGCTCTTCCTGGCCACTCGGCGGTGCACCTTCAGCTTGCTCAGGTGGCTAGTCTCTCCACCTTCCAACACCTGCTTCAGAGCCTGAGCGGCAATATGAAGTCCTCACACTAACCGCCTCAGAACCCTAAACTCGCTTTCTACATCTACGACGCAAGTGGGTGTTGGAGCAGCATTAGCATTCCACTACCCGGCGCTTCGCTCTGAGAAGTCCATCTAAAAAGACTGGCATTTCTCTGTGAAGCACAGCCACCTGCTGCTTGCGCTACTTAGTATAAATGGGTGCATAACCAAGGAAGCAGCCTGGGTTTCAACCTTAAGAGATTTTGAGAAACTATTTCAGAAGGGATAGGGAACAGAGGCTTAAATATTTTTCCCGCCCCTCGTTCTTTGGACAATATTTAGTAATCAATGCCCCTCCCTATGTCCCTGTGATACTGTCCTGCCAATCAGCTAGCTCGGTTCCCACCAACACACTCCCAGCTCAACCAATAGCCCTTCACACCACCCTACTCCACCTCACCCTACTCAGAGCTTGCCCACAATTGGAGGAAGCAATTTTATACCGTGAAAGGGCTGACCAATAGGTGGCCTAGGATCATTTTAAATGGCAGCTTTATTTTATTTTTCTGCTGAAAATATAAAACCTAGCCACCAAATAAATAAAAAATAAATAAAAAAACGGTTATTGTCATTGTGATCTGGCCCTCGATACAGTGTAGCCAGTGCCAGATTCTGATTCTTTCCCGGCTGTACCCAGAGGAGGCCGTTGGACAGTGAGGAAAGTGGGTGAGAACTGGGAGAGCACAGAAGGCCAAGCCTCCTCACATCTGACACAGTTGGTCACTGTTCTTGCCATAAATGGGAAACTAATAAATCAGTGGCGACAGCTGTCAGTGTCTTCTTACAAAGGGCAGTGGTAAGGATGGTTACTTCTGCCCTCTGACTACCCATAAGAGTGAAATGACCCCCACGAGCTGCAGAGGGGCAACAGGTCAACCCCTAGTAGAACTCTACATCACTGGGGAACTCATTAAATGTGGCTGAAGGTATTTCGTTGAATATTCATAAGCCTATACAACCACCAAACCATCCAAAATCAACCACTGATTATCTACAAAGGGGTGAACAAGCCATGTACCCACACCCTTAGCATCTGCAAAGGTAAGAGATCATGCGAAAAAAAACATTCCTTTTCCATCCTTTATGAAGATGGGATGAAGACACTCCAACCCATCCATGAAGCTCATATAAATACTACAACTCGGGAGACTTTTAATTTTAGATTGTGCAACAATATTCTTTAAAATGCCTAGACAGTAAGATGCATGCAGCAGGCACTTCACTTGACATTCATCAGGGATTCCAGGTTCTGTTCCTCCAACACCCGCTGGACGTGAGTGACCCTGAACAGCCTTTAACATTCACCAGTGATTCTAGGTTCTGTTCTTGGTTCCAGCACCGGCTGGCTGTGGGTAACCTTGAGCAGCCAGCTAGCTAACCTTATGTCTCCTGACATTATGCCTCCTGACCTCTGTCTCCTCTCATGTGAAAGAAAGAGACCAAAATGACACTAAGTCCCTTAAACACAAAAATCTATGATAACGAGGTAAAGGTGTTATTCTTGAAAATGATCTAAGAATCAGTGATTTATCAGAAAACAGGTGAAGAATTATTTACCTGGAAACAGATAGCTTGGTTGTACATCTAAAAAATTTTAAGGAAAATAGAATATTCGGGGACACGAACACCATTAAATTTTTATACCGCCAAACCAATGTAAGTAAATTACAAGACCAGATCTAACACTGTAAATTAGGACATACTGTCAGAGTCCTGGTGCCAAAGGCCAAGTTTAAATAAAAAGTTACTTTTGTTGATTGGTATACTCTTTTCTGACCTTTTTTGTTGTGCATAAATATCCTATTTGCTTATGATTCTGTGAAGCTCATTTTAACTAGTTCAGTAATTCTTACTTGTACTAAGCATGACACACAACTTACAATTCAGGCTCTAAAAGAAATAAGGCACAGTTTCAAAGCATTTAGATTCTACCTCATGGATAGATTGGATTTATGTGTGCTATTTGTCAAACCTTGGAGCTGTCCTAAAATTGAATGGCGATGCTTAGAGAATAATATTCAATGACAGACACGAAAAAACAATGGTCGAACTAGTTCTCAGAATCTCCTCACCACTAAGAGGCATTGCAAAGGCTCACTGGCTCTTTCCTTGGATCTGCATCCCCAATCGCCTTGTCTTTTACCAATGACCTTCACGAGTCGCTTCTTCCCATCATCACATTTTCCTGGTCCTCACAAAAACCTTGAATCGCAATCTTCCCCACTTCCACCCACCACTAGAACTGAAGCGTCCCACAGAGAAACACTACTAACCGTCAGAGCTATGAGTAGCGTTAACATGTAAGGGAAAAGGAAATGGGAGGTGGCAATAACTGAAAAGTAAAACACAAAACGTGCGTATCGAGTGCCATCCCCACTTTCTTTACCAAATATGCTTTACATTTCTACGTGTGGAATTAAACATGTTGTTGCAAGAAAACGGAAAGGCAATTCCCCGTGTGTACAAGAATACCAGCTGATCCTAGGGGAGGGGCAGCCGTCAAAGCCAGGGTTTTTCAAACTACACCTCCCTGGACCACAGGGATCCATATGCGTAAGCCCTTTGGGGTCTCTGAGCCATGTTTACGCAAAACACAAAATTGAATTCCACCTTACCACTCTGCACACATGTTGGAGCCTAAACGAATCACTGATGAAAAAGTTGCAGTTCCACATTAATCTTTTTTTAAATCTAGGGTGACACGTGTGTGCTCAAGAAAGACTATCTTGGTCAAGACGTTACTCAGACACATACAACGCTCAACAGGTGCCCGACAACCACACGGGCATTATTGATGAAGTCCAAGCAAGCAACAGAAATTTATCTTATTATCTACTCTGCCCAGTCTTCCTCTGAGGCACTAGCCACACCGCAGTGAACAGAACAGACAAAAATCCCTGCCCTTGTGCGGACATGGCAACCAAATACATTGTAGGTTAGAAACAAAAACAACTCTAAAGGGCATCTGGGAGCCTTGAATATAGATTGCGTGTTACAGCAAAATTACCTTTGTTGTGCTAACAGCGTGCAGTGCAGTGGTTTTCAAACTGGCCTGTACATTAGAATCACCTTAGGACCTTCAAAATGATACCGATGCCTCGGCCCCCTCAGGGATTTGGATTTAGATTGAATTAGCCTCGAGTGTGGCCTGAGCTTTGAAATGTTAAGCCTTTTAAAATTAAAACTTGGAGTCCAGATGTAAGATTTATGTGTACTCATTATCCATTTTAAAACATTTCTTAAGTGCGAAAATTTTTCATGATTAAAGTTGGGGAAACAAAATCAATCATCTTGTTCGCTGGATCGTCTGAGACAGGATATGAATACAAAATTCTGCGATTCGCAAGCAGGAAACGACTTTCAGATGATGATGGGACATGTCTCACCAAGTGGCTTAATTTCAACTGACTAAAATAACTTCGCTCCAAACTTTTTGCTGCCATGCTTTTCATTTCAAAATACTTGTAAGAGGTTTAGCCCAAAATTATCCCAGCTTTGAAAGAACAGGGGCTCCCTGACAAGAGTGTGAATATGGACTCCCTCTGCAGAATGCTGCAGGACCATGATGCATTGGGGCTTTATCTATACTGACCCTAAAAACATGTTTTAAACTAGACTTTAAATTTTTTTAAAAAATGTTTTACTTGTCATGATTTTTTTCTTTCTCCTGAAAATGTAACAAAACCTCCCATTTAATATTATACCATCGGTCTGGTCTAGTTCCATCTGTCATCTGGACAGTTATTTTTCATAAGGGAAACTGTACTTATTATGAATTATTTATACTCACCAACTTGATATGTTGTCTGTGTGTTTTTTTTCTGGCAAGAACATAAAAAGAATAGTGAGAAATATAGCTGTAGAAGTAGATTGGAGCCCTGATTAGAAAGATAGTCATACTTAAGGCTGCTCTCATTTGGAAAATATTTACTAAGAACCTACTATGTGCCAGATAATGTGGGTACAATTTTAAATAAGCCAAACAGGATCCCCAAATTATAGTCATGCTGGGGATATAGACAAACACCCATGACACAATTAGAGCACTGCTTTTTAAAATACACCAGACCAGCCGAAACCGGTTTGGCTCAGTGGATAGAGCATCGGCATGTGGACTCAAGGGTCCCAGGTTCGATTCCGGTCAAGGGCATGTACCTTGGTTGCGGGCACATCCCCAGTAGGGAGTGTGCAGGAGACAGCTGATCAATGATTCTCTCTCATCGATGTTTCTAACTCTCTATCCCTCTCTCTTCCTCTCTGTAAAAAATCAATAAAATATATTAAAAAATAAAAAATAAAATAAATAAAATAAAATACACCAGACCAGGCTTGCATTGAAAGTGTACATCGCACTCACATAAATAAAAGGGGATGCTTCCTAAAAATGAAATTCGATTATATAGTCCTCGTGACTGAGTTGCTTTCCATTTCCTTTTTATTACTTTCCTTTTTTGTATTTTTTCATGTGGCTGCAACTGACTACAAACTTGGTGGTTTCAAATAACAGCCAATTTTTTCCCTCCTAATTGTGGAGGCTAGCGATTCAGAATCAGAACCACCGGAGCCCAGGTGTCAGTGGAGCCACACTCCCTCCAGGGCCTGCCGGGGATTCACCCCTTGCCTCTTCCGGCATCTGTGGGCACCAGCTTTCCTCTGCTGGTGGCCACGAGACTATCTCTGCCGCTTTCACATGCCTCGTGTGTGTGTGTGTGTGTGTGTGTGTGTGTGTGTGTGTGTGTGTGTGAAATCTCCCTCTGCCTTTTGCAAGGATGGCTGTGCTCCCATTTGGCGCCAACTAAACAATCCAAGATAATCTCCCATTTCAAGATCCTTAACTTAATTACATCTCCAAAGACCTTTATTCCAAAGAAGGTTTAACATTCATAACATTCAGAGATTCCAAGGATTAGGACCTGAAGCCTTTGGGAATCATCAGACCGCCACACCTACGTGGAAAGCTGGAGGGAAAGAGGAAAACGGGGAAAACCGAGGTGACTAACCCAGAGCACTCCAGTTCTGCTGAAAACACACCTGACGATTGCATCTGCCTCTGTGCAGGTCCCAAGTGCAAGGTGGTTTGTTCCTCGGAGATCATGCGTTTGTGGTGAGAATTTAATTAACCGAGACTGGAAAGCACCATACAAATGGCAAGTAATGTTGCTTGTTTTTCTCTCCTCTGCCTCCTGAGTCATACTTCAGATTTCCTTGCAAAAGCTCCTTTAACTTTCACTTACCCACTTCGGGCTTGATTTTTCACTTTGGTAAGGGCAGGGAGAGAGAGCACCACAGAGTTCCACAAAACAGCCCGGCCCGGGGGCCGCTCTCGGGGTCTTTAATGCGCAGAGGTGACTGGCGAGGCCAAAGCCTGGTCTGGTAGAACTCTGCCGGTAGGACCTTTTCAACCTCCAGGACGGGACAGTGACATGGCTTTCAACCTGGGGACATTCTAGTTATAGTCACTTCTCCCTAATTACAAAAGTCAAACTTGGCTAGAGATGCTAAGACGTCTAAAGCCAAAATTATATGGAGAAGAAGAGTGAGGCAGGGAAACTTCCAGATTTCCCACCAAAATGCTGAGGAGCCATTATTGTGCCTTTTGTACTTCAGCAGCCACAGCAGTGGAGGCGAGGCCAAGTCTTTGCTTTCCTGACCCAACTATTGGGTAGTCACCTGGATGTGGAGAACTATGGCCATTCTAGAATCCACAAAGCCAGTGATCCTTTGCTAACATTCTTAATCAGGAGTATTTTCTAATATCATTAGTACATAAATAGGGTATCTTCTGTAAATGAAAACATCCCGATGTAGAAAATTTAACATGAACCAGTATTTGCTTGTGTACAGATTCCATCTACTTTTCTCCCACTCCAGATGTGCACTATTATATAAATTCAATCCCTAGACTCCCAAGCAAGAATAAAAATACCACATCATATAATGATGAGGCCATTACAAATATACCTCCATTACATTTGAGCTATTAACATATTTGCTTTTATAAAAAGAGTAAGCAAATAATTCATTTCATTGTTACATTGCCTTAAAATACAACATCCCTGACTGGGTGGCTCAGTTGGATGGAACGTCGTTCGGTACACCAAGAGGTTGGAGGTTAATTCCTGATCAGAGCACATACCTAGGTTATGGATTCAGTCCCTGGTCAGGTTGCCTATGGGAGGCGAACAATTGATATTTCTCTCTCTCTCTCTCTCTCTCTCTCTCTCTCTCTCTCTCTCTCTCTCTCTTCCCCACTCCCTCAGAATCAATAAAAACATATCCTCAAATGAAGATTTAAAAAATACAACATGAAAGAAAATGCAAAATTAATAACAAACTAAAACCCACGGGATATTAGTTAAGAGTTGTCCAACATAAGACAACTCTTCTGGGACAGTGCGGAGACCTAAAACCAGGAAGTTCACCTGCCTGTTTTCCAAGAACATGGGGAGCAAGCTCACGGGTCAGGCAGCCTGTCATCTCCTCTTCCTCACTTATTGGCTGCCTTCACGTAGCAGCTGTTCCAGGCAGCTACAGAATGCCTCTATTGTTCCCTCTCCACTGCCTCACCATGCACTATCCTTCCGCTACCGTGAATATATAAGATCATATTCTCTTACAGAACTGATTTTAACTTATTAGATTCATGATGCAACAATTATATCAACAGAACACACTGTCGCTGCAGAATCATAGGCTCTTTAAGGGAGGGTCACTGAAGACCCAGTGTGTGAAAGCAGACATTGCCTCAATCCCAAACACACCTTCTCGACCAAAGTCCTTCCCCGCCACCCCCTACCTTACCAGCTTTGGCTGAATCAAGGAAGGGACAGGATTAGTATTGGTAAGTATGAAGGCATGGCAGTCACAGAAGAGATACTCCCAGTTTGGGAATTTAAAACAACCCATGCGATTTCTTTTTGCCCAGCCAGAATACTGATATGACCCCTGAAAGTCCTTTGCCTCATTTCCATGTGTCCTCAGGCTAGCTTCCCTTTCTGGCCCAGTTCCCAAAGCAAAAGAGGAGGTTTTAGAGCCAAGTAGCAGCACAAGAGGATTGAAACCAGAGCTGCCACCAACACAGGCTGCAAATGAAATCTCACTTGTGGACACCCAGATACCAGTATCTGTGGGTGGTTATTAAAACATACATTTCTGACACTGGTGTTAGAGAATCAAGTTCTTTTGTTCTATTAGGTTTAAAAACAAAAAACAGAAAAACAACAGAAAAAAGAAAACATAGAGACAGGAAGAAATATTTTTATTTCCCAAAACATTGTCATGTACTCAGCAATCATTTATTGACTATACACAGCATGCTTGGCATTATCTAGATGGTGGGTTTCAGGGAAAAATAAAGAAAACACTTTTCATCAGAAATGCTTTTATGATTTGTATTCTAAGATGGGTACAAAAATGTACACATATAACTGAGAAGAAACAAGGAACTATACAAAAATATTTTTAAATGACACAAATAATGCATTTTTGTCAAATAAAAACATAATGCATTTTTATCAAAGGACATAGCTTAATATTACTCTCTTCTATTAGCTGTTCTTTCTTCTATTTCTTCCTCTCTTCCCCTTTTGCTTCTTTTTTTCTTTTTTACTGCTATGATTTAAAGAAGTTGTTCTCAGACTTACTCCAGGAAAAAACAAAAACAAAAAAACAAAGAAAGGCATTTAAAAAAATGTTTTTATTGATTTGGGGGGAGGGGGGAGATGGAGGTACAGGGGGGAGACATCAATTTGTTGTTCCACCTATTTATGCATTTATCACTTGACTCTTTAAGTGCCCAGACTGGGGATTGAACCAGCAACCTTGGCGTATTGAGATGATGCTCTAATCAACTGAGCTACTCAGCCAGGGCCAAAGAAGGGCATTTTTAAAAAGGAAAACTATGTCTAATTACACTAGCTTCATTTAATTAAAAGAATACGTGATCACATCCATTCAAGTATAAACCACCAATAACAGGTCCTTTTGATTGAAATTATAGAACAAGAAGAATACTCAGTCACAAATAGGACAGAAAAGCCCTGATGGGTCCGAAATGTAATGGAGAATAGAGGTTGGAGAGAGCGACGATTTCTCACATGTCACACTTTTTACTGGGGCCAGACCAATTTACCTGCAACAATGCAATAAGGAAGAAGCGAGGCATGTCTTTGTCCCGCATAGAGTGGGTGAGATGAAGGGGGACGCCATCAAGCATCTTACAGGGATGCAGGGATAACTGGAAAGTCACCCAGAAGTGTTACCGGGGGGGAGTTTTGATAAGAACATAATGCTGAGAAACACACTTGTGAGAAAATTACTTTTTTTAAGAGAGACCGAGAAAGAGAAGAAGCCAGAGGCCACGAAACAGGAGGCAGCTGAAGTGCAGACCAGGGAGCAGCAGCTGAAAAATAAAGTGCAGGTCTGAGGAACACGACGAAGAACAAAGTAGCAGAGCTCAATAACGGGCTCGCTGAGCAGGCCTGGGCAGAGGGATGTCTGCGATGACTCAGATATGTCACGAGTGCGACCCGGCGGGCTGGCAGCAGGACTGCCCATGCAGGGAGGAAGTAAGGGAGGAAATGATGCAGGAGACAGCTAGGAAACACTGTAAATAGTTACACTTCTGTGGTTTCTTCTGCAAAAGTGCGTGTGTCAAACATTCTGCATTCTACACCTTGGTTGAAATATAACTGAGAGAATAACCACCTGTTAACGACACATGCTTCAGAAATAGCTCGTCTAGGAATGTGTGTGAAGAAAAAAAATATATACTGAGGGAAACGTCAATAGTGGCTAGCTCTGCAGGAGTAGACGTGACCTTTAACTTTCTTCTTGGTGGTTTTAGTTATTTTTTTTCAAATGTTCTGTAATGAGAATGCTATTTTGTTGGTAGGATTTTTGAAATTCCCTAACTGCCTATGTTAGAACATTGTGTGTTTCTAAGTTTCATGGACACACATACACAAACAAAACATGTATATCTACTTTATTTTTTTATTGTTTGAAGTATTACAAATAGTGGTACATATGTCTCCTTTTTGCTCCCCCATTGACCTCCCCCCGCCTTCCCTACCTACTTCAAATACCGTATTTGCCGGCGTATAAGACGATTTTTGGCCCTGAAAAATACATATTTGCCGGTGTATAAGACGACTGGGTGTATAAGACGACCCCCTAACATTTCCACTAAAATACAGAGTTTGTTATATACTCGCTGTATAAGACTACCCCCCACTTGGAGGCATATTTTTCAGGGCCAAAAAATCGTCTTATACACTGGCAAATACTATTCTGGAACTTTTAGGACTCTCAGAGGGGAGGGGCACTCCAAACCCCCACGACTATATCCATTGATATTCATGTGGATCATCGTGGCCGGCCATCTAGTGACTTTCACATATACAGACGTGCAACCGAAGTACACAGATTGGTCATATGTCAGGCAAAGTTCATCATGAAAGCCAAGAAATTGCGGCCCACGAAATAAGCTCTTTAACCTAAAGCCTGACAGTGTCAAGGGCCAACATCATAAGGAGCTTTTCACCAAGACCCGTAAAAAGCAACTTAGGAATTATAGAGGCCATCAGCCCTGAAACGGTCCTCGTGTTAAATAAGGTGCTTCATGGTCATAAGTGGAATGGGTACTTTCGAAGGAAATGGCCCAGCCAGTACACAAGCTCATGAAAACAGAGAATGGCATTCCTCCTACCTCAAGCTCAGGCTGTAGGCATAACAGACTGCCGGGGTTTTGAACCCAGTTCTACCAATTTCCTAACGTGTCATCTTGAGCAAGGTTCTTTATCTCTGTGCCTCAGTTTCCTCAATTATAAAACAGAGAAAATAATTATCCCTACCCTCATAGTATTGTGAAGTGTAGAGGAATCAGTATTCACATATAAGATAATTCTCTAAAGCACACAGGGCATTACTAGGTAAATAAAGGTTAGCTATTGTTATATATTTTTCATCATCAAAAAGCCCAGTCTTCTCAAAAATTGTCCTTAAAAGCAACTGTAAATTGTTAGTCGAATTGGTGATCATTTGATACAGCTTTGCCATATTCAAAAATACAAGTTGCTTTCTTCCCTTCCCACTTCCTCTTTGTCTGTCCATCTCTGAGCTACATACAAAGATTAATCTGATCGATACTAGAGTTCCTCAAAAATAACGGCATCCCAGCAGTGAGAGGCCCAGATGGGTTTTTCCCCAGTGTGTCATGCTCTTCCTTGCTTGAGCCCTCCCCTAGGAAACCGAAGAAACTTCTTTACTCAACAATCAGTATGTTGGCAACAACTTTCAAAATCAAAAGCCAGCTGTCTCACTGTAAAAGAAAATTCTGTCCTAAAGTAAAAAAAAATAAACACATTTATTACAAAAGGCTGTATTATCTAGATCTCCTTCAGCACAACACAGGCTCTCAGAGGCCAATTCAGAGAATTTCCTCCTAGTGAACTACCCCACTCCCCTACCCCCCCCACCCCCATTCACCTGAGGCTCCCTGAACATGCCACACATGATTATCAGGGAGCTCTAGAAAGCCAACCCACTCCACCCCAAAATCTGACCAATAGACAGTAGCTTCTAGCCTAGCATTCTACCAATAAGATGCCAAAGCAAAGGTTTCCTGACAGATGGTAGGTAAGCTGACAGATGCTAGAGGCTCACCCAGAATTCCCTTGGCTCCTCACAGGTAGTTGACTTCTTCCAAGGTCATCCTCTTCCCTGGGCTACTAGGAAAGCCAACCAACCACTTGGATATTCTAGGGAAATGTAGGCTAAGAGCTTCCAAATCCTCATAACTGCAACCACAATTTATATACTCTGGCTTTCTCCAGATTCACATTTCTTTCAGAAATCAGGGGAGTCACCTTATCAACTTTCATTGAATTATATCCTAAAAACCATCATACCAAATAATAGACAAACATGTAAATTGACCGTACCTCTGCTACATTCACAGCCAATAAGAGTAAATATGCAAATTAAAAGGCCAAAGAGGCAGCCGCCCAGCTGCTCCAGGAACGGATTGGCCAGGTGGAGTAGGACGCTTGCTATGAGAGGGAGGGAGAGAAGGGGCCAAGGGATCTACAGGAGTGGAATGCCACAGTAAAGACAAGACTGCAGACTCCAGAGTCTGGAGCAAAGATTGAAAAAAAAGACAGACTCTGGCTGGAGCAAAGGCCTGAGTCCCAGGTGCTGGGGAAAAACTAGTGCTGGAAGCCAAGGGAAGGAAGGCCTATTGCACGAATCTCTTCATGCAATAGACCTCTAGTTCTTTATAAGCACAAGTTTCATCACTTTATGATGTCAAATGGCTGCAAATGCTGAGCAAGCACTATGCTTACTTGTTAAGGATCAGCCCAGCTTCTACATACCGCACCCTCAAGACTTGCAAAGTACAGAGGTTTCAGGGGAAAAAATCATAAACTGCCAGTTTCCAAACTTACAAGTAACTGCAAATGATAAACTATAGAAACACAAAGGGTCTGAGAGTCTACAGACAGAGCTTGAGCCCACAGAGTTAAGAAAGTGCTCTCTGCCTCTCTGGGGCAGACAAGCCATAACGTCTTTCTTCTCCTCTGCACCACCCAGATCCAACAGGGCACCCCAGCTCAGGCTCAGCGCCCTCTCCTCAATGCAGGTACTTTCCTACCCCAAAGCCAAATCCTGCCCAAACCACTCCAACAAGATGACACTTTCTCTGATCCTCTTAATTAAATATAAGATGTCTTTCCTCTGCAAATACACATAAGAGGTTGTTGATTTCTTTAACCTCCATTCTAGTGGTTATAACTTCCTGTTCTGGATCAGATGTGACACAGCTCACCATCCGTAGCAGAAATTAGAAAACCCTTATAGGAGTCGCTCTCTGACTAGCACAAGTACCTGTTCAACAAACTTTTAAACAGGTACTAAGCATTTCACACAGGTACCAAGCAGTCTATTTGTTTGTTTTTTAAATATATTTTATTGGTTTTTTTACAGAGAGGAAGAGAGAGGGATAGAGAGTTAGAAACATTGATGAGAGAGAATCATTCATCAGCTGCCTCTTGCTTACCCCTACTGGGGATGTGCCCACAACCAAGGTAGATGCCCTTGACCGGAATAGAACCCAGGAGCCTTCAGTCCACAGGCCGATGCTCTATCCACTGAGCCAAACAAGTTTTGGCTATTGTTTTTTTTTAACAATGTCTCATCATGGACAGCTGTACTGGGTAATGAAAACAAGCACAGTTCCTACTAGTGACAATGAGTTGATCATTTGGAGCTTACGCATGACTGATTCAAATGCACAGCATCTAATAATTGTTATATATATCTATATCTATATCTATATCTCTATATCTATAATCTATATATCTATAATCTATATATCTATATATATCTATATATATCTATATATATCTATATATATCTATATATATCTATAATCTATATATATCTATATATCTATATATATATCTCTATCTCTCTATCTCTCTATCTCTATCTCTATCTCTATCTCTATCTCTATCTCTATCTCTATCTATATCTATATATATTTAAACCCTCTGTTTTCTACTTTCTTGAGAATCACAATGCCATAAGGCCCAGAGGCAGATTCCAAGTCATTTTTTACCTTCCCAAAATGTATGCGTTGTTACTCTTCTTTGTCTGGAATTTAATGAACAAGCTGAACCAAAGGGGGCTAACCTAACATTTCTGGGGAATAAGTCGTTGTTACCACTAATGACTGTTCCCCAGACAGGCCTCAGGGGCCTCAGCAGCAGCTGGGGAGCAAACTTATCAATCTCTCATAAAAGACAACAGCCTGGAGAAACCAGGCAGCTCCCAGGCAATAACTCCTCAGGTGAAGGCGGGAGCTTCTCCCAGGGGGGAGAAATGCACAGATGATGTTTAGACATTTGAAAACTTCTCCAAAGGACTTCAAAGAGAGACACAGGGACAATAATCCATATATATAGTGCATGAAAGAGATTTTGGGATACATTATTTTGGGGATAGTTTCAGAAATCATTCCAAGTGTAAAGGCAAAATACATACATAGAGACACCTTCCTATTCCTCTTTTTCATTGCTCAGAAAAGTTATACAATTTTCCACTCACTTTTCATAGGGATCTGAGACAACGGCCTCCCTGGATAAACAATCTTTCCCATACCTCCCACACTCCCGGCATCCCAACCTTCAAATTTCCATTCTGAATTCTGAAACTACAAAGAGGTTTAACCATTTAAAGTCAACTTGTCATTTAATTTTAAAAGGGGGATGGTTAATGTCTGTTTTTAAAATAATTACATAAATTCAAATTATGAATCGAATGCTAATAACAAGAAAACCTGGAATTGCCTTGACTAAAGAGTCCATTCCTAACATTTTGTTCATCACAAAATCATCACAAATTTCCTGCCCATGTAAACTCATATATACATAGGTGAAATGATTTGTATGGAAATTAAAAGTGGAAATAAAGTTATTCATAAACTGCTAATACTATCTTCATCTTAGTATAGTGTTTAAACTGGTACATGCCATTAAAATGAATAAAATCACTGCTGCACTAAATATATGCTTATCAGATATATTCCCACAAATGCTATACCTAAAATGAAAAGGCCTTAAATATCTGATGTGTAGATTTTTACATTAGTCTCAAGTCATCTCTCATTATATAAACATGTATAGTCTCCAGATGTAAAATGATTCATGTTCCAAACATAATAAAACACGATGACAATTCAGAAAATAAAGAAACAACTGATTATTTACATCACTCACAGGTACAATTTTAGACACTATAAATAATGTTTATTTTCAAACAAATAATATCGTCTTCTTTGGCACATAAGGTAATGCAAATAAAATAGTAAATCGTGTAAATATTTATTTTGAAAATACCCATGCATAGAAGAGAAAAATATTCATGCATATCAATAATGCAGCATTCTATAGATTTGTAGCATTTAATACTCCTCTCAAAAAGAAGGAAAACATTTTGTTCTGTGACTTCATGAGCTTAACCACATATGTCACAATTTAGGAGCTTCACGAGGGTCCAAATAAATCCCTAATGAAATTCACTCTTCCAATCATTTCTTCAAGATGCTTCGAGTATTAAAATTTCAAGTGAAACTTTGAAGACGAGCTCTCCCCAAGCATTAAAACTTACTGGCCAGAGGTTCCTCAAAACAAACTTCTATAATAGACATTTTTTTAATTTCAATCCTACCGATTAAAAACAACACCTGTCTTCCTGGCCACCTAACCAGGACGCTCATTTGAGGGGATGTGAACTACCCCACAATGGCAACAAACCAAAGGTCTCTAATGGATACCCCATCCATGTAACTACAGGAATCTTCTCTACCATAGTCTGTTCTCAGGTCTCCCCAAGGTCACCGAGGGGTTACATACATGCCTCCCTACACCCAAGAGCTCTGGTAACTGCTATGCCTCAGGTTCTCACTCCTTCCTGGTCAGCCCTCAGCCGCCTCCAGGCTCCTTGGAGGCTCCTATACCCCTCAACTCCCCCCATGGCCACCTACGTCTCAGGTACAACCTCCTCTTGCAGCCACCAGGGGCTGCCTCACTGCTGCCACTGCCGGCACCTCTGTAAGGTGACAGCAGCAACTGTCCCTTACTTCACAACTGCTCTCTTTTGCTAGTGTCTGCCCATGTTTCTATTCTTCACCTTGATGCTCAGGAATCCCCCCCCCTCCCATCCCTCCTTCCCTAGACTGAGACCTCTAGGCCCACTGGCCCGAGACAAAATACATGCTTCCTTCTCCGCAAGGAGGCAGGCTGTCCAAGGAGTCAAGCAGCCTGACAGGACCCTGTCAAGAAGGGGAAAGCCTGACCCCTTTCTCAAGAAGGTCCCATCATGTCAGGGCTCCCCAGCAGCACGGGGGTTCATATATCCTTCCCCTCTGTTCCACTAAGGCTGCAGACGTAGCAGTTTGGGAAGATTGCTCCATGCAAACCATTTGTCCAGGTCCAGGGACAACGGACACAAGGTCAAGAGTCTATAAGGACATGTCAAGGGGCTCAGAAGGCACAGAGTTTTGGGAGGCAGCCAGGAGAGCAAGCAGTCTTCACCCAGAGAACTCGGCCTGGCACAGCAGTGCAGGGTGGCATCCCTCGGAGAGCAGGGGCGCTCGGAGTAGGCGCAGAATGCTGTTCTTGCTGAGATTAGCAACTTGTGGCGGCAGGACATGTCACGCAGGGACACCTTGGCCTGCGAATCAACTATTTATAAAAACAGGTCTAGGTTTAGGACCAGGAATAAGGCAATTCCCCAACCTCTGGCTTCCTGTCAGGTTCCCAATTACTTTGCCGAAAAGCAGGCAAGCTCCAGAAAGAGCTGCGGTGAGCTGATCACTTGGTTGTCAGTTATAAACTAAGAAATCTATTTGCATTTTTTTAAAAAAATATCCATGGCTAAGCTCTGCAGCCACCCAGCCAGCCCTCACTGGCCGCCTTCCTCAATGACCTTCTTCAATAGTTTCTGTAATATAATGAAAAGCACTTTTGAAACAGCAAATAAAGCTGTTTCATTTTGATACTTTTGGGTGAGTGGTAAGGCCAAGAGTTTAATGCTGTGGTGGGCCCTGAAGTATTTGAATGACTTTATTAAGTGGACAGAGTTGTTTGTTAGCGAGTGTGTGACATCTCCACACTCGCACAGCGGAAGAGAGTTGCTTATCTGGATTCCAGCAGGAAGTTCTCAAGCAACAGAGAAGAGGCAGGCAATGTAGCTTCACAGCTGTTTCACTGTCCTGCTTCAAGGGTTAAATCTGACTATTCAGCTTTTGTAGAAGAGTACAACCATCAAATGGCAGTGGTGGTGGTGCCAGTGGCAGCAGCAGTATGTTTTAAAGGTATGTCTTGTCTCTGCGTCACACTGGAGATTTCTAGTGCATTTCAAGGGTTTCCAATTTATAAATGCCAGCGGGTAGAGAGAGAAGGGAGGCCCCAGTCTAGGGCTCTCTCCTCCATCCAGTATGCAAGTACCTCTACTTTTCTATCAGCTCCTGCGGCCCCACCACAGCCCAGTCTGCTGCTTTGACAGGACCAGGTCACAGCCCTAGCCGGTTTGACTCAGTGGATAGAGCACCGGCCTGTGGACTGAAAGGTCCTGGGTTTGATTCTGGCCAAAGGCACATGCCCTGGTTGCAGGCTCCATCCCCATTAGGGGGCAAGCAGGAGGCAGCTGACCAAAGATTCTCATCATTGATGTCTCTCTCTCTTTCTCTCTCTCTCTCTCCTTTCCTCTCTGAAATCAATAATATATATATATATATATATATATATATATATATATATATATATATATATACATACATATAAAATAAAAAAGAACCAGGTCACGGCCTTCCACAGCAGACCCTTCCCATGACCAAGGCCCCATGCTTTGAACGCAGAGAAACTGAAGAGAGAAAACAGCAGCATCCAGGCCTCTTAGTAGAATGCAAAAAACCCGGGGTCAAGCCAGAATTGATCCACACACAAGCTGTGTGACCTGAGGCCATCTGTTCCATGTATGTGAGCTTTCTCTTCTTTTTTTTTAACATTATTTTTAGTTTTTTTTAAAATATATTTTATTGATTTTTTACAGAGAGGAAGAGAGAGGGATAGAGAATTAGAAACATCGATGAGAGAGAATCATCGATCAGCTGCCTCTTGCACACTCCCCACTGGGGTTGTGCCCGCAACCAAGGCACATGTCCCTGACCGGAATCGAACCCGGGACCCCTCAGTCCGCAGGCCAACGCTTTATCCACCGAGCCAAACCGGTTTCGGCAGCTTTCTCTTCTTTAAGACAAGGATAATAATTCTCACCTATGAGGATCAAACAAATGCTATTTTTAAACATTGGACAGTACTCCATAAATATTTGTTTTTCTTTTCCTCTATGATCTAATTTGCCCCAGTTACATGAATAGCTGGCCACAAAATGCCGGACACTCCTCAGGGCCACACCGAATTGTTTACGAAACGGCAGGATTTAGTAAAACTATTTATGACCTTGTGGCAGTACATGGTATCTCGGGGCCTGAAAGCAGAGAAGGTGGTCTCCCAAAGCGCCGACTTCCCCACCAGCACATGCTCGGAATCCAGGTGGGGTAACCCTCTCCCAAGACCAAAGAGAGCGGAGTTTTTGTTATTATAACAATGAGCACAAACGACCAGACAATCGAGCGCTCCGCTGTAGTTTATCTTGCTCTGTATCTACTTCTAGAAATCACATGCAGTTTACAAAAGTTGGAAACAAATAACTTCTGTGAATGACCTAGTGGGGAAGACAGACAGCGGACTGCCCAAGTTCAAATCCCAGCCGGGCCACTGTCTAGCTGGAGGACCGCAAGCAAGTCGCTTGAGCCCCCGTGCCCTCATTCCTTCAGGTGAAAACTGGGGCTATCACCTACCTGCGTGGGGTGTTATGGGAATTAAATGAGCTAACTTTCCTGAAAGCTTGTAATCTGAAAAAAATTAAAAACACTGAGGTTGTCCTATTCTTTTAAATGCAAAAAGTAACATACCACATGTTGACCTATGGCCCGCAGGCCGAATCCGGCCCGTTGGCTGTTCTCTCCGGCCCGCGGAGCCGAAAGAGCAGAGGGTTCTCTTGCTCTCCCCTCCGCTCCTTCACCAGCAGCCCAAGATGAGAGTGCCAGCATGGTCAGGTTGCTTTTGTTCCGGCCCTCCGGTCCAGTTTAAGAACCCATTGTGGCCCTCGAATCAAAGAGTTTGCCCACCCCTGCCCTAGACCCTCAACCCGTTTTCTAAAACACAACGCACAGCAAACCTCCAACACATAATCAACAAATGATCATGTTGAATGCAAAATGCTTACATTAGCTTACTGAAGATCAAGAGCTAGTATGATTACATGTTGTTTCTGGACAGTGACAGAGCAGATGTGTTCTGGGCCAACAATGGGTATGTTTTCACAATGTCCACAGCATACTGGGGGAAAAAAATAACTCGTGGTATTTCCCCCACATCTGTGTTTAAAAATCCATACGGGGTTTGCAGGCATACATATAAATGTTCCCTCCAAAAACACATAAGCTGGAAATGGTCATATTAAAAGACGTACGTGCTGTGAGGCTTGGTATTAAAAAGTAAACAACATTCTTACTGTGGAAACACGTTCACTGAAGGGAGACCCTGCAGGGCATGCCTGTATGGGTGAAATGGATGGTGGCCAACGGAAGAAGGGCAATTTAACGTTAACAACTACTAAAAATATATTCCTGATTCCCAATTATACAGTGTTTCTGCAAATAAAGAGAAAGCAATATTTTTGGATTTCACAAATTATGTTCCCTGGAACAGCAGTAATAAATGTTCTTCAAAATAAATAAATAAATAAATAAATAAATAGCTCCTAGGCATATGCTTCTTACTACAAAATTTTTTTTAGGAATTCATAACAGCTGTTAAGATATTTCATGCCACAAGAAGTCCTGCAGGAAACTTTGTTTTACACCAAAACATTAGACCACAAAGCCCTTTTCTAATAGGACACCTAGTAACAATGTTCCACACACAGTTTGGGAAACAAAGATCTAACAATGTGGCTTATTGTTTGGAGAGATTTTCCTTGAAGCAGATTAACAAACTCAGGCTCACTAAAATATGAGATCTATAGACATTAGAATGGGCCTTTCGTTTTATGGATACCTAGCCTGGACTGGGACGTCAAGCCTCGGGCTTCAAATGGCGCTCAAAAGGAAAGACAGTTGACCCTTGAACAATGGGCAGGGGAACGGGAGTGGGGCACCACCCCCCCACCCCCCCACACTTGGAACTCCACTTATAACTTTTGACTCCCCAAATACTTAACTACTACTAGTCTCTTGTTGACCTGAACCCTTACCAATAACAGTTGGTTCACATGTATTTTGTATGTTTCATGAAGTGTATACTATATTCTTATAATAAAGTAAGCTAGAAGGGGAAAAAAATCATAAAGTTCATTTGTAGGTCTTTTTTTTCCAAATTGTCACAAATCTCCAACAAATTTTCCAATATATTTATTGAAGAAACTTCACATATAAGTGGGCCTGCACAGTTCAAACCCATGTTGCTCAAGGGTCCACATGGGAGCTGCTTACGGCACAAGTATGTACAGCAACATCAAGAATAAGAGCAAAACAACAATGCGATACCATCTCACACCTGTCATAATGGCCAACATTAACAAAACAACAAATGTTGGCGAGGTTGCATAGAAAAAGGAACCCTCGTGCACTGCTGGTGGGATTGCACGTTGGTGCAACCACTGTGGAGAACAGTATGGAGCTTCCTCAAAAAACTGAAAATGGAACTCCCATTTGACCCAGTAATCCCACTAGTAGGAATATACCCTAAGAAACCAGAAACACCAATCAGAAAGGATATATGCACCCCTATGTTCATAGCAGCACAATTTACAATAGCTAGGATTTGGAAACAGCCTAGGTGCCCATCAGCAGATGAATGGATCAGAAAACTATGGTACATCTGCACCATGGAATACTATGCTGCCATAAAAAGGAAGGAATTCTCATCATTTGCAGTAACCTGGATGAAATTGGAGAGCATCATGCTGAGTGAAATAAGCCAGTCAATGAAAGAGAAACACCACATGACTTCACTCATTTATGGATATTAAAGAACATTATAAACTAATGAATAGAAAGATAGATATAGAGACAGTAAAACAACAAGCAGACTGTCAAATGACAGCGGGGGAGGAGGGTAGGGAGATCTGGGGGAGATAAGAGATTAACCGAAGGACTTGTATGCATGCATATAAGTACAACCAATGGACACAAAACTCTGGGGAGGGAGGGCATGTATGGGAGTGGGGGACAATGGTAAGCTATATACACATATAATACCTTAATAAATTTTTAAAAATATATTAATTCAGAAAAAAAAAAGAAGAAAAAAAGAATAATAGCAGAGCCGTCCCGTCTAGCACCAGGCCTGGGAGAAGTTAGCACTCTACGTTTATGAATACCTGGTCCAGGTGGGAGCTCAGAAATGGGCTCAAACACTTTTATCAGAGATAAGATGGGGGAACAATACCACATTAGGGGAGCCACCGGGATTCTTACATTCTTGGTGTATATTGTGGGATCTCTACTGTGCGGCTCCAGAAAGACAGGAAACCTGTGAACATTCAAGGGAAGCAAAAGCCTTTCATGATGATAGTGCTGCTGCAGCAGCTCCCCAGTCCGGTGCCAGGAACCATTCCCCCGGGAAAGGGCATGCCATTCGGTCCTGTACCACCAGGGTCCTTTCAACCTTTTACATCACCTCGGTGCCCTGGAGGTCCAAGACCCACAGTGAGGATACCTACCTAACCAGGCACTTGGAGGGGTCCCAGGAAGTCAGCCATCACTTCCCAATATAGTGGGCCAACCCACAGAATGGCACCTCCAAGAGGAATGGTGCCCTTCGACCACAGAATTATGGAGGTGCAATGAGACACCCACTGAATGTTTTAGGCGGCCCTGCAATGCCTAGAATGAACATGGGTCCAGGTGGTGACAGACCTTGGCCAGACCCAACAAATGCTGATTTAGTACCATACTCCTCGGCATCTCCTGGGAATTATGTAGGTCCTCCAGGATGTGGAGGGCCATTGTCCTAGTCTAGCAGATTCAACCAATTCTGGAGACAACTTGTATTAATGAATACAGTACCTGCTAGACCTAACAGGCCTAATTTTCCAAAGGGCCCTGGTTCAGATGGGCCCATGAGTGGATTAGGAGGAGTGGAGTCCGATCACATAAATGGCTCTTTAGGCTCAGGAGGTATGGACAGTATTTCCAAGTTCTCTCCTACTTGGAGTAGCATGACAATGAGTACTCATGGAAACCACAGTGAGTCAGCCCTTCGCAGAACTACTAGGGAAGAAAATTATTCATCACACTGTGCAGTTAAACAAAGGAATCTTAGTCACACCAAATAAACCTTTTAATTTCCTGGTTTCTTCCCCATTTTGTGAAGAGAGTGGGTTCCAATGTGATTCAAACAGCTGTACAGAGCAGCATGTAAGAATTACCCTAAAATGAACTGCAAGTAATTATCTGTGTATGTATGTGTGTGGGAAAGAGAATGTATTATATATGTGTATATTATATGGTCATATACACATGCACACACTGTCCTATAAAACACTGTAAAATATTATGACATGACATCTTAAGTAGAAATAAGTATGGACTTTCATTCCACCCTTTTTCACATTTCCATTTTACTTTTTAAAAAATTGTTCCTGCCCCTCCCTGAACTATGTTGTGCTATTCATATCACTGCTTTATGCATGTTATTTTTTAAGGTGATTCAGATATTATGGTTTGGTAATTGTCTGTAATCATATATAGGAATAAAATAGTTTATTTGAGAGCTTTCATTAAATTGCATCTGATGCAAGTTATCCTGGTTAGGGGGTGGGGGGAAAGAGTCAACTTTCATTTCTTTCCTTTGCTTGAAAAATGGAGATGATATGATTATCAATCTGTAAAAAATTTAGTGAACATGTAGTTCTCTAAATGACCCTAAAATCTGAGGAATTAAGTCATCTGACAAAATATTACCATCATTCTTACAGATAAACTAGAGGCCCAGTGCATGAAAATTCATGCACTCAGGGTAGTTCCTCAGCCTAGCCAGGACCCCTTGGGGGATGTTCACCTGCCGACTTAGGCCTGCTCCCCAGGGGATCGGGCCTAAGCTAGCAGTCAGACATCCTGCTAGCTTAGGCCCGATGGCAGCCCGGGAGCCCTCGGGGTATGTCCACCTAAGTTGCAGTCAGACAGCCTTAGCACTGCTGAGGAGGTGGGAGAGGCTCCCACCACCACGGCTGCCCTCGCAGCCATCAGCCCGACTTGTGGCTGAGCAGAGCTCCCCTCTGTGGGAGCGCACTGACCACCAGCTCCTGCGTTGAGCATCTGCCTCCTGGTAGTCAGCGACCAGTCATTCGTGGTCTCCGCCTTTAGGGTCAATTTGCATATTACCCTTTTATTATATAGAATTATATAGGATACTTTAAATTGAGGCAGTAGGTTCTCACAAACACAATGGCAATCATAAACTGGAAATACAATGTATTTTTAAAGAAATGTAAACATATTCTAATCTTAAGATACAATTTTTTTAAAAAATTCCCTTCTTTAAGGGAAAAGCATTCTGGAGTTCAGAGGTTATCCTAGCCCTTTATCTCCCTCCTTGCTGTGTCGGAAGTGTGGCGAGAGGCAAATACAGCTTAGTAATAGTAATAATAAAGGTTTGTAAGCAAGGAAGAAAGGAAATCCTGCAGTGTTGCTATGAAGTGTAAAGGCCCAATGATAACAGTTACCAGACAACTGCTAAATGTAACTCATGTACTGGGAGTAGAAAAACTAAGTAATTTCAATACTAATAATTAATTTTCATATAGCCTCTGGGATGTCTTCCATATGTACTATACCATCTCAAAAATATCATGTACTCCAAAGGACCACATCTGTGTCCAATAGTCCCTTAGCATAAATATCACGGGATCGATGTAAACAAATAAGGGCCCTTGGCAACTTTGCTGCTATCAAATAAAGGGAACATGTTTTTTTGCAAGGAGCATTTCATTTCCCAGGACTCTGTTCTTTCCAAATTCAAATTTATATCCTTTTTTGAAAAATATTTTTAAGAACCAAGCATAAGCTTTTGGTGGGGGAAAAAAAAAAGACCTATATTAAACTACAAATAATAAAAACCCAACCCTTCTAAAATATCAAATATCAACTCAAAAATATAGGATATGGGATCTGCCTACTGCTAAGGATAAAGAAAAATGCTCTTCTAGTGGAAAATTTTGAAGTCAAGCTCCAAGGAACAAAAGTTCCTGAATTATGCTGAAACCAGTTTGGCTCAGTGGATAGAGCGTCAGCCTGCGGACTGAAGGATCCCAGGTTCGATTCTGGTCAAGGGCATGTACCTTGGTTGTGGGCACATCAGTGGGGGGTGTGCAGTGGGCAGCTGATTGATGTTTCTCTCTCATCGATATTTCTGGCTTTCTCTCTCTTCTCTGTAAAAACTCAATAGAATATATAATATATATATATATATATATATATATATTTTTTTTTTTTTTTTTTTTTTTAATGTTCCTGAATTACAAAAGAAGCTAGTAAGCCCAGGAAAGGCAGATAAGGAGAGATGCTTATTGCCTGCTGATGATGGCTTCCCTGTGTGCAAGTCATTCCCTCACTCAGAGGTGAGGTCTATCATTCCATGCTCTTGACTCTGAAGCTGGCCAGTAATTAATTTGCCAATACATTTTGGCCAAGTGGCACTGAGTAACTTGTGAAGCTAGACCTGAGAAGCCCGGCAGGTTCAGCCCAGACGTTGTGGAATGCTCACGGTGGGGGAAGCCAGCAAGAGTGTAGCAAGTCTGACTACCCTGATACCACCATGTCATGAGGAAGCCCAAGCTGGTCATGAGGAGAAGCTGTGCAAGCAGGAAGAGATGACCCAGAACAAACCCGGACGTAAAGAAGCTTTGGTGACCCCACCTCGGGCCTCCTTGCTTGATGGACCCCAAGAAAGAACTTGATTATTTATAATTCTTCAGAATCAAGAAAGAAAATTATTTTTAAACCACTAAGTTTTGTAGTGGTATGTTACACAGCAGATAGCAAACAACTACCTTGACATTCAAGATAGGAGTCACAAGGTTATGGTGCCTGGGCCAGATCTCACTTGCAGACAAAATTGGGCGGGGGTGGGGTAAGGGTGGAGGCTTATTCAGTATACTGAACATTCTAACTAATATTTTTTACCAAAACCCAAACTTTTATGAAGTCTGCATTTTTCAATCATCAACCTCACTCATTTAATACATAATCTACCCGCCCTCTGTTCTTAAATACATAAACCTTTCACTAAGAAACCAGAGCAGTTCATAGCAGCACAATTCACCATAGCTAAGATTTGGAAACAGCCTAAGTGCCCATCAGCAGGTGAGTGGATTAAAAAACTGTGGTACATCTACACAATGGAATACTACGCTGCTATAAAAAAGAAGGAGTTCTTACCATTTGCATTAGCATGGATGGAACTGGAGAGCTATATGCTAAGCAAAATAAGCCAGTCGGGGAAAGATGAATAACACATGATCTCACTCATTTGTGGAAAATAATGAACAACATAAACTGATGAACAAAAACAGATCCAGAGACAGAGAAACATCAATAAGACTGTCAAACCTCAGAGGGAAGGAGATCAACCAAAGGACTTCTATGCATGCATATAACCCTAACCAATGGACACAGACACCAGGTGGGAGAGGGCATGAATGGGTGGGATGGAGAGTAATGGCGGGATAAGGACACAAATGTAATAATTTAATCAATCAATCAATCAATAAGAAACCAGAGTAAAGGATTAATACATTATACAATTAGATAAAATATCCAGTGTGATGACACTGTCTATTCTGCTATAATACAGAATGATGGGAAAATGCTACAATTCAAAGAATTTTCATCTGGAAATACTAAAGCATATATATCCACATTTTAAATAAGTTTAAAAAATTATTTAGTTTAAAAATATATATATTAATTTATTTCTACCTTAATCCAAATAACTTCTATCAGATGACAGATCATAGCTTTGACTGTATTATTTGAACCAGAGAGAAATAAACAGACACACGCTCAGTAACTCTAGTAAAAACATTAATTATAGAATAAGTTGGTCAAGTTACATGTTTCTAGACCACCTATAAATAGCCAAAGTTCCTTTCAACTTTCAGCTGCCAATATCTTTCCTTACCCAAACCAAATCTCAATTACTCAACCACAAATTATTGTAGCATTTTATACCTCAAAAGAGAGAGCCATGCCGCAGCCTCCTAAATATGATACTGAGAGAGTTGTTTCAGAATCTATTTGCATTACATGGGAAGCTCTGCAGAGCGGGAATTCTTACATCTAATCTATTCTAGGCTTATCGTTTACACCCAGCAAAGCTCTTCACCGCCGTTTAGTCAAAGTAGATACTTTTAAAAAAATAATTTAAAAGTTAAGAAATTCCATATTTACATATCCTAAATGTCTATCTAACCTACCCAAGTCTCTTTCTAGGTAGGATTTTAATTTTATGCGGATCATCAACAATATATGATCCCTACTATTTGCCTCAAAATACGATGGTATCTGGCAGACATTGGCATGGAGAGATGCACCAGATCCCTGAGAAGCCAAACCCCCTAACTTCCACTTTCTTTTGAAGGTGAATCCCAATATTTTTCTACGCACTTCCAGTTTCAGAGCAGCAAGAAGTTAAGCCGTTTATTTCCCAGTTTATTACATTCATTACATCATACAGTTTTAATCTGACTCAACGAGGATAGCGAGGCCATGTATCAATTTTCACCTACTTAAATTTTCCAAAATAAGTGACGCATCTAGACATGCCTAATCCCCAATGGAGACAGGCATGTTTAGGAGATGTGGAAGACCCGTTTATTTGCAGAGCCCCCCTGGGAAAACACATTGTACTCAGACAGGTAAAACCAGAGGCAGCAAAGGTCACAGCGCCTTCACTTCTCAGGCCACAAAGGTCCTGAGAGGCAACAAAGAAATATTGAAAGATAACCCCCAAGTTAGTTGTAGATTTATTTGGGTTTGAACCATTTATTTCTAAGAATGTTATTGGAAAGTAGTTATATAGCAGCGATGCCACAAGTAAATGGTGCTTGGGGTTTCTCTGGCAGGTGAAAGGAAACCTATTAATCCATAAAATGTCACTATTGGAGAATTTACAGCTCTGTGGAATTTAAGTGTAATTTCTGCTATTCCCCCCTCCGCTATTGAATGCATTTTTAATTGGCATATGTCTCTCTTCTGCCTCCAGTTCAACTTCCTCTAGATACTCCCAGAGAAAATTTCCCCAGTCTCAGAGGAGGAAGCAAGCAGGCTGCCCTTGTGAGCCATCTATACGCAGGAGTTGCTGAGTTCATAGCAGCTTCAAGTGCAAGATGTGGGTAAGGCTTTGAGAAGAACTGGCTAAGCAGATAGTTTCCTAGCTCAGGGACGAATGCGCTTTAGGCATTCAAAATAAATGTATTATGTATGATATAGATGAGGAGAAAAATCAACAGCTCCATTTTCAAATGTGTACACTACTTGGGAAAGGGGGTGTGGCACAGGGGTCAGGGGAACTGGGTGGGGAAACACATCCCCCCAGATCTCTTCCATAGATAGCACACCCAGCTTAGCCCTGCTCTGTGAAACAGCACTTCTTGGTTATGAGATCAAGAGTTGTTCATAAAACACATAAACATGTTCTAAGGGCAACAAAGGTGAAAAACTATCCTTCCTTTAAATACTTTACTTTAGTTACAGTGATTACTTTTACCTGCAGGAATTCAAATAACCTAAAGTCAACTTGCTCACTGAAAAACACAAAGAAATAATTTTTTTCTTGCTCTATGTGACATGATTTTCCATCTTATTAAGAGTACATATGATTTAGAAATTTACATTTGCCCAAACTAAACTATGAAAAGTAATTCAAAATAGGCACCTGAACCTAACATTCAATATTTTAAAGTCCCTTATGGTATTCTTGGTAATCCTAAATAATAATATAATAAAGAAGTAATATGCAAATTGACGATCACTCCAATGCACAAGATGGCCGCCCCCATGTGGACACAATATGGCCACCACAAGACGGCTGGCAGAGGAGGGCACTTGGGGGCGACCAGGCCTGCAGGGAGGACAGTTGAGGGGGACCAGCCCTGTAGGGGAGGGAAGTCGGGGGGGGGGGGCATCAGGCCTGCAGGGAAGGGCAGTTGGGGGTGACCAGGCTGGCAAGGGAGGGCAGTTAGGGGCAATCAGGCTGGCAGGGGAGCAGATAGGCATCAATCAGGCTGGCAGGGGAGTGGTTAGGGAGTGATCAGGCTGGCAGGCAGAAGTGGTTAGGGGCAGGCAGGCAGGCAGGCAGGCAAGTGGTTGGGAGCCAGAAGTCCTGGATTGTGAGAGGGATGTCCCAGATTGGAGAGGGTGTAGGCTGGGCTATTACATCAGGCTTCTAGTTATTGAAATAAGCATATTCTGAGATATTTTTATAACTCATTTCACAAATGTTATTTTTAAAATTAAGACATTACACTCCATGTATATTAAAGCAAACATGCTCTTCCCAAATCATTTACAAATCAATCTCAAAAATCTGACAGCCCTGAGTCATCATATAAAATTGTTGTGCTTTATACCAATCAGTCTTCTAAGCACATCACATGTATTAACTCATTCAAGACTTATAAACTCTTGAGTAAGGTATTATTATCCCTTTTGCAGAAGGAAAATACACTGAGGCCCTACAACATTAAACAAGCTGTCCAGGACTCTGACCTGGACAGCCTAGTTCCAAAGTCTGTGTGTGTAATCACTGCACCCCACTCCCTCTCACATTCTTTCACTCCGTCCTTCATTCAAACTTTTATTAGCAAACAATTCTGGTCTGGTGAAATGTCTAGGAAGTTTTAAGATATTGTATTGAAAAGGATTTACAAAAATATTCCTCTTCTGTATATTTTTTAAAAGCCTCCAAAGCTACATATTTGATCTTTATAATTAACTTTGTGAGGCAGACAAAGCATTGTTATATTCATTTCATAGGCAAGGAAGTAGATAAAGGTATGTTTTTATGGCTTGGTCAAGATGCTACCTTCCTTCTACAGGCTGCCCTACCCACCGGCTACTTAAAAAGACCCCAAAGACCCCCCCTAATGGTCAAATCATGGGATGTCTGAGGCAGCTTAGAAAGATTCACTGGCAAATATGACCCCCCCTTCATAACTTTGAAGTTAGAAAACAACAATATGGGTCTGCTGGCTATGAGACGTAAGAGGGCAACAAGGCTGAGGCAACCATTAAGAGACATGCTCGGGCTCAGAATGATGAGATTGTAAGGCTAGTGGACTGAAGAATCTCAAAGAGAAAGCAGGCATGCCACATGGCCAGTCATAGAGGGAAGAAGACATGCAATGTTTCATTTCCCTATGACCCAGATGCTTGCAAGAAACTTCATTTTCCCCTAAAGACACTTAAGTGTTCTTTGTAGCTAAAAAGCAACTACCAAAACACATGTGTAAAGGCAATGACGTTTCACACTTCCTTTTAACACAGAAATTTAGATACTTAGGGGACTTGAGTATGAGAAAGACTACAGATGTCACACTGGTCACACACGTCTCCATGGTTTCTGTTTATTTCTTGCAAAAAAAAAAAAAAAAAAGTGGGGGAGAGTGGGGTGGGTGGAGGATAAACTTGGCCAGCTCATAGATCACAGCAATAATCACAGAAGTTAAATACTTTCACCAATAAAGATTTTTTAAAATAAAATAACAAAGAATTTATCTTCAGAGTTATCCACACATCATCCCTTTTGCTCCCTCTGCCCTAACTCACTCCCAAGATCTTTATTCATCCCCACTCTCCTCCCATAAGGAGACTTCTTATTCTCTACCTCTTCTTATCAAAAGCAAAAAAATAAACATTAAATATCAATACCAACCAAAGGCTGCTAAGGGAGTGAGACCTTGCTGATGATCTATGACCATGAAGCATAGGGAACTTCCACTACAGACAAGTGTGTCCTTGGCCTCTAGAATAGTGGAGTCTTTTTCTAATGCGTGAATGATGCCCATGTTTATACTAACAGGGAATTTATATACATAAAAAGCTAATATGCTACTCCTTCGGGAGTTGGAGTGGGAGACCAAGAGTTTGATCACTCACTATGACACGCGCTGACCACCAGGGGGTGGCACAAAAACGAAGGAAGGCCTAGCCAGCAGCCGGGGAAAGAAGGCCTGGCCGCAGCCAGAAGGCCCTCATTGGCCCTGATCACCGGCCAGGCCTACGGACCATACCCGTGCACTAATTTCATGCACCAGGCCTCTAGTTTAAAATAAGAGGGGGAAAAAATCACTTTATTGATCCAATTATTAAAAACTACTTAAGCCTAAATGCCATTCAATCCAATAGCAATCAATTGTGTGTCATTAAAGGCATTCATTTTTATGAGTTCATTTTGTTGCAATATTCTTAAAAGCCTGATAAATACTAAGAGCTTAAAAACATAA